>OZ012738.1:298980916-300180916 GCA_963859935.3 Lathyrus sativus | reverse complement strand
TATTTTGAAAAAAAAACTCAATGCGAGTTGATATTTGAAATTAGAGTTTTAACGTGTATACTAGCAAAGTGGGCTAGTCTTCTAAGTGACCAACTAGAAATAATTGATCAAATAGGTATCACTGTAAGGAAGCCCAGGATTAAGCTTTAAAATATTGTGTCTGTGACCAAAAAGGTTGATGGCGAGGCTTTGAAAGCACTCGACTTACCGGGTAGAAAATGGCTCGACGAATCGAGAATTATTTTTAAAAATGATTTTGAAAGTATTAAAGCATAATTAAAATAAAGGCGATATTGAAATTATTACACGCCTTGGGAGTGGGGGTACAACGTTATCAAATAGGGATAGGAAAAGATAGTAGACACATAACCCAAATCACACAAAACCAAAGTCTAAACTAAAATGCCATGTTAAGAAGAAAAAAAAAGTTTGAAATTTGAAATTGATTTTATATAAATGATTTTAATTGAATAAAAGATCTTTAAATTTAATTGATTAAATTAAATAAGGTTAAATACATATTTAAAACAAAGAAACCCCATGTTTAAACAAACAAAAACTAATAATAAAACTTGTTAATCTCCAGCCTGCTAAGAAATTGTAGCACGTATATGTTCAAAACATACCAATCAGTTATTTCAGATTTCAACCAAAATACATACATCCAATTTATATTGATTCATATATAAAAAAATGAGGAGGTTTCCATGTAAATAAAATAGTTTAAAATTAGCATGATAATTAAATATCCAGTAATCCATTTTTGATGTCGAAACCACATATCAATGCCCGGCTTACTCAAAACAGCGGTAGCATATGATTAACAATCAATTAATTAAGTCATGATGAGATCCCTACTGCAAATGGCCAACGTCTGCTTACATGAACTTCAGCATTGATGATACACACACGATGCGCAAAGACCAAAACAGAATCAAAGCTAAAAAGAACTAGCAGCGAACAACAACCAGTACAATACATTCGACATATGAACTGAGTACATAATATTGCAACAATGTCGAAAACTATAATGAAAACCATTCAAACGGATCCGGTATTTGTGGTGCAGCCAGCAACCAATTGAAACCATACACAAAAATTATAACATAAAATTGATACGAAGCCAAATATTCATAATATCATCCAAAACAGTGTTTGTAAAACATAATTTTAACAAAGCACACAGTCAAAACATATAACTTCAACCCTTAAATAACTAAATTCGGATCGGAATAAAGCATAAAATCGTACCGACGCTAAAGCTAGCAATCCAAACAGCAACCAACAACAATATAGAAAAGTTTGAGAGAAATCAGAGTTTTACCAAAGTACGAAAACAAGCCTTAAACAGAAAGTCACGATACTTGAAGTCGAAATGCAATGCGCTGTTATTGTTGAATTATGAAAAGCCACAAATAAAGTTCTCGTCACGTTCTTGCCAATGTTGCTGATGTTGAAGTTTGATGGTGAAGTTATTTGCACCTCTGTTTCATGTTATCATTCATGTAATCGAAATTTCGGCGGTGTCGCAACCTGCATAAAATCAACAGCCTGAACATAAAATAGAAAAAACATCAGGATTTAGCGAAACAAGATCCACGAAAAATCGAATTGAGTTGAAGATGTGTTTGGCTATGTCGTTGGCGTCAGCTGAAGAGTGGTGAAATTCATTGTGAACATAGAACCCCTGTTGTTGTAGTGTTGTTGTTGGATCCGCAATGTTGACACAAATAAAGCCATCAGTACTTTGCAAGCTTCCGCAAAAACTCCAATCTCGCGACATTGAAGACTCAGATTCACGGCTTACGGAAACAAGTCAAAGGAATCGCGACGCCGCTGCTAGAATGTCACTGACATTTGAGTTGGATTGTTGTAGGTACGACTAACCGATACCGCTTCTAATAGACCGAGCTTTTGCCTTTTGAGTCGCTCCAATTACATTAAGAAATAGTCATGGCTCTGAATCTCTGTCTTGAACCTCTTTAAATGGAATGCAGCAATAGAAGGTGTCTGATTCAACATAAGTTGTTTCTCCATTGAAACTTCTTCATTGCAGCCCTCACATTTAAGCTCTTCAGCAATATTTTCCACCATAGTGAAATATTCTAAGGCACTTGACAGAGAATCTGCATTTTCTATTTCTAAACTCAAGTCAATCAATGGCTCATTAGTGTCAGAAGAGCGGCCACAGGTACAACATCGGAGCTTGCTAACCAGACTTCCTCCAAAAACTTTGTTTACAGCATTCTCACCCTCAAAAGTTGGATCATTCTTCTTCAAACTTAAAAAACATGAATCAAGCTTATCCAATGCACACTGCATAAATTCATGTGCATCCTCTTGTTGATGTCTTGTAAACATAGAAGAAAAATGCCTCAAATTATCCACAAGTATCTCAGGGGAGATAATAGTTCCAGTAGACTGCAAGGAACACTGCATCTGGTAGCGGAAAGCACAAATAACACAGTACCCATTATAACCATCAGAAGAATGGTGGCACGAAAGAAGACCCTCAACTAGGGGCACTGTATGCGTGAAGCATTGCGTAATTGAATTGAGAAAGCAAGTGTTCCCTAGACTTGCAAGCCCAGCTCCAATAATCGATGGTGCAACTTTAGAATCAGAAGCACAAAGTTCATCCTGTGTGGGTTCATCATACAACCAACTATCATCGAGATGATCCTCTGGCAACCATTCTTCCAGCGGCACATCACAAGCCACCGCCGAATTCAGAACCACCTTTGCACCAACCAATGTTGTTGTTATTGAAGTACTAAACCAAAGTTGTGGCGCCTGAGTTCTGGATTTGTGGGAAACCGGATTGTTGCTTTGTTGTTGCAGAATAGAGTCGAGTTATTCGAATCAATCCACTATGGATGATGAATATTGAGAGCTGCTACTGAGTCTGCAATATGTTGTTAGCAGAACCCAGTATCTCCAACCCAAGAAGAAAATACAACAGAGACTTGTATGTCAATATTGTAGGCACACTCCACAAGTTGATTTCATGCATAAACCCTTACTGATAAACCATTTGATGAGCATATACAGCGGATACGAGCAGCCGTGAGCATATAAAGCGGTGTACCATTTGAGTTGCGAGCTGCAAAATGTTACTACTTAAAAATGAGCTGAGCCGTTGAGTTGCTTGTCGTGTCACGGTTGTAGCTTTACGCTGCCGAATTCAACGATCCGTCTTTGGTGAAGCCATTCTGCAGCTCTCATTATTGGATCCCTCTGGTTAATGGTGACTTCAGAAGCTTCAGCAACCTTCATTATCATTCACTAATCGAAACCGACAACGTCGCAACCTGCATAAAATCAAAAGCCAGCCCAAATAGAATAACAAAAAACGGAATCAGTGAAAACCAAAATTCATGAAAAATATAGTTGAGCCGAAGGTGCGTCTGAAATTGTTGTTGTTGTCAACTATTGCATTGCAGAATTGCTGCTACGATGTTCTCGCTAGTGACATGTTATAGATACAAACCACATCCAATTCTGCTGCAGTTTCATCAAACCATCGTCTTTATGGTGTCTTGATTACTGCAGAAATCGAACTCAACTTGTTATCGAAACATGTTGCCGTGAAATGAGTTGGATTTAAGTTCTGAACCGTGAATCCAACAACCGAAATACATTGCTGTTAAAACCATCTTCTTCTCGTGACGAAAGTCTCACGCCGGCTCTTGTCCGCTGGTGATGTTGTTTGAGGTACTGCGATGTCGAGCCGTGTTATCGTAAGCAAGAATCAATCAAATGTGGCACAATTCAAACTTGTATCATGACAACAGCATTGATCGAAACAAGTTGCAATCTTGGTGGCTGACACAGATTACGTCGCGAGTACTGGTGCTCATAATCAGGCTTCTGAACTTGTCCTGTGCTAAAGCATCATGGGAAATTCGAAAGAAAAAATAACTGCAGTGAACTTGTACTGTTAACGGCGCTGTAAACACTTGTAATTCTTTGAACCAGCAGTGAGGAAAAAAAGAAGGATGCTTGATGCTTTTGTTGGAACGGTCGAGTAATTGATCCTAATCAAATTTGATGCTACAAAATCTTCAATCGACAATGATTTATGCTATAGGATCAAGAGCAGAGCCGGGAGATGTAACACAATATTGTTGTATTTTCGTGCCAAACTTGCAGCCAAGTGGTAGTCATGATTGTTGTTGTGAGATAGTGAAGAATACGCCTCTGATTAGTGTTTGCATTCACATCTTTGAAATCTGGCGACTTCGTAACCTTGCTGCTATTGCAAACTCATCGTCCTCCGTATCGACATCAGAACTGTATGAACTTGGAATCTTTCACCGCTACACTTGGAACCTTTCACCGCAACAGAGTCGTACTACATCAACAGATGGGGCGGCTTCAAGTGAACAACTTGTTGAGTTGATTTTCCAGATGCGAATCACCGTTTAGTCCTGCAATATTACAAAACTTTTTTTTTCTTGCTGAACAGAAGCGCGAACCGTGAGTTGCGTATTGGGGATGTGTTGACGGAGGCCGATGGAGAGAACGGAGGTTGCGACTGCCTTAAGCCGTTGCTACTCAGTTCTGCCATGGTAGACTTCAAGTGCTGCTGGGTTTAACGGCTGCTATGTGCCACTCGACTTCGTCTTATTGCTGCGCAACTGAAACTCGGCGACGCCGTAACCTGCAACAATCAGCCAAAAACAAACTTCACAAATTTGAGACCTCCGCAACAGAACCCACTTGCGCGGAATTTGGCAAGATATCACTGCGATGGTTGCTGCCAGTTGAAACTTTGGAGGCTAATGTCCTGGAGTTTGTTGTGAGGTCGCTGCAAGGTTGTCGAGTCCGCTGCGGAACCTGAATTACAAGTCTGAAGGATTATCGTAGTAGCTGCCAACCAGTTGCATTGCTGCTGCTATAAATCCTTCCTCGAATCATCCCAATGCTCAAATTTCGTGCAACATCCTCAAAGTATTTAGGAAGAAACTTAAGAAGATCTCGTGGTGTTTTACGATCTCGCATGCTGAACTGAAGGTGTTATGGCCTCCTTGCATACCCAGCATCAAGCTCTCGTCGCGCATTTGAAACTTCGGCAACGTCACTACCGTTACTGCAAGCTAAAGTTGATTGACTTGGTTGAGTTGTTGATGCGTGACGGCGTGATGCAAACCTTGCGGAATGTGACTCGAAAGCTGATGTTATGTGTTTTAGCTCCTGTTATAATTGCATCTTCCGAAAACACAGTTGGTTGCAAACCTTGAATCCATAAACTTCCAACCTCCCATCATCCGGATCCTTGTATGTAGTCTTTGGCCAGAACTAACCGCGGTAATTTCCAAACGACACGTGATTATCTGCAGCTGAAGTGATTGATTTGTAATGATCGGTGATGTTGTGGGCGCTTGAGTCGATGCTGTCACTGCTGCGGAATTGTTGTTAACTTCCTGTTGAGTCGAAAACAACATCTTCTGCTCTATTAGAGACTTTAAACAGATCTAGATATTGAAGGTCCTTGTTGTGAATGGCTGGCCGATAAATCGTTGTCGCGACTTTGATGAGGAAAACGAGATGTCGTAAATTGCTTCCCGTGCTGGACCGAAGGTAGCAGGGACTCTTTGTGGCGTCGCGTGGTTGAGGTTGCTTTCAAATCCTGGACGTGGTCGGCTCAATTCTTGAATCTATTTCAGAACCTTTGATGTTGAGATGTTGCTGCCGTAATGCCGAAACACAGTAAATGGCTTGTTAGAACTTGAGCAGAGTTGCTCGGATGCTGTTGCTATCCATCAACACCAAAGTTATGGCCCGTTTGAGAATCTAGCGACCACTATGCCTAACCCTTCATGATATCAGCAAGCCGAAACCTTTGTCCGTGCCCAAATAAATGACAAGAGAACCAGTCAATCGGAGCAGCAGTATTGTGTCGCAATGCTCTTCAAACCACCGTCCTCATGACGCTGTGAAAACTGCATGATAGTTTGAAGAAAGTGATGTGGTTTTGTTTCAGAACGGGCGTGCAACTTCCGTATTAGAGGTTCTCGTATGAACCAAAGCTCAATAATATCAATGGTGACATTAACTCAACAAAAGTTCCAACAAATCGTCTTCCCACAGGACGACGTCGACACCGAATACTGAGCTGGCACAAAAACCATCTTGAGCTCATAGCTGTGTAATTTGTACCCTTCTCCTTATTGTTGAGGTTGTTTCTACAGGGGTTGCGGCTCCAAGAAGAGTCAATCAAAATACACGCATAATCAAATTGTCAGATTTCTGCTACTACAAGCCATTATTATCGTCGCGGGATTGAGATACCCCAGGAGCGATGTATGCTTGCTAACTGCTGCTGAGATAGAGCATGGTTGTAGCTACTGGAATGCTTCAAAACGGAGACGCGAAAGTCGCAGCTGTTGTGAACCTTTCAAAGAGAATTGTAACTGAAGCAGTGACTTGAAATAAACCAAACCTTCGTAGCACTACCAACGTTGCGGCAACAATAACATACAGATATCAAAATAATTCCGTTCGATCCAAAGTGAGTGAACTTAACACAGAGTCATGACTTGTTGCGTTTTTGCTGATATTGGCATTTTCACGAATACTTGGTGGGCTTCATTCCAAATGGATTCAAAACGTGTCTTAAAAGACCTATGCTCTTATGGAGCCTTCTTCGGCTTCAAAACCTGTAATCAACAGTCAAACATAGGGAAGGTTTGATGTTGAAGGGAAGAGAGGAGTTAGCATTGTTTGTGGCGGAACGGTGATGGTGAGATGCGTTTTTGAAATCTGAAGGTGCACTAGAATGCTAATGTTGAACAGTGAGGAGTTTTCTTTGAAAAAGGTGGATGTTGGTCGAAAGTTATGTGTGGTCTGTTATGAACGTGTTACGATTGTTTTCTTGGTACTGAACTTGTGTGGCAGGTCGGAAACATGGCTTGAAGAATGGCTTGTGTGGGAGAAGAGATGATAGTGTATGGTCTATATGAAAAATGTTGAAAGAAGAGGGTGAGTGGATAGGCGTTATTGTTGGTGAAGTTGTGAGGGTTTCGGGCGATGGCATTTGCGGCTAGGGTTACCCTTCAGAATTGGGGATCCCATGAACAGTAGGGTTCCCTATTTATATATCCAAGTTCCTCAAACTTCAAACCCTATATTCCCACAGCATCCAACGTGTTTTCTCATTCTTTTTTCAATTTTTCTTTTTCTTAATTTTTAATTTTTCTGAATAATAAATCTAATAAATCTATTTTCTACTTTCTATGTTAACTAATTTTAATTAAATAATAAAAAAAAAACTAATTCTAATTTAATTAATAAAAAAAACAAATTCTATTCCTAATTAAAAAGTTCCATTCTAATAAATAAATAAATAATTATAATTCTATCCTATTAAAACTAATTAATCAATTAATAATAAAAATGTTAAAACATAAATAATAATAAATAAAAAGATGCCATGTGGCGCAAATTTATTGGGCTAAAAATGTGAAAGAGTTTATTTTTGCCGAAAAATACGTTACGCCGTAAAAGCGATGGGAAATGAAAAATAAAGTCGGGCCAATGAAAATTTTCAAAAAGGTAGGACAAATTTGGGGTATGACAGATGCCCCTATCTAATTGTCTTTGACCCGAGAGCATGAACTGTTGCGTGGTGTTCATTTTGAGGGGAAAGTCAATTAGATACAAGAATACCCCAAAATTTGTCCGACAAGCAAGTAAAAATGCAAAGAGATGGGATATACCTGAACGGGATGACAAGATGCAAAAATAGATGAACGAGATAACCTGATATTCTCTGGGTGGTTGAAGCAGTCCCTCGTCCGTTAAGGTTCTTCGCGATACCAAAGCGGTATAAAACGATCAAGACTTGAGATTCTTCGGGTGGTCGAAGCAGTACCTTATCCATTAAGGCTCTTCGATGATACCAAAGCAGTATCTCGAACAAAACTTGAGATTCTTCGGGTGGTCGAAGCAATCCCTTATCTAATAAGGTTCTTCGATGATACCAAAGCGGTATAAACAAGCCTCTTTGGGTAGTCGAAGCAGTCCCTCATCCGTTAAGGTTCTTCGCGATACCAAAGTGGTATAAACGATCCTCCTTGGGTGGTCGAAGCGGCCCCTCATTCGTTAAGGTCCTTCGATGATACCAAAGTGGTATAAACAAGCCTCTTTGGGTGGTCGAAGCGGCCCCTCATTCGTTAAGGTCCTTCGATGATACCAAAGTGGTATAAACAAGCCTCTTTGGGTGGTTGAAGCGGCCCCTCATTCGTTAAGGTCCTTCGATGATACCAAAGTGGTATAGACGAACAAAACTTGAGATTCTTCGGGTGGTCGAAGCAGCCTCTTATCCAATAAGATTCTTCGATGATACCAAAGCAGTATCTCTGATAACTTGAGATTCTTCGGGTGGTCGAAGCAGTCCCTTATCCAATAAGGTTATCCGATGATACCGAAGCAATATCTCTAATCACAACTTGAGATTCTTCGGGTGGTCGAAGCAGTCCCTTATCCCATAAGGTTCTTCGATGATACCAAAGCAGTATCTCTGATCAAATCTTGAGATTCTTCGGGTGGTCGAAGCAGTCCCTTATCCCATAAGGTTCTTCGATGATACCAAAGCAGTATCTCTGATCAAAACTTGAGATTCTCCGGGTGGTCAAAGCAGTCCCTTATCCAATAAGGTTCTCCGATGATACCAAAGCAGTATCTCTGATCATAACTTGAGATTCTTCGGGTGGTCGAAGCAGTCCCTTATCCAATAAGGTTCTCCGATGATACCAAAGCAGTATCTCTGATCACAACTTGAGATTCTTTGGGTGGTCGAAGCAGTCCCTTATCCCATAAGGTTCTTGGATGATACCAAAGCAGTATCTCTGATCAAAACTTGAGATTCTTCGGGTGGTCGAAGCAGTCCCTTATCCCATAAGGTTCTTCGATGATACCAAAACAGTATCTCTGATCAAAACTTGAGATTCTTCGAGTGGTCGAAGCAGTCCCTTATCCCATAAGGTTCTTCGGTGATACCAAAGCAGTATCTCTGATCAAAAATTGAGATTCTTCGGGTGGTCGAAGCAGTCCCTTATCCAATAAGGTTCTCCGATGATACCAAAGCAGTATCTCAAACAAAACTTGAGGAATAGTTGAGCTAAAATTTCTATTAGAGGAACAGCGTTGTCCAAACTCTGTAGGGGAAAGTCTTCAAGAAACCTTTTAAGATAACCTCTGCTTGGGGGATCATAAGAGCAACAACTGCTGGGGGTTATTGTCATCAACTCTTGTTTGAAAAATAACTTGTTGGGGAGTAAAATTCCTGAACTTGCGGGATATCAACTCTTTGCAGAGAAATTACTACCAACTTCACCGGAGGACTGGCCAAGATGTTTGCAAACTAATCTTGGATCCAGCTGTGTTGCTATGCAATGCAATGCTTTATGATGCCCAATATGCAACTAAAAAATGCAATTGCTAGGGAGTGTAAGATGCGTATGCAAAGGATATGCTAACACTCGATTATGATTATGATATGATGTTTGCATGTCGTGCTTATGATAACGCAAAGGTATGCTGAGGATAAAATCCTGTCGGGGATACCACCAGGGACTGGATTTGGTAGTTGCCAAATGGTTTTGGACTTTGGTTTCATGAGGATGCCATCGAGGGTGGACTTTTAGTAGTTGCCAATGAAGACTGGACTTTTAGGGTGAATTGAAGGTGCCAATTGGAGTGGCTTTTTGTAGTTGCCAATAAAAGATTGGACTTTAAGGACGTGCCAAGCGAGATTGGACTTTTATTGGTAAAAGGATTTGACTTCCCGACACATGGTATATGACAACGCCACAATCAGAAGACAGATGTGGATACTCTTGGTGCTCCAAGTTGGATCCTTTGCAGAAGTGGTATTCTTGTTCTTGTAAGAACCTCGTTTCTAGCTGGTATGTCATGACGGCTTACAAATGTTGAGCATAGCGACTTATCCAAAGCATGTTGACTGTGCGAGCGTAGCAATTTAACCAATGCGTGTTAATCGTGCTAGCGTAGCGACTCAACCAATGCATATAGATTGCGTGAGCGTAGCGACTTACCCAATGCGTGTTAGTCATGCTTCTGCTCTACCCCTAAGCTTTTGGTGCTTGTTGACCTTAACCATTACTGGCGTCTGGTGTGGTCAGCTTAATCAACTTTGAAAGCGTGAAGGGAAATTGCCCCTGTTCAGCTAATCTGCCCCAGTTCAAATGGTCTGCCCCAGCCTGCCGGGTATTTGAAGGATTTTCTTCTGGGATGAGAACTTTGGCGGTGATTATACCAGGATATGGCTTGAACCCATTTTCTCCAGTGTCTGAACCTTACAACAGTTTGCCCCTGTTTAAACCTCAGAAGGACTTGCCCCAAATTCTCAGGGTTATGAGAAAGTCTTGATTCAGGTCAACACCAATGAGTGATCAAGTTCCTCTTTGATTGCACTTTGTTGGAATTTCTATAATGTTAAGTACTGATTTGCAGTTTAAAATTGTTCATTCAAAAATGGTAATTTTAATGCGACATTCATGTAAGTTTTGAAAATATCGATTATTGGGAATGATGTGAAAATGTGTGACGAGTGGACTATCAATCCAAACGCAATGCTGATTTAATTGGTGTGAAAGGTATAGCAAGGATATAACACCAATACAGAAGATTAGCAAATATGTAGGAGTCAGTTTACGCAACCTTGCTGTAGTATGCTTTCAGAATAAACCTCGCCTCAATTAGGTCTTTCGAGGGTTGTAACGTGGTCTGGTTCACGGTTATAGAAATAAAGGATATTAGGCTCAAAGTATTATTTGTACCCACCCCTCCTTCGTAATGATCTCCATACCTACGTTCAATTAATTTGGCACCTTCTTGACGATGTAAACTTGATGGTTCAAAGTTTGCTTGAAATGGCAGCCATCTTATTTTGATGGATGTCAGTAACCCCTTGATTTGGGTGGCCACTGAATCTTATTTTGTTTTTGTTGAGGGTTTGAGGACCTCTTTTTGGTTTTGTTTTTGATCCCTAACTTTTGCATGGACTGACCTTGCTTGTTAGATCCATCGGGATTGCCTTGATTTTTGCCTAAGTCTCCTTTTGAGGTGTTCGACCTAGCAGGCTTTTGATTTTTTTTGAAGGATTGTGACTGCCAAGTCAATGGTCATTGATGAACAAAAATCATCCCTTAGATTTTGCCTCGTGATTCGAGTGCGTACTCAAGTTAACTGAACACTACCCATGCCCTAGGTTAAGTGTAAGGGTTTAGAAATCCGAAAGAAACTCCTACTTCTAGGCTCGAAGTGGTTAACTAGGGACTAACTCCTTATTTCTTCAGTGTTTGGGAATTTGAAGCAATGCCTGTACATCATCGGCGTGATTTTTTCCAAAAGCATACTTATCAGCAATTATGGGTATTTCGTTTTCGTCATCCTCCCTCAAAACAGCAGTGCGATAAAGGAAGTGAAAAATTTTTTTTTGCGAAAAACTGTGAGTGAATACGAATGGATTTGTTCAAAACATGCATAATTATCACATTAACAATACCATTAAATAACAACAATGTCTAAAAGCAAATAGGACTTAACATAAAAGAAAATACAAATGCATAAAAAAGATATGGAAACTGCCAACATTGATAAACTGGGCTTTTCTTTCTTGCTTAGCTGTCTTGAGAAGTTGCATCTTAAGGTCTTCGATCTCATTCAGGTGCTAGGCGGATACGTACAACCAAACTCCCTTCTTGAAAGGATATGCATCCCTCGTCAATCAATTGTTGCACCCTAGCCTGAAAAGCTTTGCAATCTTCTGTCGAATGCCCCATTGATCCAGCATGGTATCCACAATGTGCATTGGGATCATACCCAGGAAGGTATGGTTCTGGCACTGGCTTAAGAGATTTAGGTTCCACTAGTGAATTTCGAATCAAATGTGGCAAAAGTTGAGTGTACGATACAGGAACCGGATGAAGAGGAGCGTTCTTTCTTCCCAAATTATTGCGAGGCCTATGTTGATTCTGGCGTGGATCTTGATTTCCTTGGCCATACGCTCGTTGATTTGCATAAGGAGCAACCCCAGATTTTTGACATGGTTCCCTAGGTATTGTTGGTTGTCCTCTAGGAACCCAAAGGTGGATGTCATCATCTTCCTCAGTGCCCACGGGATGTTCTCCAAAGTGGATTTTCGAGGTCTCTTCAGCAGATACAACCCTTTTGGACTTTTCTTCCAGCTTTTCTCTTGAAGTGGTAGTTTCAACATGATTATCAGAGGATAAAGGTACTTCATCCGCCAAAAACTCAATCTTTTCCTTGTGGTACAAGACTTTGAGCGGTCCCCGAAACTCTTGTACTTTCTCTTTGCCAGGCCTGTGAGTTGAACCATTTAAGCTAAGGTCTTCCTTTCTGGTCAATCTTTGCAATTTGTTTCGAAAGCTTTCACACTCTTCAACAGTATGTCCTATGGTTCCAGTGTGATACCCACATTCTGCCCCGGGGTTATCTTCCTCGAAGATTAGGCGTTTGTTGTTAATTAGCTCTCGAATCTTATTCTTGAATGACCAACATCCTTCAATAAAGTGCCCCTTTGCCCCTTTATGGTATTCACACTGCGCATTAGGATCATATCCAAGTGGAGGAGGAGTACGAACTGGCCCGAGGGATATGGGTACCAGCAATGAACTCTGAATTAGATATGATAGTAGTTGTCCATACGATATAGGAATAGGGCCGAGAATAGGGCGTGACTGAGACTTCTTACTGCCTCTCCGATCCCAAATAGGTGATGACCGTTGATTCCGAGGCTTTAGAAGAATTGGTTGGGGAGAAAACCCAAGAGGAGCAACACACAATAGGCTATTCACTGCAGGCTGCGGAGCGGAGGGAGCCATGGGAGTAAAACTCCTAGTTGTGCTACCTTCTTGAAGCTTTTCCTTCCTTCTCCCAACAATTTTCATAACTTCTGGCAGCTGCTTCATCTTGCCTTTCACGTTGTTCGCGTCTTTTCCCTGCTCAACTCGATTATGCTTCAAGGGTTCCATGGTCTTTCAGAACTACTTCAAGTCCGATACGGGTGTCGAGAAATCAACTGCAGAGTATGGATAAAGGATGGATAAGATTTCTGGCTGCGAGACAGATATGCAATGCAAATGAAATGATATGCAAATGCAATGCAATGCTCAGGATCACAGGCTCAATCACAATTCTGAAGTCAGACAGAAGAACGGGTAAATAACAAATATCTATGATAAAATGAACTCCATAGGTAGGCTTTAAACGGGTAGGTGCCTAGTGTAACACCCATTTTAATTTAGTCATTTTATTATTATTTTAAATATTATATGTTGATATTCCTTTTGGTAGGGTGTATTTGATGATGTTTGGTGGGTGTCCCTGAGATGGGAGGATCATTGGTGGTAATTTGGTGAGTTTATAATAATATAAGAAATAATAGTAATATTGGTGGTGGTATTATTATTATTATTATTATTATTATTATTATTATTATTATTATTATTATTATTATTATATTTATGATTATTATTAATATTTATAGTAATATTATTAATATGGAGAATATAATATTATTATTAATATAGTTATTATATTATTATGATTTTTGGTGTGAATATGATAATATAATGAATAATAGTAATATTGGTGGGGGTATTATTATTATTATTATATATTATTATATTTATTAGTATTATTAATATTATTATTATTTTGGTGAGATAATAATATTATTACTATTATTATTATTATTATTTTGGTGAGATAATAATAGGATTATTATTATTATTATTATTATTATTTTATTAAGTTATTAACATTATTATTATTTTGGTGAGATAATAATAGGATTATTATTACTATTATTATTATTATTATTATTTATTATTATTATTATTATTAAGTTATTATTATTATTGGGATTAGAGAATTAAAATAGAAACGTGAGGGATTAGTAGTTTTACGATACATTGTGAGAAGTTAGAGAAAGTGGAAAAAGAACGATAGAAAGGAGAGAACGGAAAAGGGAACGGAAAAGGGAGCAAAGAACGAAGGATACAGGGGAAAATCAGAATTGGCCAAACCTTCGAGGGTTCTTTCATCGATCAACCGATTAACAAGGTAAGGGGGGAGAAACTTGATTTGGGATGGTATATACATGTACAGGGTAGAGGGGATTCCTTAACCCCGTAGTAAAATTTTGATCTATGAAGTTTTATATTGGCGTGCTTGTTATTATTGTTGCTAATGATAAATTGATGCTTGACATTGATGAATTGTTGATTGGTATTGGTGAATTTGGTGTATATATATATTATGGTGATGTTAGTGAGATTATGGGTTGTTACTGCAGTGTTGATAGTAAATATAAATAGAGTTTTGGTGAGATTCTATGTTGTTACTGTAGTGTTGATAGTAAATATAAATAGGGTTTTGGTGAGATTCTGTGTTGTTACTGTAGTGTTGATAGTAAATATAAATAGAGTTTTGGTGAGATTTTGTGTTGTTACTGTAGTGTGGGTAATGACCATGATTATAGCTTTGGGGAAAATTATGTGTTGTTTCCCTATAGTGTCGTTAATGACTATGGTTAGGACCTTGGTGAGATTCAGAGTGACTCTGAAGTGTCGGTAATGTACCGTAATGTTGGTTCTAGAGTAGGAAGTATAGGATAATTGGTAAGTATAATATATATTGTTATGTTATGATTGATGATGATTGTTGTTAATCATATAGTAATCGTTAATGAATTGGTGTTTTGGGATGATTTGGCATATAGGGCATATAGGGTGTTTTACAGTTTTTAGGGAAAATTCTGTATGACTTTTGAGGTATCGATAAAGTGTGTAGGTGATGATTTTGGGAATAGGAATTAGAAGCCTATTGGTTACGGTAATGTGCAAGATTGGTATTAGAATAGACTGAGGATCTGAGTTGAGATGATAGGTACAGTTTGGCCTTGATGCACTGTAAGAATGATGAGTGTGGGAACTAACTTGTGTACTTGGTGATAGTGCATGTTTCCCGTAATAATGACTGGTGGACAATTAGTTGATGTATATGTATGTAGTGATCAGTAGGATCGTGTATCCCCGAGTGTTGGGATGTGATTATATATGGTGTTAGAGTGTGAACTCGTTTAATATCTAATTTAGTTAAAATGAATGATGGGTGTATCATGTATATGATTATGGTGCAGTGATCAGTAGGATCGTGTATCCCCGAGTGGTGGGATGTGGTTATGTCTGGTGTTGTGGTATGAATTCGTGTACTATCTGGTTGATTTATATGGTGTTGGTGTAATATATCTATACATATATGCATTGATGTATGATGATATGATCAGGAGGATCGTGTGCACTTTGAGTGCCTAATGATGATAGTATGCATTGGTGTGTGCATATCATGGTGTTTTGGTGGGATGAATCATGTCTCAGGAGGAGCGTAAGTGATTCATCCGTACTCCTTTGTGGAGAATGGTGGGGGATAGATCATGTCTCAGGAGGAGCGTAAGTGATCTATCCAGGTTCGATTGAATGAACCAATGAGTCGGTACCGCATGCATGGTGTTGAGTTGCATATTTGCATTATAATATGTTATATTGTAATTTGAACAGTAGGTTCGTCATATGGAGTTGTTGGGGGTGAATATTGGTGTGTTGGTGTGTTTTACTACCTTATTTACATGTATTACATTACCATTATATTCTGATCATTATTTCTCACCCCTTTGTTGTTGTTGTGGTCTGTGCTTCTTCGGAAGTACAGATAATCCAGGTGCTTAGCTAACTTGGATAGTGGTGTGACCGTCGAGTCGTAGGATGCTCTGATACGTAACACGGGATGTGGGTGTTTTAACTGTTTTATGTCAAACTTATTGTAATCCTGTGACGTATCATGTTTTGATGTATTTTACTTTATGAAACAAATTCCGCTGTATTATTTTGAAAAGAATGAATAAAGTATTTTTATAAAATTTGGAGATGTGATATCCCACTTTTTGGTGAAAACTCTGATTATTATTATAATATTTATATTTTATTTAATACGGGAAGTGGGGTGTTACAATTGGTATCAGAGCAGGTCGGTCGGTCCGGCCAGTGTTGTTGAGTTGAGTTGAGTCTGTCCTTTGGGATGGAGACTGTGTGTTGTTTAACCTGGTGTTGTGGTTTAAATCCCTAGTATACGGCATGTGTGTGAAGACACTGTCGGTACGTGTTTATTTCCTAACCTTGTCTGTAGAAGCAGGAATGATTCCAGTGGGGGAGAAGTTTGTAATTCTCCGGAATGCTACGGTGTGGTGGCTTAATGTGTTGAGGAATGCTATCATAGTTTGGTAAAGATGGTTTGTACCCCATCATGATTTCGGCTGTCTATTAACAAATTGAGGAACTGATCACCCTTAATCTCTTGTTAATAGTATACGGGATTGTGTTGGATGGGATAGACGTGTCTTGCAAGCTTGTGTGGCGTGAGCAATGAATTGTCCTGAGTTAAGCTAAGTGCTTAAGGGATTATTTTGAGGAGTTGGCGTAATACGGTGTTGAGACGTTTATTTTGACGGAACCTTCGAATGAGAAGGAAAGTGAGAAAATTGGGATTTGTCAATTTGTTGAAATTGCCGGAGGTTCCCTGAGGAAGTAAGCGATTTACTATCGGAGTGTGAAGTAAAGCTTACACGTTTACTTTGTTTTTGGGACGAGTCTGATATTGATGACTCCATATTGTATGTTTACGTTGGGATTGGAGAAGTTGAAGAGTCAACTTGAAGACCCGCTGGGGGAGAGGTCCTTTTGTTTGAGTGTGTTACCGTAAGGTGCACCAATTTTTGTTGGTTAGACAGACAGAAGGTTTTGTGAAGCTTTGGGTGAACTATAGATAAGTGAACAAGGTGACTGTCAAGGATAAGTGTTCGCTTCCAAGAGTTAATGATTTGATGGATCAATCGATTGAAGGACGTGAGTTTCCGTGTTCGTGAGATCGCGAGTAGAATTATTGTGTTGTGGTGTCGAAGGTCGAAGTGGTATCGTAATAGGAGGCTCCACGATCTACTGTTGAGATTGGAAGTAATCGGGTTTTAAAATATTTAAAGATTGAAAGTGTGTTGGACGGCCTCCTAAGTATGAAATTGTGGTTATACGTTGAATTCCGAGATCGCAGCTTTTTACGGAATCGAAATCGGACACTCGGAAGTCAGGTAACGGTCGAAAATAGAATTTCGGGACTGTCATGTTCGCTGAGATTCGCCTGGCGAAGTGCCCTGAGCAGAAAAATGTTGTTGTGGTATTTTTGTCGTAACGGGAGAACCGTAACTCGGAATGACGCCCGGTTCGAAGCGTTGGAAAGCTATTGAAATTATCTATGAGATGGTGAAGTATTGACATGGAATTAAGCTATTTATTGATTAAGTGTGTTTGAATGTTGCAGTAAGGGCTGGCAGTACGGTACGTGTTCCCGCCATAACTCACAACTTGTTTGTCCATTTGGCATGGGATCTTCTTTAATTATTTGTATAAGGCCATGGTTGTGTTAATAAATGATATTTTAAGGTATTCGAAGAGTATAGAGGATTATGTTGAGCATAAGGAACTGGAGTTATCAGTGTTAGAAAAAGGGCGGTGATATACTTCCGTAAGGAAAGTTCTGCCGAATCCGATAGAACTAACTGTGGTGTTTGTGATGCTTGTTGATATAATTAGGGGATTTGCTAAAGACAACTTCAGCGAGTTTCAGTTATGCAAAAAGCAACTTGAAGTGTGTAAGAGAAACCATCCGACCAGTAATTTAGAGTTGGTTGCTATTGTGGTTGTACCGGAGTCGGAGGCTTCGAAAGTTCAGACTGAGATCGGAGATGTTTGGTGATCTTAAGAGTTTAAGGTGTTTGTTTGATTTGAAAAATTTGAAAATGAGGCAGAGGAAATAATTAGGATTTCTGAAGGATTACAACTTTGAGTGTAATTACCCTTTGGGTAAAGTGGACGTGGTAGATGATGCGGTGAGTTGGAAATGTTTGTGCATACCGGAGATGATGGTGAAAAGAGGTAGAACTGATTGAGAAATTTCATAATATGCGCTTTGTGAGTAAGGATACTTCTTATGGAGTTAAGCTTTTATTATTAAGATCTGACTAGTGATATCCTTGAGAAGAATCGAGAAAGTCAGAAATCTGGGTTGAGTAGTGAATTAGTTGAGATTGATAAATTAGAGTCGAAGAGTGGATTGTCGGGTTTGTGGAAATAATACCACGAGGTGTTATGATAGAGTATGTGTACCAGATGTTGTTGAGGGGAGTAGAAGTACTCGTGAAGAAATACATTGGGGTAGATGGAATATCCACCCCAGTGCTATGAAGAAGTAACCGAATTTGAGTAGATTATTTTGGTGACCATAGATAAGGAGAGAAGTGGTTGAGGTTGAATATGCTGGTTAGAATCGCCGAAATTCGAAGAGTGAACATCAGAGACTGTTGAGTCTGATGCAGCCGTGAATATTCCATAGTGGGAATCGGGTAGTATTTTCGTGGAGTTGGTGTTGAGATTTCCAAAGAATTGGGAAGATATAATTTTAATTTGGATTATTGTTAGTGGATTAACTATTCTACGTTGAGGATATATGAGATGCATATTGGGTAAGTGGCGAAGTTAGAGGAGATACTGACGAATATTGTTTCAGATGGGAATTTGAGGTTTATATTGAGATTTTGGAGGGGCTTACAGGAAGCATCGGGTACTAAGTTGAAGTTGAGTTCGACTTACCATCCGCAAACTGATGGTCAGTCAGAGAGGACTATTGAGTCTGTAGAGAATTGGTGAGAGCTTGGGTGTCGGATCAAGGTGGAGCGTGGGATGATTAATTATCGTTGATTGAGTTACCTATAATAACGGTTACCATCCTAGTGTCGGAATGGCACTATATGTGGCTTGGTGAAATAGGGAGTGTAGGACTCTCCTGTGTTGAAATAAATCGAGTGAGAGTGTTGTACTCAGACTTGAAAATTATGCTTGAGATGGCTGAGAAGATCGAGAGGATCCGAGGCAATATGTGTTTTGAGAGTCACGCCGGTGACCGGTGTTGGTCGAGCTTCGAAATCTCAGAAGTTCGCACCGTGTTCTGTAGTTGTATCAGAGTGGCGCAGCGGAGGCATGGGAGGAGTAACATGTTAGACTGTTTTTCCGTTGTCGCTGTGAATTGGCATGATATGTTTCATGTGTCTTAGTCGAGAAAGTACATTGAACCAGGTGGATGATGTACAAGTGAAAAATATTCCGATTGTTGAGGC
Organism: Lathyrus sativus; assembly: GCA_963859935.3. Classification (NCBI taxonomy): domain Eukaryota; kingdom Viridiplantae; phylum Streptophyta; class Magnoliopsida; order Fabales; family Fabaceae; genus Lathyrus; species Lathyrus sativus. The sequence continues at coordinate 300,161,643 of OZ012738.1, read as the reverse complement.
ATTGCTAGTTCGTTTTGGCGAGCGAGGAACAACTCCGAAGGGAGGAGATATCTTTGGTGAAAGTAGTATGGGGAGGTGCTGCAGAAGGCAGTGTGACCTGAGAATTGGAATAAAGGATGCGGGGAGCGTATCCGGAATTATCTCCATCAGGTAATTTTCGAGGACGAAAATAATTAAAGTGGGGGAGAGTTGTAACACCCATTTTAATTTAGTCATTTTATTATTATTTTAAATATTATATGTTGATATTCCCTTTGGTAGGGTGTATTTGATGATGTTTGGTGGGTGTCCCTGAGATGGGAGGATCATTGGTGGTAATTTGGTGAGTTTATAATAATATAAGAAATAATAGTAATATTGGTGGTGGTATTATTATTATTATTATTATTATTATTATTATTATTATATTTATGATTATTATTAATATTTGTAGTAATATTATTAATATGGAGAATATAATATTATTATTAATATAGTTATTATATTATTATGATTTTTGGTGTGAATATGATAATATAATGAATAATAGTAATATTGGTGGGGGTATTATTATTATTATTATATATTATTATATTTATTAGTATTATTAATATTATTATTATTTTGGTGAGATAATAATATTATTACTATTATTATTATTATTATTTTGGTGAGATAATAATAGGATTATTATTACTATTATTATTATTATTATTATTTTATTAAGTTATTAACATTATTATTATTTTGGTGAGATAATAATAGGATTACTATTACTATTATTATTATTATTATTTTATTAAGTTATTAACATTATTATTATTTTGGTAAGATAATAATAGGATTATTATTACTATTATTATTATTATTATTATTTATTATTATTATTATTAAGTTATTATTATTATTGGGATTAGAGAATTAAAATAGAAATGTAAGGGATTAGTAGTTTTACGATACATTGTGAGAAGTTAGAGAAAATGGAAAAAGAACGATAGAAAGGAGAGAACGGAAAAGGGAGTAAAGAACGAAGGATACAGGGGAAAATCAGAATTGGCCAAACCTTGGAGGGTTCTTTCATCGATCAACTGATTAACAAGGTAAGGGGGGAGAAACTTGATTTGGGATGGTATATACATGTACAGGGTAGAGGGGATTCCTTAACCCCGTAGTAAAATTCTGATCTATGAAGTTTTATATTGGCGTGCTTGTTATTATTGTTGATAATGATAAATTGATGCTTGACATTGATGAATTGTTGATTGGTATTGGTGAATTTGGTGTATATATATTATGGTGATGTTAGTGAGATTATGGGTTGTTACTGCAGTGTTGATAGTAAATATAAATAGAATTTTGGTGAGATTCTATGTTGTTACTGTAGTGTTGATAGTAAATATAAATAGGGTTTTGGTGAGATTCTGTGTTGTTACTGTAGTGTTGATAGTAAATATAAATAGAGTTTTGGTGAGATTCTGTGTTGTTACTGTAGTGTGGGTAATGACCATGATTATAGCTTTGGGGAAAATTATGTGCTGTTTCCCTATAGTGTCGTTAATGACTATGGTTAGGACCTTGGTGAGATTCAGAGTGACTCTGAAGTGTCGGTAATATACCGTAATGTTGGTTCTAGAGTAGGAAGTATAGGATAATTGGTAAGTATAATATATATTGTTATGTTATGATTGATGATGATTGTTGTTAATCATATAGTAATCGTTAATGAATTGGTGTTTTGGGATGATTTGGCATATAGGGCATATAGGGTGTTTTACAGTTTTTAGGGAAAATTCTGTATGGCTTTTGAGGTATCGATAAAGTGTGTAGGTGATTATTTTGGGAATAGGAATTAGAAGCCTATTGGTTACGGTAATGTGCAAGATTGGTATTAGAATAGACTGAGGATCTGAGTTGAGATGATAGGTACAGTTTGGCCTTGATGCACTGTAAGAATGATGAGTGTGGGAACTAACTTGTGTACTTGGTGATAGTGCATGTTTCCCGTAATAATGACTGGTGGACAATTAGTTGATGTATATGTATGTAGTGATCAGTAGGATCGTGTATCCCCGAGTGTTGGGATGTGATTATATATGGTGTTAGAGTGTGAACTCGTTTAATATCTAATTTAGTTAAAATGAATGATGGGTGTATCATGTATATGATTATGGTGCAGTGATCAGTAGGATCGTGTATCCCCGAGTGGTGGGATGTGGTTATGTTTGGTGTTGTGGTATGAATTCGTGTACTATCTGGTTGATTTATATGGTGTTGGTGTAATATATCTATACATATATGCATTGATGTATGATGATATGATCAGGAGGATCGTGTGCACTTTGAGTGCCTAATTATGATAGTATGCATTGGTGTGTGCATATCATGGTGTTTTGGTGGGATGAATCATGTCTCAGGAGGAGCGTAAGTGATTCATCCGTACTCCTTTGTGGAGAATGGTGGGGGATAGATCATGTCTCAGGAGGAGCATAAGTGATCTATCCAGGTTCGATTGAATGAACCAATGAGTCGGTACCGCATGCATGGTGTTGAGTTGCATATTTGCATTATAATATGTTATATTGTAATTTGAACAGTAGGTTCGTCATATGGAGTTGTTGGGGGTGAATATTGGTGTGTTGGTGTGTTTTACTACCTTATTTACATGTGTCGCTACTGCGAAAATCGGCGCCGGCTTGACAGGAGAGTCGCCACCGTGCGTTATTTATCCCTCAGAGCGGGAAAGGAAACGCTCGAAGTAAACCTCGCAAAGACGGGAAAAGGTATGGTCATCGCAACCAAAACCTGGATTCGGGAGTCGGTTACGCAAGGGGAAGGTATTAGCACCCCTCACGTCCATCGTACTCGATGGGATCCACGCTTGGTGTTTATAGGTAAAAGGGTGTGTTATCTATCTACTCTAATGGCTGGTCTGAAAAGAAAATAAAAGGACAGGACTCGACAGAACATACAGTGTTCTGGGCCTACGTATTCCCTCGTGCAATGGGAAAGTCAGAGTCAACGTAGTTCGACTTCCTACGTCTAAACGGGGGAAAGGTTGCTCGCCAGGGCCTCGCGTCCTGTGCCTACGTACTTTCATATGGTATGAAAGATCAGAGCAAACGTAGTTCGGCTAACTACGGGTAAACAGGGGACTCTCACACAGCAGTGAGAAAACAAACTGGTCTCTAAGGCTCGGGAACCTACAACTATGATCTGGTCTCAAATGCGCTCGGGCAAGAGAAAGGGGTAACAATTAGTCGTTAGCGGGAAAGTCTCGATCGCACGGCCGCGAGAGAACAAAGGTTAGTTGTTAGTGTGCTCGCTAGGATATCGCACCCTATGCCTACATATCTTCGTCTGGTACGAAGAATCAGAGCAGCTGTAGTTCAGCTAACTACGGATCAAGCTACTCAAAAGCTCCTACAGAAAGGAAAGGGAAACCCTAGAACTATAGCTGAGAAACAGGGGAATCTACCTACTGCTATCACACCTGGTTGACCATCCTAATGTCTATCATAACAACTCCGCAGCGGAGAAGTCAGAGCTCCTAAGGGATCATGGCAACAGGACTAAACTACAAACAAGAAACTGCACAGTAAAGGAATACTGAAATTATGCATGAATGCAACAACTAAACAAACAAGGCACAGAGGCCGCAAACCACAAAGGCAAGGGAGCTCAGCTCTACCAAATACCAACAAGCAAAGCCACTCAATAACAAACAAGCAGAAGGAGGACCACCTCAACTTCTCATGCACACAAAGTCTACTTCTAAGATGCACCTATTCAGAACCATCTAGATGAATACCTAAGTCTAATGCAACATAACATCATACAAGTCAAACAACACAAAGAGTCTAACCCTGAGCAGGGCCTCTATCTACAAAACAAGAAGCTACTCCTGGGCAAGGCCCCTAATAAACCTGAAACAAGCTCCTAATCTATCTCTAAACAGACCTCTATGCAACACCTTAAGCAGGTCTAAGCAACAATTCTAATCAAAACCCTAAGCAAGAGGAGTCAATCCCAGCCTCCAAGCTTCAGAACAAGCTTACCAAAGAAAGGGAGCTAAGCAGACAAGCTCATAGTGCCTTCCTCAGGAAAGTACCAGGAGGTTACTACTCAGGAATCGTATCCTATGCGGCTCGACAACTGTGATCAGTTTATATTCCTCCTCAGGAGAAATTAAACTCACATGAAGGCTCCGGCATCACTGGATATTTGAGAAAACCTATATGCACTAAGGGCACTAAGTGAACAGACTCATAGGACCTTCCTCAGGAAAGTACTAGGAGGCTGACACTTAGGAATCGTATCCTTCGTGGCTCAACAACTGTGATCAGTTTACATTCCTCCTCAGGAGAAATTAAACTCACAAGTTGGCTCCAACATCACTGGATACTTGAGAAATCCTAGATAAACTAAGGGAACTAAGTGAACAAACCCATAGGACCTTCCTCAGGAAAGTACTAGGGGGCTTTCACTTAGGAATCGTATCCCATGTGGCTCAACAACATGTGATCAGTTTACATTCCTCCTCAGGAGAAATTAAACTCACAAGTCGGCTCCAACATCATTGGATACTTAAGAAAGGAGGTGAGAAGAAAGGATGATAGTCATTCATAGTGCCTTCCTCAGGAAAGTACCATAAACTCCCTTCAAACTTCAGGATCTCGAACCTCACAAACAGACAACAAGCTCCTAGACTAAGCCTCAATCCACTGCATCCTTGCAAGCTCCAACAGGACTTCAATCAGCTTCCACCTCAAGAGGAACCCACAGACCAACAAACCACAAGAGACTACCTCTGAAGTTCAACCACAGTTGAACTTCAAAGTCAGAAGTCATCAAGACTTCTTCTATCTTCAGGATCAGACAAATCATATCAGAACATCCTACAAAAATCTATCAAAATCTAATGGGAGACCTACATGGCTCTAGGATGACGTACTGAAAAATCAGAACAAAATTCAACACCAGATGAAAGAACTAAAATCAGCAACACAGGCATATCCACAGACCAATTATTCAACATCAATAACAGTGAAAAAAATGCAATTAAAATGAAAATGCATGATTAAGCTAATGTTTTTATACTATAAAATTCCACACTGAATTACGAGTCTACAGAAAAAAGAACGGAATTATTTGACTAAATCTACTATTTTTTATTAATTTTCTAATGACATGTATGCACTAAAAATATTAAAAGAGATCAATTAAATGGAAAATATACAAAAAAATAACAAACAAAAATAAAGTGTCATTTTTATTTTTATTTAATTTTCTAGGAATTATGATGACATGGTAGAAAAAAAGAAGAGTTAAAAAATCAATTATTTTCATTTTATTAGGAATTTTCTAATACAAGAAAATATTAAAAAGAAGAAATTAACAACTAACATTGAACAAAATGGGAGGGGGGTGCTGGAATCAAGTTTAATCAGTTATTAAGGCATTGGGCCAGAAATGGGGGGGGTGCGCCTAGTGACTGGGCATAAGGCCCAATGACATCAAAGAATAACTAATAAAAACAGCAAGAAAAAAACGCCTGGGGGTGCAGACTAGCAGATTTTTTCAGTTATTATTCACTGGGCTTATGCCCAGGGGGGTGCTGTTAGCGATTAGGGCCTAAGGCCCACATCAATTCATTCTGGTCTCTCAAACGGGGGGGTGAATTGAGTGAAACGAGGGTAGTGTTCAGCAGAACACGTTTGGGCCTAAGCCCAATGCTCTAACCCTAAACCCAATACTCAGTGAACAAAACTCAATTCCTTTCTCAAACCCTAACACTGTTCATCAATACTGAGCTAGCCGTCTCCTTCGTCTTCCTCCTCTATCTCTTCTCTGCAACTTCTCTCTAATCTCACACCATTCCCAGAAAACACCAAACCCTTCAATCAGCTCAACCTTATACGAATTATCCCTAGAATCTTAATCCTCAGAACAAAAACAAAACAAGAAACTTATGCTAAGAACATTCATGGCGGTTATGAGAGAGGGCTAACCTGAAACGAGGACGTCGCTGGGATTCTTTTGGGAGGCTCAGTGAAAATTACCACGAGAGAGGAAGATCTTGACGTCTTCCAGATCGTTGAAGGAACTCACGGAGGCCTTGAAGCACGCGTCGAAGCTTGCTCGAATCTCTTGAACAAATTAGCGAAGAACTCCACGAATTCTACGAAGATCTGGGATGAGAAACTCAAGAACTGATGAAGCTATGATTCTGAAGCAGATGGATCCTGAAGATCCTTTGAGTGGCGTAAATGTCCTGAGGAAGATCTTCAGAGGATCTTTGATGTTCGTTTGGTGGATGGACGTTTCTGGAAACTATTTGGATGAAGATTGTTGGCGTTCTGGAGAAGTGGATGAAGGTTGATGATGTTCTGGAAAGCTTCTTGAAGAACGATGAAGGTTTGAGTGGATTCTGGAAAAAATTGTATGAAGGTCTGGGGATTCGTATGAAGTTTCAGGCGAAACTTGATGTTTCCGGCGAGGTGATGACGAAGCTGGATGGAGGAGATCGGAGGAAGAAGATGAAGAAAGGAGGATTTCTGGAGATTCTGGGTGTGAAACGAACTCCGGCGAGCCGTTGCGGTGGCCGGAAGACGTTGGGGGTCACCGGCGGTGGGAGGTTACGGCGGATGTATGGCCGCCGGTGGGTTGGTCAGAAGGGCTGCGTGCATGGGATACGCGTGTCCTAGGGGAGAGAGTAAGGATAGGGTGGCGTGGCAGAAGCACAATGATTACGCGTGGGCTCTTTCTGGCACGCATGCAATAATGAAAAGTGGGGCCTTCTGCAGTTAACACGTGGTATTGGACTTAAATAGGATTTTTTGACTGATTTAGGACCCTGCGTGGGCTTTTGCATGGATGAATTGGATAATGAGCCCCAAAACAAATCTGATTAACGGACTAATAACAGGATAATAAACGTGATTAATGAAATGATGTGATTAATGCAAATGGTTAAGGACTAATGGAAATTAACGAAAGATGGATTAAGGGAAACTAAGACCTAATTAATCTAAAGTCCTAAAACCTGATTAATATCCACTAATGTCTAACATTCTAATTAAAACTGAAAAACAATTAATATCCAATTAAAAATCTATTAACAAACCATTAAAAGAAAAACTGTCTATTTATTAAAAATGAAAAATCTATATTCTATTTAAAAGAGAAATGATAATATTTCTAAATTAAAAGAAAATATTCCCCTATTTAAAGTTCCCCTCTAATATTCTAAACTATTATTTATTTTACTTAAAAATCTAAAAAAACTATTAAATCCCATATAAAAGAAAATCTATTCATTTCTAATATCTAAAATTGAAAAGTTTATTTAATTTCTATTAAACTCTTTTATTTATTCTAAAACCTATCCTATTTGATAAAAGAAAATCTATATCTGTTAAAAGGTAAAAAAACCACTAAACCCTAATAAAGCTGTAAAATGCAATTATTCCAACGAACCGGAGATCACGACCGAAACTGAGACAGAGATAAAACCCGGACATCAGAATATCCCCAAAATCACTGTGCAAGCTAAAAATCACCGAGTAGCGCACAATTTCCCGAAAATAAAACCCCAATAATCTGGACTGAATCTGCCATATCTGATGGACGAAAATCAAGCTGCAAACTCTGATATCCCCTGTTTGCACAAAAATCATATGCCTGAGTTGCGAATATGAAATTAAACCATGAGTCAGATAGGAGAATCGGTTGGTCAAATTTTAGGGTGCAACAGCTGCCCCTATTCAAGCGACTTGGACCTGAAGGGTTTGAAGAGCGCTCAGCCTTCAAACATTCAGAGGTACGAGACGGTTGAATACAAATAAAACCCGAAAATTTGCCAACCGCGAGCATATACTGTAAGCTGCTTGGAGAATAAAGTCCAGAAAACCGAGTCCAGTCATTATGGCACCAAACTGATCAATCATCTGATAAAGAACTCCTGATTTGAATACCCGTTGCTTGTGATACCCCATATAACAAACCCTAGGGTTGCAACGAAATACCTGATCCTTTCACATTGCTTACTGATAGGCAAGAAAAGAAATATACTCACGTCGCCCAAAGATGGACGGGAAGACACCCTGATTGAATACTCACCTCGTCTAATGATAGACGGAAAGACAACATTAATCTCCATATTCACATCGTCTAAGGATAGACGGAAAGAAATAATCTCCGAATTCACATCGTCTACTGATAGACGGAAAGACAACATTAATCCCCATATTCACATCGTCTAAGGATAGACGGAAAGAAATAATCTCCGAATTCACATCGTCTACTGATAGACGGGATCATCCTGATTGATAAAACAAAACAATTCACATCGTCTAAGGATAGACGGGATCATCCTGATTGATGAAACAAAACAATTCACATCGTCTAAGGATAGACAGAAAGACATTCATAATCTCCATATTCACATCGTCTACTGATAGACGGGAAGAAATAATCTCCAAATTCACATCGTCTAAGGGTAGACGGGATCAAAGCCTTAATCTCCATACTCGCATCGTCTAAAGATAGACGGAAAGAAATAATCTCCGTACTCACATCGTCTAAAGATAGACGGAAAGAAATTCTTAATCTCCATACACACATCGTCTAAAGATAGACGGAAAGACACCATAATCGCAATTCGACACCAACCCTTGAATTTCAGAATCCTTCTGTCTACGGGAATTGATGGAAAGATCAACATCCTTGAAAGGGCCACATCGTCAGTATGGACCGACGGGAAGAAAACCACCTTTAAAGAACCATGTCGTCAATAAGAATCGACAATCACGAAAACTGAACATTCTTCGAAGAGCCTCGACATCAATAAGGATTGACAGTCAGGAAAGTACCCCCTTGAAACGTCATCTCATCCAATAAACAGAAAGAAAACCATTATCGGAAATATCATTTTGAAACCCCTCAACAACCAAAGATAGCCGGAGAAGGCTCGCTGGGGAAACACCTCATCATATGTATGATCTGGCAATAAGAAACCCGCTGGACAGTAACCACAACTTCACATCGTCTACTGATAGACGGAAAGAAAAGCCACTTGCTATAGAAACTCTATTTTGAACCCCATTGAAAATCAACCCAAAACTTCACATCGTCTACTGATAGACGGGAAGGAAAGCATATCCTGGGGAAACCCCTTCTTGAAGCCCTACTGCGACCACCCGCAACTTCACATCGTCTATGGATAGACGGAAAGAAAACCACACTCGTACTCAAGACGTCTAATGATAGACGGAGAAATCCACTTATTGGAGGAACACATCGTCAATATGAATTGACGGGAAGAAAAGCTTGTCGACATCAGATGACTGCTTGATCAAAGCATAATCGTTGTATGATCTGAGATACAAATAATCTGCTGAACTGTCTGAATACTGTGGCTGGATAAATGCCCCTGAACCGATCACAGAGTAATTCACGCGCCATATGAGGCTGATAGAAAATCTGACTTATGCCTCGTATGCACATGCGTATGCTTTAATCTTTCTACAGCGTAATGCTCCATTCTAGATGGAAATGCTACGCATTTTGACCATGATATGCAAGTATGATGCAAGTATGATGATGCATGCAATATGCTAGTGCAGGCTTGAGCTGCCGGAGAGAGCTGGGTACAGAACCACTTCATCGAAATAAATGCTGAAGGCGAGGCCAACTCTGCTGGGGATAACCCGGATATCACTGAATCGTCCTAGCAAAATAAATGCTGGGAGAGTGAAATCAACTCTGCTGGGGATATTGGGAACTTAACCGAACACCTCGACGAAGTAATACCCTGCTGGGGTATATAACTCCGCTGTGGAATAGCAGACGTGCTGAATATGATTGGACTCCTCTGGGAATAACTTACCCATACCAATGACAAATTGGTCTTTGCTGGAGAAAATGGAGGGAGTCTTCCCGCGCTGATGAAGCTCGGATCTGGAAATTGATGCGCCAACACGGATGGGCTTCACAGTAATCGCAAACATGGATTTGAGCTCTTAGGCTGTCCGTGATGGGTCAGGTACAACTGACGCTGGAAAACATTCTTCCTGAATACACAACTTTTCAGTGAAGAGTCAAGGGATAGTAACACGACTTCCCGCAATCATCTCGCTCTCGAAAATCGACTGCATCTGCTCGAATAACTCTGTATGGCTCTGCTGATACGGAGAAGAATAATTCTTTCACTCCTGATATGCCCCGGCCTGCGGGATCTCTGTGGGGATAGTCCCTGAAAGGAAATCTGCAAATCTGTTCCTTGATGGTCTGATATGACATGCCCCAGCGTTCTGAACTTCGGGGAGATGCTTCACATCGAATGCCCCTCGAATAACTTCTGCGTGCTTAAGATGGTCTGCCCCTGACTGCAATGACCTTGCCCCTGATTATCTGATTCAGAGTAGTGCCCTTGGCTACGCCGTATTCGCCTGAATCTCAACCTGATTACCCCAGAATAACTGACTTCGAAAAGCTGACCCGACTGGGGATCACAATAATAGCTTTCCCCTGCTCTCGGAACATTCGGGCGTTCTGCATTCTATCTTGACCATAATTTCCATTGTAGGAAGCTTTTCTGCTGTCAAGCGCTTACTCGCAAGTAAAACAAGTTGTTCTGCATAAAAGATGTATTAATGCAACACATATGACAGCCTTGACATCCAATCTGTTCACTGGGAAAAGGAAAAACAGTTTATAGCGTATAATGCACAAAACATTTATCGACATTAGTACCAACATGGTAAGAGGAACCTTTTCTAGAGTCAAAATCGACGCGACCTTTACCGGAGTATGCTTTCGAAACAACCTGCTTCAATTAGGACTTTTGAAGGTTGTAACGTGGTCAGGTTCATGGTTTTGAAAGAAAGGGTAAAGGCTCAAAGTTTATTTTAACCCACCCGTTCTCCTTGATGTTCTCCCATCCTACGTTCAGCTAATTTGACCTTAGCGCTCACCTCTCAGAGGTTGAAAGATAGGAATGATAGTTCGAGAAATCATGATCGTTGGGAGTGACAGCCACTCACTTTTCATCTTTGACATTTGAGGTCACACGACTCGTATTTCCTTCGAAGTTTTTTTTTTCTTCTTTTGATCCTTTTCATCTTTTCCTTTTCATATCCCTAACTTTTGCCTGGACTGACTCCTTTTGAGTTTCTTTTGATTTTTTTAAGTCCAGCGGGATGCCCTCATTTTTGCCTAAGTCATTTGTTTTGAAGTTTTCTTGACTTAGCGGGCTTTTGATTCTTTTTCATTTTTTTCTTTCGAACAAGTCGTGTGACACTGGTTGCCTGACTCTTTGGGAAATGATGTGGCCGTCCCCCTCTTGATTGAACCATTGTGGTCTTTTAGGCACGACCTCTAGGGACGCGATTGATCCTCGAACGGACACTCCTTTTGCAATTTGGATGCTCAGTCAAATTAGCTAACACCTACCCTGCCCCAGGTTAAAGATCGAGGGTTTTTCATTCACAGAAAGAAACTCCTACTACAAGGCTCAAAGGGGTTGACAAGGGATTATCTTCCTTATAACTCCGGTGTTTAGGGATTTGAAACAATGCCTGTACATCATCAACAGGTTTTATTTCAAAAGCATACAGTATTGGTAGTTGCATGTCGGTCATTTTCGTCATCCTCCCCAAATTCTTCTTAACCAAGTGTTGGACATGTGTAAAACAATTAGTGAACACGACTGGATTCAATCAAAACATGCATATTTACTTCATTATCATCAATTTGAATGAAAACAACAAGTTTTACAAACAAGATTACAAATTCAAACAGGAAAGCAACTACAAATGTAAAGAAATGACAAGCTAAAACAAAGAAAATATGCTAGCTTCCGAGAACCGGGCTTTCACATCTGCCCTGCTGCTGAACCAGCTATCTTTACCAGAGACACTTCGGTGCTGCCTTGATCTGCTTTCAACGACTTAGCCAAATTATAGAGCCCCTCCTCCTTTATTCAGATGATTCTAGGACCTCCCGGCCCGAAGTTGATTGCTGCACTATCAAGCAGATCCTGCACTTTGTGCTTAAAAGCATGGCAACCTTCTATATCGTGACCCGGGGCTCCGGAATGAAACTCACAGTGCCTGCTTGCATCATAACCAAACGGGGGAGCTCCCGTTATTGGTGCCAGAGTTCTTTTCTCTACCAGATTCAATCCCAACAATGTCTGCAACAAATCGGCATATGTTGAGGGAGGCTTCTCAAACACTCTTCTCGGTTTACTACCCTGGAATCTTCGTTGAGCCTGCTGTGCCCCCTGCTGAGGCTGCTGCTGCTGGTATCGGGTTGACCCTTGAACACCCTTTGTATCAAATGCAACATTGGTTTCTTGACCTTCAATGTACTGATTAACGCTCTCCTTATGCTTAACCATTTTCTTTCTTAGATCTGCCCCAGGAATAGGCAACAGTTGTGGGCCTGGAGATTCTGACACCATGGAGTCCAGGATACGCTTCTGACCCACTGCAGCTTTAGAAACATCTGTCATTTTAGCATCGATCGAGACAGGAGCAATATGCACCGATACGCCGCCCGGCGTGAATTCAATATCGTGCGAGTCAATCAGGTCTTGAACATTGTGCTTAAAAGCATGACAACCCTCGATGTCATGTCCGAATGCCCCAGAATGAAACTCACATTGCTTATTGGCCTCGTACCCATGAGGAAACACTCTCGTTGGTGGTGCCAACGTTCTCTTCTCAACCAGATTAAACCTTAGTAAGGTCTGCAAGAGCTCAGCATAGGTCATAGGTGGTGCCTCAAACATTCTCTTTGGCTTCCCTTCCTGGATCCTCCGTTGAGCCAGATGCATCTTCTGTTGCTGCTGCTCAGGTTCCACATGCACAGGTGGCGCGAGCTTCTTCATTGCGGCTTCAAATAGCTGATCGTCTTCTTTCCTAAGCACATTCTTGACTACTTCCATGATCAAGCTCACTTGGGTCTTCAGCTGACTGTTCTCCTCTTGGAGAATCTTCTGCTCCAGTCGCATCTCTTGCATGTCTCTCATCATCTGCCCCAGCTGGCTTCGGACTTCAATCAATTCAAATTGATTCTGTTCCATATCTCTGAAGGAGTTCCTGCAACAAACTGGACGATGAGGAAATAAGACCCACGGTTCTGATATACCTGCTAAATGATAATGCAGCGTAGCAAACAAACACATATTCATAACGAGACAAAGAGAAACTCAAGCTATAAGCACACAGACGAACATCTCCCACACATGTACAACCAACAAAATCAGTAGGTAAGCACAAATGAGTACGAATACAATGACCCCAGCCAACAATCCTGGCGGTGGTCGGCAAATACTAGTGCACAAAAGCTAAACGGATTAAGCAAAGAAGACAGATGCGACACCCGGCACAGAAACCTCTAGAAACTTCTCCCATATTCAATTGAACTCTCCAATTGACAATCTTCGGAGCACACACTTCCTGTGGAGTCTTCCATGACATTAACTGACGAACCCGCACAACTGGAGGATGGAAAATCATTAATCTGAACAAAACCCTGAGGAGTGATGCAAATACGGCTAGAGTCTAACAGATCTTGAACCTGACTTCTAAGCACCTTACAGTAATTCGTTGAATGCCCCTGTGCCCCAACATGGTACTCACAGCGGGCGCTGGTATCAAAACCTGGAGGATACGGTGGAATCACCGGCTTAGTCTCTTTCGGCACTATCAATCCACTTCTGACCAGATCTGGCAACAATTGACTGTACGACACTGATAGCTGAGTAAACTGCCTTTCAGGTTTCCTTGGTCTTCGTGGAGCATGCTGACGCGATCGGCGATAGGATGATCGTTGACTTGAAGTGTCTGAAAACTGATCCTGAGATGCTAAAGATTCTGAGGTGGCGTCATCTCCTTCCCACTCTTCTTGAGAACTGACGACTGACTCAATCTTATCAACTGGGACGTAAGGAACATCTCGAAACTTTCCATTCTTGAGTCCTCTCTCAACAATCTCTCCCAGCCTCATCAGGCCTACAAAGTTTGTGCAACTGAACAATTTGTCAAAATAATGGCCTTTCAGAGTACCCAAGAAGATGTCAACCAGTTCCCTTTCCGGAAGCGGTGGTTGAACACTAGCAGCCAATTCTTTCCATCTTCGCAAATATCCTCTGAATGATTCATTCTCCGCCTGAGACAATTCTTGCAGATCTACGAGACTAGGAGTCAAATCCAGGTTGTAATCGTACTGCTTCATGAAAGCTCTGGCTAAATCCACCCATGATCGAATCTGATTACTTTCCAATTGCACATACCATCTCAACGATGCCCCAGTCAGGCTATACTGGAAGCAATGGATCATCAATTTGTCATTTCGCACAAACGAAGTCATCCTCCGACAGAACATCATCAAATGCAACTTTGGACAGCTATCTCCCGCGTATTTTTCAAATTCCGGCACTTTGAACTTGTACGGCAACACTAGGTCAGGAACCAAACACATGGCCACAGCATCCAGGTTAACAGCATCTTTGGCTTTCAAAGCTTTCATTTGCTCTTCCAACACTCGGAGTCTTCTACCATCGTCAAGAGCTCTTGGATCTACTAACCCGGTCACTGGAATATCTCTTCGGTAATTCATCACAGGGAAAGCAACACATTGATTGTTAACAGGAGGATAATGTTCATTTCGGGCAACAAACTGCTCATGCTGATCTCGGTTCTGGACAGTAGGCTGTACAACTTGGTCTACAGTTAGATTGTTTGCTTGCGGGAAGCCTTCCATAGAGTCATACCGATGGTTGGACGCCATAGTGAACCCTGCCAAGGTGCTAGGAGACTGGAAATTGCCTTCAGCCATAGCTGCCAATTACCCGTAACGGACTATGCTGCTTGATTCTACTCAAATCTGCTTCAGCCCCTTTGTCGTCTCCACTCTTGCCTCAAACAATTCCCCGAGAATCACTTTCTGGTGAAAACAAAGGCTGGATAAGTGCTCTGACCTGCTAGAGAAATGCTATGCAGTATGATTTATGCAAACAGAAATACAAAAATGCTAACGTGCATGTGTGCATTGGAGATATTTCCCCTCCAATTCCAGTGTCAGTGGTAGCAAGACGAGATAAACCATAAAGACAATATTTGGAAAAACCCTCATATATTGATTAGAATAACAGTCTTGTCAAGAGGTTACATAACTATGCTCCATACAGCTGATATGATAAGGAGGATCCCAGCCAACATGCCTGGTGGTGATCTCAACATACAGAATACAAGAGAGAAATCAAATACGGGTACGGTTGCGGAAGTCCTCGACCATCTTCTTTGTCTCTGCATGATCCGGTTGGTAAATCAAACCTTCTATCAGCCGATCCCTCTTCCTGACCGTCCCCTGGATGTCTCTGACAAAGTCTTCCCAAGCCTTATCATTGGCACCGCCCCCAGGTTTGGGTCTCTTGGCATCTGCTCTATGCTGGAAATCTTCCAAATTCTTCATGGCATCTGTCAACTTGCGCTCGGCCTCGTATCGGCGACAGGCTTCTTCTTCAAGCTCTTCGTTCTTCACTTTGACCTGTTCTTCTAACTGAGCAATCTGTGTCTTCAGCTCTTCTTCTCGCTCCTTGCGCTTGGTCATAGTGAGATCCCAGTGTTCTCTGAACTTGGCTAGCTTTGTGTAAGCCCTTTCCAGCTCTTGCTTCTTGGTGGCCAACACACTACTAACGGAGTCTACATCTAACTCCAGACGCTTCTTGGTTTCAGTCAATTCCAATAGCGTAGTCTTCAGATGTTTCAGAGTTTCAGCCTGTTGCTTGGAAATATATCCTGTTTCAATCTTTTCATGCCGAAGCTGGGCATTCTCCTGCTCTAAAGCCTCTTTAGCCCTTGCTAGCTCTTCTTTCTCCGCCATCAGCTGTTTGTAGACCTGCATGTCCACAGTGGTAGGCTCCTCTACCGGAGGAGGATGCAATGGCTGAACCGCTGGATACGGCATAAGGAACTTCACAGCTCGCTCACGAATCCATTCTACATATGGGCTAGGAACTCGAGTATCCCCTCTGCTACCTGAAAGCTTCCCTCTCTTGTGCAAGTTTTTCCATGCCATCTCGAGCTTGGTCAGCATTTCTTTCCCTATTGCCCCGGTGAGATACAGAGATTCCTGTATCTCCTCGGGCTTTGGCGCTCCTTGAGGTATATACCCAAATTGCTTGATCAATAAGGAAGGGTTATAGTTGACACAACCTTTCCTTCCTATTAACGGAACATTCGGGAATCCTTCGCCTTTGAGTATGACTTCAGCTCCAAATACCTCTTTATTGACCCATACCACGTTCTCAGCAGTTAATCCCATTAAGCGCTCGGGCCATCCTAGAGAATTGATAGATGTGACAAACGGGCCTGACTTAGGCATATGACTGGTGAACCACCTGCATAGGAGAGGTACACAGCAAGACACATTCCTTCCTCGTCGCTTTTCATTCTGGTAGTGAGTTGAATGGTGGATATCTCCCAGCAAAGTAGGAACTGGGTTCTCCGCAGCCAAAATATAGAAGGCATCAGAATCAACAAAATCAGGAATGTTCGGGAACAACACGATGCCATAAACACATACAGCAAGGATGACGTCAAAAACACCCCAGCTACCCTTCTGGGCATATTCCCGAGCCTTCTCCACTAAGACATCCAATGGGAATCCCCATACATCTCCTCTTCTGATCATTTTCCCAGACAGCTCAGACTCTTTCAAACACAGGATGGCAGAAAGCTCAGCCAGCTTAGGCTCAGCGTCCGTACGATAAAAAGGCATCTGCTCACGGATCGGTATATCCAGAAGTGCAGAGTACTCTTCCAGGGTAGGAGCCAAAACGAAGTCGGGAAATACAAAACACCTGAGCTCCGCGTCGTAAAACTGTAACAGAGTATAGATGCCGCTGGTCTCGTAGGCAGATGGCTGATAAACGTAGGTCAGAATCCTCCCATATCTCTTTCTGAAGTCACCCATTCCCTTCTTCTTAGCAATAGCAATCAACTCTAACAATAGACTGATATTCGGCGACGGAAACTTATAGGGCAATACTCTCTTCAGGTTTTCCATGTCTTGCTAGGAACAAACACCAGAACTGGAAGGGAAAATATGTACCTGCAATACACACACGTTAGTTGAATGCAGATGGTAATGCAATGATGCAATATGATAAATAATGCAATCTGTGAACACAGGGGCTATGCTGTAGCCTGAAGAGGAATATCTCTGTGATCGAGAACAGAAAACCAACACGGTCACCAGAATCTCATGCCACTAACTATCATCTGATATTCAAAATATCAATCCCCTGGTAAGAAAACCATCTGAACCCCTGTATCTGACGAGAATACCATCTGATAATAGCCTCAACCTCAGATAAGAAACCCATCTGACCCAGACAACACACCTGGAGATGAATCAAGAACACCATCTGATAAAGGTACTGAATCATGGTTTCTGAAGGCCAGTTTTCCTGCAATAACCCAGTCCCTCTCACAGGTAGGATAGACCTAATCCACGGACAAAGGTACGGCATCCTATGCGGTCATCAGCGTCACAGACTTTCATGAATGACGATACGATTCCCAGAAGGAGTGGCATCATCAAGTCATGAAGAGGCCTCACTTAGCTGACTTCCAAATGATCGGTCCCCAGAGTCGACAATCCTCACGTCTGGACTCCCCTCAGATCCTCAGGACCGGAAAGGAGCACCTCTGCAAGAATCTCGTCTGAGCGCAGATTTTCGTAGGGAACTGTGCCTGCTCAGCAGACAGGTTCGTCTACTACTTCTCCGCAACTATATCTAGGTGTGTACTCAAGCCCAGGTCCGGCTTTTCACTCACAGTAACATCCCTTTGCCCACAGCAATAATCATAATAATATAATGCTGGAAAATAAATGCGAAAAGGTAAAGGTACAGAAAAGTAAAGTGCAGAAAAGTAAAACACAATATGCACAACACCCAACAAATAAACACCCAAGCGCTAGGATTGACTCGTGTAGGGGATGGGAAACGGTCCCAGCATAAGGGATGGGAAAAGTCCCTAGATGCTATAAGTCCCCAGCAGAGTCGCCAGCTGTCGCTACTGCGAAAATCGGCGCCGGCTTGACAGGAGAGTCGCCACCGTGCGTTATTTATCCCTCAGAGCGGGAAAGGAAACGCTCGAAGTAAACCTCGCAAAGACGGGAAAAGGTATGGTCATCGCAACCAAAACCTGGATTCGGGAGTCGGTTACGCAAGGGGAAGGTATTAGCACCCCTCACGTCCATCGTACTCGATGGGATCCACGCTTGGTGTTTATAGGTAAAAGGGTGTGTTATCTATCTACTCTAATGGCTGGTCTGAAAAGAAAATAAAAGGACAGGACTCGACAGAACATACGGTGTTCTGGGCCTACGTATTCCCTCGTGCAATGGGAAAGTCAGAGTCAACGTAGTTCGACTTCCTACGTCTAAACGGGGGAAAGGTTGCTCGCCAGGGCCTCGCGTCCTGTGCCTACGTACTTTCATATGGTATGAAAGATCAGAGCAAACGTAGTTCGGCTAACTACGGGTAAACAGGGGACTCTCACACAGCAGTGAGAAAACAAACTGGTCTCTAAGGCTCGGGAACCTACAACTATGATCTGGTCTCAAATGCGCTCGGGCAAGAGAAAGGGGTAACAATTAGTCGTTAGCGGGAAAGTCTCGATCGCACGGCCGCGAGAGAACAAAGGTTAGTTGTTAGTGTGCTCGCTAGGATATCGCACCCTATGCCTACATATCTTCGTCTGGTACGAAGAATCAGAGCAGCTGTAGTTCAGCTAACTACGGATCAAGCTACTCAAAAGCTCCTACAGAAAGGAAAGGGAAACCCTAGAACTATAGCTGAGAAACAGGGGAATCTACCTACTGCTATCACACCTGGTTGACCATCCTAATGTCTATCATAACAACTCCGCAGCGGAGAAGTCAGAGCTCCTAAGGGATCATGGCAACAGGACTAAACTACAAACAAGAAACTGCACAGTAAAGGAATACTGAAATTATGCATGAATGCAACAACTAAACAAACAAGGCACAGAGGCCGCAAACCACAAAGGCAAGGGAGCTCAGCTCTACCAAATACCAACAAGCAAAGCCACTCAATAACAAACAAGCAGAAGGAGGACCACCTCAACTTCTCATGCACACAAAGTCTACTTCTAAGATGCACCTATTCAGAACCATCTAGATGAATACCTAAGTCTAATGCAACATAACATCATACAAGTCAAACAACACAAAGAGTCTAACCCTGAGCAGGGCCTCTATCTACAAAACAAGAAGCTACTCCTGGGCAAGGCCCCTAATAAACCTGAAACAAGCTCCTAATCTATCTCTAAACAGACCTCTATGCAACACCTTAAGCAGGTCTAAGCAACAATTCTAATCAAAACCCTAAGCAAGAGGAGTCAATCCCAGCCTCCAAGCTTCAGAACAAGCTTACCAAAGAAAGGGAGCTAAGCAGACAAGCTCATAGTGCCTTCCTCAGGAAAGTACCAGGAGGTTACTACTCAGGAATCGTATCCTATGCGGCTCGACAACTGTGATCAGTTTATATTCCTCCTCAGGAGAAATTAAACTCACATGAAGGCTCCGGCATCACTGGATATTTGAGAAAACCTATATGCACTAAGGGCACTAAGTGAACAGACTCATAGGACCTTCCTCAGGAAAGTACTAGGAGGCTGACACTTAGGAATCGTATCCTTCGTGGCTCAACAACTGTGATCAGTTTACATTCCTCCTCAGGAGAAATTAAACTCACAAGTTGGCTCCAACATCACTGGATACTTGAGAAATCCTAGATAAACTAAGGGAACTAAGTGAACAAACCCATAGGACCTTCCTCAGGAAAGTACTAGGGGGCTTTCACTTAGGAATCGTATCCCATGTGGCTCAACAACATGTGATCAGTTTACATTCCTCCTCAGGAGAAATTAAACTCACAAGTCGGCTCCAACATCATTGGATACTTAAGAAAGGAGGTGAGAAGAAAGGATGATAGTCATTCATAGTGCCTTCCTCAGGAAAGTACCATAAACTCCCTTCAAACTTCAGGATCTCGAACCTCACAAACAGACAACAAGCTCCTAGACTAAGCCTCAATCCACTGCATCCTTGCAAGCTCCAACAGGACTTCAATCAGCTTCCACCTCAAGAGGAACCCACAGACCAACAAACCACAAGAGACTACCTCTGAAGTTCAACCACAGTTGAACTTCAAAGTCAGAAGTCATCAAGACTTCTCCTATCTTCAGGATCAGACAAATCATATCAGAACATCCTACAAAAATCTATCAAAATCTAATGGGAGACCTACATGGCTCTAGGATGACGTACTGAAAAATCAGAACAAAATTCAACACCAGATGAAAGAACTAAAATCAGCAACACAGGCATATCCACAGACCAATTATTCAACATCAATAACAGTGAAAAAAAATGCAATTAAAATGAAAATGCATGATTAAGCTAATGTTTTTATACTATAAAATTCCACACTGAATTACGAGTCTACAGAAAAAAGAACGGAATTATTTGACTAAATCTACTATTTTTTATTAATTTTCTAATGACATGTATGCACTAAAAATATTAAAAGAGATCAATTAAATGGAAAATATACAAAAAAATAACAAACAAAAATAAAGTGTCATTTTTATTTTTATTTAATTTTCTAGGAATTATGATGACATGGTAGAAAAAAAGAAGAGTTAAAAAATCAATTATTTTCATTTTATTAGGAATTTTCTAATACAAGAAAATATTAAAAAGAAGAAATTAACAACTAACATTGAACAAAATGGGAGGGGGGTGCTGGAATCAAGTTTAATCAGTTATTAAGGCATTGGGCCAGAAATGGGGGGGGTGCGCCTAGTGACTGGGCATAAGGCCCAATGACATCAAAGAACAACTAATAAAAACAGCAAGAAAAAAACGCCTGGGGGGTGCAGACTAGCAGATTTTTTCAGTTATTATTCACTGGGCTTATGCCCAGGGGGGTGCTGTTAGCGATTAGGGCCTAAGGCCCACATCAATTCATTCTGGTCTCTCAAACGGGGGGGTGAATTGAGTGAAACGAGGGTAGTGTTCAGCAGAACACGTTTGGGCCTAAGCCCAATGCTCTAACCCTAAACCCAATACTCAGTGAACAAAACTCAATTCCTTTCTCAAACCCTAACACTGTTCATCAATACTGAGCTAGCCGTCTCCTTCGTCTTCCTCCTCTATCTCTTCTCTGCAACTTCTCTCTAATCTCACACCATTCCCAGAAAACACCAAACCCTTCAATCAGCTCAACCTTATACGAATTATCCCTAGAATCTTAATCCTCAGAACAAAAACAAAACAAGAAACTTATGCTAAGAACATTCATGGCGGTTATGAGAGAGGGCTAACCTGAAACGAGGACGTCGCTGGGATTCTTTTGGGAGGCTCAGTGAAAATTACCACGAGAGAGGAAGATCTTGACGTCTTCCAGATCGTTGAAGGAACTCACGGAGGCCTTGAAGCACGCGTCGAAGCTTGCTCGAATCTCTTGAACAAATTAGCGAAGAACTCCACGAATTCTACGAAGATCTGGGATGAGAAACTCAAGAACTGATGAAGCTATGATTCTGAAGCAGATGGATCCTGAAGATCCTTTGAGTGGCGTAAATGTCCTGAGGAAGATCTTCAGAGGATCTTTGATGTTCGTTTGGTGGATGGACGTTTCTGGAAACTATTTGGATGAAGATTGTTGGCGTTCTGGAGAAGTGGATGAAGGTTGATGATGTTCTGGAAAGCTTCTTGAAGAACGATGAAGGTTTGAGTGGATTCTGGAAAAAATTGTATGAAGGTCTGGGGATTCGTATGAAGTTTCAGGCGAAACTTGATGTTTCCGGCGAGGTGATGACGAAGCTGGATGGAGGAGATCGGAGGAAGAAGATGAAGAAAGGAGGATTTCTGGAGATTCTGGGTGTGAAACGAACTCCGGCGAGCCGTTGCGGTGGCCGGAAGACGTTGGGGGTCACCGGCGGTGGGAGGTTACGGCGGATGCATGGCCGCCGGTGGGTTGGTCAGAAGGGCTGCGTGCATGGGATACGCGTGTCCTAGGGGAGAGAGTAAGGATAGGGTGGCGTGGCAGAAGCACAATGATTACGCGTGGGCTCTTTCTGGCACGCATGCAATAATGAAAAGTGGGGCCTTCTGCAGTTAACACGTGGTATTGGACTTAAATAGGATTTTTTGACTGATTTAGGACCCTGCGTGGGCTTTTGCATGGATGAATTGGATAATGAGCCCCAAAACAAATCTGATTAACGGACTAATAACAGGATAATAAACGTGATTAATGAAATGATGTGATTAATGCAAATGGTTAAGGACTAATGGAAATTAACGAAAGATGGATTAAGGGAAACTAAGACCTAATTAATCTAAAGTCCTAAAACCTGATTAATATCCACTAATGTCTAACATTCTAATTAAAACTGAAAAACAATTAATATCCAATTAAAAATCTATTAACAAACCATTAAAAGAAAAACTGTCTATTTATTAAAAATGAAAAATCTATATTCTATTTAAAAGAGAAATGATAATATTTCTAAATTAAAAGAAAATATTCCCCTATTTAAAGTTCCCCTCTAATATTCTAAACTATTATTTATTTTACTTAAAAATCTAAAAAAACTATTAAATCCCATATAAAAGAAAATCTATTCATTTCTAATATCTAAAATTGAAAAGTTTATTTAATTTCTATTAAACTCTTTTATTTATTCTAAAACCTATCCTATTTGATAAAAGAAAATCTATATCTGTTAAAAGGTAAAAAAACCACTAAACCCTAATAAAGCTGTAAAATGCAATTATTCCAACGAACCGGAGATCACGACCGAAACTGAGACAGAGATAAAACCCGGACATCAGAATATCCCCAAAATCATTGTGCAAGCTAAAAATCACCGAGTAGCGCACAATTTCCCGAAAATAAAACCCCGATAATCTGGACTGAATCTGCCATATCTGATGGACGAAAATCAAGCTGCAAACTCTGATATCCCCTGTTTGCACAAAAATCATATGCCTGAGTTGCGAATATGAAATTAAACCATGAGTCAGATAGGAGAATCGGTTGGTCAAATTTTAGGGTGCAACAACATGTATTACATTACCATTATATTCTGATCATTATTTCTCACCCCTTTGTTGTTGTTGTGGTCTGTGCTTCTTCGGAAGTACAGATAATCCAGGTGCTTAGCTAACTTGGATAGTGGTGTGACCGTCAAGTCGTAGGATGCTCTGATACGTAACACGGGATGTGGGTGTTTTAACTGTTTTATGTTAAACTTATTGTAATCCTGTGACTTATCATGTTTTGATGTATTTTACTTTATGAAACAAATTCCGCTGTATTATTTTGAAAAGAATGAATAAAGTATTTTTATAAAATTTGGAGATGTGATATCCCACTTTTTGGTGAAAACTCTGATTATTATTATAATATTTATATTTTATTTAATACGGGAATAACGATACGTTCAAGGGATCTCATCTGATTGGGGCGTTCGCATCAACCCAAAAAGGAGTGACCCTCATAAGTTAACACTACCAACCACCATGGTTTGAGGGTAAAAGGTCCTTAGAGTTATAGATTCAAACTAAAAAACATCATTTCCATGGCAAAGACTCATCATGACAACAACATCCTCAAGTGAATCAACTCTAAGCGGGGTTTTCGCTTCCTCCCAACGAGAAAGACTCCTCGAGGGATTCCACTACACAACCACCATTCTAATCCTATGTTTTTTCTCGGACTCGGGTGTAGAGCCATCTCACAAAGTTCCCACGATCAGAACCCCAATAGTATCACAAGGAATAATAATAGAATATATAAAAGAAAGCAAGCAATTAAATAATAAGAGAAGATAAATACGCAAACGAATCTAACTCTCGCGAATTGAGTCAAGTTAGGCTTGACTCTCTCTAGCATAGGGCTATGATATTCCCTAGCAGAGTCGCCATCTGTCGTACCTCGAAAAATACGATCCTCGCGATGGACGCGGAAAATACTGTTCGAAACAGAGTCGCCACTGAACTTTATTCATTCCAAGGATGGAATAGGAAAATATCGATAAAACCTTTGAAGAGATAAGAACATGGTCATCGCAACCAATATTCTAGGTTCGGGAGTCGATTACATAGAGGGAAGGTATTAGCACCCTCTACATCCGTTGTACTCAACGGGAACCTCTTGATTCGATTCGCGAGAGAAAGTTAACTATGTTTGTTTATCTTCTAAGGAATTGCTTGCTAATGGGAAAAGGATTGGTTTTTTAGGATAGGGTGCTCGCCAAGGATTGGGGCCCTTGTGCCTACGTATCTTCACTCGTAAGAAGTGGAAAATCAGAGCATTCGTAGTTCATGGGACTACGGGTAAAAGAGGGGATTGTGCTCGCTAGGATTATCGCAATCCTATGCCTACGTACTCTCAACAGATATAAGAGATCAGAGCAGCCGTAGTTTGGCTTACGGTTTGCTAAAAGGTTTGTGTTTGGAATGAACGAGGGTTTAGGTCGCATTATAACTGCTAAGCGTTGGCTTGTCTGCTCACTAGGGGAGGCAGAAGCACGAGTTTGTTATGCGCAGAAGAAGGGATTAAACAATGTTCTTGGTAAAAGGTGTATTGAGTTGAACGAGAGTTTAGGTCGCATTCTAACTGCTAAACATTGGCTTGTCTGCTCACTAGGGGAGGTTGAAGCACGAGTTTGTTATGCGCGAGAGAATGGACTAAACAATGTTCTTTGAAAAAGGTGTATGAGTGGTGGATCGCACGAGGGCGAGTAGAGTTTGATTGGTTAAGTATTTTGGTTTTTTAACTAGAGGTGACGACTACCTGAAGCTTAAGAAAGACTTCTCGGATCCAAGTAATCAGGAGAGTGAACCAAAGACTTGGAGCTCTCTCTTTTTCAACCTCAAAGGCAAAAGGATAGAATTGAGTATGGTTTGAATAAGTTTAACGGATGACGATTACTTGAAGGTTAAGAAAGACTTCTCGGACCCAAGTAATCGGGAGAGCGAACCAAAGACTTGGAACTCTCTCTTTTTCATCTAGAAAGGAAGGAAATGGGTACGGTTCGAGTAAGTGGATCGGATGACGATTACTCAAAGCTTGAGAAAGACTTCTCGGACCCAAGTAATCGGGAAAGCGAACCAAAGACTTGGAACACTTTCTTTTTCATCGCAAAAGGAATTGTTTGAATGGCACTCGAAAGATAGCATGTGGTTAAAATATTTTAACAGATGAGGATTACTCGAAGCTTAAGAAAGACTTCTCGGACCTCAAATAATCAGAAGAGTGAACCAAAGGCTTGGAACTCTCTCCTTTTCTCATCTAATATTATGAAAGATGTTTAATAATATTAGAGTGTATTAATCGGATGACGATTATTCAAAGCTCAAGAAAGACTTCTCAGATTTTAAATAATCGGGAGAGTGAACCAAAGACTTGGAGCTCTCTCTTTTTCATCTATGTATTTAAGAAAATATATTTGAATTTGTTTATGGTTTTTAGAAGACAATTGTTCGAGCTTAAGAAAGACTTCTCGGACCCAAATAATTGGGAGAGAGAACCAAAGACTTGGAACTCTCCCTTTTTCATCTTTTATTGAAATTGTATTTTGAAAAAAAAACTCAATGCGAGTTGAGATTTGAAATTAGAGTTTTAACGTGTATACTAGCAAAGTGGGCTAGTCTTCTAAGTGACCAACTAGAAATAATTGATCAAATAGGTATCACTGTAAGGAAGCCCAGGATTAAGCTTTAAAATGTTGTGTCTGTGACCAAAAAGGTTGATGGCGAGGCTTTGAAAGCACTCGACTTACCGGGTAGAAAATGGCTCGACGAATCGAGAATTATTTTTAAAAATGATTTTGAAAGTATTAAAGCATAATTAAAATAAAGGCAATATTGAAATTATTACACGCCTTGGGAGTGGGGGTACAACGTTATCAAATAGGGATAGGAAAAGATAGTAGACACATAACCCAAATCACACAAAACCAAAGTCTAAACTAAAATGCCATGTTAAGAAGAAGAAAAAAAAGTTTGAAATTTGAAATTGATTTTATATAAATGATTTTAATTGAATAAAAGATCTTTAAATTTAATTGATTAAATTAAATAAGGTTAAATACATATTTAAAACAAAGAAACCCCATGTTTAAACAAACAAAAAACTAATAATAAAACTTGTTAATCTCCAGCCTGCTAAGAAATTGTAGCGCGTATATGTTCAAAACATACCAATCAGTTATTTCAGATTTCAACCAAAATACATACATCCAATTTATATTGATTCATATATGAAAAAATGAGGAGGTTTCCATGTAAATAAAATAGTTTAAAATTAGCATGATAATTAAATATCCAGTAATCCATTTTTGATGTCGAAACCACATATCAATGCCCGGCTTACTCAAAACAGCGTTAGCATATGATTAACAATCAATTAATTAAGTCATGATGAGATCCCTAATGCAAATGGCCAACGTCTGCTTACATGAACTTCAGCATTGATGATACACACACGATGCGCAAAGACCAAAACAGAATCAAAGCTAAAAAGAACTAGCAGCGAACAACAACCAGTACAATACATTCGACATATGAACTGAGTACATAATATTGCAACAATGTCGAAAACTATAATGAAAACCATTCAAACGGATCCGGTATTTATGGTGCAGCCAGCAACCAATTGAAACCATACACAAAAATTATAACATAAAATTGATACGAAGCCAAATATTCATAATATCATCCAAAACAGTGTTTGTAAAACATAATTTTAACAAAGCACACAGTCAAAACATATAACTTCAACCCTTAAATAACTAAAGTCGGATCGGAATAAAGCATAAAATCATACCGACGCTAAAGCTAGCAATCCAAACAGCAACCAACAACAATATAGAAAAGTTTGAGAGAAATCAGAGTTTTACCAAAGTACGAAAACAAGCCTTAAACAGAAAGTCATGATACTTGAAGTCGAAATGCAATGCGCTGTTATTGTTGAATTATGAAAAGCCACAAATAAAGTTCTTGTCACGTTCTTGCCAATGTTGTTGATGTTGAAGTTTGATGGTGAAGTTATTTGCACCTCTGTTTCATGTTATCATTCATGTAATCGAAATTTCGGCGGTGTCGCAACCTGCATAAAATCAACAGCCTGAACATAAAATAGAAAAAACATCAGGATTTAGCGAAACAAGATCCACGAAAAATCGAATTGAGTTGAAGATGTGTTTGGCTATATCGTTGGCGTCAGCTGAAGAGTGGTGAAATTCATTGTGAACATAGAACCCCTGTTGTTGTAGTGTTGTTGTTGAATCCGCAATGTTGACACAAATAAAGCCATCAGTACTTTGCAAGCTTCCGCAAAAACTCCAATCTCGCGACATTGAAGACTCAGATTCACGGCTTACGGAAACAAGTCAAAGGAATCGCGACGCCGCTGCTAGAATGTCACTGACATTTGAGCTGGATTGTTGTAGGTACGACTAACCGATACCGCTTCTAATAGACCGAGCTTTCACCTTTTGAGTCACTCCAATTACATTAAGAAATAGTCATGGCTCCGAATCTCTGTCTTGAACCTCTTTAAATGGAATGCAACAATAGAAGGTGTCTGATTCAACATAAGCTGTTTCTCCATTGAAACTTCTTCATTGCAGCCCTCACATTTAAGCTCTTCAGCAATATTTTCCACCATAGTGAAAGATTCTAAGGCACTTGACAGAGAATCTGCATTTTCTATTTCTAAACTCAAGTCAATCAATGGCTCATTAGTGTCAGAAGAGCGGCCACAGGTACAACATCGGAGCTTGCTAACTAGACTTCCTCCAAAAACTTTGTTTACAACATTCTCACCCTCAAAAGTTGGATCATTCTTCTTCAAACTTAAAAAACATGAATCAAGCTTATCCAATGCACACTGCATAAATTCATGTGCATCCTCTTGTTGATGTCTTGTAAACATAGAAGAAAAATGCCTCAAATTATCCACAAGTATCTCAGGGGAGATAACAGTTCCAGTAGACTGCAAGGAACACTGCATCTGGTAGCGGAAAGCACAAATAACACAGTACCCATTATGACCATCAGAAGAATGGTGGCACGAAAGAAGACCCTCAACTAGGGGCACTGTATGCGTGAAGCATTGCGTAATTGAATTGAGAAAGCAAGTGTTCCCTAGACTTGCAAGCCCAGCTCCAATAATCGATGGTGCAGCTTTAGAATCAGAAGCACAAAGTTCATCCTGCGTGGGTTCATCATACAACCAACTATCATCGAGATGATCCTCTGGCAACCATTCTTCCAGCGGCACATCACAAGCCACCGCCGAATTCAGAACCACCTTTGCACCAACCAATGTTGTTGTTATTGAAGTACTAAACCAAAGTTGTGGCGCCTGAGTTCTGGATTTGTGGGAAACCGGATTGTTGCTTTGTTGTTGCAAAATAGAGTCGAGTTATTCGAATCAATCCACTATGGATGATGAATATTGAGAGCTGCTACTGAGTCTGCAATATGTTGTTAGCAGAACCCAGTATCTCCAACCCAAGAAGAAAATACAACAGAGACTTGTATGTCAATATTGTAGGCACACTCCACAAGTTGATTTCATGCATAAACCCTTACTGATAAACCATTTGATGAGCATATACAGCGGATACGAGCAGCCGTGAGCATATAAAGCGGTGTACCATTTGAGTTGCGAGCTGCAAAATGTTACTACTTAAAAATGAGCTGAGCCGTCGAGTTGCTTGTCGTGTCACGGTTGTAGCTTTACGCTGCCGAATTCAACGATCCGTCTTTGGTGAAGCCATTCTGCAGCTCTCATTATTGGATCCCTCTGGTTAATGGTGACTTCAGAAGCTTCAGCAACCTTCATTATCATTCACTAATCGAAACCGGCAACGTCGCAACCTGCATAAAATCAAAAGCCAGCCCAAATAGAATAACAAAAAACAGAATCAGTGAAAACCAAAATTCATGAAAAATATAGTTGAGCCGAAGGTGCGTCTGAAATTGTTGTTGTTGTCAACTAATGCATTGCAGAATTACTGCTACGATGTTCTCGCTAGTGACATGTTATAGATACAAACCACATCCAATTCTGCTGCAGTTTCATCAAACCATCGTCTTTATGGTGTCTTGATTACTGCAGAAATCGAACTCAACTTGTTATCGAAACATGTTTCCGTGAAATGAGTTGGATTTAAGTTCTGAACCGTGAATCCAACAACCGAAATACGTTGCTGTTAAAACCATCTTCTTCTCGTGACGAAAGTCTCACGCCGGCTCTTGTCCGCTGGTGATGTTGTTTGAGGTACTGCGATGTCGAGCCGTGTTATCGTAAGCAAGAATCAATCAAATGTGGCACAATTCAAACTTGTATCATGACAACAGCATTGATCGAAACAAGTTGCAATCTTGGTGGCTGACACAGATTACGTCGCGAGTACTGGTGCTCATAATCAGGCTTCTGAACTTATCCTGTGCTAAAGCATCATGGGAAATTCGAAAGAAAAAATAACTGCAGTGAACTTGTACTGTTAACGGCGCTGTAAACACTTGTAATTCTTTGAACCAGCAGTGAGGAAAAAAAGAAGGATGCTTGATGCTTTTGTTGGAACGGTCGAGTAATTGATCCTAATCAAACTTGATGCTACAAATTCTTCAATCGACAATGATTTATGCTATAGGATCAAGAGCAGAGCCGGGAGATGTAACACAGTATTGTTGTATTTTCGTGCCAAACTTGCAGCCAAGTGGTAGTCATGATTGTTGTTGTGAGATAGTGAAGAATACGCCTCTGATTAGTGTTTGCATTCACATCTTTGAAATCTGGCGACTTCGTAACTTTGCTGCTATTGCAAACTCATCGTCCTCCGTATCGGCATCAGAACTGTATGAACTTGGAACCTTTCACCGCTACACTTGGAACCTTTCACCGCAACAGAGCCGTACTACATCAACAGATGGGGCGGCTTCAAGTGAACAACTTGTTGAGTTGATTTTCCAGATGCGAATCACCGTTTAGTCCTGCAATATTACAAAACTTTTTTTTTCTTGCTGAACAGAAGCGCGAACCGTGAGTTGCGTATTGGGGATGCGTTGACGGAGGCCGATGGAGAGAACGGAGGTTGTGACTGCCTTAAGCCGTTGCTACTCAGTTCTGCCATGGTAGACTTCAAGTGCTGCTGGGTTTAACGGCTGCTATGTGCCACTCGACTTCGTCTTATTGCTGCGCAACTGAAACTCGGCGACGCCGTAACCTGCAACAATCAGCCAAAAACAAACTTCACAAATTTGAGACCTCCGCAACAGAACCCACTTGCACGGAATTTGGCACGATATCACTGTGATGGTTGCTGCCAGTTGAAACTTTGGAGGCTAATGTCCTGGAGTTTGTTGTGAGGTCGCTGCGAGGTTGTCGAGTCCGCTGCGGAACCTGAATTACATGTCTGAAGGATTATCGCAGTAGCTGCCAACCAGTTGCATTGCTGCTGCTATAAATCCTTCCTCGAATCATCCCAATGCTCAAATTTCGTGCAACATCCTCAAAGTATTTAGGAAGAAACTTAAGAAGATCTTGTGGTGTTTTACGATCTCGCGTGCTGAACTGAAGGTGTTATGGCCTCCTTGCATACCCAACATCAAGCTCTCATCGCGCATTTGAAACTTCGGCAACGTCACTACCGTTACTGCAAGCTAAAGTTGATTGACTTGGTTGAGTTGTTGATGCGTGACGGCGTGATGCGAACCTTGCGGAATGTGACTCGAAAGCTGATGTTATGTGTTTTAGCTCCTGTTATAATTGCACCTTCCGAAAACACAATTGGTTGCAAACCTTGAATCCATAAACTTCCAACCTCCCATCATCCGGATCCTTGTATGTAGTCTTTGGCCAGAACTAACCGCGGTAATTGCCAAACGACACGTGATTATCTGCAGCTGTAGTGATTGATTTGTAATGATCAGTGATGTTGTGGGCGCTTGAGTCGATGCTGTCACTGCTGCGGAATTGTTGTTAACTTCCTGTTGAGTCGAAAACAACATCTTCTGCTCTATTAGAGACTTTAAACAAATTTAGATATCGAAGGTCCTTGTTGTGAATGGCTGGCCGATAAATCGTTGTCGCGACTTTGATGAGGAAAACGAGATGTCGTAAATTGCTTCCCGTGCTGGACCGAAGGTAGCAGGGACTCTTTATGGTGTCGCGTGGTTGAGGTTGCTTTCAAATCCTGGATGTGGTCGGCTCAATTCTTGAATCTATTTCAGAACCTTTGATGTTGAGATGTTGCTGCCGTAATGCCGAAACACAGTAAATGGCTTGTTAGAACTTGAGCAGAGTTGCTCGGATGCTGTTGCTATCCATCAACACCAAAGTTATGGCCCGTTTGAGAATCCAGTGACCTCTATGCCTAACCCTTCATGATATCAGCAAGCCGAAACCTTTGTCCGTGCCCAAATAAATGACAAGAGAACCAGTCAATCGGAGCAGCAGTATTGTGTCGCAATGCTCTTCAAACCATCGTCCTCATGACGCTGTGAAAACTGCGTGATAGTTTGAAGAAAGTGATGTGGTTTTGTTTCAGAACGGGCGTGCAACGTGCAACTTCTGTATTAGAGGTTCTCGTATGAACCAAAGCTCAATAATATCAATGGTGACATTAACTCAACAAAAGTTCCAACAAATCATCCCACAGGACGACGTCGACACCGAATACTGAGTTGGCACAAAAACCATCTTGAGCTCATAGATGTGTAATTTGTACCCTTCTCCTTATTGTTGAGGTTGTTTCTACAGGATGCGACTTCGTGTTGTTGTTACGGCTGCGGCTCCAAGAAGAGTCAATCAAAATACACGCATAATCAAATTGTCAGATTTCTGCTACTACAAGCCATTGTTATCGTCGCGGGATTGAGATACCCCAGGAGCGATGTATGCTTGCTAACTGCTGCTGAGATAGAGCATGGTTGTAGCTACTGGAATGCTTCAAAACGGAGACACGGAAGTCGCAGCTGTTGTGAACCTTTCAAAGAGAATTGTAACTGAAGCAGTGACTTGAAATAAACCAAACCTTTGTAGCACTACCAACGTTGCGGCAACAACAACATACAGATATCAAAATAATTCCGTTCGATCCAAAGTGAGTGAACTTAACACAGAGTCATGACTTGTTGCGTTTTTGCTGATATTGGCATTTTCACGAATACTTGGTGGGCTTCATTCCAAATGGATTCAAAACGTGTCTTAAAAGACCTATGCTCTTATGGAGCCTTCTTCGGCTTCAAAACCTATAATCAACAGTCAAACATAGGGAAGGTTTGATGTTGAAGGGAAGAGAGGAGTTAGCATTGTTTGTGGCGGAACGGTGATGGTGAGATGCGTTTTTGAAATCTGAAGGTGCACTAGAATGCTAATGTTGAACGGTGAGGAGTTTTCTTTGAAAAAGGTGGATGTTGGTCGAAAGTTATATGTGGTCTGTTATGAACGTGTTACGATTGTTTTCTTGGTACTGAACTTGTGTGGCAGGTCGAAAACATGGCTTGAAGAATGGCTTGTGTGGGAGAAGAGATGATAGTGTATGGTCTATATGAAAAATGTTGAAAGAAGAGGGTGAGTGGATAGGCGTTATTGTTGGTGGAGTTGTGAGGGTTTAGGGCGATGGCATTTGCGGCTAGGGTTACCCTTCAGAATTGGGGATCCCATAAACAGTAGGGTTCCCTATTTATATATCCAAGTTCCTCAAACTTCAAACCCTATATTCCCACAGCATCCAACGTGTTTTCTCATTCTTTTTTCAATTTTTCTTTTTCTTAATTTTTAATTTTTCTGAATAATAAATCTAATAAATCTATTTTCTACATTCTATGTTAACTAATTTTCATTAAATAATAAAAAAAACTAATTCTAATTTAATTAATAAAAAAAACAAATTCTATTCCTAATTAAAAAGTTCCATTCTAATAAATAAATAAATAATTATAATTCTATCCTATTAAAACTAATTAATCAATTAATAATAAAAATGTTAAAACATAAATAATAATAAATAAAAAGATGCCATGTGGCGCAAATTTATTGGGCTAAAAAGGTGAAAGAGTTTATTTTTGCCGAAAAATATGTTACGCCGTAAAAGCGATGCGAAATGAAAAATAAAGTCGGGCAAATGAAAATTTTCAAAAAGGTAGGACAAATTTGGGGTATGACAGCAGTTGCGACACTATGCACGCATGCAGATGCAACGGAACCAAATCAGCAAAATAAATTATGGAAACAAAAGATCCCTCCTGCTGGGAAAAGGAAAACTACTTTTTCGGAGATGAACTTCGCATGCCAATAACAATTGGACTTAAAATGGAGAGATAGGCCCTGGGCGACTTTCGGGGAACCTACAATTCTGCGGGGAAATCAACTTGACTGGAGACCTCAGTCTGTCATGCTATCATCTTGATTTGTTGGGGAGTAAGCACACACTTGTACTCCGTGGGGATTAAAAATTGTATCGACCAACTTTTGGGGATAACCGTACACCTACATGCACACCACCATGCTGGGATAAAGAAACCACTTTTAATTGCTGGGGAACAAACTCTGGCTGGGGAAAACAGCTCCATCCATACCTTCTTAGAGAGATGCCCCACGGGTAACAAACCTGCAAAAACAACAGACAAGATACTACACAACAAAGGCTATCTTGGTCATCATCTGTGACGTTGTTCAATTAAGTCAAAGTTTTAACAGTTATTGGCCAAGGCCTACAAGTTTATGTATGTGCAAATTCATCAAAAACATCGGGCGTTTTTCACAAACAAAGGGTAAAAGCTAAAAACCAAGCACATAAAGATTTTCTGAATAGCATGTTTTATTGATAACGGCCTGAAAATAGGCAAATTACAAAGGATGCAAGTCCTGAAATGAGAAAGTTGCGCCAAAGGCAAATAAGAAATGCACAAAGATATACAAAATGTCGGCAATGTGGTACAGACAACCACCATGGGACGACTCATCTATGACTCGCATAACTTTGATGCTTTTCCGATGCTTCGTCTTCGGAAGAGATTTACTTGAACGGTTTCTCGCGGGTCCTCCCATAATCTACTATGTTGTGAAGACCAATACGAAGATCGTAGTTGTTTGCTTTTCAAATCCCTAACTTTTGCCTGAATCGCCCTCGCGGGTTTTCGATTCACTGGGATACCCATTTTTGCCAAAGTCACCTTTTTAGGTTTTCAACTTTGCGGGTTTAAATTTTTTCTTTTTATCCCTAATTTTTGCCCAAACCTATCCTTTTATGGTTTGCCAGGATGCCCCATTTTTTCCTGGACTTTCTTTTTCTTTCCAGCGGGTCTCTTTAAGCAAAGTATTTTTTGACTGCGTCTGCATTCACAGGGGACGTGAAATCTTCGCCGTCCATAGTCAAAAGTAGTAAGGCTCCTCCGGAGAAAACTTTCCTTACAACATATGGACCTTCGTAATTGGGAGTCCATTTGCCCCTGTGATCGTTCTGTGGTGGGAGAATCCGTTTCAACAAAAAATCACATGCCTGAAAGCTTCGAGGACGTATCTTCTTATCGAAGGCTTTCTTCATTCTGCTTTGGTATAGACGACCGTATGCGATGGACGCCAACCTTTTCTCATCCATCAAGCTGAGTTGATTCAACCTGTTCTTCACCCATTCTGCTTCATCTAGTTTGACGTCGGCCAGAACTCTCAAGGAAGGTATCTCAACTTCTAGTGGCAGGACAACTTCCATACCATATACCAACGAGAAGGGGGTTGCCCCAGTTGAAGTACGCACCGAGGTGCGATATCCATGTAAAGCAAAGGGCAACATCTCGTGCCAATCTTCATAAGTGACAACCATCTTTGGCACAATTTTCTTGATATTTTTGTTGGCCGCCTCGACCGCGTCATTCATCTTCGGATGATAGAGAGACGAATTATGATGCTCAATCTTGAAATTCTGGCATAGCTCTTTCATCATCTTGTTATTCAGGTTAGATTCATTATCAGTAATGATCCTATCAGGTATTCCATATCAGCAGATGATGTCCCTTTTGGTGAACCGGGCCACAACTTGCTTGGTGACATTGGCATAAGAAGCTGCTTCAACCCATTTGGTAAAATAGTCTATGGCTACTAAAATGAAACGATGTCCATTGGACGCAGTAGGCTCAATCTTTCCAATAATATCAATGCCCCACATGGAAAAGGGCCATGGAGATGACATGACATTCAAGGGACACGGCGGCACATGAATTTTTTCGGTATAGATCTGACATTTATGACATTTCTTCGCGAATTTGAAACAATCCGACTCCATCGTCAGCCAATAATACCCAGCTCACAACAACTTTTGAGACATGGCATATCCGCCGACATGCATACCGAAAGTACACTCGTGGACTTCCTCCATAAGCAGAATTGCTTCTTTTTCATCCACGCATCTCAACAGCACCAAATCATGGTTTCTTCTATAAAGAACACCGTCCTGATTCATATAAAAACTGCCAGAAAATCTCCTTAGAGTCTTCTTATCTCGACTGGATGCCCCTGTCGGATACTTCTGGTTCTTAAGGAAATTCTGGATGTCAAAATACCATGACTTGCCATCGGAGGCCTCCTCAATGGAGAATATGAAAGCGGGCCTATCAAGGCGGGATATAACTATTCTGGGAGCTTCATTCCAAAAATTAACCTTGTACATCGAAGACAGTGTTGCCCGAGCGTCTGCCATCTGATTCTCCGCTCGCGGAACATGGTGAAACTTCACCTTGTCGAAGAAAGGTAACAACCTCCTTGCATAATTCATGTAAGGAATCAAATTAGGTTGAAGAGTTTCCCATTCTCCTTTTATTTGATTCACAACTAGCGCGGAATCGCCATATACATCGAGATTCTTGATCCTCAAATCAATAGCTTCTTTGAGACCCATGATACACGCTTCATACTCAGCCTCATTGTTGGTGACCGGAAATGTCAATCTGGAAGTGAATGGGATGTGAGACCCATGGGGTGTTGTAATGATTGCCCCAATTCCACTTCCATATGAGTTAACGACACCTTCAAATATCAACTGTCATTGGGAGCCAAGTTCAGGACCTTCATCTGGTAGTGGTTCGTCACAATCCTTCATCTTGAGGAATATAATGTCTTCGTCAGGAAATTCAAACTTCATCGGCTGATAGTCTTCGATAGGATGTTCGGCAAGGTATTCTGACAGAACACTTCCTTTGATGGCCTTCTGAGAAACATACTGAATGCCGTATTCTGTCAGTACCATTTGCCACCTGGCAATTCTTCCTGAAAGCGCTTGCTTTTCGAAGACATATTTGATCGGATCCATCTTTGAAATCGGCATGGTTGTATGGTTAAGCATATACTCTCTTAAACGTTTGGTAGTGTCGCTACCGCAAAAATAAGGTGTCGGCAAAACAGAAGAGTCGCCACCTTTCATTATTTATCCCTCAGAACGGGAAAGGGAACGATCGGAAAAACCTGACGAAAAGGTATAAGACAAGGTCATCACAACCATGTCTGGGTTCGGGAATCGGTTACGCAAGGGGAAGGTATTAGCACCCCTCACGTCCATCGTACTCGATGGGATCCATGCTTGTTGTGTTTATCTGACGGGTTGGTTTTATCTATCTACCTATCAAGGCTGGTTTGGAAAGAAAAGAAAATGACTCGGCAAAGCGTCGCACTTTATGCCTACGTATTCTCATGAAAGAATGAGAAATCAGAGTCAACGTAGTTCGACTAACTATGAGTTACGGGGAAGGTGGTTCGCCAATACGTTAGTATTGTGCCTACGTACTCTCAACAGGCTTGAGAGATCAGAGCTTACGTAGTTCGGGATAATACGGATTACGGGAATTCAGATTCATCTGTTTTTCGAGTAGGGTTAACAGACAGTTCGTGCAGTTTGGTTTACGCAGCTCGACCTTTGGAGACTTAGGTGTTACCGTTTGCGGTAGAACTGAGAGTTAACGACACTCTTTTCTTCAGAAAAGCTTCCTTTGAATTATGGGCCCACGGGGCAAAAAGGTTTGAAGTTCGTTTTCTGTCTTTTACGGAAGAACTGTTTTTTATGGATGTTTGCAACCAATATCGCACTAGAGACTATAACCTGAGAGTGAATGCGTCGCATGTCACCCAAAGGGTGCCATACTAAACATCCAGACTGTTGAAAAGAAACTCTCCAACAATCCTTTCTCAGATAGCTTAAGGCTCGTAACGCACGCTATCAGTTAACCTTTATTACTGTATTTTGATTTGTTTTGAGATGAGAAGAGAACGAACAGGCTTAACTAAGGGGAGACTATCAAGTCCTAATGTTGTCATGCCAAGGATTCATCCTATGGTTGAGGTTTGAAACAGGGAACTCCTATAAGTTATCATGCATAGGTTTCAACCTAAAGTTCTAATCATCACTTCCTTATCAAAGGAAATGAGATTCCTAGGGGATCATGTCAATGATAAACAGAAACAGATAAAGCATCAGCTTAAACAGTAAAATGCATGTAATGCAAGTGAGGGAGGAAATGTGTGTGGGGCATCAGCCTCCACAAGCTCGTCTCGACCTCAAGCCAAGTATGAATAATTGCAAAAATAATAGAAGAAAATAGAATGCCATCAAGCAAATCACAACCCACATAGGCAAGGGAGCAAGGCTCTACCGAATACCAGCAACAAAGCCATACAGTAACAATACAAGCAGGGGGAGCAACTCAACCTCTAGTGCAATCATGCTCCTAGCTTAACACAATCTAAACATGAACTTATTCTAATGCATCAAGCAAATCAAACAAGTCATATCAATACAGTTGCACAGCAAGCAAACAGACAGGAAAGAAAGCAGATCAACAGCTTCCACAGCTTCACAACAAAGCTCTCCTCTGACAGCAGTTCAGTCCTCAGTCTTCAACTGCTCTTCAAGGCTATCATCTTCCATAGCAAGTGTCAACTTGCTTCTTCAAGCTTCAACTCTTGCATCAATTATCAGTATCAACTTGATCTTCATCTCTCTCAAGCTTCAGCTCTCAATTTGATCTCCTTCATAAGTGTCAACTTGTTCTTATTGGTCTTCAAGCTTCAGCTCCAATGGCAGTCTTCAAATACAGAGAAGTAGCAACTTCTAGCATCTTCAATCTTCTAACAAGGAACTCCATCCTCTAGCAAGGGAGAAAGATTCATCTAACAAGAGCAAGGTTTGGATAGTGGAAAGCAAAGTGAAGACCAAAGGTCACCACTAAACACTCCCCCATCAAAGAAAGGAACCCTCAAAGGTTCTACCAACTTGTGAAGAGCCACACATCCTACCAAAGGAGGGATGAGGCCTTCACAAGGGGAACTTACATCATAGGGAAGAATGGAAGTGATCAACACCTTTCATGTTTATGAAAGAAGAGAATCTATCTAGAAGCTCTACTTACAAACCCTAATCTTAACACTTAAACAAAACTACTCCAAAGAAAAGCAAACTTCAAGTCCAAGCTCCACCATGCATTCCTCAGCAGCCCATACATGCCTTCATCATCATCCAAGAGCAAGGGAAGCAAAACCCTAATCTAAGGGAACTAAAGAAATCAATCTAGTTGAATTAGCAAGTTAGGATCACCTAAAACCTAGTACTAAAGTTAAATCCAACTAAAATACTAAAACCAATTGTAAAATCCTACAAAAATAACTATGGGAACCTAGGTCAATCATGACTCTATCATGTTAATTCCAGAGATTAAATCATCAAATAAGTCCTAGAAATAAAATCTAAACTGTAGGGTACTAAGGTTAAACCCTAAAACTAGAGCACCTAAAGTTTCAACACAAAACAGTCCTAAACTTCTTCACAAAAATGTGAGAAAATTACTAGAGGAGCATACATGTCTAAACTAACTACACACAAAAAAACAACTCAAGAATCATCACCAAATGATCCAACAAAAATCAGCAAACCAAGGTATCAACCATAATGGATCTAATATCAATTAAAATGCAAAAAATACAATTAAAATCACAAATGCATGAATCCCTAATCTTTCAAATTCCTAAAATTCTAGACTCAATCATGAGTCAGGGAAATTTTTTTTGGATCAATTTGAGTTATTATTCTATTTTTTATGACTTATTTTCAAAACTATATGAAATGATGAAAATAAAAGAAAATCAAAGAAAATAATAAAATACGCGTATCAAATAGCAATTATGTCAAGTTCAATTCACAGATTGGGCCAATTGGGGGGTGCAAATATCACTCAGTGCACTAAGCCCAAACCATCCCAATTAATGAAACAGTGCGTTTCATTTAGAGTCCATCTTCAGAGTTCCAAATCAAATTGTGGCCGTGTATCCTTGGATTAAGTCAAATGTCAAACCTTCATCTGAGGGCTGATGCTCATCGTCCCCAAATTCAAACTGAGATGGAGGGAGTTCTCAGACGGTGGCCTGGGTTGTAGCGCCACCGTCTTCTCCGGAGAAGTGGTGTACACAGGTCAATAAAAATACTGAAACAAATCATCATCCCACTCAATTTTTCATCCTGATCACGAATCCATCATCCAAATTCACTAATTCCCTCTCTAACTCCAAACACGATAGAATTTTCAGAAATCCACCAAACCTTGATCATCACAATTCTCAAAGATAATGATCCTAATGTAATCTACACTCTTCACTGATCAATTTCCACTATCCAATCATGAATGTATCATCAAGAATCTTGAGAAATCAGGCTCAACAGAAAATGGTCCATACCCTAGAGTGTCTCTATCCATCAAATTCTTGTACCAAAATTCATCTATGTCATGATAAGAACCTAACCACATAAAGATTTCTAGCTATCTCTCCCTAAATTAAGCACAATTTCAATTTGTACCAACCTGGTTTCAGAGGAAGAACAGATGCAACTCTTGCTCGATTCCTCCTCCACAATGATCCAGATTCACTCCAAATCTTCCTCCGAAGCTAATGCACACCTCAATTTGGCTTGATTCCTCTTCAATCTCCAAACACGATCTTGAGTTGCAGCTTTGAATTTCCACTTGCTATCTCTGCTACCAGCTTCAAATGCTCCCAAAAAATGGCTGAACACACTCCAAATCTTATATAGAACTCATTAGAATCATCTAGAAAGTTCTGTAACCACCCAAATGAGATTTTGCAATTTCAATTTCTCTCCAAAATCTCTCCCACACCAGTCACGATTCTGGCTCTCTTTGGGCATTAAAATGCTTGGAAAATTCATCTCATGAGATATTGGATTGGTTTGTTAAGTTCTCTTCCTTGTTTGCAATCCAATGGTGTGAGTTTGATATGTTGCTTCATCATGAAGTAAAAACATGAAATGGTATGAAAATGGACTCAAACCAAAATTCTAGCATTGCCAAAGTTTCTAAAATGATTTTTCCATTCAAAATGACCTATTATTTTGCCTTGTTTGGACACAAAATGAATAATTTCAACTTTTGGTCATTAAATGCCTTTAATTCTTCTTTTTTCCAAAATTCCTCAAACCACATCCTTCCTTGAGCCATTTCAATGTCTCTTTGATGCATGGTAAAGGTTAAAACCCTATTTTGAGAAACTTCCAAGTTGAACAAAATTTCATTTGAGGTGTCTAAGTTGGTGAAATGACCCATGATCATAAATGACCTATAATCACAAATTCCTAAAATACCCTTGACTTGTCAAAGCCATAACTTGAGTTCTACAAATCCTATCAAGGACTTCTAGTACTCTATGGAAAGCTAAGAGGATAAGGAACAACATTCATGTTGACCAAAAGTTAATAGGGATCATCCTTCTTGGGAAAACGTTTCATGCAAGTTGGGTAACTTTCAAGCTCTAAATTCACCTACCTCAGATGACTTGTAACTTGTCAAAGCCATAACTTGAGTCCTATAAACCCTATCGAGGACTTCTAGTACTCAAATTAAAGCTAAGATCATGCTCTACAATAATAATTTTGGGGTCAAGATGAGATGACAATCACATCTTGAGTTAAATTGCCTTGGAGATAGGGGTCAAACTAGGGGATTTTACACTGTCAAGTCTTAGAAACCCTAGCTTAAAACTTCTCAAACTCTTCAATCATGATGAGTTAATCTTGGAATCATCCTTATAACATCTCAATGTATCAATCCATGATCACATGGCTCTTGAATTAGGTCTCAACCTTCTTCAAATCCTCAGTTGACTTAGGGTTGACCCAGTCAAACCCTAGCTGCACCAATCATGGCTGAGGCTTCTTATTCTTGCACAATGACCTATCTAGGCCTCAAGGTGATCTTCAACTTTTCTCATGAGCTCTCTCAAGAACTCCAGTCCATTTTCATGACCTCAGAATCATCTGATGATATTCCCACAACTCTCAAGTTAGGAGACACGCCCTCTTGGCTTCAATCACTTTCTATGAGGATCTTTTAACTTCTCTGACAAGGATATCAACCCTTGAACACCTGAATAAGCTTCTTAGCTAGCCTTGTATAGCTCTTGATTGGTAATCATACCTCTTGATCTCCGGAATACATGCCAATGAAATGCAAATGATAATGCTAATATGAATGAAATGAAACATAAGCTAGGTAAAGAAATGTTGGGCAAATTTTGGGGTGCAACAGCTGCCCCTATTCAAACGGCTTGGACCTGACTGGGTGAGAAGCGAACGACTCTCAAACAATCAAGGTAAGAGACGATTGAATACCAACAAACCCAGAAATTTTCCAACTGCACAAGTATACAGTACTCTAATGGGGGCAAATCTTCGGAAACTAAAATAATAGTTGCACGACAACTAGCTGGAGGAATACTGATTTGAACCTCCATCAGGATGATTCTATGATTTATCTGATATCATTGCCTCCTCAAATCATCAAGGGATCATCGATTACACGGTAACTGGCGGTTGGCCAACCTCACAGGTGAACGATACTCTGATTGGTAGGAGCATCTTCGAAACTGAGCCAGACAGTTGCACGGCAACTCGCTGGGGAATTCGTCACACGGTAACCGGTGAAAGGTCTAATTTCAAATCTCCGTCAGGATGATCATCTGATTTTGCTGTAGAGCTTCGTCCTCAAGTCATCAAGGGATCACTGGTCACTCGGTAACCGGTGATACATAGCTGATATTGCTGTCAGGCATTCCGTGACACAGCGGCAGAAGGATTCCTCGAGACTCATCAGGTCATTAGGAACTTTTTTTACAATCCAGTTAACCATGCCATCGGGCATTCAAAGAAATTCTCGGGCGTCAGCCGGACTTCGTCAGTAAGTCGGAAATAGAATCCTCGGTCAATTATGAACCCAATAGAGATATCTATTCTTTCGCCGTCGAGCGCTCCGCGTCAGCTGAGGTAACTGCTTCGGCATTGCAGCTGGACTTCATCAGTAAGTCTGGGGTTTCGACACCGCTATCGGACTTCAATCATCAAGTATTCAAAAGAAGTTTCAACTTCTTTGTTTAAGACATGCCGGGGATGACACATCTCCGCTGGGGATTCTGGATAACTATCAAGTAACTCTGCTTCAGGTGATTCATAAATCATTCTGGACAAATAAACTCTACTGAGGGGATCAAGAATCATCTTGAACAATCAACTCCGTTGGGGACTTCAAGAATCATCCTGAACCGATAGCTTTGCTGGAGATTTCAGGAATCATCCTGAGCAAACACTCTGTCGGGAAGTCCAAGTATCAACTTGAGCAATCAATTCTGGCGACTTCACTGGGGAATTCAAAAATCATCTTGAGCAATCAATTCTGGCGACTTCACTGGGGAATTCAAAAATCATCTTGAGCAAACCATTCTGCATAGGAACACCTGCAAAACAAGAACGGTAACGACCTAGCTCATGTTTCATATGCATATGATCGACAATGGCGTAATGCTCCACGCGGTGTAAATGCTACGCGTTTAGGGTAAATGCTATGCAATAATGTAAAATGCTACGACCCCCTCAGCAAAATAAATGCTGAAAGGAAAAGCCTCCTGTCAAGGAGAAAGAACCACTCTGGTGGAGGAAGGAATCATCCCGCCGAGGAGAAGAAGTCACACCAATCTCAATTGGATTCCGCCTGGGGAACGAACTTCAGTCGACTGCTGCGGGGGGACAAGGTTCTTCGAGAACATGAACCTGCTCAACTAGGTATACGACCCACAACTGCTGAGGAAAACGATGTCAATTGCAAAAATAAACTGTGCGGCCTTCTCGGTTTAAAACTTTCCTGGAGATAACGACCCCGGTGGGGAAATACAGCATCAGCTATTCAACACTCTACTGGGGAGCACCAATCATGGCTTCAACGGCTTCCAAGGACTCGACTCTCTTGGGGATTCGCCAACTCGGCTGGGGTAGAAGGAATCATCCTGCTTACTGGGGAGAGTACAACTCTGCGGGGGATTTCAATTCCACGGGAGACTTCAGCCCTGAACTATCG
The DNA here is from genome assembly GCA_963859935.3 of Lathyrus sativus. Classification (NCBI taxonomy): domain Eukaryota; kingdom Viridiplantae; phylum Streptophyta; class Magnoliopsida; order Fabales; family Fabaceae; genus Lathyrus; species Lathyrus sativus. Next base: position 300,118,137 of record OZ012738.1, on the reverse strand, counting down.
AGCGCTGCATACTTGCGGATAGTCTTCTACTAAAACTGCACTTTGACCTAGTGCTGGGGAATGAACACACACTTCAGCGTATGACTCAGCTGGGGGGATGACGTTCCTTCAGGATACATCTGATTGGGGAGAGAATCTTCTCTGTTTGGGGAGACATATCAATGCTTACAATCTCATGCTCAGACTCCGTGGGGAGATGCCACTGAACTTGCTGGAGAAGAAGGAATCATCTTGCTTGGGAACGCATAAGGCGTACTGCCCGGAATATGCTATACCTGCAACAACACAAACAAACAGACAAGATACCCTTTTCAAAGGGACCTATCAAGGTTATCATCTTGTGACAATGCTCAAGTAATTCATTGTTTCAACAATCAGTGGCCTAGGCCAGTAAGTTTATGTATGCGCATTTTGTCAAAAACATCGGTGTTCTTCTTCGCAAACAAAACAGATAAATGCTAAACAAGCAAATAGAATTGCTGAATAGTATACATTTCATCGATAACGAACCCCTGAATGGGTAAAAAAATGTTTTACAACAGATGCAAGCTTCTAGAATGAGGAAGCTGCGCAAATATAAAAACATAAATATACATCAGTATATACACAAATGTCTGCAATGCAGCGTAGACGAACACCATGAGTTGATCCCTCTATGACCCACTCGACTTCGATACTTCTCCGACGCTTCAGCTTCAGAAGAGATTGATTCAGATAAACGGCCCTCAGGTCTTCTAAACCACTAAACAATGAAAGTCCACACGCGGAACGCAATCATTTGCTTTTTTCAAATCCCTAACTTTTGCCTGAATCGCCCGTTCGGGTTTTCGATTCACCGGGATACCCTTTTTTGCCAAAGTCGCCCTTTCAGGTTTTCGACTTTGCGGGTGTACATTATTTTCTTTTATATCCCTAATTTTTTCCCGAACCTTTTTCCCTTTTTTATGGTTCGCCAGGATGCCCCATTTTTGCCTGGATATTCTTTTTCTTTCCAGCAGGTCGTTTTTTAAGCAAAGTATTTTTTAACTGCGTCCGTGTTCACCGGGGATGCAAAATCTTCACCATCCATCATGGATAACAACAAGGCTCCTCCCGAGAAGACCTTGCTGACGACGTACGGACCTTCGTAATTGGGAGTCCACTTGCCCCGGTGATCGGAGTGTGGAGGAAGAATCTTCTTCAGGACGAGATCACCCGTCTGAAAGCTTCTAGGATGCACCTTCTTATTGTCGCTACTGCGAAAATCGGCGCCAGCTATGAAAGAAGAGTCGCCATCGTGCATTATTTATCCCAAAGGAGGGAAAGGAAACGCTCGAAGTAAACCTCACGCAAAGACGGGGAAGGAATGGTCATCACAACCAAATCCTGGATTCGGGAGTCGGTTACGCAAGGGGAAGGTATTAGCACCCCTCACGTCCGTCGTACTCGACGGGATCCACGCTTATTTTCTAGTACGGATTGTTATTCTATCTATCTTACAGGGTCAAGGGTTAAAAGAAAAGAAAATGACTCGGCAAAGTATTGCACTTTATTCCTACGTATTCCTGTCTGGAACGAGAAATCAGAGTCGACGTAGTTCGCCTACCTACTGGAAAGGAGGGAAGGTTGCTCGCTAGGATATCGCATCCTATGCCTACGTACTTTCATACAGCATGAAAGATCAGAGCAAACGTAGTTTGGGCTACGGAAGACACAAGCTTGTCTGACAATTTTTTATCTACTTATGAAAGGGTTTTTCCTGATTTAAGAGTCCAAGCGGACAAAAATGACACTTTGATGTTTGTTTTCAGTCTTTTACGCAAGAACTGTCTTTTATGATGTTTGTAATCTCTGACGCACTAGAGAGTATAATTTGAGGGTGACTACGTCGTATGTCACCCTAAGGGTAACACACTAAGTAATTAGATTACTGAAGAGTGACCCTCCAGCAACCTTTCTCAAATAGCTTAAGGCTCGTAACGTACGACATCGATTATCCGTATTACTGTGTTTTGAATTGTTCTGAGGTAGAAGAGAAGTCTAAAAACCTAGGGTTTGAAAGGGGAATCAAAACTACCCTAATGTTGTCATGCATGGATTAACACCTAATGTCTGTCATAATTCCCTCCTGCGCAGAGGAAATCAGAGATCCTAAGGGATAAATGGAAAAGAAACGACAAAAATACAATAAACAGTAAGTATGCATGAGATGCAGCAAAACAAGCAAGGCAAGGGAGTCCCACTCAACCTCGAACCTAAGAAAGCAACAGGAAAAGTGAATCAACTTCACTTCAAGCTTAAAGGGCAAGCAGCACAAGCCAACAGACAATACAGAGAAAAACAAAAGATACAGAGGAGGCAGCCCAAGCAGCATTAACAAACTCCTACAACAAACATCAACAACACGCTCTAAACAACAAAGTTGAAATGACAGCAAAGGTCTTATCTTTGAGCCAGATTCCATCTTCAAGCTTCTTCAATATTCATCTCCAAGCTTTAGAAAACACCCTCCAAGAAGAGATTTGTCATCAAGATCAAGTTGCAATGTTGGCATACTTGCTGAAAACCAAAGGAATTCAACAAGAACCAACATCGAAGTGGAAGTGTATCCTCAAAAGTTCTACTCTCTAGGGTATGCCCCACTTCCCTCCTAAGGAGAGATGGAACTTCCCTAAGAGGACTTTGCATCATAGGATAGAATAGAAGCAAACAATGCATTCTATGTTTGATGGAAGAAATGAACTAATTCTACAAAAGCTCTCCCTAAAAGCCTAATTCTACCAACTCCTAAAACAAACTTAAAAGAGAAAGAAAGCTCCACTCCAAGCCCCACTCTTCTAGCCAAAGAATCTTCATCATGTCCAGAAGCTCCTATAAAAAGGAATCCAAAGTCTTCAAGCTCCAAGTCCACCAAACGCTCCAAACAACGCAAATCACTCAAGAGAGAACACCGAAAGCAACAATCATTTGCAAAACCCAAAAAAAAATAGCAAATTAAATTGTAAAATTCTAATAAAATTCCTATGTGAACATGCATGTTTGAACGTTCTAGAATTCCAGAATCAGGACCTAAATCAATTTCTAGGTCATCTAAACAATTCCTAAATGAAATTTGGTCATGGGAAACCATTATTTGGGAAGGCTTTAAACTACACACCTAAAACAGAATCTAATCAATTTTAAAAATTCTAAGAAAATTCCAGGGGAAACCTATGTATGTCCTCTAAATCATATCGAAAGAATCAGCTCAAAAGCATAAAGCATCAAAGAGAACAAAATTAAACAAACAACAATATCAATTATGCATAACAATGGATATTAGCAGAAAAATAAATTCGTAACTAATTCAAATAAAATCCTAAATATGCAAACTCAACTCCTACAGTTTCTTAAGACAATCAAGATCTACAGAAAAAAGTTCATAATTTTTCAAATATTTTTACTATTTTTAACGCAATTAATCCAAACAGCTATTAAAACAGAAAAAAAAGAACGAAAAAGAATTAAACTAAGTTAATGTGCATTGGGCCAGGGGTGTGAACAACAGAATTCCAAAGCAATGTCCGTGTGGGCCTCACGAGTGGGGGTGGGAACAGTACCCGCGCGGTACTGTAGCTGTTCCGGCGGTGACATTTTATCGGTAACATCCGAGCAACATAACTCCATCGATTCTTAACCGTTTCGCACGAAATTTTAGTCAAACTTGAAGGAAAAAAAATCAAGAATTCCAAATATGCTCTTGGATTCCATCAAAACTCCATGATCAAAGAGATATATCATCATCAAGAAAACATACTCATCCAAAAAAGTCTCTAATCCTTAATTTCTTGATCCTAATTTCATCTATACATTTTCCAGATCCTAACCACATGAATAATCTAATCTAATTCGTCCTAAAATCATAGAAAAAGTGAATTTCACATACCGGCTTCGGAGCGTCGAAACAGAGTAGTTGGAGCTCATTTTTTCTTGCCAAAAAGTGCGGAAAACCTTTGTTGAAGTTTGTTGGAGAAGATTAAATTCTTGATAACTCTTGAAAATGCCTTGAATCCAACTTTGATCTCTCACTTTTTCTATTCCAAACTCCAATGTCAATCTATGGTTTTTGCACAAATGAATCACCAACTCTTGCTTTGAACCTCTTCACAAGTATATATAGAATGTATTTGAAGACCCTAGAAAGTTCTATATTGATCCAATGAGAAAATCAACTTCTCATGTCATGAAAATCTCTTCTTATGCTATGCACATACCATCTCATGTTTTGGCTTGCAATTCACTTGGTTATGAGTTTAAATTCTCTTCTTATGCTATGCACATACCATCTCATGTTTTGGCTTGCAATTCACTTGACTTATTCCCTTTTTTTAGGCCATTTTAAGTGACTTTTTTGAAATATGCCGATCAATCCACCATGATGACTTATTTGACCTAAAAACATCATTTTAAGCACATTCCATGTTGAACAATTTTTCATTTGAGAAGTGGAACATGGAGATTTTGACCTATGCTCAAAAATGACCTGTAATTCAACTTTCCCAAAATACCCCTGGATTGCCAAGACCATAACTTGAATTCTACAAATCCTCTTGAGTACTTCTAGTACTCAAATTAAAGCTAAGATCAAGACATACAACTCTTATGTTGGCCAAGAATCCATTTGAAAACTCCTTGATGGGCAAAAGTTTCTTGGAAGTCAAGTGACTTTCACAGATAAATTTTTGTATCCTCTAGGGACCCATAACTTGCAAGAACCATAACTTGAGTTCTATAAATCTCCTTGAAGACTTCTAGTACTCAAATTAAATCTATTGAGAATCTCTACAAGTTTCATGTTAACCAAGAATTCATTTGAAGCTTGCATTTTGACTTATCTGGCTTGGAAGTTAGGCCTAAATTAGGGGATTTTACACTAGAACCGTAATTTAGTAACTCCTCTTCTTCTTGATTCCTTTTGATTTCTCCTTGGAACAACACCACACATGTATCCACATATTAATTCATGAATCCCACATTCTTCAATTAAGCCTTGATGCTCTTTAATCACTCAGTTGACCTAGGGTTGACCCAGATGAAACCCTAGTTGACTGCATTTCAACTCTGGCTCTTGTACTTGTATCAATGACTTATCTCATCTTCAAAATGACCCTATAGGTCCTCCATGAGCTTTTCCATACCCTCAGTCATGGCTCACACACTCACTGATCTTCAACCCCTCAAGATTAGGTGAGAAATCCACTAGCTGGCCTTCAAACTTCTCAAAGCTTCAACTCATTTCTTGATTACTTGGATGATCTTGAGCTTGAATAAAACCCCCTGATGGGCCTATTTCTGATAAGAATGGCACTTGATCCCTTGTTAGATGCCTTATTATGCTATGTTATGCAAATGATTAGACTATGTACATGACTTAGTATGCAAATGACAATGCAATTGAAACATAAACCAAGTGAAATAGGTTGACCAAATTTTAGGGTGCAACAGCTGCCCCTATTCAAACGGCTTGGACCCGACTGGGTGAAGAGTGAACGGCCTTCAAACATTCAAGGTACGAGGCGGTTGAATACCAAGAACCCGGAAATTTGCCAACCGCAGAAATAAAGTGCACCACTGCTTGGGGAACCCCATCCATCCATTGATCATGGACGACTTCATTGGGGAAGTACTTCTGTCAACAAACATAACTCTGCCAACGATACAGGAAAATAGCTCCTCCATCACTACGGGCAATACTACCGCCACCACTGCGGGAAATACTCTGGGAAAATAACATTGTCATCACTGCGGGTAATACCACCGCCACCACTACGGGAAATAATCTTGTCATCACTACAGGAGAAGAACACCGCCATCGCTACGGGTAATACTCTGCCATCACTACAGGAAAATAACACTGCCATCGTTACGGGTAATACTCTGCCATCACTACAGGAAAATAACATCGCCATCGCTACGGGTAATAACTCTCTGTCACCACTACAGGAAAATAACACCGCCATCGCTACAGGTAATAACTCTCTGTCATCACTACAGGAAAATAACACCGCCATCGCTACGGGTAATACTCTGCCATCACTACAGGAAAATAACACCGCCATCGCTACGGGTAATAACTCTCTGTCACCAATACAGGAAAATAACACCGCCATCGCTACGGGTAATAACTCTTGAATACAGCTCCTCTGCCTATCTTTGCAGTAGCTAACTCTATCAGTCAAATGGGTAACACATAATGGTCCAATCTTTCAATCTTTAATGCTGACATGACAATAAATCTGAAAAGGACTCTACCGGGGATTTTCTGAACTCAAACTGCCAGACACCTACTTCGACATAGGCGGCAGCTTCTACAACTTGATTCGCGAAACCTTTTGATAACGTCATAACAACAATCTTGAAGAAATACTCCGCTGGAGGGGTAAGAGAAACTTAACCAAGCAACTCTGTGGGGAATAATGACAAGGCAAACATTATCGCCACGTGTCTCATGCTGAGACATTTAATATTTGGTAATTGATCTGAGCAAGAGCTCTCTCCACCTGCAAGGCAAACAACACTTGGATACCAAAGGTTAACCAACCTGGCCTATGTTTCAAAATGCGCATGTTTGACAATGGCGTAATGCTCCGTACAACACGGATATGCTACGCGTTTTTGGGTAGATGCAAATATGAAACTATATGCAAATGCAAATGCAGGCTCAAGCTGCTGGAGAAACTTTGACAAGCTTGCTTCAACACAGCTGTTGAGAGCGAATATCACCATGTTAGGGATGAACGGGTATCATAAAGTCCTCCGGCCAAAATAAATGTCGGGCATACAACCAACTCTGCCGAGGAGATTAAACCTTGATTTCCACTGGGAGGAAAGAACACCTGCTGGGGAGAGTAACTCCATTGGGGAAGAATCGACTCTCTTGGGGACAGTAAACTGACTGAACAAGAAACGACTCAGCTGGGGAACGGGGAAATCCTTCTGGAGGAAACGATGCTGTCCGGGCACAGCTTACAAGCTTGGAGCCACCACTCCACTGGGGATAATCATCCTGACGAAGGCATGACGACCTGCGGGAAGAAAAACCATCTTCTATGGGAATAATCCTTCTGAACCAACTATGACTTGGCTAAACTCTGCGGGAATCCTCCAAGCTGGGGATTGATCGTTCACATACTCGACTCTCTGGGGAGTGCAACCTCTGCAGGGGATACTGATTTTGACTGGCTGGGGATATCCTCTGGGGATAAGCTGCGACTAGCTGGGGAAATTGATCCCTCTGGGGATGAAATGCGACCTGCACGGGGATTGGCGTCGCCAAATCAAGTCTTCCACCATGAACCTCCGGCTGGGGGCCATAACTTCTGATTGTCCGCTTTAAAGGCGAGAACCCTGCAAAACACAAATGAGACAAGACAAATCTATACAACCAAATCTATTTGGGTTAGTGTTCGTGACATTACTTCAGTCAATTCAAAGTTTTAGCAATTATTGGCAAGGGCCAGCAAAGTTATGCAAGTGCAAGTTTATCAAAACATCGGCGTTTTCCACATACAAAACAGTAAAGCATAAACATCAAATGCTGAATAACATGTTTTCTTAATAACAGGCCTCTGAATAGGCAAAGTTTTGTACATCAGATGCAACTCCTGAAAAGAGGGAGTTACGTACACACACATACATATATGCACAAGAAGCATAAAAATACAAATACAACTCGAATTTGTACACATGTCGGCAACATGGTGCAGACAAACATCGTGAGCTGATCCTCCTATGACTCGCCCGACTCTGGCGCTTTCCCGGTATTCAATTTTCGGAAGAGATTGTGTTGGATAAACGAACCCTCAGGTATTCCCAAACCACTAAGCAATGCAGGTATCAGATTCAGACCGCAGTCATTTGCTTTTCAAATCCCTAACTTTTGCGTGAATCGCCCTTTACGGGTTTTCAATTCACCGGGATACCCTTTTTTGCAGAAGTCGCCCAATGCAGGTTTTCGACTTCGCGGGTGTACATCTTTTCAATTTTACCCCTAACTTTTGCCCGAACCTTTTATTCTGTTTTTTTTGGTTCGCCAGGATGCCCCATTTTTGCCTGGACTCTCTTTTTACTGTCCAGCGGGTCACTTTCAAGCAAAGTATTTTTTAACTGCGTTCGAATTCACAGGAGACGTAAAGTCTTCACCATCCATGGTAGATAGTAGCAAGGCTGCTCCTGAGAATACTTTTTTGACAACGTAAGACCCTTCGTAATTAGGGGTCCACTTGCCCCTGTGATCTGTTTGTGGCGGGAGGATCCTCTTCAGCACAAGGTCGCCCGTCTGAAAGCTTCGCGGACATATCTTCTTATCGTATGCTTTCTTCATCCGGCTCTAGTACAACCGACCGTATGCTAGAGAAGCTAGCCTCTTCTCATCCATTAAGCTCAGCTGATTCAGCCTGTCTTTTACCCATTCTTCCTCGTCAAGTTGGACATCTCATAAAACCCTCAGGGAAGGAATCTCAACCTCCAACGGTAATACTACCTCCATTCCGTATACCAAAGAGAAAGGGGTTGCCCCGGTTGATGTGCGTACCGTCGTACGATAACCGTGCAAAGCGAAAGGTAGCATCTCGTGCCAGTCCTTATACGTCACAACCATCTTCTAAACAATCTTCTTTATGTTCTTATTGGCTGCTTCAACAGCGCCATTCATCTTGGGTCGGTAAGGAGAAGAGTTGTGATGTTCAATCTTAAAATTCTGGCACAGCTCTTTCATCATCTTGTTATTCAAATTTGAACCGTTGTCGGTGATGATTCGCTCAGGGATTCCATATCTATAGATAATATCTCGCTTGATAAACCTGGCTACCACTTGTTTGGTGACATTGGCATATGATGCTGCTTCCACCCACATGGTGAAGTAATCGATTGCCACCAAGATGAACCGGTGTCCATTTGATGCCGTAGGCTCAATCTTACCGATCATATCAATTCCCCACATCGAGAATGGCCATGGTGATGACATCACATTCAGAGGACTTGGGGGTACATGGACCTTATCCGCATAAATTTGGCATTTATGACACCTCTTTGCAAACTTGAAACAGTCTGTTTCCATAGTTAGCCAGTAATAACTTGCCCGTAGCAGTTTTCTCGTCATAGCATGTCCACCCGCATATGTACCAAATGTACCCTCATGTATCTCTTCCATGAGCAATTTCGCCTCTTTCTCGTCTACACATCATAGCAACACCAAGTCGTGGTTTCTCTTGTATAGTACACCGTCCGGATTCAAATAGAAATTGCCAGCCAATCTCCTGAGAGTCTTCTGATCTCGGCCGGATGCCCCAACCGGGTACTCCTTGTTCTTCAGGAAATTCTGGATGTCAAAGTACCAGGGTTTATCATCAGATGCTTCGTCAATAGCAAATATGAAGGCGGGTCTGTCGAGCCGAGAGATAACAATCCAGGGAGCCTTGTTCCAGAAGTTAACTTTATACATGGAAGACAATGTCGCCAAGGTGTCAGCCATTTGATTTTCTGCTCGCGGCACATGATGCAATTCAACCTTGTCGAAGAAAGGCAACAATCTCCTTGCATAATTCATGTATGGTATCAAGTCGGGATGGCGTGTCTCCCATTCTCCTTTAATCTGATTCACTACTAGAGCTGAGTCTCCGTATACATCCAGATGTTTGATTCGCAAATCAATAGCTTCTTCAAGACCCATGATGCAAGCCTCATATTCAGCTTCATTATTGGTAACCGGAAAGGTCAATCGAGCAGTAAATGGGATGTGCGACCCCTGAGGAGTAGTAATGATTGCCCCTATTCCGCTACCATAGGAATTCACAGCTCCATCAAATATTAACTGCCATTTGGAACCCAATTCTGGTCCTTCGTCCGGCAACGGTTCTTCACAATCCTTCATCTTCAGGTACATGATATCCTCGTTAGGAAAATCAAACCTCATTGATTGGTAGTCCTCAACAGGCTGCTCCGCAAGGTACTCTGACAAGACGCTACCTTTAATGGCCTTTTGTGAGACATATTGAATATCATATTCGGTTAACACCATCTGCCATCGGGCAATTCTTCCGGAGAGTGCCTGCTTCTCAAACACATATTTGATAGGATCCATCTTTGAAATGAGCAGGGTTGTATGATTTAGCATGTATTTCCTCAAACGTTTGGCGGCCCAGGCTAGCGCACAACATGTTTTCTCGAGGATTGAGTATCTGGACTCACAGTCAGTAAACTTCTTACTCAAATAGTAGATCGCATGCTCTTTGCGCCCAGTCTCGTCGTGTTGACCGAGAACGCAACCCATACTTTCCTCAAGAACTGTCAAATACATAATCAAAGGTCTCCCGGCCACTGGGGGTATCAAAACAGGAGGTTCCTGCAAGTATTCTTTTATCTTGTTGAACGCCTTTTGACAGTTTTCATTCCAGGCCACGACCTGGTCCTTCTTTAACAGCTTGAATAACGGCTCACACGTCGCAGTTAAGTGAGAGATGAACTGGGAGATGTAGTTCAACCTCCTTAAAAATCCGCGCACTTCTTTTTCTGTTTTAGGCGTCGACATTTCTTGTATTGCTTTTATTTTCGCAGGATCAACCTCTATTCCTTTTTTGCTCACGATAAACCCCAACAGTTTACCCGATCTCACCCCGAAGGTGCACTTGTTAGGGTTCAGTCTCAGCCTGAACTTCCTAAGCCTCTTAAACAATTTCAGAAGATTAACCAAATGCTCCTCCTCCGTCTGGGATTTGGCAATCATATCATCCACATAAACCTTGATCTCTTTATGCATCATGTTATGAAAGAGAGTCGTCATAGCATGTTGATATGTCGCCCCAACATTCTTCAACCCGAAGGGCATCACTTTGTAACAAAATGTTCCCCAGGGAGTAATGAAGGTAGTCTTCTCCATGTTTTCTGGCGCCATTTTAATCTGATTATAGCCCGAGAAGCCATCCATGAAGGAGAATACGGAGAACTGAGCAGTGTTATCAACCAGCACATCGATGTGAGGAAGCGGAAAGTCGTCCTTTGGGCTCGCTTTGTTCAAGTCACGGTAGTCTATGCACATTTGCACCTTACCGTCTTTCTTTGGTACTGGCACAATATTAGCGACCCATGAGGGATATTTTGTAACAGCTAGGAAACCAGTATCCCACTGTTTTTGAACTTCCTCCTTAATCTTCACAGCCATGTCCGGTCTAGTTCTTCGGAGCTTCTGCTTAACCGGTGGGCATTCTTCTTTTAATGGCAGACAGTGCACAACCATATCCGTATCCAACCCCGGCATGTCCTCGTACGACCAGGCAAAAATATCACTGTACTCTTTGAGCATCTCAACCAACCTCTGCTTAACATTGCTTTGCAGTGCGGCCCCTATACGAATGTTTCTTTCGACCCCTTCCGACCCCAAATTGATGATCTCAATGACTTCCTCATGAGGCAGAATGATTCTTTCTTCTTGTTTCAACAACCAAGTCAACTCTTCTGGTACGTCGCCATCTTCGACAATCTCTTCCTCAGCCTGAAATACCGGGTGCTCGAAGTCGAAGCGAGTCATAGGTGGTTCATAGATGTCATCTGAAATAGTAATCCTGCAAAGGAAATGGTTAAATGCTTCAAAACGTGTACAAAGCAAATAATCACGTTGCCATTTTATTGCAAAAGATAAAAACAGGAAAAACAGGGATCACAACATTTGTATATGAAAAAAACGCCTTTATTCATGATTAAACAATGTACTGTACATAACCAAATGGCCCTAAGCAAAATCATTGTGCCCCAAGTAGGGCATAAGATTATTCAACAATTAAAAAAACAAATCATTACTGTTTAGTTGTCACAGGAACAGTCTCCTGAATAGACCAATTGCAAAGCCCTTGTCCTGGCACGCCTGGCTTGATCCACGCGTCCATATCACAGTCGCTATCTCCTTCCTCAGAATCGGAAACAGCATTGATGGTCTCGAAGCTCAGTCCACTTGGTGTAATGGTTATTGGCCCTCTGAACTTGGGGGCTTCTGAAGAGGATGCTAATGACGAAGGATGATATCCGAGCCCGAACCTGTCGTTCTTTACGGGAATCTCCAACACCTGACCCCAGCCCTTTGTTTCGCCTGCCTGCACTAGAGCCTGAGCCTCTTTATACGACGACACTGCCACCTCTGATGCTTTGCTTGGCCCTGGAGCTTTTTCCTTAATGCGCAACCCCTCAAAGGCTTGACAGGGTGCTTCATGGATTTCGTCGTCGATCTCCACATACTTGAACGACGACAAATGGCTGACCAGTATATCCTCCTCTCCACAAACTGTGACGACGCTATCCCCCACCATATACTTTAATTTTTGGTGCAACGTGGATGTGACTGCTCCGGCGGCATGGATCCATGGGCGTCCCAGGATACAACTATACGCTGGCTGGATGTCCATTATATAGAATTCAGTTTCAAAAATTTCCGGCCCCACCTGCAATGGTAATGTTATTGATCTGAAAACTGACCTCCTCGTTCCATCGAACGCTCTCACCACTAAGTCACTGGGTGTGCAGAGAATCCCCCTGATATCCAACTTCACCATTGCTTTCTTCGGCAGCACATTCAAGGAAGATCCAGTATCCACCAGCACATGGGACATGACCGTGCCCCTGCATTCAACTAAGACGTGCAGTGCCATGTTATGCTCTCTCCCCCTCGGGGTCAAATCAAAATCCGTAAAGCCCAAACTATAGCCTGCATTAACGTGCGCCATCACTCCTTCTAACTGGTTAACCGAAACATCTTGAGGAACGAATGACAAGTCTAGGATCTTCAGCAAAGCGTTCCGATGAGCCTCGGAACATAATAGCAGTGACAAGTGTCACACCTCGAAAAATCGCGGAGATATTTCGGAGAAACGACCCTCGCGCGAAAGGCGCGGAAATGCGGTTCGACAGAGTCGCCACCGAACTTTATTTTTCCCAGATAAACGGGAGAGGAAAATATCGAGAAAACCTCTTAAAACGAAAGGATAGGAACAGGGTTGTCGCAACCAAGTTCCGGGTTCGGGAGTCGGTTACGTGAGGGGAAGGTATTAGCACCCCTCACGTCCGTCGTACTCGACGGGAACCTCTTAAGGTAATTGTGGGGAGTGTTATTTTAGGGTTTCAAGAGGGAAGCGCCGATTTGGTTTGTGGGAGACGAAGCCTTAGGGTTTCACGTTTTGGGATCGGGGATGCGCCGATTTAGGTCATTAGAGGGGATGGTGAACAGTGCTGCTTGCTAGGTTTTACTTCAGCTTCTTTTAAAGCTCAACAACACGGGCCTCCCACCATGGGCCTTATCCAAACCTTAATCCAAATATTTTCCTTAAATTTCTTATTATTTGTTTTAAAAAACTTAACAACTATTAGCAAATAATAAAAACACTAACAATCCAATTATGCGCTAACGTAATCACAACAACATTAATATAAATAAACTGACACTAATATAAACAAAATACTACTAATATAAATTATTTAATATTAATATAAAAAGAAAATTAAAACTAAAAGAAATGAATTTGTAGAAAGAAAATAAATTAAAATTAACAAAATATTGAATAAAAGGTGATAAAATAAATAAAAATAATAAAAACTATTCCAATAAACAAATCTACACCTAATTAAATTAAAAAAGTTAAAACGAAATATATACGAAAAATTAATATTTGAAAAGAAAATATGGAAATAAAAAAGGAAATAAATTCACAAACATACCTCTTTGGCCACGTGTCACGTTCCTATTGGGTAAAATAGTTGAGATTTGAAAAACGCCCAATCGGGGGGAACACGTGTCTAAACGGCATGAAACAATTAACGCGAGAATATTTACAAAAGAGGTAGGACAAATTTAGGGTATGACAACAAGATCGAGATCTTTGATGGCGTTTGCTGAAGGTGCTCTACAATTTTGTAATCACTTTTACGGATGAGCCTCATAAACTCTTCCACATCCTTAAGTGATGTTTCCTTTTCCTTTATCTGCGAGGGGCCACTCTCGTCTAACTTGGCTTTCCCCTTTGTCAATCTTTCTGCCTCTACCTCAGGCGATGTGAAGATTCTCCCACTTCTGGTCATACCTCCTGTTCCAACAACATTGTCTACGACCTCAGCTGGTTGTTTATGTACTTCAATTTTCTCACCATTACAATACGCCTCCAACCCGTAAGTCCATGGTACTGCTTTAGTACTTTCAAAAGGGATCGGTCCTGCTTTAGTAATAGTGATCGCCGGCCGCCTGGCGGGCGCCGTTATCGTTATTGTTTTCCTTGGAATCGTTCAGCTCATCACACAATGCCTTTTCAGGCTCTTCAACTGCGGTTCTATCAAACTGCAATGTTCCTTCATTCATCAAAGCCTAAATACCCTGTTTCAACTCATTACAACCCTCTGGCTGTAACCAACAATCCAAGCAAAATTCGTCACACCCCGAGAATACACCCCCTTTTAACAACCTGATTTTGATCTCACCCAACGGTGTCTTTAGCTCATTGACATCCGTCACTAGATTCAAACTCTCCTCGGTCAGGATGGCGTTTGCCCCATGATTGGGCATAGGCTGTTGTACTATATTTGGACCCGTCTGTCCAAAGTTAATAGCTTTGCTGTCTGTAATACCCAAATTTTTACCCCTAAGATCCCACACTTCATTTGCATATCATTCCACAAACAAGGTCATATTTTTAGCTTTCGCACCCTTATGGGTTTCTTACTTTCTTTATGTTTGTTTCTGTTTACTAACATCTAACCAAAATATCAAAAATATTTTTTCAATTTGTTTGTTTCTTCTTTTTCTCTGTGTGTTTAGGGTTTTACAAAGAGATTAATGGCAAAGAAATTCATTCAAGTTTAAATCAGATGGACGTTTGACCTCATCTTGGTCAAACTATCAAGAGTTTGCTTCAACTATATGTTACCCGTGGTGGTGGGCTATTTTCTCAGGAAATGTGATTTTTCAAGATCAAATTGTCTTGTGTTGAAATTCATTGATTTATCAAGCAGTGTTCTATGAGAAGTTTGGTCCAGATATTCAGAGAATTGTGTCAAAAAATCAAAATTGATGGCCGATGATTCAGTTGCAAATTATTCAATGGTTCGTCTTTGAATCTATCAGGGTGATAGTCATCTATTGCAGCTCAGGTTCTTGGTGTTGAAAAACCTTGCCGCTATTTTTCTTCAGCTAGGTTCTATTCATCATGAGAATGCTCTACATTGTTATCTTCAAGCTGTTAACATTGATTCTAAAGATTCCGTTGTATGGAACCAGCTGGGAACATTGTCATGTTCAATGGGCTCACTGAGCATTTCACGTTGGGCATTTGAACAAGGCCTCTTGTGCAGCCCTAATAACTGGAATTGCATGGAAAAACTTTTGGAGGTTCTTATTGCAATTGGTGATGAAGTTGCCTGCCTTTCTGTTGCTGAGTTGATTTTGAGGCACTGGCCATCACATTCTCGTGCTTTGCATGTTAGAAATACTATTGAAGAATCGGAACCATTGCCATTTGCTCCCAGAGGCATAGATAAATTGGAACCAAAACATGTGCGGCTCAAATTTTCTGCTAAGAAAAAAAGCTATTGATGAGAATAATAGACGAGGATGTTGCATTTAAAAAGTTGAACCAAAACAAAGATCTATACCTCATTGAAGCTTCCTGGGTGTTTCTTGCTGATGCACCTCAGGAAACTCTGCAGGTTCTTGACATTGTTCTCCGGGAGCTACCTACTACCAGGTATTGTCCAGTAGGAAGATCATTTTATTCCCCTGATCTAGGTAGAAGGCAGCCTTTGGGTAAAGAATTTGGAAAGTTGGAGGGGATTTTATCAAAGTATTCGTCCTACTCAAATGGGACTGTCTTTGAACATTGATATGTCTTCAACTGCATTTATTGAGCCACTGCCTGTGATAGATTTCGTTACCCAGTTGCTGAATAGGGATGTCTCATCCAGGCCTTTGTCTGATGCTGACCGAGTTAAGATAAAAAAAGCGCTCCGTGGTATCAAAGTTGAAGTAACACATCGTGGCAACATGAGAAGAAAATATCGTATTTCTGGTTTGACTTCACAAGCTACTAGAGAGCTGACTTTCCCTGTGGATGAGAGAGGGACTATGAAGTCTGTTGTTGAGTATTTCTTTGAGACCTACGGCTTTGTCATTCAACATACTCAGTGGCCTTGTTTGCAAGTGGGCAATACTCAGAGACCAAACTACCTTCCAATGGAGGTCTGCAAGATTGTCGAGGGGCAAAGGTACTCTAAACGATTGAATGAGCGACAAATTACTGCCCTGCTCAAAGTCACCTGCCAACGCCCACTAGATAGGGAACGTGACATCATGCAGACAGTACATCATAATGCCTATCATGAGGATCCTTATGCTAAAGAATTTGGAATCAAAATAAGTGAAAAACTCGCCCAAGTTGAAGCTCGCATCCTTCCTGCGCCTTGGCTCAAATATCATGATACTGGTAGAGAAAAGGATTGTCTACCCCAAGTTGGCCAATGGAATATGATGAATAAGAAAATGGTCAATGGAGGAACAGTTAACAATTGGTTCTGCGTAAACTTTTCTAGGTATATGCAAGACAGTGTTGCACGTGGCTTTTGTGATGAACTTGCCCATATGTGTTACGTATCTGGCATGGCATTTAATCCTACACCAGTTGCTACTCCCATGCAATTTGCTACATCCATGCCGATCCCTCCTGGCTCTACGGGATGGACCGCAGCTCCTCCAAGGCATCCTCCTCCTCGAGTCCTTGTTCCCAGAACGGGAGTCTTCCTTCCTCCACCTGGCTCAGCTAATTCATCTCAGCACATTCTTTGCAATGACTTATGGTTTTGGATTTGCCACACTTTCTGCTACAATTGTGCATGTTCTTCTCTTCCATGGAAAGGAAATATGGGCGCAAAGTAAAAGTGCTTTTGGAGCCGGTAGAAAAATTGACAGGCACTCAAGACTTATGAGGAAGTACAAGTCAGTCCCCATGTGGTGGTTTCATATAATTCTAGTGGTGAACATAGCTCTTATTGTTTTTATTTGCGAGTACTACAACGAATCACTTCAGTTGCCTTGGTGGGGTGTATTGCTAGCTTGTGCTATTTCCATTTTATTCACTCTTCCAATCGGTATAATATCAGCCACTACAAATCAGCAACTTAGCTTCATGTGACAGCATTGGGACTGTGTTGACGAGGATGGAATCCTCCGTGTTGGGTTTCCTGGAGCATCCAGAGAATGGAAAGTTGACCCAGCAGAGATGGAACGTGTTGAGGAGTTCAAGGTTGGAGATTGGGTTCGTATTCGTCCAACTCTTACATCTGCAAAGCATGGATTAGGATCTGTTACACCAGGAAGCATTGGTATTGTATATTGTATCCGACCTGACAGTAGTCTGTTAATTGAACTGAGCTACCTTCCAAATCCATGGCATTGTGAACCAGAGGAGTTTGAGCTTGTTCCTCCTTTTAGGATTGGTGATAGGGTCTGTGTGAAGCGTTCTGTCGCAGAACCTAGATATGCTTGGGGTGGTGAGACACATCATAGTGTTGGAAGAATAAGTGAGGTTGAGAATGATGGTCTCTTAATAATAGAAATACCAAATCGTCCTATACCATGGCAGCTGTTGCAGGAATGTTTAGTAGCAAAGCCAAAGGCATTGAATGGAGCTTGGATAATGATGCATCCAATTCTGCAGTTTTAGTTACCAGTGAAGCACATGCCATAACTTTGGCAGTTGAAGGACTCCTAGGAGTTGTTTTCACTATTGCAACTATAACAGATGAGGCCATTGTATTGAAAATAGTGAAGGGACACATAGTCATTCACTGCCACCTGCTGCTATTCCAATGGCGACGACTTCCGCGGCTGCTGCCACCATGTTGCTATCTGGATCAATGTCAAGTGCTGATGGGGTGGTAAACCCAAATTTACTATCTAGAATTCTTCCTAATTGCTCTTCTAGCATGGCCACACTCTCAGCAACAGCACCATTTCCTACTGTCACACTAGACCTTACACATGACAGCACAGATAACAATAACAACAAAAAATTCTCATTCCCAGTTTCGCCTTGGACAGCCTCAAAACTTTGGATCAGGACAATTACCACAAGTGATTGCACAAGCACTTTATAACCAATCCAAATTCTCTGGCCTTCAACTGTCTCAAGATGTTGGAGTCTCTTCCCAATTGCACTCAACTCAGCAAGCTTCATCACTCAGTGCTGCCATCACCGCCGATCCAAACTTCACCGCAGCAATCGCAGCCGCTATCTCCACCATAATTGGGGCTGGTTCTTCGAGCAGCAACAACAACAATCCTAATGTTCTCAACAGCTCCCTGCTACAATTATCAGCAAGGCCTGCTGGAACACTGATGTACAGCAGGAGTCTTTTTGAAAGGTTCCAACAAGCAGGATGCCCTACAATGTTACTGTCTGTGCAATACAGAATGCATCCTCAAAATCGGGATTTCCCTTCTGATACTTTGCAAGATCCCCATGAAAATGAGGATGCTAGCTCCAATCCTGCCAATAAGATTAACACTGAATGCAGTGATGCTTCTCAAGATATAAGCAGTCAAGGTTTGATTGGCAGGACTGTATGCTCCAAATCTCTTTCTGAAGAAAGATTATCTGATTCTGTTTCAGAAAACTGTGCTTCTCCTTCTAATTCTATTCATGGCGTAATCAAAAAGAAAAATAAAATATTGACGTCTTCTCCTATCAATGATATGTCACCCAAATGTCTACTCATTTCACCAAATGGCAAATCCACAAATGGTCTTCCATCGGATCCCTCAGATTGCCATGAACTTCCAGCTTTGTGTCAAGCTACTGCGTGTTCTGACCTAGGTACTATAAAAATCTGGTTGAACCTGTTTCTGACGGGAAACACCATGCTTTTATGAATTGTGGTTTGTCGGGGCTTGCCCGAAATCCCGTGTTGGATTCTCGAGTGGTGGATAATGCTTTGTCTTTTAAAGAGTTTGATATGAATGATTCCCGTGTTGAGGTTCTTGAAGCTGGTCCTTTAGTGAATTCAACCCAGGGGAACAATACCAAAGAGAGTAATGATAATGTAGATGTATCTGGCTCTATTCTTAATCATGCCGGTGAGAGTTCCTTGCAGGTAAGATCTGATTTGAATGTTGAAATTGCATGCGAGGTCAAAAAGAAATCACATTTGGACTCAAAAGTTGCATCAGAATGGGCTGCTTAAGGGGGATGATATGACAGATCGCTTTTTCCGTCTGTTGACGGAAATTGCAGTTGCACATTGCTTATCCACAGAGGGGATTAATTCAGGGGCACTACAATCTCCTCAACAAATGCAGTCAAATGTCTTTCGCACTTGATGATTGGTTTCCTCTTGGGGTTATTGCGAGCCGGCGATATGCACTTCTTAACAAGCACTGTTCCAGTTGGTTACTAATGAATTCAGGAACCAACAGATGGTCAGGAAGATTATGGTTTGGTCACTGATGACTATTATAACATTGATACGACAACTTTGTCAAATGAAGCTACAGGTGATGGATTGTCCTGTCCCGAGTTAGATCCTTTAATGGATCCCTCTGCTTGTGATGATCAAGCTGTCTCTCAAAATGACCATAGTATTGGTCTTCAAGATTCCTTCAGTTGATGAATTTGAGAAGCCTAATCATGCTCAACAGTCTCCTGATTTGTCTTGGAATGTAAATGGAAGTGTTATTCCAAGCTCCAATCGAACTGCTCCAAGTTCTGGAAAAGAACACAAGGCCAGTATTCAACACCGTTGTTCTCTAGACGTACTGCTGCTCCATCACTTGCTTCCATGCACTACTCAGCTGGAAGGAGTGCTGAGACTAACCTTACAAGCCAAAGATTCAGGCTTGATGGAGGTTTCATCACTAATCCTCTGGCAACGGCACACACTAATTCGAGGGATTACGCATCATTCAACTCTTACTCGTATGTTTTTTTTCATTACTGTATTTCTTACTTTGTTGCAGATGTGCTAAGTCATTTTATTCTCAATCAGAGTAGTGTTGATGGATAGAACTTCTGATCGAAATTACATATTCTGTTACATCAAACTATGATTTAATCAATATATATATGCATACATTTGTTGTGCTACTCGAAAATGCTCCATGTTGTCTTATTGATGTTGAGGAAGGCAGCGGGGGAGACGCTGGTGGTGTTGGCTAACGTCGAGAGAGATTTCTTGTCGGAATTCAAGTCTGATTGTTTGAAAGTTTTCGAGAATCGAAGATTTGATAAGGTAAAATTAGTTCGAGAAGTTATGACTCAGATGTTGGAAGCATATTCCTGATACTTCTGATGAATTTTCACCACCTCCTAAATCGCAATCTTCTTCTAAAGAGAATGGAAGTGATGCGGATTATCCTCCAATTTCGCAAAGTTCATGTAATCCTGGTTCAGTAATGGCGAACCTGCGGAGGAAATCAGCTCCTGTTAGCCGATTCAGTCCACCAGATAGCTCTTCTGCTAGCAATGAAAAGAATGTGAGTGCTTTAAGTAATAACAAGAGAAGGAGTTCAGTTGTTTCACGAAAATTAAACAACCAGAATTTGGGATGATAGGTCATTTTGTAGAGGAAGATAAGTTGTATCGTTCTGCAGAGCAGTTTTATGTTTCCTCAAATAACTACTTCAAATGGCCACGATCTTAAGAGTCGAGAGTTCAGATGTTATGGTTATTGATGAGGTTGAATTGCAGAGGCATCATCATTTGGAGAAGTTGTACAGAGCCATTCGTGTGGCAAGTCGAGCGGTACGGACATTTCACGGGCATGAGGGAGATGTTAATTCTGTCAAATTCTTTCCTGATGGAAATAGATTTGGAACTGGCTCAAAGGATGATTTTGCTAATTGTTCAACTGATCCGCAACAGGCTAAAGTTGATGCAAACAAAATTGAAGCCGAACCGTAATTAAGCCATGAGAGCCAATCCACGTCACGTACTTGAAAACAGAGCGAAAACGGCTCGAAATTGAGGTTGAGCTGAAGAAACAATTTGTCACTTATCCAAGCCATATTGCAAGCCATGTGAATATAATATCAGCTGACCCCACAAGCAGAAATCCATGTCACAGATAAATGAGCTACAAAGAAAAATTGCAAAACGACATGTCAAATACCAGCAAAAAAATATCACGCACAACACACCCATCACAAAACGGCAGGAAATTGCAAAACGGAAAATCACTCTCCCTCACTCTCAATCTATAAATACCACACATACCTCATTCATTTCTTCAAGCTTTTCAAGCCAAAAAATCTCTGCTGATTTTCTTCCTCAATTCCTCACTACCAGAAAAACCTTCGTTCATTCTCTTCTCATACTTCATTCCACCAAATTAACTTCAAATCAACCTCAAACACAGATCAATTTCGAACCAGAATTCGTTCAGAAGAAGAAGAGAAGCAAGAAGAAGCTTGGATTGATTTCTTACCTGAGTTTGAAGGTAGATTGAGCTTCACCGTCATTTTCGATCCGTTACCTTTTGTTGTGATTCTTTGAATTGTTGGTACCATTGTGAAGAGCTCTTGATTTCGATTGCAACCGCGTATTTTTCGCGTCCCGCCGTTGTGATTTAAGCTAGCATCCATGGCCGTGAATGTGTTCGCGTGTGAGAGCTAGAAGAAGAAGATAACTCTGTTTCGTTTTCTCTTTATGCTTTTCAATATTACTTTTCTTTTATTTGTTTATTTTTATTTTCTTTTTTCATTTCTTTCAGAACTTAACTATGTGGATTTTTCCACATTTTTCTTTTATTATTAAATTTGTATTTTAATTTCATGTTTTGAAAAAGCTTTTAAAAAAATTATTTAAAAATATTTTGATTAAGTGTTGATTGTTTTGGATCTTGATTTTGATAAGATTTCATCAATATCAATGGACTTTGGGTGTTGATTTTATCCACCAAGAGAGGTGATTGATATTGACGATAATTTAATCGATTCGAGATTCAAATTGTGATTTCATTTTCTTTCTTCTTTTTTTTATTTTTGATCGATGAAATCTATGGATCATAGATTGTTGATTATCAAGGTTGATTAATCTTCATTATTTCAAAACTATGGACGAATAATCATTGAGATAATTCTCCTTACTTTGGAATAGTGATAGATTACCTTTGATTAATTGATGAAAAATCTTGATTATGATGAGATCACCACCTCTTTTCTTTTTGTGTGGCATGTTTTAGGAGAGTGATTTATATATCATTTCTCTAACATGTATTAACACTAACATTTTATTGACCGGCCTCAGATAGTCGTGGTTTCTACATAAACCCGATTACGATTGCTTAACATAGCGCTAAATTGTCCCTTAATCGGAAAATGATCATTCGTGGCTCAAACTTACGTTTAAAAGTCCAAGTATGTTTAGTTGCTTGTCTTAACTCCAATACCTATGAAAATCATTGTTAGGAGGCTTTGATTCTATCAATCCTCTAATGAATTTTCATTAATCTTGGTCTAAGTGCAAGAATTAATCATCATTGATCATATGTTCTAACCACTAACCACTAATTCACTAACAATATCCTTGTTTAATTTTGTTTATATTCTCTTCTTACTCTTTATTTTTTACTTTTATGCTTCCATTTTATCATTTCATACCATATCTTTGTTTATGTTTATGTCATTTTTCTTTTGTCCACTTGAACCATACTTTGTTCAAAACACTAATAAAGGATAAAACATCTAAAAAATTTGGTGCTATTAATTTTGTGGTTATACTCTTGGACCATTCTTAGACCTTGGGACTTCATGGACATTTTGGACTTAGAATTAGGGCTCTCATTCCTATGCTTGGAGTATTGTGGATCTTAGCCTTTATTTGGCTCGCTCATTAGCTTATGCTTTAAATCGGATGGAATTCTTTTTTTTGCTTGCTATGGAGTGTGCTACAAGTCGGTTAGATCTTTCTTACCTCTAGCTCTTATTTTGTTTTTTAGGATAGTCACTTCATCTCCTTCCCTTCTTAAATTTTCAAAACTTTCTCCCTTTTTCAAAACCTTCTTGGTTTCAAACTTCCAAACCGCTTTCGCAATAAAACCTTGACTTTTGTCAAGTGATTTTTAAACTTTGTTTTTCTTAATAAAAGTCAATCAATGTTAATCATGCTTTGACCAATTTCAAAAGACATAAAAAATACAAAAACTCATCAACTCTTTTTGTGCCTTTATGCACTTTTCACTTTAAAACTTTTCATAAAGTTTAGACATGATTCATTTCTATAGTTGAGATGTAAATCTCCTATTCCCCATATTATTAAGACTTTGACATTTTCCACGTTGATGTTGAGTGATAGTCTTGTTGATAATCCAAGCAAATCCTCCATCTTTATGTGACGCAAATGTTGTCTTAATACTCGTGGGTGGATAGTCGCAGTTTTCTCCTTGAAATGACGACTTGTCTGAACATCTAAAATCAATCAAAACCAACAAAATTTTGACATTTGTACCACGAACTACGGGGTTTTGATTCCATATTGCACTTTATGGGTACGTAGGCATGAGACGATAAGTCTCTCCAAACACAAAAATATAAAAAATAATTCTCTTCTCATCTCCCCAATCTCTTTTCAAACAAACCATTTTCAAACCAAAAAGCGTAAATATTTCAAAGGGCTCCTATAGAGTACTATAGACGTTTTGGGTGCTAACACCTTCCCATTGCGTAACCAACCCCCTTACCCCGATCTCTGTCTCGTGTTCTTATTTTAGAACTCTTTGGTTTTGTTCGCTCTTTTTCCTTTCCTTTATTTGGATAAAATAAAAGTGCGGTGGCGACTCTTGTTTTCTTTGAGTTAAGTTAGTCAATAACTTACACTCACGATTTTTACCGCTACACTGTCCAACAAGTCTTGGACTTTATGTTTAAACGCATGACAGCCTTCAATATCATGTTCGGGCGCCCCGGAGTGGAAATCACAGTGCTTACCAGCATCATAACCAAACGGAGGATTGCCCGTTAACGGTGCCATGGTCCTTTTCTCGACCAACTTTAATCCTAGCAATGTTTGAAGCAGCTCGGCGTATGTTGAAGGAGGCGTTTCAAATACTCGCCTTGGCTTGCCCTCTAGGATTCTGCATTGGGCGGGGTGTTGCCTTTGTTGTTGTTGCTGTTGCGGCTGCTGTTGCTATTGTTGTTGTTGTTGAAAGGGATAGTAACGCTAGCGACCTGTTGATGCTGCGCGTACTGACTTCGTCCTCTGCCACGGCCTCTGCCGCCAAACACAGCGCTAGAATCACCTTGACGCCTACCACCGAATGCCTTTCTGGTACCTCCTGCGGGGGTAGACTCCCCTGCGTGGAATCTTCCAACCTTAATACTGTCTTCGACCATCTCGCTCATGAGAATCAAATCTGAAAAATTGCTTAGCGAAACATTAAACAATTTTTCGTAATATATCCCCGTGAACGTCCCAATGAACATGCTATTCATTTCTCTCTCAGCCAATGGAGGATGTACTCTTGCTGCCATATCGCGCCATCTCTGTACATACTCTTTAAAGCTTTCCTCTTTCTTCTGTGACAAACCTTGCAATTGAACTCGGTTCGGTGCCAGATCACTATTATACTTATAATGCAGGACGAAAGCATCCGCCAATTGCTTCCAGGTTTTGATTTGAGCGGGCTCCAACCCCATGTACCACTTGAGTGACGGTCCTGATAGGCTGTCTTGAAAGAAGTGCATAAGCATCCTCTCGTCGTCTGAATACGCGGACATCCTTCTGTAATAAGCGCAAACATGCACCTTAGGGCAAGTGTCCCCCTTATACTTGTCGAATGTGGGCGCTTTGAATTTCAGCGGTACCTTCAGCCCAGGCACCAAGCCCATAGTAGTCATGTCTAGTCCGGTAGAATTCTGATTAGCCATACCCTTCACCTTCTCTTCAAGCATTTTAATCCTCTGAGTATTGTCACCGGGTCCTTCAAATCCCATGCCTCTCCCAGAAAAGGCGTCATCTTGACAGTCTTCGCCCCAACTCACATTTTCATTTCCGTACCCGTTATAACCAGTGTTGCGACCAAACCCTTGCGGATTAGTCATGGGACCTCGTCCCCCATTACCATAGCCTAGATTAACCTCGGCATGCCCGAAACCAGTGTTGACAGGAATCAATCCAGCACCATTTCCACCATAACCCTGGTTAGCATTACCGAAACCGTCGTCGCCGAAACCCTGAGTGTTGAAGCCGAACTTTCTGCCCTGATTGCCGTACTCAAACCCCTGGTCATTATACCCGAATCCATTGTTACCAAAACCATTACCGCCATTGAAGTTACCACCTCCCAGATTGGCGTCTCCGAATCCAACATTGTTAACAACCGTCTCATTTCCATTCCCTGTGTTGCCGTTGCCAGCGCCAGCGTCATTGTTCACAACCACAACAGGTGGGGTCACTATGGGAGGAACCACAGGTGTAGGGGGCCCATCCTCATGAAGAGTCTCGACATGCACAAAGTTGTGGTCATTGTTGCCGTTCCCATTAGCCCGCGTCAGCAGCGGCTGCACCAAAGTCTGGAGATTCTCCTGGCCTTTAGCAATACTCTTCATGGCCTGCATGAACAGGTTCAACTTCTCGCGAATCTCCGACATCTCCACTTGGACTTGATCCATGATTCTCTTGCAGTTGGTACGAGTAGAGTATCGATGAACTCTTTGTTCGTCAATCCTGGAAACCTGAAGATGCGGGAAATAAGATACAGATTCACGAATACCGGTTATGCAATACGAATGCGGATGCGAATGTGTAAATATGCTACAGGTTATATTCCCCCCGATTCTACTTTCGGAGAGAAGGCCATTACGACAATGGAGTCCCCATCAAGCAAGCAAGGAATCAGAAAATCCTCATATATAAAAAATGCCAAGAGGCTGAGTACAAGAGTACAACTGAATACAACTGAAGAGACCTCAACCAACAAGCCTGGCGATGGTCCAAATACAAGTACAAATAACAAAGGCAATGCAAAGATAAATCAGGCCAAATGGCGGGCTCTGACGTCCTCCAAAATCCCCATTGTCTCCGAGTGCCCTAGTCGGGAGATCAGCTCCTGTATCAGTAAAGCATGCCGCTCGGTAGTGGATCTCAGCTTTTTGGCATCATCTTGGTAGGCTCCTTTGCCAAAACTCTCGTCAAATCTGTACCTCTTGGAACCGGCCTTCTCTTCATATCCTCTCGACTTCTCGTTAATGTCACTCACCCTGAGCTCAGCAGTGCTCCTAAGTGATGTCGCTTCAGCAATCTTCGCGTCTTGGTCTCTAACCTGTGCCTCTAGCGTGGCAATTTGCAGCTTCAGTTTGTCTTCGCACTCCTTCCGCTTGGTAAGCGTGGCATTCCACAAAGCTTCCCACTTGCTGATACGGGCATAAGCTTTACTTAGCAGTTCCTTCTTGGAAGTAAGCACCTTGCTAACACCGTTTAAGGCTATTCCCACTTTTTCTTTCTTGTTGGTTGCTTCTGTCAGCTCTGATCCCAACCTGTTAATCAATTCAGTCTGTTCCTTCACAGTGAAGGTGGCCTCCTTCTTCTCACGACGTAACTGGAAGATCTCCTTCTCTAACTCCTCATTGGCTTTCTTCAGTTCCTCGTTTTCAGCCAACAATTTGTTATACTTCTCACTCTCTTCCGAAGGAGGTACCTCAGTCAATGGAAGATACAAGGGTTCCACAGCAGGATAAGGCATCAAAGAAGTACTAACTCTCTCGCGGATCCAATCCAAATAAGGATCATAAGCTCTGCTGTTGCTCTTGTCGAGCAAAGCTTTCCCCTTCCTATGGATGTTAGCCCATGCATGTCTCAATATGATCAAAACAGTTGTGTCGAATGACCCTGTGAGATACAGAGATTCCTGTATCTCTTTCTCAATAGGAGCGTCCCTCAAAGCATAATCGAACTGTCGTACCAGCAATGAAGGATTATAGTTGATACAGTCTTTCCGTCCAATCAGGGGAACATTCGGAAAGCCGTTGCAACTATATATAATATCAGTACCAAGCATATCCGATCAAACCAAATGATATTCTCAGCAGACAACCCCATCAACCGGGAAGACCAATCCAAAGTATCAGCAACATCCATAAAAGGTCCTTTCTTCGGAAGGTGCCCCTGGAACCACATGTACAGGAGAGGAAGACAGCAGGAAACATTCTTGCCACGACGTTTCTCATTCTTGTAGTGAATAGAATGATAAACATCGCCCAAGAGAGTAGGAACTGGATTCTTCAAGGCAAGATTCAAGAAGGCATCTGAGTCGACAAAGTCTGGCACATTAGGAAACAAGACAATCCCATAGATGCAGACAGCTAGAATAGCCCTGAAGGCAACCCAACATCCACTCTTCGCGCACTGTGTAGCCTTCTCAACTAGGACAGACAAGTGAAAGCCATAAGCTCCATTCAACTTGACCAAGCCTCCTGGAAACTCATAAGCGTCCAAACTTACAATTTCGGCGAGCGTGGCCAACTCAGGCTCAGCATCAACATGAACAAAGGGCATCTGGTCTAGCACAGGAACTCCCAACATCGCAGAATACTCCTCCAAAGTGGGTGCTAGAATATAATCGGGAAATAAGAAACATCTCAGCTGCGGCTCATAAAACTGCAACAAAGTATACACCCCAGTTGTCTCAAATGCCGAAGGTCTGTACAACAAGCTAAGCAATCTCCCATAAGATACTCTGAACTCAGCCCTCACACTCTCATCTGCCAGAGCAACTAAACCCAGCAATGAACTGATATCTGATGAATGCAACCGGTAAGCAACTGTCTTCTTCAGGGACTCCATGTCTGGCTAGAAGATACACTAGAATCAGAGGGGAATGATCACCTGCAACATAAATACATGTTAATGAAATACAATCATGAAAATGCACATGCATATGCAAACAAGGGACCAAGTGCAATGCTGATAGACTGGGCTGCTCTGTACTGAAGCCTGAGAACCATTTAATCTTTATCTCAAACCAAACTACTCAAATGAACCTTGTAACCAAATCTCACTGATAGAGATAAACCGGGTATTCTGAGGTCAAAGGTTTCCTACAAACAGACCCTCCTACCCCCTCACAGGTATGTACTTAACTCACAGGCGAGGTACGACATCCTATGCGGGTTCAATGTCACAGACTTTCAAGAGTGATGATATGATACCCAGAAGGTGTGGGATCATCATCCCTTAAAGCGGCCTCACTTAGTTGAATCCCCATTGATAGGTTCCCAGAGTCGACAATCCTCGGGTCAGACGACTTGTCGAGCCCTAAGGGCCCGGCAAGAAGCATCAAAGAGAATCTCGTCCGAGCGTAAATTTCGTGGCTAGCTGGTGCGAGCTAAGCAAGCAGGATAACCACTACTATTTGCTTCTAAGTCTATGTGTAACCTCAAGCCCAGGTCCGACTTATCTCTTAACAGATTATCCCCTTCCCACAACAGCAATAACAGTATAAATCTGATAATAAAAGGCGGAAAGTAAAGACAGAAAAGTAAATCTATACAACACCCATGACGGGAAAACAAGCGCTAGGATTGACTCGCATAGGGGATATTCCTCTCCCCAGCAGAGTCGCCAGCTGCTGGGGACAGGCCCAGACAGCTAGGAAGAAAACCCAAGGCGAGACTCGCATAGGGAACCATCGCAGTCCCCAGCAGAGTCGCCAGCTGTCGCTACTGCGAAAATCGGCGCCGGCTATGACAGAAGAGTCGCCACCGTGCGTTATTTATCCCAAAGGAGGGAAAGGAAACGCTCGAAGTAAACCTCACGCAAAGACGGGGAAGGAATGGTCATCGCAACCAAATCCTAGATTCGGGAGTCGGTTACGCAAGGGGAAGGTATTAGCACCCCTCACGTCCATCGTACTCGACGGGATCCACGCTTGTTTTCTAGTACGGATTGTTATTCTATCTATCTTACAGGGTCAATGGTTAAAAGAAAAGAAAATGACTCGGCAAAGTATCGCACTTTATGCCTACGTATTCCTGTCTGGAATGAGAAATCAGAGTCGACGTAGTTCGCCTACCTACTGGAAAGGAGGGAAGGTTGCTCGCTAGGATATCGCATCCTATGCTTACGTACTTTCACACAGCATGAAAGATCAGAGCAAACGTAGTTTGGGCTACGGAAGACACAAGCTTGTCTGACAATTTTTTCGCTCCTTATGAAAGGGTTTTTCCTGATTTAAGAGTCCAAGCGGACAAATATGACACTTTGATGTTTGTCTTTAGTCTTTTACGCAAGAACTGTCTTTTATGATGTTTGCAATCTCTGACGCACTAGAGACTATGATTTGAGGGTGACTACGTTGTATGTCACCCTAAGGGTAACACACTAAGTAATCAGATTACTGAAGAGTGACCCTCCAACAACCTTTCTCAAATAGCTTAAGGCTCGTAACGTACGACATCGATTATCTGTATTACTGTGTTTTGAATTGTTCTGAGGTAGAAGAGAAGTCTAAAAACCTTGGGTTTGAAAGGGGAATCAAAACTACCCTTATGTTGTCATGCATGGATTAACACCTAATGTCTGTCATAATTCCCTCCTGCGCAGAGGAAATCAGAGATCCTAGGGGATAAACGGAAAAGAAACGACAAAAATACAATAAACAGTAAGTATGCATGAGATGCAGCAAAACAAGCAAGGCAAGGGAGTCCCACTCAACCTTGAACCTAAGAAAGCAACAGGCAAAGTGAATCAACTTCACTTCAAGCCTAAAGCGCAAGCAGCACAAGCCAACAGACAATACATAGGAAAACAAAAGATACAGAGGAGGCAGCCCAAGCAGCATCAACAAACTCCTACAACAAACAGCAACAACACGCTCTGAACAGCAAAGTTGAAATGACAGCAAAGGTCTTATCTTTGAGCTAAATTCCATCTTCAAGCTTCTTAAATCTTCATCTCCAAGCTTTAGCAAGCACCCTCCAAGAAGAGATTTGTCATCAAGATCAAGTTGCAATGTTGGCATACTTGCTGAAAACCAAAGGAATTCAACAAGAACCAACATCGAAGTGGAAGTGTATCCTCAAAAGTTCTACTCTCTAGGGTATGCCTCACTTCCCTCCTAAGGAGAGATGGAACTTCCCTAAGAGGACTTTGCATCATAGGATAGAATAGAAGCAAACAATGCATTCTATGTTTGATGAAAGAAATGAACTAATTCTACAAAAGCTCTCCCTAAAAGCCTAATTCTACCAACTCCTAAAACAAACTTAAAAGAGAAAGAAAGCTCCACTCCAAGCTCCACTCTTCTAGCCAAAGAATCTTCATCATATCCAGAAGCTCCTCTAAAAAGGAATCCAAAGTCTTCAAGCTCCAAGTCCACCAAACGCTCCAAACAAGGCAAAGCACTCAAGAGAGAACACCGAAAGCAACAATCATTTGCAAAACCCAAAAAAAAATAGCAAATTAAATTGTAAAATTCTAATAAAATTCCTATCTGAAAATGCATGTTTGAGCGTTCTAGAATTCCTGAATCAGGACCTAAATGAATTTCTAGGTCATCTAAACAATTCCTAAATGAAATTTGGTCATGGGAAACCATTATTTGGGAAGGCTCTAAACTACACACCTAAAATAGAATCTAATCAATTTTAAAAATTCTAAGAAAATTCCAGGGGAAACCTATGTATGTCCTCTAAATCATATCGAAAGAATCAGCTCAAAAGCATAAAGCATCAAAGACAACAAAATTAAACAAACAACAATATCAATTATGCATAACAATGGATATTAGCACAAAAGAAAATTCGTAACTAATTCAAATAAAATCCTAAAAATGCAAACTCAACTCCTACAGCTTCTTAAGACAATCAAGATCTACAGAAAAAAATTTCATAATTTTTTCATAATTTTTACTATTTTTAACGCAATTAATCCAAACAACTATTAAAACAGAAAAAAAAGAACGAAAATGAATTAAACTAAGTTAATGTGCATTGGGCCAGGGGTGCGAACAGCAGAATTCCAAAGCAATGTCCGTGTGGGCCTCGCGAGTGGGGGTGGGAACAGTACCCGCGTGGTACTGTAGCTGTTCCGGCGGTGACATTTTATTGGTAACTTCCAAGCAACATAACTCCATCGATTATTAACCGTTCACGAAATTTTAGTCAAACTTGAAGGAAAAAAATCAAGGATTCCAAATATGCTCTTGGATTCCATCAAAACTCCATAATCAAAGAGATATATCATCATCAAGAAAACATACTCATCCAAAAAAGTCTCTAATCCTTAATTTCTTGATCCTAATTTCATCTATACGTTTTCCAGATCCTAACCACATGAATAATCTAATCTAATTCGTCCTAAAATCATAGAAAAAGTGAATTTCACATATCGGCTTCGGAGCGTCGAAACGGAGTAGTTGGAGCTCGTTTTTTCTTGCCAAAAAGTGCGGAAAACCTTTGTTGAAGTTTGTTGGAGAAGATTAAATTCTTGATAACTCTTGAAAATGCCTTGAATCCGACTTTGATCTCTCACTTTTTCTCTTCCAAACTCCAATGTCAATCTATGGTTTTTGCACAAATGAATCACCAACACTTGCTTTGAACCTCTTCACAAGTATATATAGAGTGTATTTGAAGACCCTAGAAAGTTCTAGATTGATCCAATGAGAAAATCAACTTCTCATGTCATGAAAATCTCTTCTTATGCTATGCACATACCATCTCATGTTTTGGCTTGCAATTCACTTGGTTATGAGTTTAAATTCTCTCCAAATGAGATATTGGAGGTGTATGGATGGAAAGGAGCCTTGCATTTGCTTGGAAGTGTGGTTTTGCATATGTGCCTTATGATGCAATTGTGGCAATGCCATTGTCTTTAAAATGCATTTTACAATCAAATTGGTATGTCATATGGCTTGTTTGTGACCTCTAACCCAAAATTTGATTTTTTTCCACCAAACTTTATTTGACTTATTCCCTTTTTTTAGGCCATTTTAAGTGACTTTTTTGAAATAAGCCGATCAATCCACCATGATGACTTATTTTACCTAAAAACATCATTTTAAGCACATTCCATGTTGAACAATTTTTCATTTGAGAAGTGGAACATGGAGATTTTGACCTATGCTAAAAAATGACCTGTAATTCAACTTTCCCAAAATACCCCTGGATTGCCAAGACCATAACTTGAATTCTACAAATCCTCTTGATGACTTCTAGTACTCAAATTAAAGCTAAGATCATGATATACAACTCTTATGTTGGCCAAGAATCCATTTGAAAACTCCTCGATGGGAAAAAGTTGCTTGGAAGTCAAGTGACTTTCATAGATAAATTTCAGTATTCTCTGGGGACCCATAACTTGCAAGAACCATAAC
This sequence comes from Lathyrus sativus, assembly GCA_963859935.3. Taxonomy (NCBI): domain Eukaryota; kingdom Viridiplantae; phylum Streptophyta; class Magnoliopsida; order Fabales; family Fabaceae; genus Lathyrus; species Lathyrus sativus. The sequence goes on along the minus strand of OZ012738.1, from coordinate 300,085,794 downwards.
TTGAGTTATATAAATCTCCTTGAAGACTTATAGTACTAAAATTAAAGCTATTGAGAAGCTCTACAAGTTTCATTTTGACCAAGAATTCATTTGAAGCATGCATTTTTACTTATCTTGGTTGGACGTTAGGCCTAAATTAGGGGATTTTACACTGGAACCCTAATTTAGTAACTCCTCTTCTTCTTGATTCCTTTTGATTTCTCCTTGGCACAACACCACACATGTATCCACATATTAATTCATGAATCCCACATTCTTCAATTAAGCCTTGATGTTCTTCAATCACTCAGTTGACCTAGGGTTGACCCAGATGAAACCCTAGTTGACTGCACTTCAACTCTGGCTCTTGTACTTGTATCAATGACTTATCACATCTTCAAAATGACCCTCTAGGTCCTCCATGAGCTTTTCCATACCCTCAGTCATGGCTCACACACTCATTGATCTTCAACCCCTCAAGATTAGGTGAGAAATCCACTAGCTGGCCTTCAAACTTCTCAAAGCTTCAACTCATTTCTTGATTACTTGGATGATCTTGAGCTTGAATAAAACCCCCTGATGGGCCTATTTCTGATAAGAATGGCACTTGATCCCTTGTTAGATGCCTTGTTATGCTATGTTATGCAAATGATTAGACTATGTACATGACTTAGTATGCAAATGACAATGCAATTGAAACATAAACCAAGTGAAATAGGTTGAGCAAATTTTAGGGTGCAACACTTATCATAAGCTTTCTTCATTCGGCTCTGGTATAGACGATCATATGCAATCGATGCTAATCTCTTCTCGTCCATCAGGCTGAGTTGGTTTAGCCGGTTCTTAATCCATTCTGCCTCATCGAGTTTCACGTCAACCAAAACTCGTAGAGAAGGAATCCCAACTTCTAACAGTAGGACAATTTCCATACCGTACACCAGTGAGAAAGGAGTTGCCCCGGTTGACGTATGTACCGTTGTACGATAACCGTGCAGTGCAAATGGCAACATCTCATGCCAGTCCTTATAGGTCACAACCATCTTCTGTACAATCTTCTTAATGTTCTTATTGGCCGCTTCAACAACGCCATTCATCTTCGGCCGGTAAGGAGACGAGTTATGGTGTTCAATCTTGAAACTCTGGCACAACTCCTTCATCATCTTGTTATTCAGATTCGAACCATTATCAGTAATGATCCGCTCGGGAATTCCGTAACGGCAGATGATGTCCCTCTTTATGAATTTAGCCACCACCTGCTTGGTCACATTAGCATATGAGGCTGCCTCCACCCACTTGGTGAAGTAGTCGATGGCTACTAGGATGAAGCGATGACCGTTAGAGGCGGTGGGCTCGATCTTTCCTATCATGTCGATGCCCCACATGGAGAACAGCCACGGGGAGGACATGACATTCAGCGGGCACGGCGGCACATGAATCTTATCAGCATAAATATGACATTTATGACATCTCTTCGCGAATTTAAATCAATCTGATTCCATCGTCAGCCAGTAATATCCTGCTCTCAGGATCTTTCTTGTCATAGCATGCCCGCCGGCGTGCGTACCAAATGTGCCTTCATGGACTTCTTCCATGAGCATACTCGCTTCTTTCTCATCTACACATCTGAGTAGCACGAGATCGTGGTTTCTTTTATACAAAACTCCATCAGGATTGAGATAAAAATTTCCAGACAGCCTCCTCAGAGTCTTCTTATCCTGGGTTGACACTTCCGCAGGATATTCCTTAGTCATAAGGAAGGTCTGGATATTATGGAACCATGGCTTGCCGTCGGAGGCTTCCTCGATTGCAAAGATGAATGCAGGTCTATCAAGACGAGAAAAGACAATTCTTGGAGCTTCATTCCAAAAATTGACTTTATATATTGAAGCCAATGTCACTAAGGCATCAGCCATCTGATTTTCAGCCCTGGGCACATGATGGAGTTCCACTCGATCAAAGAACGGAAGCAGCCTTCTGGCATAGTTTATGTACGACACCAAATTCGATTGACGAGTCTCCCACTCCCCTTTAATCTGGTTGATCACAAGTGTCGAATCACCGTACACATCTAGGTTCTTGATTCTCAAATCAATTGCTTCTTCCAGACCCATGATGCATGCTTCATACTCTGCTTCATTGTTGGTGACCGAAAACGTCAGTCTAGCAGTGAACGGGATGTGGGATCCATGGGGAGTCGTGATGATCGCCCCGATGCCACTTCCGTAAGAATTAACCGCCCCGTTAAATATCAATTTCCACTGGACTTCCTGTCTGGACCCTCGTCGGGCAACGGTTCATCGCAATCTTTCACCTTGAGAAACATGATATCCTCGTCAGGGAATTCAAATTTCATCGGCTGATAGTCCTCGATCGGCTGTTCGGCAAGGTATTCAGACAATACGCTTCCCTTGATGGCCTTCTGGGAAACGTACTGAATGTCATATTCCGTCAACACCATTTGCCATCTGGCAATCCTGCCCGAAAGTGCTTGCTTCTTGAAGACGTACTTGATCGGATCCATCTTCGAAATCAGCATGGTTGTGTGATTGAGCATGTACTGTCATAAATGTTTGGCAGCCCAGGCTAGTGCACAACACGTCTTCTCCAGCATCGAGTAACGAGATTCACAGTCAGTGAACGTTTTACTCAAATAGTAAATGGTATGCTCCTTTCTGCCCGTCTCGTCGTGCTGACCGAGAACACACCCCATACTATTCTTAAGAACTGTCAAGCACATGATTAAGGGTCGTCCGGCTACTGGAGGTATCAAGATCGGAGGTTCCTGTAGATACTGTTTTATCTTATCAAATGCCTTCTGGAAATCGCCTGATCTTTCTTTAGCAGTTTGAACATCGGTTCACACGTGGCCGTGAGCTGAGAGATAAACCTTGCAATGTAGTTTATTCTGCCCAAGAAACCACGAACTTCTTTTTCAGTTTTTGGCGCTGGCATTTCTTGTATTGCTTTTATTTTCGCAGGATCAACCTCGATGCCTCTTTCACTCACGATAAACCCCAGTAGTTTTCTAGACCGTACCCCGAAAGTACACTTGTTAGGATTCAGCCTCAACCTGAACTTCCTAAGCCTCTCAAAAAGCTTTAGCAAATTGACCAGGTGTCCCTCCTCCGTTTGGGACTTCGCAATCATGTCATCAACATAGACTTCAATCTCATGATGAATCATATCATGAAACAATGTGACCATTGCTCGTTGGTAAGTGGCCCCTGCATTCTTCAGACCGAAAGGCATTACCTTGTAGCAAAATGTTCCCCCAGGTGTAATAAATGTAGTTTTCTCCATGTTCTCCGGCGCCATCTTGATCTGATTGTAGCCGGAGAAGCCATCCATGAACGAAAACACGAAGAACTGAGCTGTATTGTCGACCAACACATCAATATGAGGGAGCGGGAAATCATCTTTAGGGCTCGCCCTATTCAAATCCCGATAATTGACGCACATTTGTACCTTACCGTCCTTCTTCGGTACAGGTACTATGTTGGCGACCCACGGAGGGTAAGTAGTGACTGCTAAGAAGCCAACATCAAGCTGCTTTTGCACTTCTTCTTTGATCTTAACGGCCATATTTGGTCGTGTCCTCCTAAGCTTCTGCTTAACGGGAGGACAATCTTCTCGCAACAGCAAGTGATGGACCACAATGTCAGTATCAAGTCCGGGCATATCTTCGTATGACCAAGCAAAGATGTCACTATACTCTCGCAGCATCTCGACCAATCTCTGCTTGACATCACTCTGCAATGCAGCCCCTATCCTGACGTTCCTGACCAGTTCTTCAAAACCTAAATTCACAATCTCAATCTCTTCCTCGTGAGGCAGAATAACTTTCTCTTCTTGTTTCAACAAGCGGGCCAACTCTTCGGGAAGGTCTTCGTCTTCATCAATCTCTTCTTCGGCTTGATAGATCGGGCAATCAAAGTCGAAGTGAGTCGTAGAAGGTCCAGAGTCGATGTCATCTGCTATGTGGACCCTGCAATAACAAGGGTTAAGCTTAAAACAAGGATATGCAGGTTAGCACAAACCCTATTGTCATTTTATTATTTTTCAAAACAAATATAAAACAGGAATAACAGAGATCACAACATTTGAATACGAAAGAACGCCTTTTGATTTATTGGTAAAATGCATGTACATAATCAAACAAGGCCCTGACAATAAAACCACTATGCCCCGGGTAGGACCTAGGGTTGTACAATGATTGGAGAAAGTAAATCATTACTCTTTGCTTGTCACTTGGATGGTATCCCTGATGGACCAGTTGGTGAGGCTCTGGCCTGGTTTGCTTGGCTGGATCCAAGAGTCTAGGTCGCAATCGCTGTCTTCGCCGTCTTTAGACACTGTGTTGACACTTTCGAATATCACCCCGCCGCTAGTAAACTGGATCGGCCCTTTACCTCGCGACGCGCTGTGAGAGGAGGAGGCTTCAGCCGTAGGAGAGTATCCTAACCCAAACTTGTCCTGTTTGTTAGGTATTTCTAGCACTTGCCCCCAGCCTGGGGTGGATCCGGCTTGAACAACGGCTCGGGCTTCCTTGAAGGAAGAGAGAGTCATCTCTGGTTTCTCAGTCATTACAGGAGCTACGTTCTTGATTTTAACAGCTTCGAACGCCTGACATAGGGTTTCATGGATTTCCCCATCCATCTCAACATATTTGAAGCACGACAAATGGCTCACCATTATGGCTTCCTCTCCACAAACAGTTACGGTGCTGCCTCCGACAGCATACTTGAGCTTCTGGTGCAACGTGGAGGTCACGGCGCCAGCAGAATGGATCCATGGCCGACCTAAGAGACAGCTGTAGGCTGGCATGATGTCCATGATGTAGAAGACTGCGTCGAAAGTTTCCGGCCCAACTTGGATTTGCAACGTTACCTCTCCAAAGACATGACGCTTGGTTCCATCGAACGCCTTCACAACCAGATCACTGGGTGTGCAAATCAATTCGCGAGTATCTAACTTCGTCAATGCTTTCATCAGAAGAACATTGAGCAACGACCCGGTGTCCACCAACAAATGATCCATAACTGTTCCCCTACACTCTATCGAGATGTGCAGGGCACTGTTGTGGTTCCTTCCCTTCGGTGTCAGCTCCAGGTCAGTGAACCCTAACCCGTTTCCAGCATTCACGTGGGCTACTACCCCTTCCAACTGGTTGACCGAGATTTCCTGTGGTACATACGTGGCATTCAAAACCTTTAACAGCGCGTTGCGATGTGGCTCCGAACACAACAACAAATTCAGGATGGAAATTTTTGAGAGTGTTTGATGAAGATGGTCAATGATCTTGTAGTCACTCTTCTTGATCAACCTCATGAATTCTCAGCGTCCTTTACAAGTAAGTCCTTCTCTACCCCACGAGGGGTCTCCTCAACGACTTTACTTTTTCCCTTATCAGTTTCCTCAGCTTTGTCTGCTTTGCCTGCCACAACCTCAGGTGGGCAAACACTCTTCCGCTGCGCGTGATTCTGCTAATTCCCACTAGGTTATCCACAGACTGCCCAGATGGTTCCAGTTCCAATTTCTGTCCGTTACAGTAGACGTCTACCCCATAATGCCATGGGACAGCATTGGTGCTTTCAAAAGGTATCGACCCAGCTTTGGTGATGGTAATTGTGGGCGGCCTGAGTGCAGAAATGGTTATCGTTTGGCGAGGGATGTTGATGGTGGAAACCTCATCATCTTGCTTCAGCATTACCTCTCCATATCTACTTTCGGCCCTTCGGCTAAACTGCAAGATTCCTTCAGTCATCAGACTTTGAATCCCCTCTATCAACTGTTCACATCCATCAAGACGAGTCGCACAGCTCATACACAATTCTCCACAGCCCGGAAAGAAGCCTCTCTTCATCAGCTTGGCTTTAACGAAGCTAAGCGGTGTCTTCAGATCCTTGACGTCAGTCAACAAATCTAAGTTCTCGTCTTCAATAATGGCATTCACCCCACCTCCCCTATGGTTCGACAATAGGGTACTTCGTGACATTCGGCACATTATCTGAGAAATTGATGATCTTAGCATCCACCATATCTTGCACCTTGTGCTTGAAGGCTTTGCAGTTTTCTATCGTGTGGCCAGGTGCCCCTGAGTGAAAATCACATGTTGCATTCGCATCATAACCCTGGGGAGGTGCTCCTGTCAAGGGAGCCAGGGTTCTCTTCTGGACTAGCTGCAATTGAAGCAGAGTTTGTAACAACTGAGCATAAGACATGGGTGGCGTCTCAAGGTGACGACTTGACAGAGGTGCCCTGTTCTGATACTTTTTGTACCCTTGCTGATTTGGCTGCTGCTGTTGCTGTGGCTGGGGTTGTTGGACAACGGGGATGGTTATGCTAGCCACCTACTGGCGCTCGTCTCTCCTTCACGCCTTTTGTTACCATAGGGTTTCTTTCCTCCTCCAGCCGAAGATAGATCAACACCCTGGATTTTTCCCAACTTGATCCTGTTTTCAACGTGCTCCCCAGTGATGATGAGATCAGAGAAACTTCCAGACATACCACTGACCAATTTCTCATAATAGACCCCTGGGAGAGTGGCTACAAACATTTCAACAAGCTCTCGTTCAACCATCGGCGGTTGAACTCGAGCTGCTAATTCACGCCACCGCTGGGCGTACTCTTTGAACCCCTCGTTGTTCCTCTGTGACAAGTTCTGCAGTTGAACTCGGTTCGGAGCCAAGTCACTGTTATACTGATAATGGTGCACGAAGGCCTCATCAAGTTCCTTCCATGTGCGCACGCTGGTGGGTTCCAAACTCATGTATTATTCTAGGGATGGCCCGGACAAGCTATCTTGAAAGAAGTGCATCAATAGCTTCTCGTCTTCAGAGTGAGCGGACATCTTCCGGTAGTATGACCTTAAGTGGACACGAGGGCAAGTGGTGCCCTTGTATTTCTCAAAGTCGGGTACCTTGACTTTAGGAGGCACCTTGAAATCAGAAATCAATCCCAATTTACTCATGTCGACACCCATAGTGTTCAGGTTCTCGAAATTCCTCATTTTTTCCTCGAGTGCCTTGAACCTCAGATGTGCTTCGACATTCAACGCTCCTTCAGCACTCCTCTGTGAGAACAAATCTTCTTGACGATCTTCTAGCCATGGCTGAGGCCCATACAAATTTCCAGCACCTGCGTTACCATTGCCCAGTCCGACATTGCCATTAGCTTCAAAATTTCAATTACCAACGCCAGTCGTATTACCATTGAGCCCTATGTTAATGATCACATTGCCGTTACCACTGCCATTCCCCCCGGTCACGGGGATGCCATTCTGAGGAGTTTCAACAGGTGGAGGGGTTGGAACATTCCCACCATGGAGTACACTGTTGCTGTCAACCCTTGAGATCAAAGGCTGGACCAATGTTCTGAGCTGGTCTTGGCCGTTGGCAACCACTTGCATGAGCTCCATGAAGCGGTCCATCCTCTCTCGGTGTTCCTGAACGTTAGTTTGCACTTGTTCCATTGCTCTAGCTTGATTTGCCCTTGTCGTATAGCGGTGGATCGGTCTTTGATCAATCCTGGAACAACCTGCATACACAAAGGGTTAGAAAAACGACAACGTGCTCGTCATGCAAATGCTTCATGTAAATGCAAATGTGTGTCTGTGTGTTAGGGAGATTTCCCCCCAATTATAGTGCCTGAGTGCCAGTGCGGATAACAAGAAGTCTGGATCCAGCCATGGAAATAACATCTCATATATATAAAGAAAGCCCATCAAGGCGGTACACAACGTCACTGAGTACAAGCAGAATCAATAGCATGACCTCGACCAACAAGCCTGGTGATGGCCAGCATACAACAATAATCAAAACAAAAGGATTACAAATATAGTCAAGCACGGCCACGGGCTCAAAACTCTTCTAACAGATCCCTCGTTTTTGGATGATCAGGCTGAGTGAGCAACCCTTCGACGAGTAACTCGCTCTGCATAATAGTGTATTGAAGACCTTCAACTGAGTCTTCCCATGCTCCTTCGCCAAAACAATCTTCTAACTTCCGCTTCTTGGATTCAAACGTCTGTTTGTGCTCCTTCAGGTTGGCAAGAGCCTTGTTTAGCAGGCCTTCAGCGGCATATCTGCAAGCGGTTTCTTCATCAAACCTCTTCTCACTAGCCTTCACCTGGGCTTTCAATTTGGAGATCTGCTGCTTCAGTTTATCCTCTCGTTCCTTGCCGTTGGCTAGGGTGGCCTTCCAATGCTGATTAAACTTGGATATTCTCCGGTACGCTTCATCCAAGTGCTGCTTCTTAGTGGCTAAGACGTCGTTGACAGATTTGAAGTCTCGACCCAAACGCTCACGCTCAGCCAACTGCTCATTCAAATCCGTACCTAACTTGTTTACCAGCTCTGTTTGCCTCTTGAAGGAATGGACGGCTTCGCTTCTCTTGCTTCTGAGCTGAGCCAATTCTCTCTCTAGTTCTTCATTTGCCTTCTTCAGCTCCTCTCGCTTAGCTAACACCTGATTGTACTGCTGAATAGGCACGGTGGTAGGCTCTTCAATCACTGGAAGGCTTTCTAGCTTGGCCAGAGGAAATGACATCCCTATGATATCTGCTCTGGCTCTGATCTAGGTCACATATGGAGCGTAGGCTTGGCTATTACTTTTTCCCAGCAACGGCTTCCCCCGCCTATTGATACCATTCCAAGCGTGCTGAAGCTTAGATAATATATCCCCCTATAAAAGACCAGTGAAGTACAGAGATTCCTGCACCTCTTCATCCTTCGGCGGAGCTCTCAAAGCATAAGCAAACTGTCGAACCAGCAGAGCTGGATTATAGTTGATACAACCCTTCCTGCCTATCAAAGGCACATTCGAAAACCCGCTGCAGCTGAAAATAATCTTAGTACCCAACCTATCTCTATCAAAACAGGCAACATCCTCCGCTGATAGACTCATCAAACGCTCAGACCACTCAGCTGTGGCTGCAGATGAAGCAAAGGGACCCTTCTTGGGTAGGTGACTATCAAGCCATCTATAGAATAGGGGCACACAGCACGAAATATTCTTGCCCCTTCTGTTCTCGTTTTTGTAGTGGACGAAATGATAGACATCTCCAATCAAGGTAGGGATTGGATTCCCTGCTGCAAAGATGTGAAACGCGTCGAAGTCTACAAAGTCAGGCATGTTAGGGAACAGAATGATGTCGTATATGCAAAGAGCAAGAATAGCGTTGAACACGATCCAACAACCGTCTTTGGCACACTGCTGGGCCTTTCCCACTAAGAACTGTAAGGAGAAACCGGGAACCCCGTTCCAACTAGAGGAGACCAACTCAGAGGCATCCAGATGAAGCGAAAGAGCTAGACTAGCCAGATTAGGCTCAACATCCATATGAACAAAGGGCATCTGACTCTTGATAGGCACACCTAACAAATCAGCATACTCCTCTAGTGTAGGTGCGAGAATAAAATTCGGGAAGGTAAAGCATCTCAAAGGAGGATCGTAGAACTGCAGCAAGGCGTACAACCCATTCAACTCAAACACAGAAGGTTTACGAACCAAGCTAAGCAGTTTCCCATAAGACTTTCTGAATTCACCTCTCACAGAATCATCTGCCAAAGCAATAAAACTAGACAGCTGAACAACATCAGGAGTGGGGAGCTTGTAGGCTACAGTCTTCCTCAGAGAACTCATAATAGCACAATAGAAGGCAAGAAAACCTGAACCGAGGGAAACGGTACCTGCAACACAGACACACGTTAATGATATGCAAATGAGTATGCAAAATAATGCAAAATGAAATCATACAGCAGGAGCTCAAGACGACTGTGCTGTTGAGGAGATGAAGGTGAAGATTTCGTATCAACAAAACCATAATACTGCTCTGTCAAGAACAACCCCATCTCTGATGAGAAATAACCCCTGATACCAGACCATAACCTTGCTCTGTCAAGAACAATCATATATCTGATGATGAGAACCTCTGATATCAGATCATAAATCTGCTCTGTCAAGAACAAACACATATCTGATGATGAGAACTGGTTCACTATTAAGAAAACCAGGTTGTCTGAAGGTTAAGGTTTCCTGCAATAACCCAATCCTGCTCACAGGTATGGACCTAAACTGACACAAGTTCGACATCCTATGCGGTCATCAGCGTCACAGACATTCAAGAGAGATGATACGATACCCAGAAGGTGTGGCATCACCATCTCCTGAAGCGGCCTCACTTAGCTGAATCCCAAATGATCGGTCCCCAGAGTCGACAATCCTCCAAACCAACAACCCCTCAGGCCCAAAGGGCCGGAAAAGAAGTCAATCGGGAGAACCTCGTCTGAGCATGGATTTCATGAGACACTAGTGCCTGCAAAGCAAGCACGCGCCCACTAATTTCCACAACTAATGTTAGGTACACTCAAGCCTGGGTCTGGCTTCTCACTCATCAGAATGCCCCTCCCACAACAACAAAGATAATCATATCATACTGAAAATAAAGTACGGGAAATAAAATGCGATAAGTAAATACAACCCAACAAGTAAACATACAAGCGCTAGGATCGACTCTCGTAGGGGACGTTGGATCCCCAAATTGACTTGCATCAGGGACGTTGGATCCCCAGGAAACTATCAAGTCCCCAGCAGAGTCGCCAGCTGTCGCTACCGCGAAAATAAGGTGCCAGCAAAACAGAAGAGTCGCCACCTTTCGTTATTTATCCCTCAGAACGGGAAAGGGAATGACCGGAAAAACTTGACGAAAAGGTATAAGACAAGGTCATCGCAACCATGTCTGGGTTCGGGAGTCGGTTACGCAAGGGGGAGGTATTAGCACCCCTCACGTCCATCATACTCGATGGGATCCATGCTTGTTGTGTTTATCTGACGGGTTGGTTTTATCTATCTACCTATCAAGGCTGGTCTGGAAAGAAAAGAAAATGACTCGGCAAAGCGTCGCACTTTATGCCTACGTATTCTCATCAGAGAATAAGAAATCAGAGTCAACGTAGTTCGACTAACTACGAGTTACGGGGAAGGTGGCTCGCCAATACGTCAGTATTGTGCCTACGTACTCTCAACAGGCTTGAGAGATCAGAGCTTACGTAGTTCAGGATAATACGGATTATGGGAATTCAGATTCATCTGTTTTTCGAGTAGGGTTAACAGACAGTTCCAGCAGTTTGGTTCACGCAGCTCGACCTTTGGAGACTTAGGCGTTACCGTTTGCGGTAGAACTGAGAGTTAACGACACTCTTTTCTTCAGAAAAGCTTCCTTTGAATTATGGGCCCATGGGGCAAAAAGGTTTGAAGTTCGTTTTCTGTCTTTTACGGAAGAAGTGTTTTTTTATGGATGTTTGCAACCAATATCGCACTAGAGACTATGACCTGAGAGTGAATGCGTCGCATGTCACCCAAAGGGTGCTATACTTAACATCCAGACTGTTGAAAAGAAACTCTCCAACAATCCTTTCTCATATAGCTTAAGGCTCGTAACGCACGACATCAGTTAACCTTTATTACTGTATTTTGATTTGTTTTGAGATGAGAAGAGAACGAACAGGCTTAACTAAGGGGAGACTATCAAGTCCTAATGTTGTCATGCCAAGGATTCATCCTATGGTTGAGGTTTGAAAGAGGGAACTCCTAGAAGTTATCATGCATAGGTTTCAACCTAAAGTTCTAATCATCACTTCCTTATCAAAGGAAGTGAGATTCCTAGGGGATCATGTCAATGATAAACAGAAACAGATAAAGCATCAGCTTAAACAGTAAAATGCATATAATGCAAGTGAGGGAGGAAATGTGTGTGGGGCATCAGCCTCCACAAGCTCGTCTCGACCTCAAGCCAAGTATGAATAATTGCAAAAATAATAGAAGAAAATAGAATGCCATCAAGCAAATCACAACCCACATAGGCAAGGGAGCAAGGCTCTACCGAATACCAGCAAGCAAAGCCATACAATAACAATACAAGCAGGAGGAGCAACTCAACCTCTAGTGCAATCAAGCAAATCAAACAAGTCATATTAATACAGTTTCACAGCAAGCAAACAGACAGGAAAGAAAGCAGATCAACAGCTTCCACAGCTTCACAGCAAAGCTCTCCTCTGACAGCAGTTCAATCCTCAGTCTTCAACTGCTCTTCAAGGCTATCATCTTCCATAGCAAGTGTCAACTTGCTTCTTCAAGCTTCAACTCTTGCATCAATCATCAGTATCAACTTGATCTTCATCTCTCTCAAGCTTCAACTCTTAATTTGATCTCCTTCACAAGTGTTAACTTGTTCTTATTGGTCTTCAAGCTTCAGCTCCAATGACAGTCTTCAAATACAGAGAAGTAGCAACTTCTAGCATCTTCAATCTTCTAACAAGGAACTCCATCCTCTAGCAAGGGAGAAAGATTCATCTAACAAGAGCAAGGTTTGGATAGTGGAAAGCAAATTGAAGACCAAAGGTCACCACTAAACATTCCCCCATCAAAGAAAGGAACCCTCAAAGGTTCTACCAACTTGTGAAGAGCCACACATCCTACCAAAGGAGGGATGAGGCCTTCACAAGGGGACCTTACATCATAGGGAAGAATGGAAGTGATCAACACCTTCCATGTTTATGAAAGAAGAGAATCTATCTAGAAGCTCTACTTACAAACCCTAATCTTAACACCTAAACAAAACTACTCCAAAGGAAAAGCAAACTTCAAGTCCAAGCTCCACCATGCATTCCTCAGCAGCCCATACATGCCTTCATCATCATCCAAGAGCAAGGGAAGCAAAACCCTAATCTAAGGGAACTAAAGAAATCAATCTAGTTGAATTAGCAAGTTAGGATCACCTAAAACCTAGTACTAAAGTTAAATCCAACTAAAATACTAAAGCCAATTGTAAAATCCTACAAAAATAACTATGGGAACCTAGGTCAATCATGACTCTATCATGTTAATTCCAGAGATTAAATCATCCAATAAGTCCTAAAAATAAAATCTAAACTGTAGGGTACTAAGGTTAAACCCTAAAACTAGAGCACCTAAAGTTTCAACACAAAAACAACCCTAAACTTCTTCACAAAAATGTGAGAAAATTACTAGAGGAGCATACATGTCTAAACTAACTACACACAAAAAAAACAACTCAAGAATCATCACCAAATGATCCAACAAAAATCAGCAAACCAAGGTATCAACCATAATGGATCTAATATCAATTAAAATGCAAAAAATACAATTAAAATCACAAATGCATGAATCCCTAATCTTTCAAATTCCTAAAATTCTAGACTCAATCATGAGTCAGGGAAAATTTTTTTGGATCAATTTGAGTTATTATTCTATTTTTTATGACTTATTTTCAAAACTATATGAAATGATGAAAATAAAAGAAAATCAAAGAAAATAATAAAATACGCGTATCAAATAGCAATTATGTCAAGTTCAATTCACAAATTTGGCCAATTGGGGGGTGCGAATATCACTCAGTGCACTAAGCCCAAACCATCCCAATTAATGAAACGGTGCATTTCATTTAGAGTCCCTCTTCAGAGTTCCAAATCAAATCGTGGCCGTGTATCCTTGGATTAAGTCAAATGTCAAACCTTCATCTGAGGGCTGATGCTCATCGTCCCCAAATTCAAACTGAGATGGAGGGAGTTCTCAGACGGTGGCCTGAGTTGCAGCGCCACCGTCTTCTCCGGAGAAGTGGTGTACACAGGTCAATAAAAATACTGAAACAAATCATCATCCCACTCAATTTTTCATCCTGATCACGAATCCATCATCCAAATTCACTAATTCCTTCTCTAACTCCAAACACGATAGAATTTTCAGAAATCCACCAAACCTTGATCATCACAATTCTCAAAGATAATGATCCTAATGTAATCTACACTCTTCACTGATCAATTTCCACTATCCAATCATGAATGTATCATCAAGAATCTTGAGAAATCAGGCTCAACAGAAAATGGTCCGTACCCTAGAGTGTCTCTATCCATCAAATTCTTGTACCAAAATTCATCTATGTCATGATAAGAACCTAACCACATAAAGATTTCTAGCTATCTCTCCCTAAATTAAGCACAATTTCAATTTGTACCAACCTGGTTTTAGATGAAGAACAGATGCAACTCTTGCTCGATTCCTCCTCCACAATGATCCAGATTCACTCCAAATCTTCCTCTGAAGCTAATGCACACCTCAATTTGGCTTGATTCCTCTTCAATCTCCAAACACGATCTTAAGTTGCAGCTCTGAATTTCCACTTGCTATCTCTGCTACCAGCTTCAAATGCTCCCAAAAAAATGGCTGAACACACTCCAAATCTTATATAGAACTCATTAGAATCATCTAGAAAGTTCTGTAACCACCCAAATGAGATTTTGCAATTTCAATTTCTCTCCAAAATCTCTCCCACACCAGTCACGATTCTGGCTCTCTTTGGGGATGAAAATGCTTGGAAAATTCATCTCATGAGATATTGGATTGGTTTGTTATGTTCTCTTCCTTGTTTGCAATCCAATGGTGTGAGTTTGATATGTTGCTTCATCATGAAGTAACAACATGAAATGGTATGAAAATGGACTCAAACCAAAATTCTAGCATTGCGAAAGTTTCTAAAATGATTTTTCCATTCAAAATGACCTATTATTTTGCCTTGTTTGGACACAAAATGAATTATTTCAACTTTTGTCATTAAATGCCTTTAATTCTTCTTTTTTCCAAAATTCCTCAAACCACATCCTTCCTTGAGCCATTTAAATGTCTCCTTGATGTATGGTCAAGGTTAAAACCCTATTTTGAGCAACTTCCAAGTTGAACAAAATTTCATTTGAGGTGTCTAAGTTTGTGAAAATGACCCATGATCATAAATGACCTATAATCACAAAATCCCAAAATACCCTTGACTTGAGTTCTACAAATCCTATCAAGGACTTATTGTACTCTATGGAAATCTAAGAGGATAAGGAACAACATTCATGTTGACTAAAAGTTCATAGGGATCATCCTTCTTGGGCAAACGTTTCATGCAAGTTGGGTAACTTTCAAGCTCCAAATTCACCTACCTCAGATGACTTGTAACTTGTCAAAGCCATAACTTGAGTTCTATAAACCCTATCGAGGACTTCTAGTACTCAAATTAAAGCTAAGATCATGCTCTACAATAATCATTTTTGGGGTCAAGATGAGATGACAATCACATCTTGAGTTAAATTGCCTTGGAGATAAGGGTCAAACTAGGGGATTTTACACTGTCAAGTCTTAGAAACCCTAGCTTGAAACTTCTCAAACTCTTCAAGCATGATGAGTTAACCTTGGAATCATCCGTATAACATCTCAATGTATCAATCCATGATCACATGGATCTTGAATTAGGTCTCAACCTTCTTCAAATCCTCAGTTGACTTAGGGTTGACCCAGTCAAACCCTAGCTGCACCAATCATGGCTGAGGCTTCTTATTCTTGCACAATGACCTGTCTAGGCCTCAAGGTGATCTTCAACTCTTCTCATGAGCTCTCTCAAGAACTCCAGTCCATTTTCATGACCTCAGAATCATCTGATGATATTCCCACAACTCTCAAGTTAGGAGACATGCCCTCTTGGCTTCAATCACTTTCTATGAGGATCTTTTAACTTCTCTGACAAGGATATCAACCCTTGAACACCTGAATAAGCTTCTTAGATAGCCTTGTATAGCTCTTGATTGGTAATCATACCTCTTGATCTCCTGCATACATTCCAATGAAATGCAAATGATAATGCTAATATGAATGAAATGAAACATAAGCTAGGTAAAGAAATGTTGGGCAAATTTTGGGGTGCAACAGGTAGCCCAAGCAAGTGCGCAACACGTTTTCTCAAGCATTGAGTAACGGGACTCACAATCTGTGAACTTTTTACTCAGATAGTAAATTGCATGCTCTTTTCTTCCAGTCTCGTCGTGTTGACCAAGGACACAACCCATATTGTTCTCAAGAACCGTTAAGTACATAATCAATGGTCTTCCAGCTACTGGAGGTATCAGTATCAGAGGTTCCTACAAATACTCTTTTATTTTCTCAAATGATTTCTGACAATTCTCATTCCAAACAACCTCCTGATCATTCTTTAACAACTTAAATAATGGCTCACAAGTGGCTGTGAGGTGAGATATGAACCGAGCAATGTAGTTCAATCTACCTAAGAAACCACGAACTTGTTTCTCGGTCTTTGGTGCTGGCATTTCTTGAATTGCCTTGATCTTTGCAGGATCAACCTCAATACCTTTCTCACTAACAATAAACCCCAACAACTTTCCTGACCGTACGTCGAAAATACACTTGTTTGGATTCAGCCTAAGTTTGAACTTCCTTAATCTCTCAAACAGCTTTAGAAGATTCACCAGATGCCCCTCCTCCGTTTGGGACTTTGCGATCATATCATCGACATAGACCTCAATCTCATGATGAATCATGTCGTGAAAGAGTGTCACCATTGCTTGTTGATAAGTTTCCCTTGCGTTCTTCAAACCAAAAGGCATTACTTTATAGCAGAACGTCCCTCATGGTGTAATAAAAGTCGTTTTCTCCATATCCTTGGGTGCCATCTTAATCTGATTGTATCCGAAAAAACCGTCCATGAAGGAAAACACTGAGTATTGTGCGATGTTATCAACGAGCACATCAATATGAGGGAGTGGGAAATCATCCTTTGGAATCTCTCTATTCAGGTCCCTATAATCAATACACATCCTGACTTTGCCGTCCTTCTTAGGCACGAGCACGATGTTTGCAATCCACAGAGGGTAATTGGTCACAGCAAGAAATCCAGCGTCCAATTGCTTTTGGACTTCCTCCTTGATCTTTACTGCCATATCAGGCCTGGTTCTTCTCAATTTTTGTTTAACAGGAGGACACTCTTCTCGAAGAGGGAGACGATGAACCACAATATTCGTGTCGAGTCTAGGCATATCTTCATATGACCAAGCAAAGACATCCTTATACTCTCGGAGTAACTCAACCAGTCTTTGCTTGACGTTACTTTATAGTGCGGCCCCTATTCTGACTTCCTTCTTATCTTCCTCTGTTCCTAGATCGATGACTTCAACTTCCTCCTGATGAGGCAGGATGACCTTCTCCTCTTGTCTCAGCAATCTTGCAAGCTCTTCGAGTATGTCTTCGTCTTCATCGATCTCTTCTTCTGCTTGAAAGATCAGATTGTCAAAGTCACACCGAGTCATAGATGAGTCTGAGTCGGTGGTATCTTAAATGTGTAACCTTCAATGATGATGATTTTATGTTTAAATGATATGCAAACAAAACAAACACAAACCACATTTCCATTTTAATGTTAGAAAACAAGAAGAAGAAAAACAAGGATCACAAAATTCGAATGAGAAAAAACGCCTTTTGATTAATGATAAAAAGATTGTTCAAACATAAACAAGCATGCCCTGAAAAAAATACCGCTATGCTCCGGGAAGAACATAGGGTTACACAATAACTGAGAAAAGAAAGTATTACTATTCACGTGTCACTTGGACAAATTCCTCAATGAACCAGTTGCATAGCTTCTGTCCGGGAACGCTCGGCTGGATCCAAGCGTCCATGTCATAATCACTGTCTCCGGCTTCATCATCAGAAATAACATTGATTTGCTAAAAAATGACACCCCCACTGGTGAACTTGACGGGCCCCTTATAGCGTGGTGCGCTCTGCGAAGATGATGGGTGGTATCCCAACCCAAACTTGTCCTGCTTCTGAGGTATGTCCAGCACCTTTCCCCATCCTTGCGATGCCCCAGCCTGTACTGCCGCTTGAGCCTCCTTGAAAGATGACATAGCCACTTCTGGTTCTTTGTTCACAATCGGAGATTTGTCCTTCACTTACACAGTTTCAAAGGCCTGACACAAACTTTCATGAATTTCCCCATCTACCTCGACGTACTTGAAAGATGACAAGTGGCTAATCATGATATCTTCCTCCCCACATATCGTCACAATCCTGCCTCCGACCATATATTTCAGCTTCTGATGCAGAGTGGACGTAACAGCCTCAGCAGAATGTATTCATGGACGACCCAACAGACAGCTGTAAGCAGGATGAATGTCCATGATGTAAAATACCGCCTCAAATACCTCTGGGCCCACTTGGATAGGCAGTGTTATTTCCCCAAAAACAGATCTTCGGGTTCCATCAAAGGCTCGTACAACCAAATCACTTGGTGTACAATAAAGACCCTGATGATGTATCTTCATTAATACTTTCTTTGGGAATACATTCAAGGATGACCCTGTATCAACAAGGACGTGTGACATCACTGTTCCTCGACATTCAATTGAAATATGCAATGCCAAATTGTGGTTTCTGCCGTTTGGCGTCAAGTCCAAATCTGTAAACCCCAGACCGTTTCCTGCGTTTACATACGCCATCACTCCTTCGAGTTGATTAACCGATATTTCTTGTGGCACGTAAGTAGTGCTTAAAACCTTCAACAACATATTTCGATGCGCTTCTGAACACAACAGCAGTGATAGTATAGAGATCTTGGAAGGAGTTTGTTGCAGATGGTCGATTATCTTGTAGTCATTTTTTCTAATCAACTTCATGAACTCTTCCATATCCTTTGCCAGAGATTCCTTCTCACCCACCCGAGGAATTTCTTCTACCACTGTCTTGCCTTTCCCTTTATCAGTTTTCTCGACCACCACTTTGGGTGATGAAAAGATTCTACCGCTTCTGGTAATTCCTCCAGCTCCGACAAGATTATCAACTGAATCGACAGGCAAACTCTTCAATTCTACCTTCTGCCCGTTACAAAACACCTCGGCTCCGTAATTCCACAGGATAGCCTTAATACTTTTGTATGGAACAGGGCCTGCTTTAGTGATGATGATTGTAGGTGGCCTTGGAGGCGCTGAAATAGTGATAGTTTTATATGGAATTGAAATCGTCGCGACTTCATCCTGCTCCTCCTCTGCTACTTCCACGGGTTTCCTTTCAGCGGTCCGATCAAATTGTAACATTCCTTCATCCATCATGCTTTGAATACAATTTTTCATATTATCACATCCCTCAGGATGGCTCAAACAGTTGACACAGCCTTCACTACAGTCTGGGAACATTCCCCCTTTCAGTAGTTTCTCCTTCACAAAACTTAATGGTGTTTTCAGCTCAGTTACGTCAGCTATCAGATCTAGCCCTTCGTCCACCAGAACAACACCAACCCTAGCCGGCCCATGATTTGGCATAGGGTTTTGCACGACATTTGTTGCATCGTGTGAAAAATCTATTGCTTTGCTATAAATCAGATCTTGCAACTTATGTTTGAAAGCCTTGCAATTGTCAATAGTATGGCCGGGTGCCCCGGAGTGGAACTCGCATCGTGCATTCACATCAAAGTCGGGCGGTGGTGGGCCTGTCAGAGGAGCCATAGTCCTCTTTTGGATCAACTGTAATTGTAACAATGTTTGGAGCACTTGGGAATATGGCATCGGTGGCGGATCAAATACTCTATTTGCTGGCCTAACTAGATATCTTCGATAACCCTGCTGATTTTGTTGGGGTGGCTTCTGCTGCCGTTGTTGTTGTTGTACATGGATCGTAACGCTAGCGGCCTGTTGTTGATGATATTGATTATGAGGCTGACTTCTCCATCTTCCTTGAAAACTAGATACCGAGTTGGTTTCTTCCTCGCGCCTGTTATTGCCAAAGACCTTCTTTCCTCCTCCTCCAGCTGAGGATCCTTCGCCTGCTTGAATCTTCCCAATTTTCATACCATTCTCTATGCGTTCCTCTGTGATTATCATGTCAGAAAAGCTGCCAGACATACAGTTGATAAGCTTCTCATAATACATGCCAGATAAAGTAGCCACGAACATGTCGATCAGCTCACGCTCCACCATCGGAGGTTGAAATCTTACGGCCAATTCGCGCCACCTTTGGGCGTACTCTTTGAAGCATTCATTACTCTTCTGGGTAAGATTTTGCAACTGAACCCTGTTTGGAGCAAGGTCACTATTGTATTGATAATGCTTCATGAATGCCTCAGCCAAATCCTTCCAGCTATGGACATTGGTAGGCTCCAACCCCATGTACCACTCAAGGGAAGGACCGGACAAACTGTCCTGAAAAAAGTGCATTAACAGCTTTTCATCGTCTAAGTAGGCAGACATTTTCCTGTAATACGAGCGCAAGTGAACTCTAGGAAATGTAGTACCCTTGTACTTATCAAAGTCAGGGACTTTGAATTTCTGCGGTATCCTTAGGTCAGGAATAAGTCCAAGGTTGGCCATATTAAGATCCATAGAGTTCTGACTCTCAAAGCTATTTATCATGTCTTCCAACCATTTGAATCTTCTATTAGTCTCAGAAGGCATTTCACCACCAAAATCTCTCACCGAGAAGATCTCATCCTGTCTGTCCTTAATCATCTGCTGATTCAGGTTGCCATGAATAGAACCATTAGCTTCAGGCCCATACATATTTCCCTGACCAGTAATTCCAGCATTACCAACTCCAATGTTACCAAATCCAGTGTCACCATTGCCTCCACCAACATTACCATTGGTTTCAACATTTCCATTATTGTTCCCAGTTGCGTTCCCATTTCCAGCACCATTGCCATTTCCAATCCCGCCAGTATTAGGGATAGCGTTATTAGCGTGCTGAGTCTCACCATAAGGTGGGTTGGCAGCAGTTCCTCCATGTAATACGCCGTCGTTATCAACCCGTGCAATCAGGGGATGCACCAAGGTCCTGAGTTGGTCTTGTCCACTAGCTACAGTCTGCATTACTTCCATAAATTAAGCCATTCTATCTCTCATTTCCTGCATTTGCTTCTGCATCTGTTCCATGATCCTCTTCTGACTTCCTCTAGTTGCGTACCGGTGATTTGTTTTATCAGCAATCCTGAAACACACTAAAAGAAGACAGGAGATAAGAAAACAGTTCTGATGCACATGCAATGCGAAAAAATGCTAAATGCAGACATGTATATATGCAACAGGGAGATTTCCCCCTTGATTCTAGTTTCTATAAGAAGAAACGACCATGGAAAACCCCACGGACAAGCAGATAGAATAATAACTCCTCATATAATAACAGGCCAATAGACAGTGTGCATACAACAACTGAGTACAAAATAGAAATGACCTCAATCAACAATCCTGGTGATGTCAATACATAAGCAAAACAACAAGATAAAAAGAAAGACAGTCAAGCTGAGTGCCGAGACTGGAAATCCTCTAGCAGCTTCCGCATCTCGGGATGATCTGGTCTAGCGAGTAGACCCTGCATGAGTAGATCTCGCCGGCTAATGTTGCACTGTAGACTGTTAACATGGTCTTCCCAGGCTCCTTCCCCAAAGCACGCCTCAAGTCTGCACCTCTTGGTGTCCGCTCTCAACCTACAATCCTCCAAGTTTGCAATAGCTTGGCCCAATCTGTGCTCACTAATATATCTGAGTGATTCTTCCACCGAAATCTTCTCGTCCTTTGCTTTGAGCTGCATCTTCAACTTGACGATCTGTTGTTTCAGCTTGTCCTCGCGCTCTTTGTTGTTGGTGAGCATGGCATTCCACACTGAGTCAAACTTAGAGATCTCCAAGTAAGCCTTGTCCAGATCCTTCTTCTTGGTAGCAAGCATACTACTGACAGCGTTCAAATCTCGTCCTGAGCGTTCTCTGGCGCTAGTCTCCTTCGTCAAGTCCGTACCTAGCTTGTTGAGAAGTTCAGTCTGCCTTTTGAAAGAATAGACATCATCAATCTTCTCGCTTCAGATTAGGATGATTTCTTTCTCTAATTCTTCATTGGCCCTCTTCAACTCTTCTTTCTCACGCAACAGTTGGTTGTACTTCTGGATATCCACGGTAGTGGGTTCTTCAATCATGATGGGGTACAAAGGCGCAACTGAGGGAAATGGCATCAGAGACTTAGCAGCTCTATCTTTGATCCAAACCAAGTAAGGGTCATAAGCTCGATTGTTGCTCTTTCCGAACAATGTCTTACCTTGTCTGTGAATGTTACTCCATGAATACTCCATTCTAACCAAAGTATCAGTTTCCAGCAAGCCTGTGAGATACAGAGATTCTTGTATCTCTTCTTCCTTAGGAGGACTCTTCAAAGCATATCCAAATTGTCTAATCAACAAATAGGGATTATAGTTAATACAGCCCTTCCTTCCGACCAACGGGACATTCGAAAAACCACTGCAACTATATATGATTTCAGCGCCAAGTATATCCCAATCAAACCATACAATGTTTTCTGCAGATAAATCCATTAGCCTAGCAGACCAATCTGAGGTGCCAGCAGTAGCAACAAATGGACCTACTTTAGGAAGGTGACTGAAGAACCACCTATACAGCATGGGTACACATCAAGACACATTTTTACCCCTCCGCTTCTCATTCTTGTAATGGATAGAATGGTAAACATCTCCTAATAAGGTAGGCACTGGATTCCTTGAAGCAAGGATATAGAAGGCATCTGTATCCACAAAGTCTGGCAAGTTAGGAAACAAAATGATACCATATATGCATAGAGAGAGAATGGCATTGAATACAATCCAACAACCGTCCTTTGTGAACTGTAAAGCCTTGTCAACCAGAAAAGGTAGAGGAAACCCATACACTCCATTCAGCTTGGTCAATTTTCCTAAGAACTCTGAGGCATCAAGATGAGGAACTGCAACAAGCTTAGCTAGATCAGGCTTAGCATCAACATGGTAAAAAGGCATCTGATCCAATACTGGAACTCCTAGTAGCGCAACATACTCTTCCAAGGTCGGCGCCAGGACATAATCAGGAAAACAAAACATCTCAACTGAGGGTCATAAAACTGTAGCAGAGCATATAAGCCATTCAACTCGAACACTGAAGGTTTGCACACCATACTGAGCAGCTTCCCATAAGATTCCTTGAACTCTCCTTTCACTTTCTGATCTGCTACAACAACCAAAATCAATAGGGAACTGATATCAGGAGAAGGGAGCTTGTAGGCAACTGTCTTCTTCAAAGACTCCATGTCAGAAAAGGAACAAGATCACTAGAATCGGGGAGCAAATATGCACCTAAAACACAGATACATGTTAATGAAATGCAAATGAAAATGCAAATGCACATGCAAACAGGGGATCAAAATTGTTGTGTTGTAGTTGAGAAGACCGGAGCTCCGCTTTAGTCATAACCAAACACTGATATTAGGGCCCCTTGATATCAAGAATCTAAACTGTAAAGAATCGGGTAATCTGAAGGCTAGAGTTTCCTGCACAACCCCATCCCTCTCATAGGTAAGGACCTATCCACTAACAAGGTTTGGCATCCTATGCGTTCATCAGCGTCACCGACTTTCAAGTAATGATGATACGTCCACCATTTCTAGTTTGGCATCATTACCTCCCGAAGAGGCCTCACTTAGCTGAATCCCAAATGATCGGTTCCCAGAGTCGACAATCCTCAGATCCAAAATTCCTTCGAGCCCAAAGGGCCAGAAAGAAAATCGTTAAAGAGAAGTTTGTCTGAGCGCGAATTTCATGGCTAGCTGGTGCATGCAAAGCATACAGGCGAACCACTAATCTCCACTTCTAATGCTAAGTCTATACTCAAGCCTGGGTCTGGCTTATCTCTCAATGGAACAATCCCTTCCCACAACACAACAATAATGAATCATGCGGAAAGTAAAATGCGGAAAGCAAATAAAGATAAAGCACATATGTACACACCCAAAAATAAATAAACAAGCGCTAGGATTGACTCGCATAGGGGATATTCCTGTCCCCAGCAGATTCGCCAGTTGTCGCTACTGCGAAAATCGAGGCCGGCAATGACAGAAGAGTCACCATCGTGCATTATTTATCCCAAGAGAGGGAAAGGAAACGCTCAGAGAAAAACTGACAAAAAGAGGGATAAGATCGCTCAAAGAAAACGCTCAGTTACGCAAGGGGAAGGTGTTAGCACCCCTCACGTTCGTCGTAATTAATGGGATCCACGCTTGTTGTCTATCTAAAAGGGTGATTGAAACTATCTAACTACTGGCTGAAGGACAAAAGAAGAAAAAGAAGTGACTCGGCAAAGCAATGGCGCTTTGTGCCTACGTATCTCATCTAAAGTGAGAAGTCAGAGTCAACGTAGTTTGGCTAACTACGGGTGAAAGAGGGGAAGGTTGCTCGCCAAGAATCGCGTCTTGTGCCTATGTACTTTCATCTGGTATGAAAGATCAGAGTAAACGTAGTTCGGGCTAAAAGCAAACACAGGTTTGTTCAACTGTTTTACCCGAGTAGGGTTAACAATCAGTTCTAGCAGCTTGGTGTATGCAGCTCGACCATTGGAGACTTACGAGTTACCGTTTTCAATAAAACCAAGAGTTAACAAACCTCTCCTTATGAAAATGATTTTCCAAGATTAAAGGCCCTAGAGGGAAAAAAGAAGTTTGACTGATTTGTTTTTGTGTTTTTTAGAGGAGAAGTGTTTTTGATCTGTTTGCAATTCATATCGCACTAGAGACTATGACTTAGGAGTGAATGCGTCGCATATCACCCAAAGGGTGCTATACTAAACATCCAAGCCATTGAAGAGAAACTCCTCAACAACCCTTTCCCAAGTCCTTAAGGCTCGTAACGCACAATAATCATTAACCTTTATTAGGTGTTTTATGATTGTTTTGAGATGAGAAGAGAAAGGACACTAAAGGGGAACTAAACTCAAACCTAAAGTTGTCATGCAATGGTGATCCTAAGATTGAGATAAGGGAATTCTACCTAATGTTATCATACATGGTTAATATCCTAATGTCTATCATAATCTCCCTTGAACAAGAGAGATTAGAGATTCTAAGGGAAGGGAGACAAAAGAGGAACAAGAAAAACAACATAAACATGCAAGAATGCAAACATGGAATGCAAATGAGGGAGGAAATTGGTGTGGGGCAGTAGCCTCCACAAGCTCATATCAACCTCAATCAACAATATGATAAATGCAAGGGATGAAAGGAAAAGAAGTGCACCCAAAAGAAACACACAAATGCACTAAAATGGGATGAAATGGCCTAAACCATTCAAACATCAACTACAATGCCAAAACCTAAACACAAATGAAAGGCAAAGAAAACCTAAAACAAAGTGAGGATGGGAGGCTATATGAGGATAGCAAGGAACTCGTAATGTGCACTCAACCATGAGCATCACAAGAAAGGTGCACAAGAAAGCACAAAGAAGTCCTCATGGATTCATCATCTTAGGCATGCTTCAAGTACCTCCAAAAGAGGGACCAAGCTACCTTAATTGAGATTCCAAAGTCATGGGACAACAAGGGAAATGAAATAAAAGTTCTCAAAAGAAAAAGCAAGTAATCCACAAGGAAATGCAAGCAAATTCCCAAAGGAAAGCAAGCATGTTTCACATAGAAATCCTAATTGGAAATTCAAAAGTAAACAATCAAATGAACAAGAAAAACACAATATAATGACCTAAAAATGAGCAAACATCATCCTTAACATGTTAGTAACATGAATCAATAGGCATTGAAGGCTCAAAGGATCCAGAAATGTCATATCCAAGGCAAACTAGGTCAATATGTTTGTATGAACCTCCCTTTGGGGTAAAAAATTAGGAAAATGATTAAAAAATGAGCAAATAAAATGTAAGAAGCTCATAAACATGTTGGCAACCAGAGGCCAAAAGATTACAATCAAAATCACTTCACAACATCACCAAATAAATTGATTAACAAGGGTGCTCCAATGTGAAGGAGGATTGTCTAGGGTCAAATGAAGTGCATCAAAAGTCAACCAACAGGGGCAAAATGGTCCTCAAAAATTCATCAACTCATCATTTACATAAGGATTGAATTTTACTCATTGGATCAAAAGGAAATGAGAGAAACAAAATAAAAACCAAAACATGTCAAGATTTAGGTCAAATAAAACACTTCCAATGTTAAATTCCATTTTAATTGAAAAATAATTCATAAAATAAAATAAAAATTTCCTAAAATCAGAGGACATCTCATGGAGTCTAAAACATATTTTTTTGGAATTTTATCACTCTTGGAAGTATTTTAAAATGATTTAAATCTAAACAGATATAAAACAAAACTAAAAAGAAAATAAAAATTAAAATAAATAAAAGCTGGGTGCAAATAGCAACCCAGCAATGTTGAAAACTCAATGGGCCAGCTCAGGGGGTGCAGAAAGCAAGCCCAATCCATCAGAAATAAATAAGAAAATAAAAACGTGTGGATTGAGTGTGGTGAGGTCAAGAGAGGCCCATGGTGGAACGCGCTCTGGACAGTTGGATCAGAAAGTATGTCAATCCAAGGGATAACAACAACACACGTGGATCAGGTCAAGGAACATAAATGAAACGGTAAGTTTCATGTGGATTGTGTGTGGCTAGTCAAACATAGTGCACCATACGTCTTAATTTGGAGCGTTAAATGCAAAAGTAATTAAATCCAAGGGACATAAACAACACACGTGGCTTTGGTGGAGTTCAAACCATGGAGGGAAAACCAGACGGCCGGAACCACTGTTCTGGTCGTCTTCTCCGGTGAAGCATCACAAACCAGTCACGGCCAAAACCCAGGTGCTTCAAAACTTAACCAAAACAAGCAAAATAAAAGCCAAAAATGATCTCCAGGTCGTGTGGATTTCAAATCCACTACCCATTTCATTAATCACGCTTAAATAAACCAAAACGAAAAGAAAAAGAAATGAGCTCAAAACATAAAAACTCACAAACGGCCATAAAATCAATCCAGAAACCATCTACACATCAAGAGGTTCATAAATATGTAAAAATGGCGCAATATGGATGCATAAACAGAGAGTAAAATGGATTGAAAGAAAACCTAAAAGAAAGCTTCCACAGAGCTTGGTTATTTAGTGAAGCTTAAAATAAACCATCCATAAATGTTCTATGAACCTCAAGGAACCTTTCTAAATCTTTGATTTTGATTGAAACTCAGTGAAACATGAAAAATGATTTGACTTTTTTCTCACTTTCTCTCAATGTGTTCTTGTCCAATTTCTCACCAAAATCAGTTCTGAAAGCTTGTGTGTAATTCTGAGAATAAGTATGATGGATTTGGATTGAAAGAAAGCCCAATTCTATGCTCTTTAAGCCCAATAGAATTTCACTTTTTCACTTTATGGCCACTTTAAAAATTGCACGAAAATCACCTTGTCAAGCTGTAAAAATGGCTCAGCTAGCTTGCATCTGAGGTAGGTTGATCCAAGGGCTGAGAATGGCTCCTTAATTTAATCTTATGGCATGGTTTGGATATGTTACTTAAACTTGAAGTAATCATGAAAATGGCCACCAAAATGAGCTCAAAACTCAAATCCAAAATTGGCGTTGTGCTTGAAATGTATTTGGCACTCAAAAAATGCACAAGGTTGATACAAAATGATCCCAAATGAATTTAATTTGATTTTCCCCTTTTAAGCCCTTTTTTATGGAAATTTCTTTAGGGATTCTTCAATCCAAGCCAAACCTTTGATGCCTTGATGTTTTTTTGAGCAAATGACCCTATTTGGAGAAAGCATGAAGTTGGGAAGATTTGCATTTGAAGTGTGCAAAATGGTGAAATGGACCTATAATGAAAATGACCCGTAATCCTGCTTTCCCAAAATACCCCTGCCTTGCAAGCCTCATAACTTGAGTTCTACAAATCATATGAAGTACTTCTAGTACTATTTGGAAAGCTAAGATCATGAGGAACAACGTTCATGTTCATCAAAAGTTGAGGAGAAACATCCTTCTAGGTCAAAAGTGGCTTGGAAGTTGGTTGACTTTTGTTGACCAAAATCACATACATCTGAGGACCTGTAACTTGCCAGCATCATAACTTGAGTTCTACAAATCCAATCTAGGACTTCTAGTTCTAAAACAAAAGCTAAGAACATGCTCTACAAGTTTCATGTTGGGGTCAAGATGAGATGAAACTTGTATATTGAGATAGGTGGTCTTGAAGTTAGGCACTAAACAGGGGATTTTACACTGAGAACCCTAATTTAGTAACTCCTCACACTCTTGATTCTTGATGAATTGATCTTAAATGATATCTCAGGTATATCAACACAACATTACATGACCATAAAGACTAGGAATTGAGTCTTAATCTCCTTCAATTTCATAGTTGACTTAGGATTGACCAGATGAAAACCCTAATTGCACCATTTTCAACTGTAGCCACTTGCACTTGGTATAAACACTTGAATGAACTCCACAATGAACTACAAGGCCTTCAATGATCTTAATTGATGATCTCCCTGCATAACCATGGGCTTGTGATCCTCAGATGACCTTCAAATGGCCTCCTAGACATGAGGTGAACCACATACACTTATCTGTCTATCCAAAGGGCTTTGACTTGTCTCTGATGATGATAACGCCCCTATTGACTTGAATATAAACTCTTGATTAGGCTTAGAACCCTTGGCAAATTCCTCTTGTCATACACACATATCTTGATGCCCTGTAAATGTAAAATGCTATGCAATGCAATATGCTAGAACAATGAAATGAAACATAAACCAAGTAAAGAAAAGGTTGGGAAAATTTTGGGGTACAACAATATGACCCAAGGAAGTCTACCCAAGAAGTTTCAAGGCCTCAGGGAACCCAGAATATCAACAATCAATTCAAAGGGTTTCAGTCGTTCAGTTCATTTGACTTAAAAGTCAACCCATTGACCAACAGTCTTTTGACCCAAAATTGAATCCAACTATATTTCTAACAAAATTTCACATCTAATCATGAAGTTTGGTAACCAATTGATCAAGAATCAAGAAGTAACCGAAAAGTTGGGAAATTAGGGTTTTGAAAAGGGCCAAGCCATAACTTCTTAACCACACATCCAAATGGAGTAGTTCAAAGCTTGTTGGAAAGGTCTCAATGAGTTCTTCAAAAGAGGTATCCATACTCATCAGCATAAAATGCATGCATTTTGAGCTATGAGCAAAAACAAGGCAAGAGGGGGAAATACACTTAGAAATTTCAAGATTTATTGACTTGTAAGTCAAATTTTCAGCATTTCCATAAGGAGTTTTGACCTAGTTTTAAGTGGAATGCATTCCTACATCAAAAATCAATGTTTTAGTACCTAATGAGGGCTTTCCAAAAAGTACAAGTCGGTTCCATAACTCTTCATGGTTAGAGAGAACCTAGGTCTACAAGTTGGCAAAAACTCACTTGTGCAAAGCTAGTTCAGCATGGTTGTTTCAACTCCAAAGCTCCCTAAATCAACTCTAATCAAGGATTAAGCTTCATTTCTAATGTTTAAATTGTTTGTTAATATGTTTAGCATCAACTCCGACGAAATTGGCTTGAGAAATGAAAAACAATCATTGTTTAATGCAAGTTGCAAAAGTGAATAGTGTGGAAAGAGAAACATGGTGGCTACCATCATCAAACCACCAACTTGGCTGCAACCAGTCACCTTATATCCCCTCAAGCATGATGAAAATGACCTATAGGGAATGGAGAATCTCTTTTTAGGGTGGCTCAAGGTTAGAAATGAAGATTGCATTGTGTCGCTACTGCGAAAATCGGCGCCGGCTAAACAGAAGAGTCGCCACCGTGCGTTATTTATCCAACAAGAGGGAAAGGAAACGCTCGAAGTAAACCTAACGCAAAACGGGAAAAGAATGGTCGTCGCAACCAAATCCTGGATTCGGGAGTCGGTTACGCAAGGGGAAGGTATTAGCACCCCTCACGTCCGTAGTACTCGACGGGATCCACGCTTGTTTTCTAGTACAGATTTTTATTCTATCTATTCTACAGGTCTAGGGTTAAAAGAAAAGAAAATGACTCGGCAAAGTATCGCACTTTATGCCTATGTATTCCCGTCTGGAACGAGAAATCAGAGTCAACGTAGTTGGCCTACCTACGGAAAAGAAGGGGAAGGTTGCTCGCTAGGATATAGCATCCTATGCCTACGTACTTTCATATAGCACGAAAGATCAGAGCAAACGTAGTTCGGGCTACGGAAGACACAGATTTGTCTGACTGTTTTTTATCTTTCTGAAAAGGTTTTCTCCTGATTACGGGTCCAAACGGACAAAAATGACACTTTTATGTTTGTTTTCAGTCTTTTACGCAAGAACTATTTTTTTATGATGTTTGCAATCTCTGACGCACTAGAGACTATGATTTGAGAGTGACTACGTCGTATGTCACCCTAAGGGTAACACACTAAGCAGTCAGATTACTGAAGAGTGACCCTCCAGTAACCCTTTCTCAAATAGCTTAAGGCTCGTAGCGTACGACATCGATTGTCCTTATTACAGTGTTTTGAATTGTTTTGAGATGAGAAAGAAATCTAAAAACCTAGGGTTTGAAATGGGAATCAAAACTACCCTAATGTTATCATGCATGGACTACGACCTAATGTCTGTCATAATTCCCTCCTGCACAGAGGAAATCAGAGATCCTAGGGGATAAAAGGAAAAGAAACAACAACTATACAATACACAGTAAAATGCATGAAATGCAGCAATACAAGCGAGGCAAGGGAGTCCCACTCAACCTCGAACCTGGGAAAACAATAGGCAAAGTGAAACAGCTTCACTTCAAGCCTAAGGGGCAAGCTGAACAAGCCAATAAACAATACAGAAAAAGAGAATAAAACCCAACACCAGCTCTGACAGCAACACCAGCTCCTACAATAAGCAGCACTGACAGCACCAACTCTGATAGCTACAGTTGATCAACAACAACAAGGTTAACAGTAACAACTTCTCCCAGCAAGACCCCATTCTTCATTCTCCCATGATACTCAAGCTTCAGATAAGCTCTTGTCTTCAAAAGTACCCCAGCTCTGGCAAGCAATGAACCCCAACAGATAAATAGCTTCAAACAGCAGCAAAACCCTAATTTTCAACAGATACCCAGCTTTGACAGGCACAAGCTTCATCTTCACCAACCTTCAAGGAACTTCATCTTCAATAGGCTTCCATCTTCAAGGAAAACACTCACAGGAGAGAATCAACTAAGAGATGAAGTTGAAATGTTAAGAGGCTTAATGATAACCCAGGGAAATCACTAAGATCTTATCACAACAAATGAATGTTATCCTCAAGGTTCTACCTAGTCAAAGCCTGCTCTACATCCCTCCTAAGGAGAGATGGAACTTCTTTGGGGGACCTTGTGTCATAGGATGGGATAGAGGCACAGGAAGCTCTCTATGTTTGACAGAAGAAATTAGTCTACCCTAAAGCTCTCCCTATATCTCCTATCTCCTAAGTCTTCAAAAGCAACCTTCCAGGAAGAGGATCTTCATGCTCCAAGCTTCATCCTTGGTCTCCAATCATCCTCAAAGTATCCATAAGCTCCAACAAGCAAAATCCAAGCCCCACACCCAGTTGAAATGCCCAAAAACCCAACAAACAAAACAACATCCCAAGAGGGACACACACCAATATCAACCAATTTGCAAAAATCAGATAAAATGGAAATGCTCATCATAAAAACCTAGATTAATTTCTAAGGGACCCTAACTATGTACCCTATACCCCATATAAACCCCAAGATCTAAATCAAACCTTAGGTCTCCAAACTATGCCCTAAACTACATCTAAGTATGGTAAAACCCTAATCCTAACACCCTAAAGTTCATCATTCAAAACTAACCTAAATTTCATCATAGGAAATATGAGAAAAATCTCTAAGGGAGCATGTATCTCTTATCTAATCAATCCAACAGGAATCAACTCAAAAACCTTCACCAATTGATAACAAGAAAATCCACAAAAACATATATCAAATGTACAAAATTAAAGAAATTAAAAAAATGGAAAAAAACACATTAAATTGAAAAATGGGTGAAAATGAGATTTATTAATTTCATAAAATCACAAATAAATCCAGGATCATGGAGGTATTTTTAAATATTTTTCTGATTAATATTGGATTTATTATGATTTTTAGAAATCAAATGGATTAAAAATAAAACTAAAATGAATTTAAAATGAAAAAGGAAAATAAAAAGCTGAAATAAATGATATGCGTTGGATGAGAAGACTGGTAAGCGCATCCAAGGATCCTGAGCGTGTCTACGTGTGAGTCCAGTCACCAGCTGACTGGATAAATGAAACGCTGTGTTTAGCAGCCAAAGTCAGCCAAATCAAAACAAAACGTGGTCGTGGGATGAGCTGAAATAGTCAAGGTCCAAGCCAGATCCAACGCACGTGGTTCATCGTCCCCATTCAAACCTCTGATGGAGGGAACCCTGTTCAGGTGGCTGGAGAAGACTTCCGGTTGTCATTTCCGGCGAGCAAGCGACCACAATCAACCAAAAACCCTACTCCTTATATGAATCTTACTCAGAAAATTACCAGGATCACGAAAATCACATTCATTTCATTCAACTCTCAATGGAAATCTAAACACGAATCAAAACTCAGAAGGTGTCATATTTTCAATCCTCACCATTTGCAAAAGTGAATCCATAGAAATGATCACCATCTTTCAGTGATCATCATGAGCTATCCATTTTGATTGGAGACCTTAAGATCGTGCATAACCATATCCAAATAGAAATTGGGCATCACACTTAATTGTCATCAATTCACTCCAAACCAATCCAAAAACGTCCTAACCATCCTCTATAATGAATCTAACCATTTAAAACCTAGCAATTCTACATGAATCAAGCCATGGAATGCAATTTACATACCTGCAAATCTTGGATGAACAGAGTGGTAAAACTTCCAAATCAAGCTCCAAGATCTTCCAGAAACGTTCAAGGATGTATGATCAAGCTTCTGTATGCATTAAATTGGACTAAAACTTCTTGAATCACCAAACTCGATTCTGACTTGCAAGGGATGATTTCAAAATGCAAACTCACGATTCTTCCACGATCTTGGCTAGAAATCTATCTGGAATCAATCACCAACACATGATCAAGCTTCTGAGTGCAAGAATTTGGATTGAAACCTCTCCAATTGGTGTAACCGATTTGGATTTGCAAGCTATAAACTCAATGTTCAATCTCTCCAATCTCTCTCAATCTCCACCAACCAATGCTTTGGATCACTTCTAAATCTTATATAGAACATGAATGAAGGCTCTAGAAACTTCTGGAAAGCTCTAATGAGAAATTCACCATCTCTTGCTCTTGAAAATGTCATGAGAAATTCACATATGGCAGCTGAGTTTCAAGCTTGCGTTTGCACCCCATTCTGACCCAAATTCTCTCCTAATGACAAATTGAGTGTGTTAGCAAGGGTTAAAGCCTTGGTCATGCCCTAAAAAGAGGTTTTGCATTTGTTACTTATGATGTAAGTAACCATTTTCCAAAGGAAGTCATTGAATTAACCCTTAAATCAAAAATGTGGCAATGTCAATGTTTTCAAAATGCATTTTCCAATCAATTTGGTATGTCATATGGACTGGTTTGGACCCATAGCTCAAAAATCCCAATTTTCATCCTTGGTTCATTCAAAATTCACCCTTATTTTAGGCCATTTTTGTGATTTTGTGAAGAAAACCAATCCAAGCACCCATGACCTCTTACCTAGCCTAAAAACACCATTTTTAGCATATCTCATGTTGAACATTTTTCCATTTGAGGAGTGGAAGATAGAGATTTTGACCTATGTTGAAAAATGACTTGTAATCATCAATACCCAAAATACCCCTGGATTGCCAAAACCATAACTTGAGTTCCACAAATCTTCTTGAAGACTTCTAGTACTCAAATTAAAACTAAGGTCAAGCCCTACAATTCTTATGTTGGCCAAGAATCCATTTGAAAATTCCTTGATGGGAAAACGTTGCTTGGAAGTCAAGTGACTTTCACAGATAAATTTCAGTGTCCTCTGATGAACCATAACTTGCAAGAACCATAACTTGAGTTCTTCAAATCTTCTTGGAGACTTATAATACTAAAATTAAAGCTATTGAAAAGATTTACAAGTTTCATGTTGACCAAGAATCCATTTGAAACTTGCATTTTGACGTATCTGGCTTAGAAGTTAGGCCTAAATTAGGGGATTTTACACTAAAACCCTAATTTGGTAACTCCTCCTACTCTTGATTCTCTTGGATTTATCCTTGGCACAACACCATACTTGTATCCACATATTAATTCATGAATCCCACAACCTCCAATTAGGCCTTGATGCTCTTCAATCATTCAGTTGACCTAGGGTTGACCCAGATGAAACCCCAGTTGACTGCACTTCAACTGTGGCTCTTGTACTTGAATCAATGACTTGTCTCATCTTCAATACGACCCTCTAGACATCTCATAAGCTTGGTACACATTCCATACCCTCAATTCATAGCTCATACCCCCATAGATGACCCTCAATACACCTCAAATTAGGAGAGAAATCCACCTATTGACCTTCAAACTTCTCAAAGCTTCAACCCCTTCCTTGATGACTTGGATGCTCCTCAGCTTGAATAAAGACCCTTGATGCTTCTTTAGATAAGAATGGCACTTGATCCCTTGTTAGATGGCTTGCTATGCTATGATATGTAAATGACTAGATTATGTACATGATTTACTATGCAAATGATAATGCAATTGAAACATAAATCAAATGAAATAGGTTGAGCAAATTTTAGGGTGCAACAACTGCCCCTATTCAAACGGCTTGGACCCGACTGGGTGAAGAGCGAACGACTTTCAAACAATCGAGGTACGAGACGGTTGAATACTAAGAACCCGGAAATTTGCCAACCGCAGAAATAAACTGCACAAACTGCTTGGAAAACAACATCTGCTGACTGGATCGGGTTGTTACGGCAACAAACTGATCAGTTAGTGACCGTGCTGGGGATTATTTTTATCAGCCCGAAAAAGATTCTATCATCACGGGGATAGAACTTTGTCCACGTTAGGACGCTATATTCTGTCAACACAGCAACGTCCTGACGACTTCGCTGGGGAAACAATTCTGTCTGAACATTCATCCGCCTGCTTCATACGGGAAAAATCATCTGAATACTGTTTCTCTGCTTACCTATGCAGTAGCTACCTCCGTTGGTCCAGCCCATAAACGACTCTGAAGAGGACCCTACTGAGGATAGTAACACAAGGAAATCACGGCATCTTCCTTGGGGAAAATACTTTTGTCAAATATCGAAACACAACTCACATACTCTGTTTATTACGGGAACATCATCTATCTGGATACCGGAAAGTTCACCCGCCTGCTTCATACAGGAAAACACATATGCCTGATTCATACATGAAAGTTCTTCCGCCTGAGTCTTACGGGAAAACATAACACATCTGCCTGATACATACAGGAAAGTTCTTCCGCCTGATTCTTACGGGAAAACCATAACACATCTGCCTGATACATACAGGAAAGTTCTTCCGCCTGATTCTTACGGGAAACTCATAACACATTTGCCTGATACATACAGGAAAGTTCTTCCGCCTGATTCTTACGGGAAACACAACACATCTGCCTGATACATACAGGAAAGTTCTTCCGCCTGATTCTTATGGGAAAATCATAACACATCTGCCTGATACATACAGGAAAGTTCTTCCGCCTGATTCTTACGGGAAACACAACACATCTACCTGATACATACAGGAAAGTTCTTCTGCCTGATTCTTAAGGGAAAATCATAACACATCTGCCTGATACATATAGGAAAGTTCTTCCGCCTGATTCTTACGGGAAACACAACACATCTGCCTGATACATACAGGAAAGTTGTTCCGCCTGATTCTTACGGGAAAATCATAACACATCTGCCTGATACATACAGGAAAGTTCTTCCGCCTGATTCTTACGGGAAAACATAACACATCTGCCTGATACATACAGGAAAGTTCTTCCGCCTGATTCTTAAGGGAAAAGATAACCTTAGACATAGCTTCCTAGCCTGTTCGCGGTAGTAGCTAACTCCACTGGGGATATCCTGAAAGTAACTGCCCGACACCCGTTCTGTCAACAAGTGACCACTTCTGAAATTTTGATTTGTGAAACCCTGAAATGCTGCCGCAACAGCAAACCCGAAGAAAAACACTCCGCTGGCCGGATAAGAGACTTCAGCCCGTAACTCTGTGGGGAATAATAACAAGAAATGCATCATCACATGTCTCACGGTGAGACCTCGAGCGTCTGGTAATAGATCTAAACTATATCTTCATACTCCTGCTGAGAAACACACATGAAAGCAAAAGGTTAACCAACCTGATTTATGTTTCATAATGCGTATGTTTGGCGATGCGTAATGCTCCATACGGCATGGAAATGCTACGCGTTTTTTGGGTAGATGCAAACATGATGATGTATGCAAATGCACATGCAGGTTCAGGCTGCTGGGGAGCCCTGACAAGCTTGCTTCAACACGGTTGTTGAGAGCAAATACCACCCTGTTGGGGCTGACCGGATGTCGCAAAGTATTCTGGCAAAATAAATGTCAGAAATACAACCAACTCTGCCAGGGAGAGATTACACCTCGATTTCCACTGGGAGGAAAGAATAACACCTGCTGGGAAGACTAACTCAACTGGGGGGAGAAGCGACCCTTCTGGGAGGAAACTGTCTGGGTACAGTTTACGAACTCGGAACTACCACTCCGCTAGGGATAACCATCTTGACGAAGTCATGACGACCTGCGGGGAGAAAGAAAACCATCCTCGGTAGGGGTAATCCTTCTGAACTTACTATCTTGGTTATGTGCCTCAGAAATCCTCCTTGCTGGGGATTGAATGCGCACATCTTCGTCTTTCTGGGGAGTATAAACTCTGCATGGGACACTGATTTTGTCTCGCTGGGGATACCTTGTGGACACTTCCATGGGGATACTCTTCTGGGAAACTAATCCTTCCTTTGGTAAGGGATAATCATCGTCTCAACCTCTGGGGATAAGGGGTGACCTGCGTGGGGATTAGCGTTAAGTAAAGTCAAGCCTTTCACCACGATCCTCCTACTGGGGCCACAATTTCCGGATCGTTTGCTGCAAAGGTGAGAACCCTGCAAAACACAAACGAGACAACATAAATCTATACAACCCAATCTATTCGGGTTAGTGTCCGTGACATTTCTTCAGTCAATTCGAAGTTTTAGCAATTATTGGCAAGGGCCAGCAAAGTTACGCACATGCAAGTTCATCAGAACATTGGCGTTTTCCACATACAAAACAGTAAAGCACAAACATCAAATACTGAATAACATGTTTTATTAACAACAGGCCTCTGAATAGGCAAAGTTTTGTACATCGGATGCGACTCTTGAAAAGAGGAAGTTACGCACAAAAAGCATAAAAATACAACACAATACTTGTACACATGTCGGTGACGTGGTGCAGAAAAACATCACGAGCTGATCCTCCTATGACTCGCTTGACTCTGGTGCTTTCTCGGTATTCGACCTTCGGAAGAGATTGTGTTGGATACACGAACCCTCAGGTACTCCCAAACCACTAAGCAATGTAGTATCATATCCGGACCGCAGTCATTTGCTTTTTCAATCCCTAACTTTTGCGTGAACCGCCCTTTGCGGGTTTTCGATTCACCGGGATACCCTTTTTTGCCGAAGTCGCCCAATGCAGGTTTTTGACTTCGCGGGTGTACATCTTTTCAATTTTATCCCTAACTTTTGCCCGAACCTTTTATTCATTTTCTACGGTTCGCCAGGATGCCCCATTTTTGCCTGGACTCTCTTTTTACTGTCCAGCGGGTCACTTTCAAGCGAAGTATTTTTTAACTGCGTCCGAATTCACAGGCGATGTAAAGTCTTCACCATCCATGGTAGATAGTAGCAAGGCTCCTCCAGAGAAGACTTTTCTGACAACGTATGGCCCTTCGTAATTAGGGGTCCACTTGCCCCTGTGATCTGTTTGCGGTGGGAGAATCCTCTTCAGCACAAGGTCGCCCGTCTGAAAGCTTCGTGGATGTATCTTCTTATCGTATGCTTTCTTCATCCGGCTTTGGTACAACCGACCGTATGCTAGAGAAGCTAACCTCTTCTCATCCATTAAACTGAGCTGATTCAGTCTATCTTTAACCCATTCTGCCTCGTCAAGTTGGACATCTCGTAAAACCCTCAAGGAAGGAATCTCAACCTTCAATGGTAGAACTGCCTCCATTCCGTATACCAATGAAAAAGGGGTTGACCCGGTTGATGTGCGTACCGTCGTACGATAACCGTGCAAAGCAAAAGGTAGCATCTTGTGCCAGTCCTTATAGGTCACAACCATCTTCTGAACAATCTTCTTTATGTTCTTATTGGCCGCTTCAACAGCGCCATTCATCTTGGGTCGGTAAGGAGAAGAGTTGTGATGTTCAATCTTAAAATTCCGGCACAGCTCTTTCATCATCTTGTTATTCAAGTTCGAACCGTTGTCGGTGATAATCCGCTCAAGGATTCCATATCTGCAGATAATATCTCGTTTGATAAATCTGGCGACCACTTGTTTGGTGACATTGGCATATGATGCTGCTTCCACCCACTTGGTGAAGTAATCAATTGCCACCAAAATGAACCGGTGTCCGTTGGATGTCGTAGGCTCAATCTTACCGATCATATCAATTCCCCACATCGAGAACGACCATGGTGATGACATCACGTTCAGAGGACTTGGGGGTACATGGACCTTGTCTGCATAAATTTGGCATTTATGACATCTCTTTGCAAACTTGAAACAGCCTGTTTCCATAGTTAGCCAGTAATACCCTGCCCGCAACAATTTTCTCGTCATAGCATGCCCCCCAGCATGTGTACCAAATGTACCCTCATGTATCTCTTCCATGAGCAACTTTGCTTCTTTCTCGTCTACACAGCGTAGCAACACCAAGTCGTGGTTTCTTTTGTATAGGACACCGTCAGGATTCAAATAGAAACTGCCAGCCAATCTCCTGAGAGTCTTCTGATCTCGACTGGATGCCCCAGCCAGATACTCCTTGTTCTTCAGGAAATTATGGATGTCAAAGTACCAGGGTTGACCATCGGGAGCCTCGTCAATGGAAAATATGAATGCAGGCCTATCAAGCCGATAGATAACAATCCGGAGAGCCTCGTTCCAGAAGTTAACTTTATACATGGAAGACAATGTCGCCAAGGCGTCAGCCATTTGATTTTCTGCTCGCGGTACGTGATGCAATTCCACCTTGTCAAAGAAAGGCAACAATCTCCTTGCATAATTCATATATGGTATCAAATTGGGCCGACGTGTCTCCCATTCTCCTTTAATCTGATTCACCACTAGAGCTGAGTCTCTGTATACATCCAGATGTTTCATTCGCAAATCAATAGCTTCTTCCAGACCCATGATGCAAGCCTCATATTCAGCCTTATTATTGGTAACGGGAAAGGTCAATCGGACAGTAAAGGGGATGTGCGACCCCTGAGGAGTAGTAATAATCGCACCTATTCCGCCACCATAGGAATTTACAGCTCCGTCAAATATTAACTGCCACTTGGAATCCAACTCTGGTCCTTCTTCCGGCAACGGTTCTTCACAATCCTTCATTTTCAGGTACATGATATCCTCGTCAGGAAAATCAAACCTCATCGATTGGTTGTCCTCAACAGGCTGCTCCGCAAGGTACTCAGACAGAACGCTACCTTTAATAGCCTTTTGCGAGACATATTGGATATCATATTCGGTTAACACCATCTGCCACCGGGCAATTCTTCCGGAGAGTGCTTGCTTTTCAAACACGTATTTGATTGGATCCATCTTTGAAATTAGCAGGGTTGTATGATTTAGCATGTATTGCCTCAAACGTTTGGCGGCCCAGGCTAGCGCACAACACATTTTTTCGAGCATTGAGTATCTGGACTCACAGTCGGTAAACTTCTTACTCAAGTAGTAAATTGCATGCTTTTTACGTCCAGTCTCATCGTGTTGACCGAGAACACAACCCATACTTTCCTCAAGAACCGTCAAATACATAATCAACGGTCTCCCGGCCACTGGGGGTATCAAAACAGGAGGTTCCTGCAAGTATTCTTTTATCTTGTCGAACGCCTTTTGACAATTTTCATTCCAGGTCAAAACCTGGTCTTTTTTCAACAACTTGAATAACGGCTCGCACGTCGCAGTTAAGTGAGATATGAACCGGGCGATATAGTTCAACCTCCCCAAAAACCCACGCACTTCTTTTTTTGTTTTAGGCGTCGGCATTTCTTGTATTGCTTTTATTTTCGCAGGATCAACCTCTATTCCTTTTTCGCTCACGATAAACCCCAGCAGTTTACCCGATCTCACCCCGAAGGTGCACTTGTTAGGGTTCAGTCTCAACCTGAACTTCCTAAGCCTCTTGAACAGTTTCAGCAGATTAACAAAATGCTCCTCCTCCGTCTGGGATTTGGAAATCATATCATCAACATAAACCTCGATCTCTTTATGCATCATGTCATGAAAGAGAGTCGTCATAGCACGTTGATATGTTGCCCCAATGTTAT
This sequence comes from Lathyrus sativus, assembly GCA_963859935.3. Classification (NCBI taxonomy): domain Eukaryota; kingdom Viridiplantae; phylum Streptophyta; class Magnoliopsida; order Fabales; family Fabaceae; genus Lathyrus; species Lathyrus sativus. The sequence continues at coordinate 300,045,517 of OZ012738.1, read as the reverse complement.
TCAGTCTGAAGGGCATCACTTTGTAACAAAATGTTCCCCAGGGAGTAATAAAGGTAGTATTCTCCATGTCTTCTGGCGCCATTTTAATCTGATTAAAACCCAAGAAGCTATCCATGAAGGAGAATACGGAGAACTGAGCAGTGTTATCAACCAGCACATCGATGTGAGGAAGCGGGAAATCATCTTTCGGGCTCGCCCTATTCAAATCACGGTAGTCTACACACATTCGCACTTTACCGTCTTTCTTTGGCACTGGCACAATATTAGCGACCCATGAGGGATATTTTGTAACAGCTAGGAAACCAGCATCCCACTGTTTTTGAACTTCCTCCTTGATCTTCACAGCCATGTCCGGTCTAGTTCTTTGGAGTTTCTGCTTAATGGGCGGACATTCCTCTCGCAGTGGCAGACGGTGAACAACCATATCCGTATCCAACCCGGGCATGTCCTTGTATGACCAAGCAAATATATCACTGTACTCCTTGAGCATCTCAACCAATCTTTGCTTGACGTTGCTTTGCAGCGCAGCCCCTACATGGATGTTTCTCACAACCTCTTCCGACCCAAAATTGATGATCTCAATGACTTCCTCATGAGGCAGAATGATTCTTTCTTCTTGTTTCAATAACCAGGTCAACTCCTCTGGTATGTCGCCATCTTCAACAATCTCTTCCTCATCCTGAAATACCTGGCGCCCGAAGTCGAAGTGAGTCATAGGCGGTTCGTAGATGTCATCTGAAATAGTAATCCTGCAAAGGAAGTGGTTAAATGCTTCAAAAACTCATACAAAGCAAATAACCACGCTGCCATTTTATTATAAAAATAAAAACAGGGATCACAACATTTGTATATGAAAAACGCCTTTATTTCATGACTAAACAATGTAATGTACATAACCAAATGGCCTTAAGCAAAATCACTATGCCCCGGGTAGGACACAGGATTATTCAACAATTAAGAAAACAAATCATTACTGTTTAGTCGTCACAGGAACAGTTTCCCGGATAGACCAATTGCAGAGACTTTGTCCTGGCACGCTTGGCTTGATCCACGCGTCCATATCACAGTCGCTATCTCCTTCTTCAGCATCGGAAACGGCATTGATAGTCTCGAAGCTCACCTCATTTGGTGTAATGGTTATCGGTCCCCTGAACTTGGGCGTTCCTGAAGAGGATGTTGACAATGAAGGATGATACCCAAGCCCGAACTTGTCATTCTTCACGGGAATCTCCAACACCTGCCCCCAGCCCTTGGTTTTTCCTGCCTGCACTAGAGCCTGAGCCTCTTTGTAGGATGACACTGCCACATCTGATACTTTGCTGGAACCTTGAGCTTTGTCTTTAATTCGCAACCCCTCGAAGGCTTGACAGGGTGTTTCGTGTATTTCGCCGTCGACCTCCACATATTTGAACGAAGACAAATGGCTAACCAGAATATCCTCCTCTCCACAAACCGTAACGACACTATCTCTAACCATATACTTCAGCTTTTGGTGTAACGTGGACGTGACTACCCCGACAGCATGGATCCATGGGCGCCCCAGAAGGCAACTATACGCTGGCTGGATGTCCATTATATAGAATTCAGTTTCAAATATTTCAGGCCCCACCTGCAACGGTAATGTTATCGATCCGAAAACCGACCTCCTCGTTCCATCGAACGCTCTCACCACTAAGTCACTGGGTGTGCAGATAATTCCCCTGATGTCTAACTTCATCATGGCCTTCTTCGGTAGCACATTCAGCGACGATCCAGTATCTACCAAAACATGTGACATGACTGTGCCCCGACACTCTACTGACACATGCAATGCCATATTATGCTCTCGCCCTCTCGGAGTCAAATCAAAATCTTTGAAGCCCAAACTGTGCCCCCGCGTTGACATGCGCCATTACCCCTTCTAACTGATTAACAGAAACTTCTTGAGGAACAAATGACGTGTCTAGAATCTTCAGCAAAGCGTTCCGATGGGCCTCGGAACATAACAACAATGATAGGATGGAAATTTTTGACGGCGTTTGCTGGAGATGCTCCACAATTTTGTAATCACTTTTACGAATGAGCCTCATAAACTCCTCCACATCGTTAAGCGACGTGTCCTTTTCATTCGACTGAGAAGGGACACTTTCAGTTGCTTTGGCTTTACCCTTGGCTACTCTTTCCGCCTCTACCTCGGGTGACGTGAAGATTCTCCCGCTTCTGGTCATACCCCCTGTTCCGACAACATTATCTACAACCCCAGCTAGTTGTCCATTGACTTCAATTTTCTTACCGTCACAATATACCTCCAACCCGTAAGTCCACGACACTACTTTAGTACTCTCAAAAGGAACTGGTCCTGCTTTAGTAATTGTGATTGTCGGCCGCCTGGCAGGCGCCGTTATCGTTATTGTTTTCCTCGGAATCGTCACCGTCGCAACATCGTTTGACTCATCACACAACGTCTCTACAGGCTCTTCAACTGCGGTTCTGTCAAATTGCAAGGTACCTTCATCCATCATAGCTTGAATGCCTCGCTTCAACTCATTACAACCCTCTGGTTGTATCCAACAATCCAAGCAAAATTCATCACACCCTGGGAATACACCCCCTTTTAACATCCTGCGTTTAATCTCACCCAACGGTGTCTTCAGCTCATTGACATCCATCACTAGATTCAAGTTCTCCTCTGTCAGGATGGTGTTTGCCCCATGATTGGGCATAGGCTGTTGTACGATATTTGGACCCGCCTGTCCAAAGTTGATAGCTTTGCTATCCAATAAATCCTGAACTTTGTGTTTAAATGTCTGACAAGATTCTATATCATGCCCGGGTGCCCCAGAATGAAATTCACAATGCTTGTTGGCATCATATCCATAAGGGAGTACTGCCCCAGTAGGTGGTGCCAAAGTCCTCTTTTCAACCAAGTTCAACCCTAGTAGGGTCTGGAGGAGTTCTGCATAGGTGAAAGGAGGCGCGTCAAACACTCTCTTCGCTCTCGCGTTCTGTACCCTTCTCTGGCCAGGATTATGTCCTTGCTGTAGTTGTTGTTGTGGCTGTCTTTGTTGAGGAAGCAGGATAGTGACACTAGCTACCTGTTGCGGCTGAATATACTGATTTCTTCCTCTGCCCCTGCCCCTGCCCCTGCCACCAAACACGACACTAGAATCGCCCTGTCGTCTACCACCAAATGCTTTTCTGGCACCTCCTGTTGAAGTAGACTCACCTGCTTGGAACCTTCCAACTTTAATCCCGTTCTCAATCATCTCCCCCATAAGAATCAAATCTGAGAAACTGCTCAATGACACACTAAACAATTTTTCATAGAACACCCCCGTAAATGTCCCAATGAACATATCATTCATCTCCCTTTCAATTAAAGGAGGATGCACCCTCGCTTCCATGTCACGCCACCTTTGTGCATACTCTTTAAAGCTTTCACCGTTCTTCTGTGACAAACCCTGCAATTGGACCCGATTTGGTGTCAGGTCGCTGTTATATTTGTAATGGGTCACGAAAGCATCAGCCAATTGCTTCCAAGTTTTGATCTGCATGGGCTCCAGCCCCATATACCATTCAAGTGAAGGTCCTGATAAGCTGTCCTGAAAGAAATGCATGAGCATTCTTTCATCATCTGAATACGCTGACATCCTTCTGTAGTAAGAGCGAACATGGACTTTAGGGCAGGTGTCCCCTTTGTACTTGTCAAACGTGGGAGCCTTGAATTTCAACGGCACCCTCAGCCCTGGCACCAAACCCATTGTAGTCATATCCAAACCGGTGGAGTTTTGACTCACTACCCCCTTCATCTGTTCTTCAAGCATCTTGATCCTCTGCACAGGATCAACAATCCTTCAAATCCCCCACCTCTTCCAGAAAAAGCGTCCTCCTGGCAGTCTTCGCCCCAATTCACATTTCCATTTCCATATCCGTCGTAACCAGTGTTACGACCAAACTCTTGCTGATTGATCATGGGACCTCGTCCCCCGTTACCGAAACCCTGGTTGACCCTAACAGGTCCAAACCCAGTGTTGGCGGGAATCACCCCAACACCATTCATATTACCAAATCCACCATACCTCTGGTTAGCGTTACCAAAACCGTCGTAGCCGAAACCCTGAGTGTTGAAGCCGAATTTCCCATCCTGATTGACGTAATCAAATCCCTGATCATCATAGCCGACACCATTGTTGCCAAAACCATTACCGCCATTGTTCTTATCACCACCTTGGTTGGCGTCCCCAAATCCAACATTGGTAACAACAATTTCATTTCCAATCCCTGTGTTACCATTGCCAGCGCCAGCGTCATTGTTCACAACTACCACAGGTGGGGTCACTACAGGTGGGACCACGGGCGTAGGGGGCCCATCTTCCGGAATAGTCTCAACGTGCGCAGAGTTGTGGTCATTGTTGCCATTCCCATTAGCCCGCGTCAGCAGCGGCTGTACCAAAGTATGGAGGCTCTCCTGGCCCTTAGCGATGTTCTCCATTGCCTGCATGAACAAGTTCAACTTCTCGCGAATTTCCTGCATCTCCACTTGGACTTGATCCATGATTCTCTTGCAGTTGTTTTGGGTTGAGTAGCGGTGAACTCTTGGTTCGTCAATCCTGAAAACCTGAAGATGCAGGAAATAAGATACAGATTTGAGAATACCTGGTAATGCAATATGAATGGAAATGCAATCGTGTAAATATGCTACAGGTTATATTCCCCCCCGATTCTAGTTTCGGAGAGAAGGCCATCACAACAATGGAGTCCCTATCAAGCAAGCAAGGAATCAGAAAACCCTCGTATATAAGAAAATGCCAAGAGGCTGAGTACAAGAGTACAAGCGAATACGACTGAAGAGACCTCGGCCAACAAGCCTAGCGATGGTCAAAATACAAGTACACATAAAAGCAAGGCAAAGATAAATCAGGCCAAATGGCGTGCTCTGACGTCTTCCAATATCCTCAACGTTTCAGAATGCCCCAGTCGGGAAATCAGCTCCTGTATTAGTAAGGCGTGCCGCTCGGTAGTGGATCTCAGCTTTTTGGCGTCGTCCTGGTAGGTTCCTCTGCCAGAACTCTCGTCAAATCTGTACCTCTTGGAACCGGCCTTCACTTCATAACCTCTCGGCTTCTCGTCAAGATCACTTACTCTGAGCTCAACAGCGCTCCTAAGTGATGTCTCTTCAGCAATCTTTGCGTCTTGGGCTCTAATATGTGCCTCTAGCGTGGCAATCTGCAGCTTCAGTTTGTCTTCACGCTCCTTCTGCTTGGCGAGCGTGGTGTTCCACAAAGCTTCCCACTTGCTGAGACGGGAATAGGCTTTGCTTAGAAGTTCCTTCTTGGAAGTAAGCACCTTGCTGACACCGTTCAAGGCTATTCCCACTTTTTCTTTCTTGTTGGTCGCTTCTGTCAGCTCTGAACCCAACCTGTTAATCAATTCAGTTTGTTCCTTCATAGTGAAGGTAGCTTCATTCTTCTTACGACGCAACTGGAAGATTTCTTTTTCTAACTCATCATTGGCTTTCTTCAATTCTTCGTTTTCAGCCAACAATTTGTTATACTTCTCACTCTCTTCTGAATCAGGTACCTCAATCAACGGAAGATACAGGGGTTCCGCAGCAGGATAAGGCATCAAGGAAGTACTAGCTCTCTCGCGAATCCAAGCCAAATAAGGGTCATAAGCCTTGTTGTTGATCTTACCGAGCAAAGCTTTCCCTCTCCTATGGATGTTAGCCCATGCTTTTCTCAATCTGATCAAAACAGCCGTGTCTAATAAGCCCGTGAGATACAGAGATTCCTGTATCTCCTTCTCAATAGGAGCATCTCTCAAAGCATAACCGAACTGTCTTACCAGCAGTGAAGGGTTATAGTTGATACAACCTTTCCGTCCAATTAAGGGGACATTCGGAAAGCCACTGCAACTATATATGATATCAGTGCCAAGCATGCTTCGATCAAACCAAATGATGTTCTCAGCAGACAGTCCCATCAACCGGGAAGACCAATCTAAAGTATCAATGGTTTCAACAAAAGGGCCTATCTTCGGAAGGTGCCCTTGGAACCACCTGTACAAGAGAGGAAGACAGCAGGAAACATTCTTGCCACGACGTTTCTCATTCTTGCAGTGAATGGAATGATAAACATCGCCCAAGAGAGTAGGAACTGGATTCTTCGAGGCAAGAATCAAGACGGCATCTGAGTCAACAAAATCTGGCACATTAGGAAACAAGACAATCCCGTAGATGCAGACAGCTAGAATGGCACTGAAAGCAATCCAACATCCACTCTTTGCGCACTGTGTAGCCTTCTCAACCAGGACAGACAAGTGAAAACCATACGCTCTGTTCATCTTGACCAAGCCTCCAGGGAACTCAGAAGAGTCTAAACTGACAATCTCAGTGAATGTGGCTAAATCGGGCTCAGCATCAACATGTATGAAGGGCATCTGGTCTAACACAGGAACTCCCAACATCGCAGAATACTCCTCCAAAGTGGGTGCCAGAATATAGTCGGGAAATAAGAAACATCTCAACTGCGGCTCATAAAAGAGCATCAAAGTATACACCCCCGTCGTCTCAAATGCTGAAGGTCTATACAACAAGCTAAGCAATCTCCCATAAGACATCCTGAACTCAGCCCTCACTCTCTCATCTGCTAGAGCAACTAACCCCAGCAAGGAACTGATATCAGGCGAGTGCAACCGGTAAGCAACTGTCCTCTTCAGGGACTCCATGTCTGGCTAGAAGGTATACTAGAATCAGAGGGGAATGACCTACAACATAAATACATGTTAATGAAATGCAGTCATGAAAATGCACATGCATATGCAGACAAGGGACCAAGTGCAATGCTGACGAACGGTGTTGCTTTATACTGAAGCCTAAGAACCATTAAGTCCTCATATCAAACCAACCACTCAAATGAATCCTGTAACCACATCTCACTGACAGAGATAAACCAGGTGTTCTGAGGCCAAAGGTTTCCTGCAAACAGCCCCACCTACCCCTCACAAGTGTGTACTTAACTCGCAGACGAGGTACGACATCCTATGCGGGTTCAACGTCACAGACTTTCAAGAGCGATGATACGATACCCAGAAGGTGTGGCATCATCATCCCTTGAAGCGGCCTCACTTAGTTGAATCCCAATTGATAGGTTCCCAGAGTCGACAATCCTCGGGTCAGACAACTTGTCGAGTCCTAAGGGCCAGGCAAGAAGCATCAAAGAGAATCTCGTCCGAGCATAAATTTTGCGGCTAGCTGGTGCGAGCTAAGCAAGCAGGCTAACCACTACTCTCTACTTTTAAGTCTATGTGTAACCTCAAGCCCAAGTTCGGCTTATCTCTCAACAGATTACCCCCTTCCCACAGCAGCAGTAACAGTATAAAGCTGATAAATAAGTGCGGAAAGTAAAAGATAGAAAAGTAAATCTATACAACACCCACGACGGGAAAACAAGCGCTCGGATTGACTCGCATAAGGGATATTCCTGTCCCTAGCAGAGTCGCCAGCTGTCGCTACTGCAAAAATCGGCGTCGGCTAAATAGAAGAGTCGCCACCGTGTGTTATTTATCCCACAAGAGGGAAAGGAAACGCTCGAAGTAAACCTAACGCAAAACGGGAAAGGAATGGTCGTCGCAACCAAATCCTGGATTCGGGAGTCGGTTACGCAAGGGGAAGGTATTAGCACCCCTCACGTCCGTCGTACTCGACGGGATCCACGCTTGTTTTCTAGTACGGATTGTTATTCTATCTATTCTACAGGTCTAGGGTTAAAAGAAAAGAAAATGACTCGGAAAAGTATCGCACTTTATGCCTACATATTCCCGTCTGGAACGAGAAATCAGAGTCAACGTAGTTCTCCTACCTACGGAAAAGGAGGGGAAGGTTGCTCGCTAGGATATAGCATCCTATGCCTACGTACTTTCATACAGCACGAAAGATCAGAGCAAACGTAGTTCGGGCTACGGAAGACACAGATTTGTCTGACTGTTTTTTATCTTTCTGAAAAGGTTTTCTCCTGATTACGGGTCCAAACGAACAAAAATGACACTTTGATGTTTGTTTTCAGTCTTTTACGCAAGAACTATTTTTTTATGATGTTTGCAATCTCTGACGCACTAGAGACTATGATTTGAGAGTGACTACGTCGTATGTCACCCTAAGGGTAACACACTAAGCATTCAAATTACTGAATAGTGACCCTCCAGTAACCCTTTCTCAAATAGCTTAAGGCTCGTAGCGTACGACATCGATTGTCCTTATTACAGTGTTTTGAATTGTTTTGAGATGTGAAAGAAATCTAAAAACCTAGGGTTTGAAATGGGAATAAAAAATACCCTAATGTTATCATGCATGGATTACGACCTAATGTCTGTCATAATTCCCTCCTGCACAGAGGAAATCAGAGATCCTAGGGGATAAAAGGCAAAGAAACAACAACTATACAGTACACAGTAAAATGCATGAGATGCAGCAATACAAGCGAGGCAAGGGAGTCCCACTCAACCTCGAACCTGGGAAAACAATAGGCAAAGTGAAACAGCTTCACTTCAAACCTAAGGGGCAAGCTGAACAAGCCAACAAATAATACAGAAAAAGAGAATAAAACCCAACACCAGCTCTCACAGCAACACCAGCTCCTACAATAAGCAGCTCTGACAGCACCAACTCTGATAGCTACAGTTGATCAACAACAACAAGGTTAACAGTAACAACTTCTCCCAGCAAGACCCCATTCTTCATTCTCCCATGATACTCAAGCTTCAGATAAGCTCTTGTCTTCAAAAGTACCCCAGCTCTGGCAAGCAATGAACCCCAACAGATAAATAGCTTCAAACAGCAGCAAAACCCTAATTTTCAACAGATACCCAGCTTTGACAGGCACAAGCTTCATCTTCACCAACCTTCAAGGAACTTCATCTTCAATAGGCTTCCATCTTCAAGGAAAACACTCACAGGAGAGAATCAACTAAGAGATGAAGTTGAAATGTTAAGAGGCTTAATGATAACCCAGGGAAATCACTAAGATCTTATCACAACAAATGAATGTTATCCTCAAGGTTCTACCTAGTCAAAGCCTGCTCTACATCCCTCCTAAGGAGAGATGGAACTTCTTTGGGGGACCTTGTGTCATAGGATGGGATAGAGGCACAGAAAGCTCTCTATGTTTGACAGAAGAAATCAGTCTACCCTAAAGCTCTCCCTATATCTCCTATCTCCTAAGTCTTCAAAAGCAACCTTCCAGGAAGAGGATCTTCATGCTCCAAGCTTCATCCTTGGTCTCCAATCATCCTCAAAGTATCCATAAGCTCCAACAAGCAAAATCCAAGCCCCACACCCAGTTGAAATGCCCAAAAACCCAACAAACAAAACAACATCCCAAGAGGGAAACACACCAATAACAACCAATTTGCAAAAATCAGATAAAATGGAAATGCTCATCATAAAAACCTAGATTAATTTCTAAGGGACCCTAACTATGTACCCTATACCCCATGTAAACCCCAAGACCTAAATCAAACCTTAAGTCTCCAAACTATGCCCTAAACTATATCTAAGTATGGTAAAACCCTAATCCTAACACCCTAAAGTTCATCATTAAAAACTAACCTAAATTTCATCATAAGAAATATGAGAAAAATCTCTAAGGGAGCATGTATCTCTAATCTAATCAATCCAACAGGAATCAACTCAAAAACCTTCACCAATTGATCACAAGAAAATCCACAAAAACATATATCAAATGTACAAAATTAAAGAAATTAATAAAATGGAAAAAAACACATTAAATTGAAAAATGGGTAAAAATGAGATTTATTAATTTCATAAAATCACAAATAAATCCAGGATCATGGAGGTATTTTTAAATATTTTTCTGATCAATATTGGATTTATTATGATTTTTAGAAATCAAATGGATTAAAAATAAAACTAAAATGAATTTAAAATGAAAAAAGAAAATAAAAAGCTGAAATAAATGATATGCGTTGGATGAGAAGACTGGTAAGCGCATCCAAGGATCCTGAGTGTGTCCACGCTTGAGTCTAGTCACCAGTTGACTGGATAAATGAAACGTTGCGTTTAGCAGCCAAAGTCAGCCAAATCAAAACAAAACGTGGCCGTGGGATGAGCTGAAATAGTCAAGGTCCAAGCCAGATCTAACGCACGTGGTTCATCGTCCCCATTCAAACCTCTGATGGAGGGAACCCTATTCAGGTGGCCGGAGAAGACTTCCGGTTGTCTTCTCCGGCGAGCAAGCGACCACAATCAACCAAAAACCCTACTCCTTATATGAATCTTACTCAGAAAATTACCAGGATCACGAAAATCACATTCATTTCATTCAACTCTCAATGGAAATCTAAACACAAATCAAAACTCAGAAGGTGTCATATTTTCAATCCTCACCATTTGAAAAAGTGAATCCATAGAAATGATCACCATCTTTCAGTGATCATCATGAGCTATCCATTTTGATTGGAGACCTTAAGATCGTGCATAACCATATCCAAACAGAAATTGGGCATCACACTTAATTGTCATTAATTCACTCCAAACCAATCCAAAAACGTCCTAACCATCCTCTATAACGAATATAACCATTTAAAACCTAGCAATTCTACATGAATCAAGCCATGGAATGCAATTTACATACCTGCAAATCTTGGATGAACAGAGTGGTAAAACTTCCAAATCAAGCTCCAAGATCTTCTAGACACGTTCAAGGATGTATGGTCAAGCTTCTGTATGCATTAAATTGGACTAAATCTTCTTGAATCACCAAACTCGATTCTGACTTGCAAGGGATGATTTCAAAATGCAAACTCACGATTCTTCCACGATCTTGGCTAGAAATCTATCTGGAATCAATCACCAACACATGATCAAGCTTCTGAGTGCAAGAATTTGGATTGAAACCTCTCCAATTGGTGTAACCGATTTGGATTTGCAAGCTATGAACTCAATGTTCAATCTCTCCAATCTCTCTCAATCTCCACCAACCAATGCTTTGGATCACTTCTAAATCTTATATAGAACATGAATGAAGGCTCTAGAAACTTCTGGAAAGCTCTAATGAGAAATTCACCATCTCTTGCTCTTGAAAATGTCATGAGAAATTCACATATGGCAGCTAAGTTTCAAGCTTGCGTTTGCACCCCATTCTGACCTAAATTCTCTCCTAATGACAAATTGAGTGTGTTAGCAAGGGTTAAAGCCTTGGTCATGCCCTAAAAAGAGGTTTTGCATTTGTTACTTATGATGTAAGTAACCATTTTTCAAAGGAAGTCATTGAATTAACCCTTAACTCAAAAATGTGGCAATGTCAATGTTTTCAAAATGCATTTTCCAATCAATTTGGTATGTCATATGGACTGGTTTGGACCCATAGCTCAAAAATCCCAATTTTCATCCTTGGTTCATTCAAAATTCACCCTTATTTTAGGCCATTTTTGTGATTTTGTGAAGCAAACCAATCCAAGCACCCATGACCTCTTACTTAGCCTAAAAACACCATTTTGAGCACATCTCATGTTGAACATTTTTCCATTTGAGGAGTGGAAGATAGAGATTTTGACCTATGTTGAAAAATGACCTGTAATCATCAATACCCAAAATACCCCTGGATTGCCAAAACCATAACTTGAGTTCCACAAATCTTCTTGAAGACTTCTAGTACTCAAATTAAAGCTAAGGTCAAGCCCTACAATTATTATGTTGGCCAAGAATCCATTTGAAAATTCCTTGATGGGAAAACGTTGCTTGGAAGTCAAGTGACTTTCATAGATAAATTTCAGTGTCCTCTGATGACCCATAACTTGCAAGAACCATAACTTGAGTTCTTCAAATCTTCTTGGAGACTTATAATACTCAAATTAAAGCTATTAAGAATATTTACAAGTTTCATGTTGACCAAGAATCCATTTGAAACTTTCATTTTGACTTATCTGGCTTAGAAGTTAGGCCTAAATTAGGGGATTTTACACTGAAACCCTAATTTGGTAACTCCTCCCACTCTTGATTCTCTTGGATTTATCCTTGGCACAACACCACACTTGTATCCACATATCAATTCATGAATCCCAAAACCTCCAATTAGGCCTTGATGCTCTTCAATCATTCAGTTGACCTAGGGTTGACCTAGATGAAACCCTAGTTGACTGCACTTCAACTGTGGCTCTTGTACTTGAATCAATGACTTGTCTCATCTTCAATACGACCCTCTAGACATCTCATAAGCTTGGTACACATTCCATACCCTCAATTCATAGCTCATACCCCCATAGATGACCCTCAACACACCTCAAATTAGGAGAGAAATCCACCTGTTGACCTTCAAACTTCTCAAAGCTTCAACCCCTTCCTTGATGACTTGGATGCTCCTCAGCTTGAATAAAGACCCTTGATGCTTCTTTAGATAAGAATGGCACTTGATCCCTTGTTAGATGGCTTGCTATGCTATGATATGCAAATGACTAGATTATGTACATGATTTACTATGCAAATGATAATGCAATTGAAACATAAATCAAATGAAATAGGTTGAGAAAATTTTAGGGTGCAACACATTGGAAAACTCTAAGATTTTTAAAATTTCAAAGGCTAGACTTGGAATTTTACACCATTCTACCCATACCTCTTGTTCAAAGCACTTGTCTATAAATAGAACTCACCTTTTGCATAAAAAACACACCAGTTATATGCTTGAAACCAGCTGAAACTCTCTCTTTTCCACACTTTCAAACTCAAACCAAGCCTCGAACACTTCACAAATGTTGTGTTAGAGCTGTCCAAACCCTCACCTTGGCCAGAAACTCATTCAATCAAAAATTCAATGGTTGAAACCTCATTTTGTTGACTTTTTGCATTTTAAAGGACAACCATTGACTCCTTTCCTTCCCTTGAGCTTTAAGACCTCTAACACTTCATATTTAACATATAGAAGCTGTCCATAATCAATGCACACTTCTGTAACAAGGATGGAAGGATTTGTCTTTGAAAATCCTTAGATTTTGGAGGTTTTTCTTCACTTGCAAGCCATTCTGCCACCAATTTGCTTGAGTTGGATTTGGAGCATATTCTCATCATCCTAGGAGCATTTGCATACCTTGGAAAAGCATTCAAAGTCTCTAGTTTTCTTATTGTGCAAGCTTGCTTCAAGAGGTAAGCCTAAAACACAAAAACATGAAATTTTCACTTGCATTTCACATGCTACCATGACTTTTAGCTATGATTTGGTGTTTTAAATTGTTTAAAAATATCTTATGTATGTTATGTGTCATGTATGAACCATTTCTTACATCAAAACATGTAGTTTTTGAACTTTCAAATTCTGGTCACAAGCTAGGTCACAAACTAGGCCCAACCTAGTCACTTTTTGCATTTTAATCCCAATCTTCCAAACTATGTGTGCACTTCTTAATTTCTATTGTGCCAACCTCTATATATGATGTATATGTGATGTTTGTACATTTGTTTCAGAAATCACACCACTACACAATGTTGTTCGCATGTTCTTACTTTTGGTTGTCACCAAACTTGCCCAAACACATATGCTATCGGGTTTTCTTGTGGGTGTATGGGATGGAAAAAATAGTACCATTGAATTCTTTGTTCAAAAGTACACAATTTTCACTTTCGTTTCACCTTATTTGGTTAAGAATTGACTGAGTTCCAATCCTTCATGCAAACGACCCTTAGGTTGTGACCTAGCCTTGCCCTAGTTTTTGCCCTCTTAGTGCACCAACTTTGAATGATCATAACTTGCTCATTTTTTTGCTCTTGATGCCATTATTTTTGAAAACTGCTCCTTGACTATTTTCATTGAGTTAAGAAATAATTCAAGGACTGTTATCCTAGAAAGAGTTTGATCCACTTGAAAAACTTATGTTTTTAGGGTTTTTACCTTGGTGTTCTTGAAGTTTTTCAACTTGTAACTTCATTTTTTGTTGTGAGATTGATCTTGTATGATTCACATATGTTTTTTTAACATGTTTAAATGTTCAAAGTTATTTTTTTCATTGCCTTACCATGTTCATGTTTGCTTTTGTGAATGCATATATGTGAAAATGGCCCGTTGAACTTCATCTGTGAAATTTGCCATGACTCTTGATGTTGTAACCTCTTGAATGTGTTTACCATGTCTTATTCTATTTTTCATGTGTCTTGTTAGAACCATAACATATTTAGGTTTTGCTCTTGCCTTTGTGAATGCTTGAATATGCATGGTATACTTTGAATTTCATCTGTGAACTTTGACATGATTATTGATGTTGTGACCTCTTGAACATGCTTTCCATGCCTTTTTCTACTTGTTTATGTGTTTTGTTAGAAACATAACATACTAGGGTTTGATTGTTGTCTTGGTTGTTACCATAAAATGTATTTACTTCCCCCATGAATCCATGAACAAATACTTGAATTGTTGTAACATTTCTTGTATTTTTGCTTGTTTGATTGTCATCAATACATGTTTAGTTGGTCTTACGTTGTTACATTTGATCTCCTTTAATCCTTATAACATGCTTGCTTTAAGTTGTCACTTGTTTGCATTAATCTTGTTTGAAATTTATAGATGAACTTGTTGTTGTTACACATATTCTTTGCTTGCATTGATGGTTGTTACCTCTTTGCTTTTTTTTTGAATCTTTGTTAAGATGTTAAATGATGATGTTGATCATTATTACATGTTGTTACATGTTATTTCTTTATTTCTTCAACTTTGTCAAGTTATTCCCCAGTGATGGAACTTTCTAGTTCACAAAGTTGTTTGTGTCCTTGTGTCCAAAGGAATGTCTCTCTATTGACCCTTGGGTCATAGATAGCTCATTACCCTCCCTCTGAATTTGTTAAGTCACCTTGAACCCTAACATAGTTAAGTTAGAACCTACAAGCCATTATACTTTGCTTAAGTGTAAAAGACCCACCTTTTACTAGGAGTGTTCTTCAACTAGAACCCTAGGATAGAGTTTGTCAACTCTATGTAAGGATCATTGTCATGATTACTTACTTCTACCTGACTTTTGTCAAAGTCAACATCTTGAGTGTACAACTTAGAATAGAGAGTTTTGTTACACTCTACACAAGCATTGTTATGTTTGCTCCCCTTTGAACCTTGGTTGTCATCAAGTTTCATTTATCCCTATTAAGGTGAACTACGATTGCTCTGATTCTATCCTAGTTAGAATATGTAGGCAGAACATGCGATATATATGCAAGAAAACTTAGAACTATCCTTAGGTCTTTACCTAAACTTATACCCAAATCTCACACCATAGCATAACCATAGCAAGTTTGTCATACACACACACACACACACAAAAGGTTCATGTAGAGTACTACAGATGTTTAGGATGTGAAATACCTACCCTAGGCATAACCAACCCCCGATCCCCTAATGTCTTAGCGTTGTTGTTACATTGCGCAAAAGGTATTTCTTTCTTTAAACTTTCCTTTGGATAAATCAAAGTCTGGTTGTGAATTTAATGAATTAAGATTCAAGTTAACCAATAGTTTGACATCACGATTCTTACCACAACATTGTGTTCTAAATTTGCATGCTATCTTTGCTATGTTTGCTTGCTGCATACCTTTTACACCTAATTTTGTGTTGAATTAGTAGCTGTTAAATGTTGTTGTGCTGCCTTGCTAGATTTCATTGTTGTTTTGTGCCGAAAGCGCTATTGTAGCTGTTGTTTTTACCTTGTTTTCTTGCTTTTTGCCTTGTCTTTGCATGCTCTCTTAGGATTCCTATTCCAATTTAATTTATGTTTAATTTTGGGGTTAGGATAGACATTAGGAGTGCAATCTAAGCATGATAAAAATTAGGCTAGTCTCTTTAACCTTAATCTTAGGTTCATCTTTTGCATGCTAACATTAGGATAAAATTTCCTTTTCGCATCCCGACCTTAGGACCACTTTGCATGACAAGGTTAGGACCAAGTTTCCCTTAGACCTTTCGTGCGTCTTTCTCTCTTCTCCTCTCAAAACAATGCTAATACACTTAATAAAGACGATGAACATTGTGCGCCATGAGCCTTATGCATTTGGGAAATGGTGAGTGAGGGGTTTCTCCTCACTTGTCTAGAGTGTTTACTGTACGCCCTATCGGCGATATGCGGCATATTCGTTCCTATATCATAGTCTTTAATGCGACGTAAATCACAAAGCAAAACTAATTCACTTCACTAAAACACACACATAAAATTCAAACTTTTTATCCTTCAGGAATTTTTTTTCAAACTCATTTTCAGAAAGAGTATGCTACTTTTCCGTTCTACCGCAAACAAGTATTGACCCTAACTGCTGGAATAGGAACTTAATGCCGCTCATAAAAAACCACTTAACCAACTTGTGGTTTCATAGTTACCCAGACTATGTTTGCTCTGATTTCTCATACCAGATGAGGATATGTAGGCATAAGACGACAATGTCTTGGCGAGCAACCTTCTCCCATCACCCTTAGTTTTCTGAACTACTTTGACTCTGACTTTCCCATTGCACAAGGGAATACGTAGGCATAGGGCGGAGATGTCCTATCGAATCTCTTTCTTTTCTTTGTTCTGTTTCCATTTAGCAGTAGCTTATAAATGACACACCCTTTGATTAGACAACAAGCATGTATCATGTTGAGTACAACGGACGTGAGGGGTGCTCATACCTTTCCCTTGCGTAACCGACTCCCGAACCCAAGATTTGGTTGCGATGACCTTGTCTTTTCTCATTCTTTTGGGTTTCTTCGATCGTTTCCTTTCCCTCTATTAGGATAAATAATGTTTGGTGGCGAATCTGTTAGGGATTTTGAATAACATCCCTTGGGAGATCATTCCAAGAATCTGCCATTGAAGAATGCCAATGATCATTGGACTTTGTTGGGATATCAATCATTATTGATTTACCTGTTGAGGGAATCAACACCCGGCGGAAAAACAGAAGAGTTACCACCGAATGTTATTTATCCCACTAGAGGCTAATACTGATAAGATCAACAAGTGAAAAGGAAAGGAAATGGTTGAGAATGATGGACAACAACAGGCTGGGGGTGACAGTTCATTTTCTAAATATGTCGAGGAGTTTATGAGGCTTATTCGCAAAGTGATTAGAAGATTATGGATCACATAAATTAGACTCCTTCGAAGATTTCTATGTTGTCATTGTTGTTGTGTTCTGAGGCCCACCAAAATGCTTTGTTGAAGATCTTGAATTCAGCTTATGTACCATAGGAAATTTCAGTTAACCAATTGGAAGGGGTTGTGGTGCATGTCGATGCTGGAAATGGTTTAGGTTTCACTGACCTGGATTTAACTCCTACTAGGAGAAATCACATCCATGCTTTACATATTTCTATGGAGTGCAGAGGATCATTGTTGTCTCATGTCCTGGTTGACACAGGATCGTCGCTCAACATGCTACCCAAAAAGGCGTTAATGAAATTAGATACTCAAGGGTTGATTTGTACACCAAGTGAGTTGGTAGTGAGAGCATTTGATGTCTCAAAGAGGTCTGTATTCGGAGAGATTACCATGCCAATTTAGGTTGGACCCGAGACCTTTGATGCAACTTTCTACATAATAGATATCCAACCGGCATACAGCTGCTTGCTTGGCCTACCATGGATACATGCTGCGGGAGCAGTTACATCAACCTTGCATCAGAAGTTGAAGTACATGGTGGAGGGAAAGGTTGTTACAGTGTGCGGTGAAGAAGATATCATGGTGAGCCATCTTTCATCCTTCAAGTACGTGGAGGTAGATGGGGAAATCCATGAAACACTCTGTCAAGCCTTTGAAGCAGTGCAAATTCAAGAGAAGCCACCTGTAGAAGTCAAGGGCCCAGAGGTTTCTATGTCATCCTTCAAAGAAGCCCATGCTATCGTTGAATCTGGATCTTCATAGAGGTGGGGCCATATGCTTGATGTTCCCGTCAAATAGGACAAATTCGGCCTAGGGTTCAAGCCTTCCAGTTCTTTTCAAGACCCTGTGAGATATAGAGGACCTGTTCAATTCACCAGTGGTGAAGTTATATTTGACAGGATTTATGCCATAAAGGATGATGACGGTGATAGCGACTGTGATACGGATTCTTGGATTCGTCCATGTGCTCCTGGCCAGAAGCTGTGCAACTGGACTATCGAAGAAGTCATTCATGTTACTACATTAGAGTAATGTTCATCTATTTTAATTATGTTTAGTCTTACATTCTTCCCAAGACGTAGTGACCCAATCTTTGGGGCCTTTTTTATTTGCATATTATCATAAATAAAGGACGTTTTTTGCATTCAAATATTGTGATCCCTATTTTTCCTTTTTCTTGTTTTGCATTTTATTTACAGAAAAATGGCAATGTGTTTTGTTTGTTACATTTCAAAATAAACATAAACATCAACCATGCAGGTATTTTCTCTCAGATACTATTGATTCAGATTCAACTATGGCTTTGTATGACTTTGATAATCCCATTTATCAAGCTGAAGAAGAGACTGATGAAGATTGTGAACTGCCTGAAGAGTTAGCCAGACTTCTGAAGCAAGAGGAAAGGGTCACTGTGCCTCATCAGAAGGATATTGAATTCATCAATCTGGGTATCAAAGACGACAATAAAGAAGTCAGAATAGGGAATGCATTGGATGACAGTGTCAAGATAATATTGGTTGAAATGCTCCGTGAGTATAAAGATATCTTCGCTTGGTCTTACCAAGACATGTTGGGGATGGATACATATATAGTGGTACACTGGCTGCCTCTCTGAGAAGAATGTCCGCCAGTCAAGTAGAAGTTGAGAAGGATGAGGCTTGACATGGCAATTAAGATTAAAGAAGAGGTTCAGAAGCAGTTGAACGCTGGTTTTCTTGCTGTCACCAATTACCCTCCTGGGTCGCTAACATTGTTCCTGTGCCTAAGAAAGACAAAAATGTTAGGATGTGTGTCGATTACAGAGATCTAAACAGAGCAAACCCGAAAGTCGATGGTGACTCTCTTTCATGATATGATTCATCAAGAGATCGAGGTCTATGTTAATGACATGATTGCAAAGTCACAGACGGAGGAAGGACATCTGGTCAATCTTTTAAAATTGTTTGAAAGGTTGAGGTAATTCAAGCTGAGGTTGAATCATAACAAGTGCACCTTCGTGGTGAGATCTGGAAAGCTATTGGGGTTTATTATCATTGAAAGGGGTATTGAGGTAGATCCTGCCAAAATAAAAGCTATTGAAGAAATGCCTGACCCGAGGACAGAACAAGAGGTTCGTGGTTTCCTGGGGAGGTTGAACCACATTGCAAGGTTCATATCTCACCTTACAGCCACTTGTGAACCAATATTCAAATTGTTAAGAAAAGATCAAGCGGTCGGGTGGAACAAAAATTGCCAGAAGGCGTTTGAAAAAATAAAAAAGTATGTGCAGGAACCTCTAATACTCATGCCTCCAGTTGCAGGGAGACCTCTGATCATGTATCTCACAGTTCTTGAGAATCAATGGAATGTGTGCTCGGTCAACAAGATGAGACAGGTAGAAAAGAGTCTGCCATCTACTACCTGAGTAAGAAATTCACTGATTCCGAGTCTAGGTACTCGATGCTGGAAAAAAACATGTTGTACACTAGCTTGGGCTGCTAAGCGTTTGAGACAATACATGTTAAACCATACAACCCTGTTGATTTCAAAGATGGAATCAATCAAGTATGTGTTTGAAAAGAAAGCACTCTCTGGAAAGATTACTCGATGGCAAATGGTTTTAACAGAGTATAATATTCAGTATGTTTCCCAAAAATCCATTAAGGGAAGTATTCTGTCAGAATATCTTGTTGAACAACCAATTGAAGATTATCAGCCGATGAAGTTAGAATATCTAGATGAAGACGTCATGTTTCTGATGATGAAGGACTGCGATGAGCCTTTACCTGACAAGGGTTTTGAGAATGGATCTCAGTGGAAGTTGGTTTTCAACGATGTTATTAATTCATATGGCAACGAAATCGGGGTGGTCATTACAACTTCTCACGGTTCTCATATGTCGTTCACTACCCAATTAACATTCGCCTGTGCCAATAATGAAGCCACGTATGAAGTTTACTTTATGGGTTTGAAAGAGGCCATTGATCTGAGGATCAAGAATCTTGATGTATATGGCAATTTAGGACTGGTTGTTAATCAAATCAAAGGAGAATGGGAAACTCATTAGGCCAACTTGGTGCCATACAAGAACTATGCTAGAAGACTACTATTGTTCTTTGACATAGTCGAAATCCATCATGTGCCTAGGGCTGAGAATTAGATGGCAGATGCCTTGGCAACGTTGGCATCCATGTATAAAGTGAATTTCTGGAATGAAGCTCCAGCGATCACCATCATGCGTCTTGACAGATCTGCGTTCATATTTGCGGTTGAAATGGCATCAGATGGAAAGCCTTTGTATTTTGATATCAAGCATTTTCTCAAGACTCAAGGCTACCCATCTGGGGCATCCGACAAAGATAAGAAGATTCTGAGGATGCTAGCCGGTAACTTGT
This sequence comes from Lathyrus sativus, assembly GCA_963859935.3. Lineage (NCBI taxonomy): Eukaryota > Viridiplantae > Streptophyta > Magnoliopsida > Fabales > Fabaceae > Lathyrus > Lathyrus sativus. Next base: position 300,025,040 of record OZ012738.1, on the reverse strand, counting down.
ATTTGAACAAGGATGATGTGTTTTACAGGAGAAACTTCGACATGGTCTTATTGTAGTGTGTTGACAAACACGAAGCAGGCCTGTTGATGGAAGAAGTCCACGAGGGTTATTTTGGTACTCATGTCGGTGGGCATGCAATGGCCATAAAACTGTTGAGAGCTAGGTATTATTAGATGACTATGGAATCTGATTGTTTCAAATACTCCAGAAAGTGCCATAAATTCCATATTTATGTTGAGAAGGTGCATGTGCCACAGCCACCTCTAAACATGTTGGCATCTCCTTGGCCCTTTGCTATGTGGGGCATTGACGTGATTGGAAAGACTGAGCCGACTACTTCCAATGGGCATCACTTCATTTTGGTTTCCGTTGATTACTTTATAAAGTGGGTGGAATCAACCTCGTTTGCTAATGTCACGAAGAAGGTGGTCGCCTGGTTTATAAAGAAGGACATCATTTGTTGTTATGGAACCCCAGAGCGAATCATTATTGATAATGGTTTGAATTTGAATAACAAGATGATGAAGGAACTGTGCCAGAGTTTCAAGATTGAACATCACAACGCTTCTCCATATCGTTCCAAGATGAATGGTGTTATTGAGGCAGTGAACAAGAATATCAAGAAGATTATGCAAAAGATGGTTGTAACCTACAAGGATTGGTACGAGATGTTTGCTCTACATGGTTATCGTACTTCAGTGTGTACATCAATCGGGGCAACTCCTTTCTCACTGGTGTGTGGTATAGAAGTAGTCCTACCATTAGAAGTTGAGATTCCTTCTTTGAGAATATTGACTGATGTGAAGCTTAACAAAGCTGAATGGGTGCAAGCTCGATTGAACCAGTTGAGCCTTATCGACGAGAAGAAATTGGCAGCCATTACTCATGGTCGGTTGTACCAAAGTAGGATGAAGACAGCCTTTGATCAGAAGGTGCGTCCTTGGTGCTTCCAGACGAGTGATTTAGTTTTGAAAAGGATATTTCCTCTTCAGACAGATCACAGGGGCAAATGGACTCCAAACTATGAAGGTCCATATGTGGTAAGAAAGGTTTTCTCTGGTGGAGCCTTATTACTATCTACTATGGATGGCAAAGATTTTACGTCCCCTGTGAATGCAAACGTAGTAAAAAAAATACTTTGCTTAAAATAAACCCGCTGAACACAAAAAGAAAAGTCCAGTAAAAAATGGGGCATCTCAGAAAACCACAAAAAGAAAAGGTCCCGACAAAAATTAGGGATAAAAAGAAAAATAATGAACCCGCAAAGTTGAAAACCTGAAAAGGCGACTTAGGCAAAAATGGGTATCTCGGTGGATTGAGAAACCAAAAGGGCAATCCAAGAAAAAGTTAGGGATTTAAAAGAAAACAAATGCGGCCTGCATTCAATATGTGATTTATCTTCATACATGGTTATCCCGAAGAAAAGGAATCAACCCAATCAGTCTTTTTAGAAGGATAAACATTGGTGAACATTAAAGACATACATGTCATAGTTGAATCGACACATGGTGGATATCTGTTCCCACATTGCCGACATTTGTATATTCTTTTTCTTTTTATGTAATTACCTCTTTTTAGGAATTGCATCCAAATTGGGACTTGCCTATTTACAGGCCTTTCATTAATAAAGTATCATTTCAGTCAAAGAGCTTTTCATTTCTGTTTTTACTTTTATTGTTTTATTTGCAAAAATGTCTGATATTTTTTATAAGCATTACAGGTGAAAACATAAGGCTTTATAGAGCATAATGAAAGCGATGAATTTACTTGAACGATAGGTATCATGAATGGTGACTGAGGTAGCCATTTCACATGTATAACATCCTATTGCTTTTTGTTTGCAGGATGACATGATTGTCTCCCCAATAGAGCTTTTCTCCCCAGTGATGAAGTTCTAGCAACAGTGGATGGTGAATCATTCCTCCCCTAGCCGGAGTTCAGAGTTTTGTGTTCCCTAGCCGAGTTTGATTTATACTCCTCATCGAGTGTTTAAGAGTTGTTTACTTCAGGTAGAATGGTGTTGACATGCAGTCAGGCATTTGTTCAGTAGGGACTTGACTTTGGTCTTCCCCCAATAGAGATTTTGTCTCTCCCCAGAGATTCCTTTTATCGGATAAGATGTTTGTCGCCAGCAGAAGTGTACTTTAGTCCCCAACAGGGTGGATTCCTCTTCAGCAAGATTGTCGTTCTTGACGTCTTTCCCTAGCAAGGTCGGTATTCCTTGATTTATTTCCCTAAGCAGGGTTTGGTGTTGATTTTCCATCGACATGTAAGTCAATAGCAGGTTGATATCTCCAAAAAATTCCAATGGTCATTGCCATATTTCAGAATCATGTTTTGAGACGATCTCCCAATAGTTGGTATTTTCATTTCTCTCAGGGCAAATGTTTCAAGCATAGCTTGTTAATTCCCAACAGGGTGGAATTCTCAGTAGAGTATTATATCCCCAGCAGGGTGGATTTTCATCAGGTGTTACTCTTATATTTCAAGCAGAGTAGATTTTCAGCAGATTTTGTTTGTCCCTGGTAGGGTGGCATTCCCAGCAGATGTTCCTCATTATCCCCAGCAGGGAGAATTTCTCAATAGGTGTTGCTCATTATTTCCCCACTGGGTGGAGTTTTGTTTTTTCTCAGAGTGGAATTTTTTCCAGAGAAATTTTATTCAGGAAGCCTGTTCAGGGCATTTTCCTCAGCTGAGTAGGTTTGTTGATCTTCTCAGCACCTCTCTGAGTGGTGTTCCTTTGCATTTGCATTTTGCATAGCATCCTCCCAAATGCATAGCATTTTCATTTCATATCGAGCATTACGCCATTTTCAAACATATGCTTTTGAAGCATAAGCTAGGTTTGGTTTCTTTGTTGCCATTTGTCTCTCCGGCAGATAATGGCATGATTCAGGAGATTTTTTTATATCCTTGGCGGAAATCATTGATAGATATGTTCATTTCACTTGATTCTCCTTGTTAGAGTCGTTTGTTTACACCTCTCTTTCCCTGTCGGAGTATTCTTTTCAGGTTGTAGGTCGGTTGATTCTACTTCCTGCCTATCTCGGGTGTTGTATTCCAACTTTTGATTGGTAATCCCCAGCTTAGTTTATTTCTTGGATGTTATCCCAACTTTTGGTTGGTAGTCCGTTATTTCTTGGAAGTTATCCCAACTTTTGGTTGGTAGTCCTCTATTGTTTCCCCTACGGAGTCGTTATTCCAACTTTTGGTTGGTAGTTTTTGTTGTGGTAAGCTCGCCTTCTTTCAGTGTTCCGGTGATTCCAACTTTTAGTTGGTAGTCTTCGTTTCCTGGTGGACGATTCCAACTTTTGGTTCGTGGTTTTTTTCCTTGTTGATGATTCCAACTTTTGGTTGGTAGTCCTCGTTTTCTTGTGGATGATTCCAACTTTTGTTTGGTAGTCTTAGTTTTTATATGGATGATTCCAACTTTTGGTTGGCAGTCCTCGTTTCCTTGTGGACGATTCCAACTTTTGGTTGATAGTCTTTGTTTTTATGTGGATGATTCCAACTTTTGGTAGGTAGTCTTCGTTTCCTAGTTGACGATTCCAACTTTTGGTTGTTAGTCTTTGTTTCTGTGTGGATGATTCAAACTTTTGGTTAGTATTCTTTGTTTTCTTATTGACTATTCTAAATTCTGGTTGGTAGTCTTCGTTACGGTGTTGAGGATCCCAACTTTTGGTTGGTAGTCTTCCTTTGTGGTTTCAACTGTTGGGGTTGGTTTCTTTCCCAGGAGAGTGCACCTTCGGTCGGTGTTCTGGTGATTCTAAGTTTTAGTTAGTAGCCCTGTTTTCCAATTTTTGGCTGGATTTTATCCTCTTGCAAAGTCGTCATCCCAACTTTTGGTTGGTAGTCTTCGTTTGTGGATCCAGTTTTGTTTGGTGTTCAAGTGATTCCATCTTTTAGTTGGTAGCCTGTGTTTAAACCTTCGTTGTGCTCCAACTTTTGGTTGGTATTTTGTGGGTGATTCCAACTTTTGGTTGGTAGCCTTTGCTGTTTATTCCAACTTTTGGCTGATACACTCCCCGATGAAGTCAACTTTTCATTGTTATTCTTCCCATCAAATAGCCTTCGGTCAGCATTCGGGTGATTCCAACTTTTGGTTGGTAGCCTTTGTTTGTCTCAATTTTTGGTATTCTCGTTTGTTTGTTTCCCAGGGAGTAGCCTTTATTCCAACTTTTGGTTGGTACCTTGGTTGTTGTTCCAACTTTTGGTTGGTATGTTTGGTTGATATTTTATCCCCTTGGGATCGCCTTCGGTCGGTGCTCCGGTGATTCCAACTTTTGGTTGGTAGCTGTTTGTTCATCTCGCTTTTGGTTGTTATCTTGGATTGATTTTTATCCCCCGCAGAGTTGTCTGGTTAGGCTTCTCTTCTCCCCAAGCGAATTCATACTTTTCTCCCTAGGTCATAAGTCCGTTGATTGTATTTCCTATATATCTTGTTTGATTTTGTCCCCAGAGGGTCACCTTTGGTCGACGTGCCCGTAATCCCAACTTTTGGTTGGTATCCGCAGCGAGTCGCATCCCAGATTTTGGTTGGTATCTGCTATTTTACAACCCCGTAGGTTGCAAATTTTCGGGTTCTTTTGGTATTCAATCTCCGTGCACCTTGAATGTTTGAAAGTCGTTGCTATCATCCTTTCAGGTTCAAGTCGATTGAATAGGGGCAGCTGTAGCACCCCAAAATTTGCCTCATCGTGTCTTGATAATCTGGCTTATGTTTCTCTGTATTTTTCATTTTTGCATATCATGGCATTGGTTCTTGAGACGTGGGATCGAGTTTTTTCATGGCTCAGGGTTCCTTTTTATTGTAAGAGTTTAAACAGTGAGCGTCAGAGGCTTTGGCATTTATTTGGCCCAGCAATCGAGTGACCAATTTTATTTTATTCAACAGGTTATTCTCAGCACAGGAGACAGGACACGAGTTATCTCAGGCATTCTCACAGCTATAATGCCCAAGGGCAAGTTTCAGAGGCTTAATAGGGCTTAGAACGAGTGAAAACAGACGAATGTGCAATTTTCCCTCCAAATGGCGCTATTTTTGGAAATTTGTGAGTGGTTAACCAATTAACCATTTTGCACTAGTAAATGGTTAATCGATTAACCAAAGGAAAATTTGTCCAGTAACGTGCATTTTCAATGCTGTCACTTTTGGGGTCTATTTTGATCACATGTGAATTTGATTTTACACCAGAAGAAGGATCTAGAATCACTCTAAATTTGGATTAACTTTCAAAATGAATTCAAATTCCCTTCAATTTCCATTCCTAATCCCATTCCAATTTTCATACCTCACTCCAAACCATAATTCTACTCCTAACTAAGAGCCTACTTAAGTGAATTTTCTCCAAACCTCACAATAATTTCCAACTTCAGATTTCACACTCTCTCATTCTTGAGAATTTGCTATCAAAATCCTATCAACTTTTCTACACTCCAAAAAATCACCATTAAAGCTCTTTCCACTTGAGTTCATTGATTCTTTATTTGGAATCCTAAAATTCTAGAGCTACACCTCCCTCATTCATCTCCATCATCTTCAATTCACCATTTGATTTTCGTTTGGATTTAGATCTGATTTTGCGAGCAAGCTTATAAGTGATTCTTGGATCAATTTTGGCTTATTTTGGCTTGTTTTTCACTTCTATTGCAAGAAAGCTCTTGGATCTTGAAGATTTCTTGGGTTTCAAGCTTGGATCTATCAATTTGCAGTAGATCAACACTTACCAAAGCAAATCTCAGCTTTGAAGGTTGGTTAATTCTAGATCTAATTCTGTTTTGAGCTTATTTGAATAATCACAATGTAGATATTCAAGTTTTGTTTGATTTTGGTGAGTTTGATCTTTGTGATTTGTGATCTCAATGCTTGATTAAGTTTGATTGATGTTTGATCACTGACTTTTGGTGTTAAATTCATACATAATTGATTACATGATCATTTGGATGATTGCACATTGAATTAATTGCTGAAAGTGCTTTTGAATTGCTGTTTTTCTACTTCTGGTGCAATGTTATTCGATTAACTAGTTGTAGTACAAAACTGGTTAATCGATTAACCAGTACAATTTTTGAAAACTTTTAGTGGTTAATCGATTAACCCGTTTGCACAGGCAAATGATTAATTGATTAACACTGGACCAGAATGTGATTTTTGGTTTTTTTCAAGCATGTTTTGATTTCTTTCTACCTCCAACCTTCATGGATTGATATGATGCATTTTTGTGGACTGTTCTTGACCTGTTTCATGACGCTTGATTGTTTGATCTCGATTTTTCGACGCGCGACTTTTGGTTTCCATTTGAAAGGTTAACATGTTCATGTTGCTTGATTTATGTCATATTCATATGCTTTGCTTGCTTACATCATGTTATTTATGGACTATTGATGATCATCTTGCTGGATATTGTGATGTATGTTTGCATTTTCTTCCGATTTCGTTTGTCACATGTTCGTTTGATTTTGTAATTGATTTGAAAAGAATGTTGTTCTTGATTGCTCTTGATGATGCAATATTGTTGAACATTTGTGTTTGATTGTTGATGCATGTACATCCTTGCATGATACTTGTTCATGATTGATGCTTGCTCATGATGATTACATTGAAACATGCTCGATGCCAGCCTTTTACAACTGTTGTATTTTGAATTTGCATGTTGTCTTTCCTATGTTTTCTTGCTACCTACCTTTTACACCTACTTTTATGCTAAATTAGTAGCTGTTAAATGCTGTTGTGCTGCCTTGCTGGATTTCATTGCTGTTTTGTGCAGGAAGCGCTGTTGTAGCTGTTGTTTTTACCTTGTTTTCTTGCTTTTCGCCTTGTCTTTGGATGCTCCCTTAGGATTCATATTCAATTTTAATTTCTGATTAACTTTGGGGTTAGGATAGACATTAGGAGTGCAATCCAAGCATGATAATAATTAGGCTAGTCCTTTTAACCTTAACCTTAGGTCCATCTTTTGCATGCTAACATTAGGATATAATTTCATTTTCGCATTCCGACCTTAGGACCACTTTGCATGACAATGTTAGGAACAAGTTTCCCTTAGACCTTTCATGCGTCTTTCTCTCTTATCATCTAAAAACAATGCTAATACACTTAATAAAGACGATGAACATTGTGCGCCACGAGCCTTAAGCATATGGAAAATGATTAGTGGGGGTTTCTACTCACTTGTCTAGAGTGTTTAGTGTACGCCCCGTGGGTGATATGCGATGCATTTGTTCCTATATCATAGTCTTCAGTGCAAGGTGAATCACAAAGCAAACTAATTCAATTCACTAAACTCATAAACAAAATTGAAACCTTTTATCCTTCGGGATTTTTGTTTCAAACTCATTTTCAAAAAGAGTACGCTACTTTTCTGTTCTACCGCAAACAGGCATCGACCCTAACTTCTGGAATGGGAACTTAACGTCGCTCATAAAAAACACTTAACCAACCTGTGGTGTCATAGTTACCCGAACTATGTTTGCTCTGATTTCTCATACCAGATAAGGATACATAGGTACAAGACGGTGATGTCTTGGCGAGCAACCTTCTCCCATCACCCGTAGTTTTCCGAACTATGTTGACTCTTACTTTCCCATTGCACGAGGGAATATGTAAGCATAGGGCGGTGATGTCCTATTGAGTCTCTTTCGTTTCTTTGTTCTGTTTCCATTTAGCAGTAGCTTATAGATGACACACCCTTTTATTAGACAATAAGCATGGATCCCGTTAAGTACAATGGACATGAGGGGTGCTTATACCTTCCCCTTGCTTAACCGACTCCCAAACCCAAGATTTGGTTGCGATGACCTTGTCTTTTCCAATTTTTCAGTTTTTCTTTAATCGTTTCCTTTCCCTTTGTTGGGATAAATAATGTTCGGCGGTGACTCTTCTGTTTTTCCGCCTGGTGTTTTTCGCAGTTGCGAGAATACTAAGTGTCGCAACTGCAAAAATACCCGACGAAAAAACAAAAGAGTCGCCACCGAACATTATTTATCCCAAAGAAAGGGAAAGAAGACCTGAAGAATGTGAGAAGACAAGGTCATTGCAACCAAATCTTGGGTTTGGGAGTCGGTTACGCAAGGGGAAGGTATTAGCACCCGTCACGCCCGTTGTACTCAACAGGATCCACGCTTGTTGTCTAATTAAAGGGTGTATTTATCTATAAACTACTACTAAACAGAAACGAGAACAAAAGAAAAAAACAAGAAAGAGATTCGATAGGACATCGCCGCCCTACGCCTACGAATTTTGTCGTGCAATGGGAAAGTCAGAGTCAACATTGTTCAGAAAACTATGGGTGATGGGGAAAGGTTGCTCACCAAGACATCCTCGTCTTGTGCCTACGTATCCTCATCTGGTATAAGAAATCTGAGAAAACATAGTTCCGGTAACTAGACCGCAGGTTGGTTAATTGTTTTTTATGAGTGACGTTAAACTCCCATTCCAGCAGTTAAGGTCAATGCCTGTTTGCAATAGAACGGAAAAGTAATGTACTATTTTCTGAAAATGAGTTTGAAACACAAATCCTGAAGGATAAAAGGTTTGAATTTGGTTTGTGAGTTTTAGTGAAGTGAATTAGTTTGCTTTGTGACTCACGTTGTACTAAACACTATGACATAGGAGCGAATGCGTCGCATATCGCCCAAAGGGCATACGCTAAACACTCTAGACAAGTGAGGAGAGATCCCCACTTATCATTTCCCATATATCACCCAAAGGGCATACGCTAAACACTCTAGACAAGTAAGGGAAACTCGGCCCTAACGTTGTCATGCAAAGTGGTCCTAAAGTCGGGATACGAAAGGAGATTCTATCCTAATGTTAGCATGCAAAAGATGGACCTATGGTTGAGGTTAAAAGGGACTAGCCTACTTGTTATCATGCTTGGATTGCAATCCTAATGTCTATCTTACTCCAAATTTAATCGGAGATTAAATTGGAATGAGAACCCTAAGGGAACATGCAAAGGCAAGGAAAAGAACAAGGAAACAAGGTAAAAACAATAGCTATAACATGCCTCATGTACAAAACAACAATAAAATCTAGCACACAAGCAAGACAACCTATAACAATACATGTTTCAGCATAAAAGAAGGTGTAAAAAGGCAGACACCGAGCAAGCGGGCATGGTGTAATGCAATCAAACATAAGAAAACCAATCATGGATAGACATCATGCAAGTATGAACACACTTCAACAATCAAACATAATTGATCAACAACATCACATCATTAAGAATCAACAAGATCATCATGTTTTTCAATTCAAATCAAATGATCGAACGATCAAACGAACAAGCGGAGTCAGAAATAAGTGCAAACATGCAACAAACATCCAACAAGATAACCAACAATGATAATCGATTAATCATGCTATAAGTAAACAAGTCAAATGATCATTGCATCCTTCAAAACAACATGAACATGTTGTGCATTCAAACGGAAACCGAACGTCACATTTTGTAGAATCGAGATTAAACACTCAAGAACGGTGAAATATGTCAAAAACAATCCATATAAATGCATCATATTAAATCATGAAGTTTATATGTGAAAAGGAACCTCAAACAAGCAAGAAAAATGCAAAAATAAGGCACTCTGTTCAGTGGTAATCGGTTACTGTAATCAGGTAACCAGTTACCTGTTGTAAAAACAGCCTGGAAACGTGAAAATTATGAAGGGTAATTGGTTACACATATGTGGTAACCGATTACCACTGAACCAAAACAGAAAATCAGCCTCAAAAATCAATTTTCAACACCAAACAACTTATCCAATCACTCATATGAACATGTGATCAACTAAGCACGAATTTATCATTAAGAATCAGTGATCAAGCATCATGTAAACACAGTCAAACATTGAGGTCACAAATCACAAAGATCCAAATCATCCAAATGGATTAAAATACATCAAAAGCCATGGATATACATTGTGATTATGCAAATAAGTTCAAAACCGAATTAGATCTAGAATTACCAACCTTCAAAGCTAAGATTTGCTTTGGTGAGTGTTGATTCACTTGAAATTAAAAAATCCAAGCTAGAAAACCAGAGATTCTTCAAGATCCAAGAGCTTCGTTTTGGTAGAAATGAAGAACAAGCAAGATCAAGAAAAGTTGACTCAAAAAACGCACTTCCAATCTAGCTTCCAAAACCAGATCTTAATCCAAACGAAAATTGAATGATAAATTGAAGATAAAGAAGATGAATGATGGAAGTTTAGTTCTAGAATTCCAGGATCCTAATAAAAAATCAATGAACTCAAGTGGAAAGATCTTTGATGGAGGTTGTGGGAGTGAAAAAGTTGAGAGAAAATTCTGAGATTTAGATGAAGAATGAGAGAAAATTCTCAAGGAATGTGAAATCTGAAAATGAAGGTTTGGAGCAAATTCACTTAAATAAGCTCTAGGTTTGGAATCAAAATGTGGTTTGGAATGTGAATTAGCATTTGGAATGGAAATTAGGAGTGGAATTAGGAATGGAGTGTTTGAAATTTGGAGGGAAATGGTGAAAAGTGAAACAATTCTAGATCCTTCCAATGATGATCATGTGAAATCAATGGTTAAAAATGATTGGAAAACTTCCAGTGCTGAAAATTCAAATTTCTTGGCAAATTTTGCCCAGGGTAACCGATTACCCATATGTGGTAATCGGTTACCACATTCAAAAATGCCTAAAAATGGCGCCAAATGGAGGTAGTCCTGTGTAATAATTTGTTGCCACTTGTTCTGAGCCCCGTTAAGCTTCTGAAACTTGTCCTTGGATACGATAACTGTGAGAATGCCTGAGATAGCCTGTACACTGTCTCCTAAACTGAAAATAAGCTGTTGAATAAAATAAAATCGATCGCTCGGCAAAATAAATGTCGGAGCCTCTGATGCTCGTTGTTTAAACTCTTGCATCGAAAGGGAACCCTGAGCCACAGAATTACCTTGATCCCATGTCTCGAGAACCAATGTTATGATATGCGGAAATGCAAAATGCAAAGAAACAAAAGCCCAAAAACCAAGAAATGATGAGGCAAATTTTGGGGTGTTACAATTGCCTCTATTCAAACAAGTTGGACCTGAAGGGATGAAAAGCGATTGCTTTCAAACATTCAAGTTAAAAGGTGATTGAATACCAAAAGAACTCAAAAATTTGCAACCTGCGGGAATGCAAAACAACAAATACCAACCAAAAGTTAGGATGCGACACGTTGATGATAACAATCCAAGATGAATAAAACATCAACCACAAGTTGTAATGAAGCGAAGGATACCAACTAAAAGTTGGAATAAAGCGAAGGATACCAACCAAAAGATGGAATGAAGCGAAGGATACCAACCAAGAGTTGGGATAGCAACCAAAAGATACCAATCAAGAGTAGGGATAACAACCAAAGGATACCAACCAAGAGTTAGGATAAACAACCAAAGGATACCAACCAAGAGTTGGGATAACAAAAGGATACCAACCAAGAGTTGGGATAACGAGAATGCAACCCATAGGTAACCTTCTGGGAACAAAACTCAAATCAAGAACCTGCAGGATGTACAATCAACAGACCTACACCCTGAGGTAAAAGACAAATGGGGATGAAGAGAAGCCTAAACAAACAACTCTGTGAAGAACAAGTGACCACCAGAAGATAACAATCAAAGGATACCAACCAAAAGATGGGATAAAGGTTACTCCCTGGGGATAAAAATCAAACACTACTAACCAAGAGTTGGAATAACAAAGGCTACCAACCAAAAGATGGGATCACCGCAACACCGACCGAAGGAGAAATGATGGGGAATAACATCCTGAAAATAGAGACCTCACCGGGGAGTATACCAACCAGAAGTTGGAATACAATGAGAGGTAATAGACACAGGCTACCAACCAAAAGTTGAAATCCTTGAAACGCCGAATAAAATTGAACACAAGCTACCAACCAAAAAGTTGAAATCACCGGATGAAACCACACCGAATACAAGCTACCAACCAAAAAGTTGGAATCATTTCAAATCTGCAAGGGATAACCTCCAGCCCAAAAGCTAAAGAACAAGGCTACTAACCAAAAGTTAGAATCATCAGAACATTGACTTAAGGCGAACTCTGCGAGACAAAGATACCAACCCCAATAGTTGAACCAACAAAGGAAGACTACCAAGAAAAAATTGGAATCAACAATCCAAAATGAAGACTACCGACCAAAAGTTGAGATTGTCAACAAGGAAACAAAGGTTACCAACCAAAAGTTGGAATAACGACAACAAAACTTTACCAACCAAAAGTTGGAAACAAGCGAAGGCTAACAACCAACAGTTGGGATAGCCGGAACCCGAACGAAAGTGAACTCACCACAACGAAGAAAACCAACCAAAAGATGGGATAACGACTCCGCAGGCAAAACCAAAGATTACCAACCAAAAGTTGAACTAACCAAAAGAAGATTACCAATCAAAAATTGGAATCCTCAACCAGGAAACGAAGGTTACCAACCAAATTTTGGAATAACGTCAACAAGACGACTAAGCTGGGGATTACCGACCAAGAATTGGAATCAAGCAAAGGAACAAAGACTACCGACCAAAAGTTGGGATTGCCGAAACACCAATCGAGGGCAAACTGACCACAAAAAAGACTACCAACCAAAAGTTAGAATAACAGACTCCGCAGGGGAGACCATGGACTACCAACCAAAATTCAAAATAACAACTCTACCGGGGAAAAAGGAACTCACTGATGGATTACCAACCAAAAGTTGGGATCGAGGCAAAGGTTACCAACCAAAAGTTGGGATAACTCCCACAAACTTCACGAACTAAGTTGAGGGTTACCAACTAAGAATTGGGATGACACATCCAGAATAGGCAGGAAACAGAATCAACCGACTCATAACCTACAAAGAATGCTCTGACGGGGAAAGAAAGGTTTAAACAAACGACTTTGTCGAGGAAAATGATGTTTAAACAAACGACTCAACTGAGGAAAGAGAAGTTAAATAAACAACTCTGTTGAGGAAAAAAAGTTTAAACAAACGACTCAACCGGGGAGAACCCAAATAAGATGACCAACCCAAAAGATCCACTCTGATGGGGATAATGCGAAAATCTCCTGAATAAAACCATCATATGCTGAAGAGACAACTAGTACCAAAGGTATCAAACCTGGATTATGCTTCAGATGCATATGTTTGAAAATAGCGTAATGCTCCATACGAAATGGAACTGCTACGCATTTGTGAGGATGCTATTCAAAATGAAAATGCAAAGGAACACCACCCGGAGGAGTGCTGAGAAGACCAGCAAACCAACTCTACTGAGGAATACGCCTTGGATAGCCCTCTTGCAAAACTCCACCCTGCTGGGTAATACATCCTGGATGACTCTCCTTAGAAAACTTCACCTTGCTGGGTAATACGCCCTGAACTCCATTCAGTATGGAATCAAGAATAGCACTGAAAAATCCAACCTGGTGGTGATAATAAGCTCCTGCTGAAGGTTCGACTTTGCTTGGAATACAATAATAACCCGCCCTACTGGGGACATATAAGTAACAATCCTCCCTGCTAGGGATATTAGAGACTCCTACCAAAGATTCCATCCTGACGAAAAGATGAAAGTAACCTCTGTTAATGATTCCTCTCGACAGGGAATGTAATGAACATCTAAAGAGAACTCCACCCTACTGGGGAATAAACAGGCTCTGCTTAAAAATCTACCCTAAGAATACCATCTGTTGGGAGCTCGTCCAAAAAAATTGATCCTAAAAGATGCCAATGATCATTGGACTTTGTTAGAGATACCAACCCATCGTTGATGTACCTGTCGAGGGAATCAACCTCTGCTCGGGAAAGAAGTTCATGAATACTGATCTTGCTGGGGAAGAACGTCAAGGACGTCGACTCTGCTGGAGTGTAATACTGAATTGAAATCCACCCTGTCGCCGAGGCAATATCCTTCAACTTTACTCTGCTGGGAATATGCTGAAAATAAATCTACCTGATGGTGATTAACCTCTGTGGGGAGACAAAAACCCGGCTCTGTTGGAGATACGCTACACACCTCCGCTGGTAATAGCACTTCTGATTTGATAACAAGATTCTGCGGGGAAGACAAAATCACTACTGTGGGGAAACAAAAATCTTTGTTAAACAAATGCCTGACTGCATTCTATCTGAAGTAGTCAACCCTTGAACAATTGCTGGGTAGTACGAATCCACTTTGGCTGGGAAATACAACTCTGATCCTGCTAGGGGAGGAATAATTCACCAAGCGCTGTTGTTAGAACTTCATCGCTGGGGAGAAAAGCTCTATTGGGGAGAGCATTATGCCACCCTACAGTCAACATGAAACAATAGGATGCCCCATGCTTAAAAATGGCTACCTAGGTTACCATTCATGACACTTATCATTCAAGCAAATCCATTTCTTTCATTATGCTCTGTAAAGCCTCATGTTTTCACCTGTAATGTTTATCAAAAGTATCAGACGTTTTTGCAAACAAAACAGTAAAAGTCAAAACAAGAGATGAAAAGCTCTTTGACTGAAATTAATACATTATTGATGATAGGCCTGTAAATAGGCAATTTACAATTCGGATGCAATTCCAGAAAAGAGGTAATTGCTTAAAAAGCAAAAAGAATATATACAAATGTCGACAATGTGGGATCAGATATTCACCATGTGTCGATTTAGCTATGACATGTATGTCTTCGACATTCCCTAATGTTTCGCCTTCTGAAAACACTGATTGGACTGATTTCTTCCCTTCGGGACAACCACATATCGAATAAGTTCACAGACCGAACATAGACCGCAGTTGTTTGCTTTTATAATCTCTAACTTTTTCCTAGATCGCCCTTTCGGGTTTTTAATCCACCGGGATACTCATTTTTACCAAGGTCTCCTTTTTAGGTTTTCAACCTTGTGAGTTCATTCTTTTTCTTTTATCCCTAATTTTTTCCCAAACCTTTTCCTTTTTATGGTTCGCCGGGATGCCCCATTTTTGCCTGAACTTTTCTTTTTCTATCCAGCAGGTCTCTTTTAAGCAAAGTAGTTTTTAACCACGTCTGCGTTCACAGGGAACATAAAATCTTCATCATTCATGGTTGATAGTAATAGGGTTTCGCTAGAGAAAACCTTTCTTACCACATATGAAACTTCATAGTTGGGAGTCCACTTGCCCCTGTGATCTGTCTGAGGAGGAAGTGTCACACCCAAATTTTTCACCTTAAGATCCCACCTCCCTTGTGCGTTTCTTGTGTTATTTGACTTTATATTCCATGTTCATGTTTACTGCGACTAACTAGTTCATGCAGGTGTGTCAAGATTAGTGATACTGTCTCTGTCGAATTCAAGTGCCTCCGACTATCCTCGGATCATTTCCAAAGGGTGCGCTGTCTTTATCAAGAATTCCACGAGGTCACGGGGTACTGTTTCTAAAATAAGAACGGAATCAGTTAATTTGGACTTTTTTAATCTTCTAGGGAATTGCAGTGATATTTTGATCCGTACGATGATTGATCGAGTTCTATTTGATCGAAGTGTTCCGAGTGTCATTTTCAAGCCGTTTTAACTTGCAAATCAAGATTACAGTGGAATTATGATGCTTTAGGCGTAGTATTGGATTTTCTCAAGTTTTGGCCGGACGGTTTTGTTTTTATTAAATCTCTTAAGACCTGAAGTGGAATTTTGGTTACGAGTGCTTGTTTTCTTTCGGTTCAACTATGCGCATTTGGTATTAAGTTCGTATTCGACACGTTTTTGAACATAAAATATATTATTCATCAATCAATGGTGATTTGCATTTTATTATTACAAAACGTGGATTACAGGCTACAAGTCATTTTTTTAGACTTGTTTTGGATTACATCAAAGTCCTAAAACTATTCCCTAAAACTATCCTAAGGCCCATAGTGTCTTCAAGCTTTAGTCTTCATCTTCTTCATCTTTTGAACCTGCACAATAGACAAAAATTGATTTAGTACAAGAATTTCAAGAGAGAAGGATTTTATCGTTTTTTGACCCTCAGAAAAGTATCATCATCAGGCCAAAAGACGGAAGGGAAACAACCGAAGTCGCTACCAGCTTTCGAAAGAGAAGGGACAATAGTTTTTTTATGAGTCAGCAGCATCAAGGCAGAATCTATTCTCATAATATAAAGTTTTTTTCGCAACTAGATGAAGGACAATGACACGGTCAAGCCTATGAGTCAAAGTCTGAGTTTCCAAATTGGTCACCATAAAGTCAACGAAAATCCAATTGGAAATATTGACAAGAGCGGACAAATCCGAAAATATCCAACAATAACATTAATCTCAAACGAAGCAGACCACGTCAGCGACAAATTTCAGAAGTGGAATATTCCCAAAGGATCCGGATCCGAAATGACACCAACCACAAGATTCAAAGATTTAAAATATTGCAAAGTCACCAAAATCTGAAAACAGAAGTCCAACATCGGTATTAATCACATTTATTTGGATATCCATCATCATTAAGAGAACAACATCAGGTTTTGAAATTTCCGAATCAACAAATCTAGGATTTCCTAACAGAACCGTGAATCAAGATGGAAAAGATTAGAGGTCCATCAAAATAAAATCTTTCCAAAATCGTTTCAAAACAGTAACGGCGGATCCAAAACCGAGAAAAGCAAGTATTAAAGAAGTAAATAAGTTCACACATCCAATATCATCAAAAACAATAACGGCGGATCAAGAACGAAAGAGGAAAAGAGTTAAGATTTGTAAAATCTTTCCAAATCAATAGTAAATAGCATCCACAAAAGAGGAAGGATTTTAAAAGAAACATTATTGCATTTTTCCGAATCCGCGTATATAAGAAGAAGGAGATGCAAAAGACAAGGACTCAGATCGAAAAACATCATCATTGCAAAAAAGGCTCAGACTTTTTTCGAATCATCATCGCAAAAAAATCGAACCCACAAGTTCACCAAATCTGTCTCAAAGCCGAATCACAAACAGTCGTCGATACAACATGCAAAACCGTTTGTGAAAACCCAGAACACGAGGTCATCACAAATCCACAAAGCGTCATGAGATCGTTCAAGATCCGACAGAAATCGGACCGCAAACCAGATCGCCAAGCAGCAACTATTAAAGCAACATCAACCGTCGCCATCTTAGCATCAGTGAAGCATTTAGGGTGGGTTTTCTTGAGGTCACGTTTTGTTGTTGTTTCTCTTTTGTTTTGCAGGAAGAAAAAGAAGATGAAATCGTAACATGCAAGGCGAAGGAAGAGAGGAATCACAATAAGCAGAGAGAGAGAAGAGAAACCGTGAGAAGAAGAGGGAGAGAGAAAGATGGGAACGACATAAGAAATGGGGGGGGGGGTTGTTTTTAGGTTTATTTTTATTTTTATTTTTAACATGTTGTAATCCTGTGTATGTGCCCCGCGATAACTCCCATGCTCCACACCTCTTCACGGTCGTTTGATCCCTCCCTGATCCATCATACGCCCCTCACCTTGCACACTCACGGTACACCCACGCACACGCAACACGGGCAACCCCCCCTCCCCCCCCCCCCCCTTCCACTAACTTTCCTTTAACCCTTCATTATCCACTAATCAGCCCTTTAATTAGTTTTTTTTTATTTAATCATTTTAATTAATTAATTAGTAATCAATTTTATATTTAAACTAACCTTTTATTAATCATTTAATCAATTAATTAATAGTTAAGTCACTTAAACTTTAATCAACCATTTTCTATAAAAATAATTATCTACTAATTAACCTTTTTTAAATTAATTAGCCAATATTTAAAACTTATCAAATTAATAATCTTTTAATTAATATATTTCATTAATGTTTATTGGATATTTAATTTATTTCATCAACTTTTTTTATTTAAATAAAATATATTATTCATATTAATAAAACTCTTTTTAATTTAGATAATTAACCTTTTATCTAAAACCCATTTAACTATTTTAATTAAATAAATTCAATCTATTCACCTTTTAATCTCATCAATTTTTAATAACCTTTTTTTAACACTTATTTCACTTGTAAATTAACTAAAAATTTGTTCTTAATAATAAAACTTCTTATTTGTAATTTAATCTAATAATATAACCCTTTTAAATAGATAACAATAACCCCTTTTAATAACCAATTTATTTAATAAGTAATTTATCTATCTAATTTATTTCTATCCAACTTAATTAACCAATTCAAATTTTACTAAAATTAATTTAACTTTCTCTTAAAATCAATCGCATAACTTAATCAACGCGCCCCAATCTCCTCCTATCCCTCAACCACCACTTTACTTTAATATTCACAACCCCGCTCCACCCGCTTGTCTGTTTTTTAGCGCTTTTATCCGTTTGTATCGACTTATTTATCTGTTGCCTTTTATTTTATCGTTACTTATTTTATCGTTCTCGCGTATTGCATTTTTTCATATGCATCATTTTCCCCACTTGATCCTTGATCCTTTTCAAGTTGATCAACTTAGGCTTAGATACTACCCCATAAGGAGGACCTTTTTTCTTTTACAACATAGTTAAACCATACTCAACTCAATTCAAACTATTTTTCCATATAAGAGAATAAGACGTTAGTCATCTTGACAGTTGAGATATAATTCTTCTGCCCCATAACAATACAATCGAGATATAAGATCTTTTCCGCTTGAGAGAGATAGTGGCATACTCGTCGATGAAATCCGAGTGTTTGAGCCCTTCTCTCAAGACGATGTAAAGACCATCTCCTACAAGTTATGGTGGTTAAGTCGAGTGTTCTCCCTTAAGATGACGACTCGTCTTTTCTCCTAGAATCAATCAATCAACAAACATTATCCCTTTGGAATTTTGACCAACAATCAACGATTCCTCAAACCCTTTAGGGGAACTACAGATACTCTGATTCTATTCCCGTCAGGATATGTAGGCACAAGATGCAACGTCTTGGCGAGTATACTTAGAATTAAACCATTAGGTCTTTTATCCCTTAAGCAGATAACCCTTAGCAATAAACACATTAAAACAAGAAGTTCATGTAGAGTACTACAGAAACTTAGGATGCTAACACCTTCCCAAAGTTTAACCAACCCCCGAACCTAAACTCTCTAGCTTTTTCATTGTGGGTAATTCGATCTTTTTCCCTTCCTTTGGACAAATTAAAGATCGATGGTGAACCAATGAATTAAGATTCAAATTAATTAATAATTCGATATCCAATTCTCACCGCGACAGAAATGGCGACTTCACTGGGGAGTACATATTCCTGGGTTTCCCTGTCTTGTTTTTTTGATTGTTTATTGTTTTATTTATATCTGCTTATTTGTATAATTGCTCTTGTTTATGCTCTTGGGTTGGTGCCCTTTGTGTGGAGAGATAAGACTTACACCCGGACTTGAGCGAACTTATTATAGGAAGGTGATATATTTTACGAGGCTTATAGGGAGTGAGTCCCGACCAAGCTGACTTGAGAACCACCGCTCAGTTGAGGCCCTCTCGAAAATGGTACTATTGAACGAGTAGTCGTGAAGACGTTCACTATTTTCGACCTTGGAGCCTGTGATACTGGGCACCAGAGTTACCTTTAACCCCACTTTGAACTTTATTAGGACGTAGTGCGATGACTATGAGGGAGTAGTCCCGAAATAGTTGCTACGTGATACTACACTCAATAGAGGTTCTCTTGAGGAAATTGATAATATCCGAAAGATGGACTAATGATTTTGGGCACCTCTTTAGAGCCTTGTTATACAAGTACAGTCAACCTTTAGTCCACACCCTTTGGGGATGGGTATACCCTTTGCTCCATGTTCGTTGCAAACCTAGGCTTTCCTGTTTGTTTATCTTTGTGTCTCTACGTACTTACCTGTGTTTGTGCATCCATAAAGCATCATATTGCATTGGGTTTCATGGAATTAAACTTTACTTATGAACTTTGTAGGACACTATAGATTACAACAGGAAGTTGTTATCTTTGTTGAGACTCCGAGTGGACGACGAACTTCTTTCTTCTTTGCTACAATTCTATGATCTGGATTATCACTGCTTTACCTTCCCGGACTATCAGCTCTTGCCTACTTTAGAAGAGTACTCTCATTTGGTTGGTTTACCTATTCTGGATGAGTCTCCTTTCCCTTTCATGGAGGGGAACCCTAAGGAACAAGACATTGCTAGAGCCATCTATCTGAAGTTATCAGACATTAAGGACAATATGACTATCAAAGGTGGAACTTTTGGGTTACCTACGGACTTCTTAATCAAGAAATCCCAATACTATGCTGATCATATGAGCATGAATACATTTGAGGTAATTCTTGCCTTACTTATATATGGAGTGCTACTTTTCCCAAGTTTTGAAGGATTCGTTGAGCTTAACGCCATCAAAATCTTCATGAAGAATAATCTGGTACCAACTTTATTGGCTAACTTACCAGAATCGACAATCTCCTCAACAGAATCGGCCATAATTCAACAATCAGGGCCGTGTACACAGAAGAATAAACTTTGATTCCATCCCTATGACGTACGCTGAACTGTTCCCAGTTTTGATCCACAAAGGACACATCCAGACAAAAGCTCCACCTGAGGTTCCCAAGAATCTTCCATACTGGTATAGAGCTGACAGATTTTGCCCATATCATCAAGGTGCTCCAGGTCATGACATTGAGAACTGCTATGGTTTAAAGGCAGACGTTTAAAGGCTGATTAAGTGTGGAATCTTATCCTTCAGAGATTCCAATCCTAACGTGCAGGATAATTCGTTACCTCAACATGGCTCATCCTCTGTGAACATGATCCAAGGTTATTTGGAAGGAAATGATCAGAAGTTTTCAAGTGAGAAGACTGAGGAAGTTTTTGTTTTAGTGCCTCACTTTAAAGAAGTGGAGCATATTGAAATTACCTATGATAGTAGAAGACCAGTTGTAACTCATATGGTGATCAATGTGCCAGGCCCCACCCCTTACACTTCTAGTAAGGCGGTCCCTTACAGATATAACGCCACGATAATGGAAAACAAAAAGGAAGTACCTTTTCCTACTTTGCCTTCAATTGTTAATATCGCGGACGTTAGCAGAGTGACAAGGACCGGTCAAGTTTATCCTTCGGTACCCACGAAAGATAAAAGGGTTTCATCTGAGCAACCAATTTCAAAGGATCCAATCATAGAGCAATCTGGTGGGTCTGACTTGTCCAAGCCGGATGAATTTATAAAGATAATCAAGAGAAGTGAATACAAGGTTGCAAATCAGCTGTTACAAACTCCATCTAAGATTTCTATGTTACAGTTACTTATGAGTTTTGAAGCCCATAGAGAAGAGCTCTAGAAGGTATTGGAGCAAGCATATATTGAACAAGACGTGACCATGGAGCAGTTTGATAACATTGTCGGTAACATTACTTCTTGCAACAATCTTGGATTTAGTGAGGAAGATCTTCTGGAAGAGGGAAGAAATCATAGTATGGCTTTGCATATCTTAGTGAATCGTGGAAATGACTCTCTGTCCAGTGTATTGATTGATATTGGGTCCTCTTTGAATGTGATGCCCAGGACTACTCTGTCAAAGTTGTCGTATTAGGGACCGCCGATGAGGCCAAGCCATGTCATTGTCAAAGCTTTTGATGGATCTAGAAAGACGATAATTGGTGAAGTGGATCTACCAATGACCATTGGTTTGCAAATATTTATGATCACGTTTCAGGTCATGGACATTCGCACCGCCTATAGATATTTGTTAGGGAGGTCGTGGATACATGAGGCTGGGGAAGTTACGTCTACTTTGCATCAGAAGTTAAAGTATACTTTTGAAGGAAAAACAATTACAGTTTGTGGAGAACGAGCTTTATTGGTAATCCATTTATCCTCATTTTCTTATGTCGGAGCTGAAGAAGAAGTGCGTACACAATTTCAAGCCTTATCTATTATGGTCAATGGTACTCAAAAATTCAGAATACCTATGTCATCCTTCAAGGATGCGCATCAGGTTGTGAACAGTGGCTCTCAATCAGGTTGGGGCAAGATGTTGTTTCTACCAGAGAACAAGAACAAAGAAGGTCTCAGCTTCTCTACTGGTTCTACTCAACAGGTTATCAGAAATCAAGAATTTCCACCGATCAAAGAGGTATTCCGCAGCGGAGGAGTCATCTATCCTCCTCACATCAATGCAGTGTCTGAAGATGAATCGGAAGGCTACATATCAGATGGTTTTACAAGCCTCTCCATCCCATTTGAAGATTATGAGCCCTATATGGAAGATCCAGGGTACGTCTCAGACGACTTTGATTACAGTTTTGGAGTCTATGATGTCGCTGAAGAGGATTCTGATGAAGATGTTCCTGACTTTATAACTCCAGGAGTTGTGGTCAAGAATTGGAGTGTGGTTGAAGTCCCTGCTGTCGTTCATATATCAAAGTAAAACATTTTGTTTTAAAGTTTCCGCTCTTCCCAAGGCGTAAATTTGTTGTGTGGACTTACTTTTTTTTATAATAATTCCCTTTGCTTTGTCCAAGGCAAATGTGATCTTGTTGGGCATATTTGTTCAGACTTTGCTATCATTAATCAAATGTCGTTTTATTCCAATTTTGTGTTCTTTTATCCTTTTATTTATTATTCTGTTGGAAAATAATAATAATAATAATAATAATAATAATAATAATAATAATAATAATAATAATAATAATAATAATAATAATAATAATAATAATAAGCATCTTGCGTGCACACACTTTCAGCTTTCCAAAAACTGAATAAAACCATGTCACATGCACAGATTGCTGCACAAACTACCTCTCGGGAATAATGACCGACTTCCTTCGCAGAACTCTGAATTCCCTGTGTTTGAGGCCGAAGACGAAGAGGATGATATATATATTCCAGAAGAGATCTCTAGATTGCTCGAGAATGAAGATAAAGCTATTCAACCTCACAAGGAGCCTATAGAAGTGATTAATCTGGGTACATATGATATCCGTAAGGAAATCAAAATTGGAGCTCTGCTCAAGTTTGATGTGAAAGAGCAGTTGATTGAATTTCTTAAAGAGTTTGTCGACGTGTTTGCCTGGTCTTATCAAGACATGCCTGGTCTCGACACGGCTATAGTTGAGCACCACCTGCCTTTGAAACCATAATTCTCGCCGGTTAAGCAGAAGCTCAAAAGAACTCGACCTGATATGGCTCTGAAGATCAAGAAAGAGGTATAGAAACAGATCAATGCAGGTTTTCTTGTCACTGCCGAGTATCCGCTTTGGTTAGCCAACATTATGCTCGTTCTGAGAAGGACGAAAAGGTTCGTATGTGTGTGGACTACAAAGATTTAAACAAGGCCAGTCCGAAAGATGATTTCCCACTGTCTCACATTGACATATTGGTAGACAACACTGCAAGGTATGAGATCTTATCTTTTATGGATGGATTTTCAGGATACAATCAGATCAGGATGGCTCCTGAAGATAGAGAAAAGACGTCGTTCATCACACCCTGGGGCATTTTCTGTTATAGAGTTGTGCCATTTAGATTGAAGAATGTCGGGGCAACATATCAAAGGGCTATAACTACTTTTTTCCATGATATGATGCATAAGGAAATCGAAGTGTACGTGGATGATATGATAGCCAAGTCTAAAACCAAGGATGGTCATGTTAAACATTTGCTGAAGTTGTTTGGTCGACTAAGAGAGTACAAGCTTCGTTTGAACCCCAATAAGTGTACATTTGGTGTACGATCAGGGAAACTCTCGGGTTTCATTGTTAGCCGGAATGGTATTGAAGTGGATCTTGATAAGGTTAAGGCTATTCAAGAGATGCCAGCTCATGCTACAGAGAAACAGGTAACAGGATTTTTGGGACGCTTGAACTACATCTCCCGGTTTATATCTAATATGATTGCTACATGTCAACCTATCTTCAAGCTTTTGAGGAAAGAATAGGGTTATGTTTGGACTGAAGATTGTCAAAAGGCTTTTGATCGTGTCAAAGAGTATTTGCTTGAACCTCCTATTCTAGTTCCTCCGGTTGAAGGACGACCTCTAATCATGTATTTGATTATGTTAGAAGACTCGATGGGCTCTGTACTTGGTCAGAAAGATGAAACAGGGAAACAAGATCATGTTACTTATTATTTGAGCAAGAAGTTCACCGATTTTGAGTCTAGATATACTATGCTTGGGAAGACTTGTTGTGCTTTGGCATGGGCCGCCAGACGTCTGCGACAATATATGTTGAGTCATACTACTTGGTTAGTTTCCAAGATGGATCCTATCAAGTATATCTTTGAGAAGCCTGCATTAACTGGGAGAATCGCCAGCTGGTAGATGTTGTTATCAGAGTATAATATTGAATATCACACTCAAAAAGCTATTAAATGGAATGTTTTGGTCGACCATTTGGCGCACCAACCTATTGAGGACCGTCATTCTGCTAATGATGATTTTCCTGACGAAGATGTGATGTATATGAAAATGAAAGATTGTGAAGAACCTTTACCAGACGAAGGACCCAAGCCTGGTTCTCAGTGGGGTTTAATTTTTGATGGAGCTGTTAATGCTCATGGAAAAGGAATAGTGTCGCTACTGCGAAAATCGGCGCCGGCTATGACAGAAGAGTCGCCACCGTGCGTTATTTATCCCAACGGAGGGAAAGGAAATGCTCAGAGTAAACCTAACGCAAAACGGGAAAGGAATGGTCGTCGCAACCAAATTCCTGGATTCGGGAGTCGATTACGCAAGGGGAAGGTATTAGCACCCCTCACGTCTGCCGTACTCGACGGGATCCACGCTTGTTTTCTAGTACGGATTGCATTCTATCTACTCTACAGGTCTTGGTTAAAAAGAAAAGAAAAAGAAAATGACTCGGAAAAGTATCGCACTTTATGCCTACGTATTCTCGTCTGGAACGAGAAATCAGAGTCAACGTAGTTCGCCTACCTACGGGAAAGGAGGGGAAGGTTGCTCGCTAGGATACGACATCCTATGCCTACGTACTTTCATACAGCATGAAAGATCAGAGCAAACGTAGTTCGGGCTACGGAAGACAAAAGCTTGTCTGACTGTTTTTTATTACCTTCAAAAAGGGTTTTTCTTGATTAAGAGTCCAAGCGGACCAAATGACACTTTGATATTTGTTTTGAATCTTTTACGAAAGAAGTGTTTTTTTAGTTTGTTTGCAATCTCCGACGCACTAGAGACTATGATTTGAGAGTGACTACGTCGCGTGTCACCCCAAAGGGTACCACACTAAGCAGCCGGACTACTGGAAAGAATCTCTCCAGCAACCCTTTCTCGAATAGCTTAAGGCTCGTAACGTACAACATCAATGAACCTTATTACTGTATTTTTGAGTTGTTTGAGATAAGAAGAGAAAGAAGCTCTAAAAAGCCTAGGGTTGAAAAGGGAATAAAAACTAACCTAATGTTGTCATGCATGGATAAGAATCCTAATGTCTGTCATAATTCCCTCCTGCACAGAGGAAATCAGAGATCCTAAGGGATAAACAGAAAAGAAAGCAAGCAGATACAGTAAAATGCATGCAATACAACAATACAAGCGAGGCAAGGGAGTCCCATTCAACCTCGAACCTGGGAAAACAACAGGCAAAGTGAATCAACATTCACTTCAAACCTAGGTGGCAAGCTACACAAGCCAACAAGCAATACAGAAAACAAAACCTAAAGGAGGCAGCCCAAGCAGCAGCACCAAACTCCTTTTGCAAACAGCAGCTCTGACAGCAACAGTTGGTTAAACAGCAAGAAGTTGACAGCAACAACTTTCATCTTCAAACTTCAATAAACTTCAATATCCAACTTCCAGGGAAGAGAAAGCACACTTCAAATAAGGCTCCTCAATACCTAAACAGTTAAGCTCCACAGCTACAGAAAACTCCAGCTCAAAAGCAACAGTAAACCCTAGCTTCAATCCTCTAGCAAGCTTCTGACAGCAAAGTTGACAGTAACCCAACTCCATTTTCAAGCAAACCTCATGAAAGGCATATTCAACATCTTAGATCTTCATATCCAAGCTCTAGCAAACTCCACCAAGAAAGATTTGTTATTGGGATCAAGTTATAATGAATGGAAACCAGTGAAAACCAAAGGAAATCACTAGAAACCATCATCTGCAAAGAAGGATATCCTCAAAAGTTCTACTCATTAAGGCATACCACTCATCACTCCAAGGGAGAGATGGGGTTTCCTTAAGAGGATTTTGAATCATAGGATAGGATGGAAGCAAACAAAGCATTCCATGTTTGAGAAAAGAAATGAACTAAGTCTAAAGAGCTCTTCCTAAAACCCTACTTCCTGAGCTTCTGACAAGCATTCCAACAGATGAGAAATCTTCAACTCCAAGCTTCTTCAAGCAATCCAAAGCAAATTCACTTGATATTCAATTCATCCAAGCAAAGTCCAAGCCAAAAGCACACCCAAAATAGCCCCACTCAAATTGAATAAACCAAGCATCCAAAGGAGAAACCCACAAACATCACACCAATGGGAAAATACCAATAAAATGCTAAAATAGACCATAAAATCCTAATTAAATTTCTAAGGGAACCTAAGCCTATACCCAATACCCCATATAAATCCCAGGACCTAAATCAAACCCTAAGTCCCCAAACTATGCCCTAAACTACAACTAGTTGTTTTGAAACCCTAAATCTAACACTCCTTATGTTCACCACTCAAATTGGCCTAAGATTTATTCACAAAAATATGATAAACTTTCTAAGGGTACATGCTTCTCTAAGCTAACTAATCCAACAAGAACCAACTCAAAATCATGCACCAATTGGTCACAATAAAATCAGCAAAAACATGTAGCAAATATACAAAATTAAAGAAAATAATAAAATGGAGAAAATCAAATTAAATTGAAAAAAATGGATGAAAATGAGATTTATTGATTTCAGAAAATCACAATTAAATCCAAGATCATGGAGATATTTTTAAAATATTTTTTGGATCAAAATTGGATTTAATATGGATTTTAGAAGTCAAATGAATTAAAATAAATCCAAAAAGAATAAAAAGAAAATAAAATGCTGAATTAAACATGAGCCAATGGATTGATTGACTGGTAAACACATCTAACGTTCCAGAGCGCATCCACGTGAGGGTGAGGTGGCTGATGACTGGGTGCTGACTCAATAAATGAAATGGTGCATATTGAATTAATGGAGGGAGAGCTAGGTTTAAATGGTGACCACACGATCTGCGTACAAAGTCCATCTGAAGGACTGATCCAAGGGTCCAGACATTATCTTCCCCAAAATTCAGGTGACCTGAGACTATTCTCAGGGGGTGGTCCACGATGGAAAACACCGTCTTCTCCGGTGAAGGTCCAATTGCAGGTGACCAGAAATCACAAAGATTATACCTATCTTACTCAGAAAATCACCAGGATCATGAATATCACATCCATTTCATCCAACTCTCAATGGAAATTAAAACACGAAGCCATCTTCAGATTATGCCAAAATCTCAACCATCACCATTTGCAAAATTGAATCCACAAAAATGATCCTCATGTTTTGTACATCATAATGATCTATCCAAATCAGTTCATAGCCTTAGGATCAACTCAATTCGTGCTCAAACAGAAATCACATGTCATCTTGGAATGTCTCTAACTGCTCAAATTTCTATCCAGAAACAACCTAAGTTCCATCTAAACCCTAACCACATGCAAGAATCTACATAGTTCAGCCTAGATCAAGAGGAAATTCAAGAATTACATACCTGTGAAAATTGGATCAACAGAGATAGAAAATGATGGATTCAAGCTCCACAACTCTTCAAACACGATTAGTGAAGCAAGAGGAAGCTTTTCCAACCCTCAATTTGGCTTGAATGTGCCTTGAACTCCAAAACTGTTTTCAGTTAGAAACCTTGAAATCTCAACTTTAATCTTCACTCTCTCCATGAATTCTGCACCAACCTTCATCTGGAATCATTGAAATGAATATATAGAAGCTTCTCATGAGCTTCTAAGTCCAAATTAAGGCCCAATTTAGTGGATCCAAAATTTTGTCATACACTTGAAACTCAATGGTGACAGTCACGATTTTGCACTCTCAGCTTGCTCTAGAATGTTCCTTTCAACTGCAAATTGATCATGGAGTATGTTTGGATAGCTATATCAGCCTGAAATACCCTGATTCTTGTTTTGGACCAATGACTTGTAATGTATGAAAGCACTTTTTAAAGCAAGTCATGAAATTGAAGCTCAACTCAAAATTGTGACATTGCCAATGTGTTTGGAATGCAATTTCTGGTCAAAATGACTACCCACATGACATGTTTATGACTTATAATTCAAATATCCCAATTTCCCTCCTTTGAATCATTTGAAAAATCCCTCTTTTTAGGCCATTTTGGAGCACTTCTTGATACAAGCTCATTCAACCCACCATGACTTCATATCTTACCTAAAAACATCATTTTAAGCACATATCATGTTGAACAATTTTTCATTTGAAGAGTGGAAGATAGAGATTTTTGCACATTCTTGAAAATGACCTATAATTCAACTTTCCCAAAATACCCCTGGATTGCCAAGATCATAAGTTGAGTTCCACAAATCTTCTTGAGGACTTCTAGTACTCAAATTAAATCTAAGATCAAGACCTACAACTATTATGTTGGCCAAGAATCCATTTGAAAACTCCTTGAGGGGCAGAAGTTGCTTGGAAGTCAAGTGACTTTCACAGATAAATTTCAGTGTCCTTTGGTGACTTGTAACTTACAAGAACCATAACTTGAGTTCTACAAATCTTCTTGAAGACTTCTAGTACTAAAATTAAAGGTATTGAGAAGCTCTACAAGTTTCATGTTGTCCAAGAATCCATTTGAAACTTGTATTTTGACTTATGTGGCTTGGAAGTCCAGTGCTATACAGGGGATTTTACCCTAGGAACCCTGTCTCAAACACCTCCAACCACTCTTGATTCCTTTGAACTTGGTCTTGGCTCATCCAAACACATGCTTCAACATATCAATCCATGACTTCCATGACCTAGAGCTAGGTATTGATGCCCTTTCTTTGCTCTCCTTGACCTAGGGTTACCCAGATGAAACCCTACTTGTACACACCTCAACCATGGCTCTTGAACTTGATACAATGACTTGTCTAAGCTCCAATAAGGCCCTCTAGGCATCCCATGAGATCCATACACACCTCAAATTCCCATTCCATGCTTCTCATCTCACTGATGATTCTCAACATTCCTCAAGTTAGGAGAAGAAATCCACCTGTGGGCACTCAAACTTCTCAAGATTTCAAATCCCTTCTTGATGACTTGGATGATCTCTCAAACTTGGATAACACCTCTTGCTAGGCTCTTCTTATACAGACACCCTTGATCCCTTGTTGGATGCTTGATATGCTATGATATGTCAATGATTAGAACTATGTACATGATTGTAACTATGCAAATGAAATGCAATGAAATATAAACCAGGCAAGAAAAGGTTAAGCAAATTTTGGGGTGCAACAAATAGGTGCAATTATTTTGACTCCTCATGGGTCTCATATCCCGTTTACTTCCAGATTAATATTCAAATGTACCAATAATGAAGCCGAGTATGAAGCATGTATCATGGGCTTGGAAGAGACAATGGACTTAAGGATCAAGAATTTGGACGTATTTGGTGATTCCGTTGTGGTAATCTACCAAATCACAGAAGAATGGGTGACTCGGCAAGATAATTTGATTCCATATAGAGATTATGCAAGAAGACTATTACCTTTATTTGATAGAGTCAACTTTCACCATATACCTCGTGATGAGAATAAGATGGCAGATGCGTTGGTAACCCTGGCCTCCATAATTGTGGTAAACTTTTGGAATGATTATCCTCGAATTGATGTAAGACGTTTGGACAAACCCGCCTACATCTTCGCCATCGAAGATGTTGAAGATGGTTATCCTTGGTATCATGATATAGAAGTGTTTCTTAGAAAGCAAGAGTATCCATTGGGAGCCTCTAATAAGGATAAGAAGACATTGAGAAGATTGGCTGGTAATTTTCTCCTGAGTAATGATGTGTTGTACAAACGGAACTTTGACATGGTCTTGCTAAGATGTGTTGATAAGCGTGAAGCAAACATGTTAATGATGGAAATTCATGAAGGGTCTTTTGGCACTCATGCCAACAGACATGCCATGGCCAAGAAACTCCTAAGAGCTGGTTATTATTGGATCACAATGGAATCCGACTGTTACAAGTTTGCTAAGAAATGTCACAAGTGTCAGATTTACGCAGATAAGATCCATGTGCCTCCAATTCAACTGAATGTTATCTCGTCTCCTTGGCCGTTCTCTATGTGGGGAATTTATATGATTGGTATGATAGAAACGAAATCATCTAATGGACACCAATACATCCTAGTGGCAATTGACTATTTCACTAAGTGGGTCGAAGCATCTCGTTATGCTAATGTGACTAGACATGTGGTTGTTAAGTTTATCAAGAATCAACTCATCTGTAGATATGGTGTACCCAGCAAGATTATTATAGACAATGGGTCTAGTTTGAACAACAAAATGATGAAGGTACTATATGATGAATTTAAGATTGAGCATCATAATTCTTCTCCTTACAGACCAAAGATGAATGGGGTCGTTGAAGCTGCCAATAAGAATATCAAGAAGATAATTTAGAAGATGGTTGTTACGTACAAGGATTGGCATAAGATGCTCCCGTTTGCTCTACATGAATATCGTACTTTGGTACGCACGTCGACTGGGGCAACTCCATTTTCACTTGTTTACGGTATGGAAGCTGTATTCCTAGTAGAGGTTGAGATTCCCTTTATGAGAATTTTGATGGAAGCAAAGTTATCAGAGGCTGAATGGTGCCAAAGCAGATATGATCAATTGAACCTGATTGAGGAAAATAGAATGACAGCATTGTGCCACGGTCAGTTATATCAATAGAGAATGAAGAAAGCGTTCGACAAGAAGGTTTGACCCCATGAATTCAAGGAAGGCGACCTTGTGCTCAAGAAGATTCAGTTATTCCTCACTGATACCAGAGGAAAGTGGGCTCCGAACTACAATGGTCCGTATATGGTAAGGAAAGTTTTCCCAGAAGGTGCTTTGATGTTAGCAACCATGGACGGAGAAGAGATCACTCGCCCTATGAATGTGGATGTTATTAAGAGATATTTTGCTTAGAACCTAGGAAGTTCAAGTTGACTTAGGGAGAACGGGTTATTATTCCCCTGATGTAATCATTATTGTTATTTTCCAACATTGTAATATTGGAGTCATGCCTTTTTGCTGACTACCATTCAATAAAATTGCTTTTTCTTTTTTCTTGTGCGATAAATGTTTTGTCTTGATAGCAAAATTATAGAACAAGTTTAAAACCTTTTTCAAAATTTATTGTTTTACTTGATATATGAATAATGAATGGATGTTTATTTCATTCATGGAAATACCGAATCATGATTCATGTACAAGGCAGATGAAGACTGTCCTGAGAAAGCGGATATTTATTTTATCCGATATTTTTGTTCCCTAGAGGGAATTCTAAAGCAAGCTTATTTTCTCCAGGCGATGTTTGATCTCTGAAGATTTGGTTTGAGTGGCTTTCGCTTATGATGTTTATTTCATCTCTGTCTTTAGCATACACATTAGCATATAGATAGATAGCATGGCATATGCATTTTTCATCTTTGTGTTTGTTGGTTTTGTCACCTTGGCTGGGTTGTGTGTTCTCCTTCCAAGTAGTGTTGTCAGCCCTAGGCAGAAAAAGCGCCATATTTTTATTTCCCCACAGGGTTTGATCCTCGTGGAAGACGGTTGTTTTAATTAAGTCCCATTTGAGTTCATACCTCAATGATCGAGTCTTGCTTGACAGTTTCTCTTCAGATATTTCCTGAATTGAACTTCGGTCCCTGACAATCACCTGTGGGTATCTCCAAGATTTTGATTGAGCATGCATTTATTTCACACTTTTTCTCTTCAAGAGAAATTTATTTGAAGATCATCATGGAGGACAGATATTTCTCCAATGATATTACAAGATTTTCTCAACAATTTATATCTGGATTGCAAGTGACCTCTTTATTTGAGCAACTTGTTCGATCAGGTTTTCTATCAAACGACAAATGGCAATCTCCTTAAGACAGTTTGTCCATCCTCAGTACCTTATCAAGATTATCAACTCGTTAAATGGCATCTCTACGAAAATTCGTCAGAGAAGTTTGTCGAATACTTTACAGATATTTCCTCGTTGTTTGAGAATTTACACTTCAAGGTTTTGCACATTTTTATAGCTACAACAAGGAATACTCCTCAGGAATGTGTCCTCCAGTAGGTCCGTTACACAAGACTAATTCCATAAAATGACATCTCTCTCGAGAAGTTTGGTGAGATTTATTACATTTGATCTATCTCTTTATTTGAGAAGTCATATTTGCAAACCAACCGACTTACATCTCTTCTGAAGATCCCCATTGAAGTCTTTAACCTCCAGTGATAATTCTAATCCCTTGTGAAGATGTTCCCTTAAGTATTCATCATCCCAAGAAGAAATTGTATCTTTGGGTTATTACCTTTTCTTAGGCTATCATGTGTTTGGTAGTAGGTAACACACCTTTCTTTGGTCGCACACCTTTGCTTAGGCTACCGTGTTCGGTAGTAGGTGACCTCTCCTTTCAATTTTATTACCTTTTCTTAGGCTGTCATATGTTTGATAGTAGGTAATATGTATATCTTTTGGTCGGATACCTTTGCTTAGGCTACCATGTTTGGTAGTAGGTCATCTTTCCTTTTTTGTTTACCTATGTAGGTAACACCCCTTTCTTTGGTCGGACACCTTTTCTTAGGCTACCGTGTTCGATAGTAGGTGATCTCTCCTTTCAAGTCTATTACCTTTTCTTAGGCTATCATATGTTTGATAGTAGGTAATATGTATATCTTTTGGTCGGATACCTTTGCTTAGGCTACCATGTTTGGTAGTAGGTCATCTTTCCTTTTGTGTTTACCTTTTCTTAGGCTATCATATGCTTGATAGTAGGTAATATACCGTTCCTTTTGTGTTTACCTTTTCTTAGGCTATCATATGTTTGATAGTAGGTAACACACCTTTTTTTGGACAGATACCTTTGCTTAGGCTACCAGGATTGATAGTAGGTCATCTTTTCTTCACGTTACCTCTGCTTAGACTATCATGTGTTTGATAGTAGGTAATGTGTGTTTCTATGTTTCAACTGGATACCTTTGTTTAGGCTACCAGGATTGGTAGTAGGCCATCCTTCACTTTCAGGTTTTTCGCCCATCTGTTTAAGCTGCTATACTCTTGGTAGTATTATATTATATCTATTTTTGGAGATTCCCCAATGTTGGTTATCTTTTTCCCCATGGAGTCTTGCTTTGTTGAGCCTACTTTTCGTTGCTCCTGTGTTTCTCGTGTGTTGTGTCAAGTTTTTTCCCCTGTGGCATCATGTCTCCACAGGACCCTATGTCTTGCATTCTCATATCATTGCATGTCATTTTCATTTGGTGGTATCTTAGGGCCAAAAATTTGTGCAATGTTTGTATTTAAGTCCCTTCTATCGCGTCGAGGCGAAGATTTCAATCTCCATATCTCCGAATAGAAGAAACTTAAATAGGCGCATCTGTCACACCCTATTTTTTGACCTTAGGATCCCACCTCCCTTGTGCGTTTCTTGCGTTATTTGAATTTATATTACGTGTTCATGTTTACTGCAACTAACTAGTTCGTGCAGGTGTGTCAAGATTAGTGATACTGTCTCTGTCGAATTTAAGTACCTCCGACTATCTCTGGATCATTTCCAAAGGGCGCGCTGTCTTTATCAAGAATTCCACGAGGTCATGGAGTACTGTTTCTAAAAAAATAATGGAATTAGTTAATTTGGACTTTTATGATCTTCTAGGGCATTGCAGTGATATTTTGATCCGTACGACGATTGAACAAATTCTATTTGATCGAAGTGTTCCGAGTGCCATTTTCAAGTCGTTTTAACTTACAGATGAAGATCACAGTGGAATTATGATGCTTTAGGCGTAGTATTGGATTTTCTCAAGTTTTGGCCAGACGGTTTCGCTTTTATTAAATCTCTTAAGACATGAAGTGGAATTTTGGTTATGAGTGCTTGTTTTCTTTCGGTTCAACTATGCGCATTTGGTATTAAGTTCGTATTCGACACGTTTTTGAACATAAAATATCTTATTCATCAATCAATGGTGATTTGCATTTTATTATTACAAAACGTGGATTACAAGCTACAAGTCATTTTTTTAGACTTGTTTTGGATCACATCAAAGTCCTAAAACTATTCCCTAAAACTATCCTAAGGCCCAGAGTGTCTTCAAGCTTTAGTCTTCGTCTTCGTCATCTTCCGAACCTGCACAATGGACAAAAATTGATTTAGTACAAGAATTTCAAGAGAGAAGGATTTTATCGTTTTTTGACCCTCAGAAAAGTATCATCATCAGGCCAAAAGATGGAAGGGCAACAACCGGAGTCGCTACCAGCTTCCGAAATAGAATGGATAATAGTTTTTTTATGGGCAGCAGCATCAAGGCAGAATCTGTTCTCATAATATAAAGTTTGTTTCTCATCTAGAAGAAGGAAAATGACACGGTCAAGCCTATGAGTCAAAGTATGAGTTTCCAAATTAGTCACCATAAAGTCAACGAAAATCCGATTGGAAATATTGACAAGAGCGGACAAATCCGAAAACATCCAACAATAACATTAATCTCAAAAGAAGCAGGCCACGTCAGCAATGAATTTCAGAAGTGGAATATTCCCAAAGGATCCAGATTCGAAACGACACCAACCACAGGATTCAAAGATTGAAAATATTGCAAAGTCACCAAAATCCGAAAATGGAAGTCCAACATCGGTATCAATCATGTTTATTTGGATATTCATCATCATTAAGAGAACAACATCAAGTTTTGAAATTTCCGAATCAACAAATCCAGGATTTCCTAACAGAACCGTGAATCAAGATGGAAAAGATTAGAGGTCCATCAAAATAAAATCTTTCCAAAACCGTTTCAAAACAGTAACGGCTGATCCAAAACCGAGAAGAACAAGTCTTAAAGAAGTAAATAAGTTCCCACACCCAAAATCATCAAAAATAATAACGGCGCATCAAGAACGAAAGAGGAAAAGAGTTAAGATTTGTAAAATCTTTCCAAATCAACAGTAAATAACATCCACAAAAGAGGAAGGATTATAAAAGAAACATTATTGCATGTTTCCGAATCCGTGTATATAAGAAGAAGGAGATGCAAAAGCCAAGGACTCAGATCGAAAAAAATCATCATCGCAAAAAAGGCTCAGACTTTTTTCGAATCATCATCGCAAAAAAATCGAACCCACAAGTTCACCAAATCCGTCTCCAAGTCGAATCGCAAACCGTCACCGATACAACATGACAAACCGTTCGTGAAATCCCAGAACACGAAGCCATCACGAATCCACAAAGCGTCACGAGATAGTTCACGATCCGACAGAAATCGGACCGCAAACTAGATCGCCAAGCAGCAATCGTTAAAGCAACATCAATCGTCGCCATCTTAGCATCAGTGAAGCATTTAGGGTAGGTTTTCTTGTGGTCACATTTTGTTGTTATTTCTCTTTTGTTTTGCAGGAAGAAAAAGAAGATGAAATCGTAATATGCAAGGCGAAGGAAGAGAGGAATTGCAAGAAGCAGAGAGAGAGAAGAGAAACCGTGAGAAGAAGAGGGAGAGAGAAAGATGGGAATGACGGAAGAAATGGGGGGGTTTGTTTTTAGGTTTTTATTTTTATTTTTATTTTTAACATGTTGTAATCCTGTGTATGTGACCCGCGATAACTCCCGTGCTCCACACCTCATCAAGACCGTCTGATCCCTCCCTGATCCATCACACGCCCGTCACCTTGCACACTCACGGTACACCTACGCACCCGCAACACACGCAACCGCGCCCCCCTCCCCCCCCCCCCCCCCACTGACTTTCCTTTAACCCTTCATTATCCACTAATTAGCCCTTTAATTAGTTTTTTTAATTTAATCCTTTTAATTACATAATTAGTAATCAGTTTTATATTTAAACTAACCTTTTATTAATCATTTAATCACATAATTAGTAATTAAGTCACTTAAACTTTAACCAACCATTTTCTATAAAAATATTAACTACTAATTAACCTTTTAATTAATTATCCAATATTTAAAACTTATCAAATTAATAATTTTTTAATTAATATATTTCATTAATGTTTATTGGATATTTAATTTATTTCATCAACTTTTTTATTTAAATATCATATATTATTCATATTAATAAAACCCTTGTTAATTTAGATAATTAAACTTTTATCTAAAACCCATTTAATTATTTTAATTAAATAAATTCAATCTATTCACCTTTTAATCTCATCAATTTTTAATAACCTTTTTTTAACACTTATTTCACTTGTAAATTAACTAAAAATTTGTTCTTAATAATAAAACTTCTTATTTGTAATTTAATCTAATAATATAACCCTTTTAAATAGATAACAATAACCCCTTTTAATAACCAATTTATTTAATAAGTAATTTATCTATCTAATTTATTTCTATCCAACTTAATTAACCAATTCAAATTTTACTAAAATTAATTTAACTTTCTCTTAAATTCAATCGCATAACTTAATCAACGTGCCCCAATCTCCTCTTATCCCTCAAGCACCGCTTTACTTTAATATTCGCAACCCCGCTCCACCCGCTTGTCTGTTTTTTAGCGCTTTTATCTGTTTGTATGGACTTATTTTTCTGTTGCTTTTAATTTTATCGTTACTTATTTTATCATTCTCACATTGAATGTTCAAAGGAAGAACCTACGCATGACTTAACAATTTGTGTGTATTGCATTTTTTCATATGCATCATTTTCCCCACTTGATCCTTGATCCTTTTCAAGTTGATCAACTTAGCCTTATATCCTACCCCATAAGCAGGACCTTTTTTCTTTTACAACATAGATAAACCATACTCAACTCAATTCAAACTATTTCTCCATATAAGAGAATAAGACGTTAGTCATCTTGATAGTTGAGATATAACTCTTTTGCCCCATAACAATACAATCGAGATATAAGATCTTTTCCGCTTGAGAGGGATAGTGGCATACTCGTCGATGAAATCCGAGTGTTTGAGCCCTTCTCTCAAGACGATGTAAAGACCATCTCCTACAAGTTGTGGTGGTTAAGTCGAGTATTCTCCCTTAAGATGACGACTCGTATTTTCTCCTAGAATCAATCAATCAACAAACCTTATCCCTTTGGAACTTTGACCAACAGTCAACGATTCCTCAAACCCTTTAGGGGAATTACAGATACTCTGATTCCATTTTCGTCAAGATATGTAGGCATAAGATGCAATGTCTTGGCGAGTATACTTAGAATTAAACCATTAGGTCGTTTATCCCTTAAGCAGATAACCCTTAGCAATAAACACATTAAAACAAGAAGTTCATGTAGAGTACTACAGAAACTTAGGATGCTAGCACCTTCCCAAAGTTTAACCAACCCCCGAACCTAAACTCTCTAGCTTTT
Source organism: Lathyrus sativus (assembly GCA_963859935.3). Lineage (NCBI taxonomy): Eukaryota > Viridiplantae > Streptophyta > Magnoliopsida > Fabales > Fabaceae > Lathyrus > Lathyrus sativus. The sequence continues at coordinate 299,987,528 of OZ012738.1, read as the reverse complement.
GCATTTGCATTGCATTGTGGGTAATTCGATCTTTTTCCCTTCCTTTGGACAAATTAAAGACCGGTGGTGAACCAATGAATTAAGATTCAAATTAATTAATAATTTGATATCCAATTCTCACCGCGACAGGAAGGATCCTTTTCAACACCAAATCACCTGTCTAGAAATACTGAGGACGCACTTTCTGATCAAAGGTTTTCTTCATCCTACTCTGGTACAACAAGCTATGAGCAATGGCTGCCAATCTCTTCTCGTCGATTAGGCTCAACTAATTCAATCTAGTTTGCACCCACTCAGCTTTGTCAAGCTTCACATCGGACAATACCCTTAAAGAAGGAATCTCAACTTCTAATGGTAGGACTGCCTCTGTACCATACACCAGTGAGAAAGGAGTTTCCCCGGTTGACGTATGCACCGAAGTAAAATAACCGTGTAGAGCAAAGGGCAACATCTTATGCCAATCCTTATAGATTACGACCATCTTCTACACAATCTTCTTGATATTCTTGTTAACTGCCTCAACAACGCCATTCATCTTCGGACGATGTGGAGAAGAGTTGTGATGCTCAATCTTGAAACTCTGCACAGTTCCTTCATCATTTTGCTATTCAAATTCGAACCACTATTAGTAATTATTCTCTCCAGAATTCCATAACGACAAATTATGTCCTTCTTTATGAATCGGGCAACCACCTATTTCGTGACATTGGAAAAGGAAGTTGCTTCTACCCATTTCATAAAATAATCAATTGCAACCAGAATGAAGCAATGACCATTGGAAGCAGTCGGCTCAATCTTTTGAATCATATTAATTCCCCACATAGCAAAGGGCCAATGAGATGTTAACACATTCAGAGGGGTCGATGGCGCATGCACCTTATCAGCATAAATTTGGCATTTATGGCATTTTCTGGCGTATTTGAAGCAATCAGATTCCATAGTCATCCAATAATACCCAACTCTCTATAGTTTTCGGGCCATTACATGTCCACCAGCATGAGTACCGAAAGAAACCTCATGGACTTCATCCATCAGCATGCTTGCTTCATGTTCGTCAACACAATGCAACAAGACCATGTCAAAGTTTCTCCTGTATAGCACATCATCCTTGTTCAGATAGAAATTACCAGCTAACCTCCTCAGAGTCTTCCTATCTTTGATGGATGCCCCGGATGGGTACTCTTGAGTCTTGAGAAAATGCTTGATATCAAAATACCAAGGCTTTCCATCTGATGCCCTCTCAATTGCAAACACAAAGGTAGGTCTATTAAGATACATGATGGTGATAGCTGGAGCTTCATTCTAGAAATTCACTTTGTACATCGATGATAATATGGCCAAGGCGTCCACCATCTGATTTTCAGCCCTAGGGACATGATGGAACTCAACTCTATCAAAGAATGGCAACAGTCTTCTTGAATAATTCTTTTAAGGCACTAGGTTCGCTTGACGATTTTCCCACTCTTCTTTGATTTGATTGGTGACTAACGCTGAATCACCATACACATCTAGATTCTTGATCCTCATCAGATCAATGGCCACTTCTAAACCCATAATGCATGCTTCGTACTCGGCTTCATTTTTGGTGCAGGAAAATGTCAATCGGGCAGTGAACGGTATGTGAGAACCGTGAGGGGTTGTAATGATTGCACCGATTCCATTACCATATGAGTTAACAGCTCCGCCGAAAACTAGTTTCCGCTGAGATCAAATCTTAGGACCCTCATCAGGTAATGGCTCGTCACAATTTTTCATCTTCAAAAACATGACGTCTTTGTCTGGAAAATCAAACTTCATCGGCTGATAATCCTTAATCTGTTGTTCAGCAAGATATTCTGACATAACGCTTCCCTTAATGGCTTTTTGGGAAACATACTAAATATCCTACTCTATTAAAACCATTTTCCATCGGGAAATCCTTCCAGAGAGTGCTTTCTTTTCAAAGACATACTTGGTCGGATCCATCTTCAAAATCAATAGGGTTGTGTGGTTTAACATGTACTGTCTTAAATGCTTAACAACCCAAGCGAGTGCACAACATGTTTTTTCCAGTATTTAGCATCTCGACTCACAATCTGTGAATTTTTTACTCAGGTAATAAATGGCGTGCTCTTTTCTACCTGACTCGTCATGTTGACCGAGCACACATCCCATTGAATTCTCAAGAACCATAAGATACATTATCAGAGGTCTCCCTACAATTGGAGGCATGAGTATTGGAGGTTCCTGCAGATACTCTTTTATTCTTTCAAATGCCTTCTAGAAATTTTCATTCCACCTGACCATTTGATCTTTTCTTAACAATTTGAATATTGGTTCACAAGTGGCTGTAAGACGAGATATGAACCTTGTAATGTAGTTCAATCTCCCCAGGAAACCATGAACCTCTTTTTCCATCCTCGGCTCAGGCATTTCTTGTATAGCTTTTATTTGGCAGGATCTACCTCAATACCCTTTTCAGTGACAATGAACCCCAATAGCTTTCTAGATCTCACCCCGAAGGTGCACTTGTTAGGATTCAACCTCATCTTGAACTTCCTTAACCTTTCAAACAATTTCAGAAGATTGACCAGATGTCCTTCTGTTGCACCCCAAAATTTGCCCAACATTTGTTTACCTAGCTTGTGTTTCATTGCATTCATATTAGCATTATCATCTGCATTTCATTGACATGTGTGCAGGAGATCATGAGGTATGACTACCAATCAAGGGCTACAAAATGCTATGAAGCTAGCTAAGAGGGTTATTCAAGTGTTCAAGGGTTGATATCCTTATCAGAGAAGTTAAAAGATCCTTAGAGAGAGTGGTTGAAACCAAGTGTGTGCACCTCCTAACTTGAGAGTCTTGGGAAGATCATCAGATGATTATGAGGCCATGAAGTTGGACTTGAGACTTGGAGAGAGCTCTTAAGAAGTATTGAAGTCATTTTGAAGCCTAGATAGGTCACCATGCAAAGGATGAGAAGCTATTACCAAGATTGGTGCAATTAGGGTTTCATCTAGTCAACCGTAGGATAATTGATGATTTGAAGAAGGTTGAGACCTAATTCAAGAGCCATGTGATCATGGATTGATGTGTTGAGATGTCCAAGGGATGATTCCAAGGTCAAATTATCATGGATCAAGAGTGTGGGAAGTTCCTAGGCTAGGGTTGCTATGCTTGATAGTGTAAAATCCCCTGGTTTGGTTCCTAACTTCAAGACCACATAGCTCAAGATGTGATTTTCATCTCACCTTGAGCCCAACATAATTCTTGTAAAGCATGATCTTAGCTTTAATTTGAGTACTAGAAGTCTCTGATAGGATTTATAGAACTCAAGTTATGAGCCAAACAAGTTACAGGTCATCTGAGGCATGTGAAATTGGAGCTTGAAAGTTACCCAACTTGCATGACACTTTTTCCCTAGAAGGGTAATTCCTATGAACTTTTGGTCAACATGAATGTTGTTCCTTATCTTCTTAGCTTTCTAGAAATTACTAGAAGTGCATGATTGGATTTGTAGAACTCTAGTTATGAGCTTTACAAGGTAAGGGTATTTTGGGTATTTGGAATTACAGGTCATTTTCGGTTATGGGTCCATTTCATCAACTTAGGCACCTCAAATAAACTTTTGATCAACTTGAAAGTTGTTCAAAATGGTGTTTTTAGTCCTACCATGACCCCATCCTCCATTGATATGGATTGAATATGGAAGAGTATGAAGAAATTTGGAGAAAAGATCATTAAAAGGCATTAATGAAGGAAAAATTCAAAATAAATCACAATGGTTCAAAACTTCACAAGTTTATGCATTTTCTGATTGGAAATGACATTTTAAAGAGATTGGCAATTTTACATTATTTATTGGAGGTTTAATTCATGGACTTTGCTTAGGTTACTTAGAATTGAAGTAACATAACAAATCTTGACCATAGGATCAAACCAAGCTTGCAATCTAATCCATTCATCTTCACCAAGGTTTATATGCAAGTCATTTGAGTGGAGAATGAGCTGAAATAGAGCCAGAATGCACGAGTCACCATAGTTGAACTTTGTAGAAAATTGAATTTTGGATCAAGCAAATTGGGCCATGATTGGGCCATGTTAGGATCCAAATGCATTCTATTTAAGCTCAACATCGTGTTCAGATGGTTTTTTTGGAAGGAATTGGTGAAGAATTCAGTTGTGGTAGTTAGAGATTAAAGCTTCCAACTCAAAATCTTTTTTTGCAATTCAGAGGGTTTCAAGATCAATTGAGGATTCAGTTAGCACCAGGATCATTCAGTGAAAGTTTCTGCAGCATTTGAAGCCAAGAATCACACCGTAACTACTCCAATTTCAAGCTTTTTTCCAGGTTTTTATCTTTCACCATTGCTCTAGTTCTAGGCATGTTTAGACTGAATTAAGCATGTGGTTAAGTTGTAGATGCAACATAGATCGTTTTAGGATCATAATTGAGAAGTTTCGTGATGATTCATGATGAGAGGCAAGTTCTGTTTGGATTCATATCTAGATGATTCTTGAGGATTAAGGTGGATTGATTAGTGATTCTTGATCCCTGAGAAGTGAGGAGTAATTCTGTGTAATCAATTTTGAGTTTGATGATGATTATGGAATTGAGGAATTTTTTGTTCCTCTTCGTGTTTGAAGATTCGTGAGGAATTAAGAAAAATGAAATAGATCATGATGATCAGTGAGAGATGAAGAGAAGAATCATGTAATTTTCTTTGAGTTTGCTTGAAGTTGATTACAGAGCTTGATGGCTCTCGCCGGAGAAGACGGTGGAGCTCTTCTCCGGCCACCATGACTGGTTTTCCCTCCCCTTTCAATATTCAAATGAAGACGATGAACATGATTCGTTGGATCTGATGGATTTGTTGACTGAGTCTTTGCATCTGATGGACAAGGCTTGGTCTAATTAGGATTTGGTCAGGTGGGGTGATCTGGAGCACAGGATGATCATACTTTTCTATTGAATGGATAGGATTAGGCTGCACCGTGGACTTCAATCAACCATAACACACATTTCCAGGGAATCAAAACGCACAGCTTCATTAAATGAGCTGGCACGCGTGTGGCTGTTGGATTAATTGACTAGTAATAAGATCTAGTGGTCCTAATATTTTCTTATGCTTTTTAATTCTTTAATTGTTTTTCTATTTTCTTTTAATTGATTTTTCTTGTTTAATTCATAATAATTAGAATAATGATCAGAAAAATATGAAAAAAATATGTGGTTGATCCTTGTTGATTTTCTGATTTTATTTTGGTGTTGTTTTCAATTTAATGTCCATTTTTCTATTTTTGATAAATGTTTAAAAATGCATAGGATTTTATTACCAATCCAAGCTTTTGATTTTGATGTTGATTTTTGGCTGGCTGGTTATAGACATGTTGACGATGTTATAGGATTTTTGTGGTGATTTTTAGATGATTCTAAGATTAGTTTTGAATTAGGTTTTTAGAGCCTTCCCCACTTGAACCTTCTTTTGACACCTTTTGGTTTAGAATTTCTTTAGGGCCCTTAAACATTGATTTAAGCTCTGGATTTTTTACCATAGGTTCTTAATACATTTAGGATCCCTTAGGAAAATTTGTAGATTTTTAGTAATTGATTTACTATTTTAGTTGGATTTTACATCTAGGTTGTTTATAGGTTGATTCTAGCATAGTACTTCCCATAGATGAACTTCAAAAGTGACCTTTAGTTCATGATAAGTTTCCAAACCTTTTCTGATGGTTTAGTAGACTTGTTTATGCCTTTGTAGATTGAATCTTAAGGTTTGATTTGGTGTTTTAGTTCCCTTTAGAAAGTTTCTTTTAGGGCTTGTAGGATTAGGGTTTTTGTAGAGCTTTAGGAGTTGCTTCCTTTTGCATAAATGTGGTTTGCTTTGATTTGCATTCCATTTCCTATCCAATGATGCAAGGTTCCTTGTGGAAGCCTAGTCCCTCCTTTGGAAGGACTAAAGGCCTACCATAAAAGGTAAAACCTTTGAGGATACCAATCTCAGATGAGTGGTTGAGTGCCTTGAGGGATTCCATTGGTTTCCCTCCTGCTTCCCCTCATCATGCAATGATCTTTGTGTTGATTCACATCATCTCTTGATGGAGCAAGTTGAAGCTTGAAGATGAAGTCCTTTTTCCCTTTTCTCCTGCTGGATAACTTGGACTAGAAGACAGACTGTTGGGCTGCTTTTATAACACCCCCTTTCTATACCCCCAATTAATCAATTAAAATCATATAAGCAATTAATAAAAGTTTCATCAGAGTATAAATTAAAACATGGTATAAAAGAGGCACATCACATTATCATCAAAACGAAACATAAATAATACCTGCTCATAAAGATATGTAACTAAAGGGGTAAATCTCAACTAAAAACAAAGCATAGCGCTTAAAACCCACATATCAATATTTAGAATAAAGCGGAAACATCTAAACATTGAAATCATTTCATTAACATAAGTGTCACTACTCGAAAAATGCATCGCGCAACGACGGGGAGGCGAAAAGGGAAGGACAAAAGAGTCGCCACCGAACTTTATTTATCCCATGAGGGGAAAGGAAAATATCGAGAAAACCTTAATAAAGATATGGATAAGATGGTCTCGCAACCAAGAACGGGTTCGGAAGCCGGTTATGCAAGGGGAAGGTATTAGCACCCCTCGCATCCATCGTACTCGATGGGAACCATTTGCTTGTCAATGTGTGATTACATCTGCTTAAATTTTATGCTATAAAAGTGTTTTCCAAAGGGTAAAGAAAAAAAAGGTTTAGAAACTAAGAAAGGAGGCAACGGGGAAGAAGAGAGAAAGAACAGACTTGATAGGACTTCGCAGTCCTATGCCTACGTATTCTGAATAGACGTGAGAAAATCAGAGTCGACGTAGTTCGGGGAACTACAGATATGGGGGGGAAAGTGCTCGACAAGGATTGTGGCCCTTGTGCCTACGTATCTTTACTTGAAAGAAGTAAAGAATCATAGCAGCCGTAGTTCGGCCTACGGTTTGTTGATATTTTTATGGAAGATGCTATCATGCGCATTCTAGCAGTTTAGGTGTTTTGCTGCTTGCATGTGAGGAGACTTATGCGTTACCTGTTTGCGATAGAACGGGAGTAACATATCCTTTTGAAAGATTGATTAGTTTTCACCATGCGAGGCAAGATGTCACGTTTGATTGGTTGAATTGTTTTTAGGGGTGAGATAAGTCCTTAGATAGTAACCCCTATGGGTAGTACCCAATTCTTTATCTTAAAGTTTTTGTTATGAAAGGTGTGGCGAACGTAGCGTCTTTGTATTGAAAGACATGTATCAAGACCACCCACACTAAAGTTAATATCCTGACACTTGGAGAGGAAGGAGACTACACTCCATCCTCTCTCTTTAATTCAAAATCTTCATTCTTTTATTAAAGTATTTTGGCTTTGAATGGTAAGCGCTTTGCGACTGTAAACCCTATGGTAAATGTCAGCACTCGGGATATGAGAAGGCCTACGCCTAACCACTCCACGACCAATCAAGTTTTGTTACGAAAATGAGTTTGAAAGTGCACTCGGTGCGTGACCGAGGTTTTAGGTCATAAAGGTTTCGAAGGGGAGTTATGAAAGGAGAGAGATGGTAGATAAAGATAGGTGATGGATAAAATTGCGTCTTTGTATTGAAAAATGAGTATCAAGACCACTCACACTATGATGAGTATCTTAACACTCAGAGAGGAAAAAGTATACACTTAATCCTTTCTTAATATAATTCAACACAAAGAGGAAATGATTTTTATAATTGAAGGTATTTATGAAAATGAATTTGGTACAGGACCGAGGGTTTTTTATGAGGAAGATATGTAAGTTCATGGTGATAACCAAAAGAGAGTAAACCCTAGCATGTTAACTAACATGGGATGCAAAAAAATCTCACAAGAAAGTCAAGCACATTCAAAAGGAAATCAACAGCAAGTAGGATAACGATCTTAATGAAGGAACAAATTTCCATATAGGAAAAAGGCATCAAAATTAATAACAACATGTAATATTTTTACATTATACGAAAATAGACATTAAAACAAACATGTTTAAAAAAGAATGGACCAAAAAGGATGAAAAATGAGAAAGATATGAATTTTGGAAGTTTGGATGATTTAATGTACAAATAAAACAACAAGCAAAAATAAAATAAAAAAGTGCAAGGGGTGGGAGTTGAACCCACGCCCCTTAGCTCACTCATGCGCGTGTAAGAAAAATGAAAAAGGGACAAAAGGGTTGATCCTCCTCAGGGATCGAACCCAGGTCTGGCTGGTGAAAGGTGTGTTTAAGAGTAAGTTGCTTACCACTGGGGTGGCTATACATCCGTTGATATAGCCACCCCCATAAACATATAAGGCGCGCTTTGTGAATTTTCTGGGCAAAACCAAAGAACCAAAACCAAGACATTTTTTAAAATGCGTTTTGATGCTAACTTACTCAAATCTTAATGGATTTTAGTAAACTTTAGATCAAACTTGGGTAGAATTGAACAAGGATCAAGATGGCACAGTTGGTTTTTTGAAATGAGGCCTTGAAAAAGAAACACGATGGTAGTTGCAAAAAGATGTTTTAAAATGCAATAGGAGGTTCAAGTCATGCTCTAAACATTTCCAGATCAAACCAAGCACATGCACACACCACAAACATGTTGATGAATGAATTTGAGCACAAGATAGAGTTCAAAACAGACTGTGATGAAAAATGATGATAAAGTTGCAAATTGGTGAAATTATGTTCAAAAAAGACTTTGCATCTTAACAATGTTAAAACAAGTGACTTAATGACAAATGCAATGCTTAATAACTCCAACTGAGAATTCAACACACAAGGTTGAGCCTGATGGCATCAGAGGTTATCAGGCCTTTGAAGAGAAACTGGCAGAAACACATTCATCAAGACAACATTACCAATGGTCTTGACTTGATAGCAACAAAACCTAGGCCTTTCATACCAACAACTCTTTTTCAAAGTAAAATGGCAGGTCAAGACACGATAATGTTAAAAACACATAGATTCAAACAATGGCTCAGCAATATAAATTATCATCACAATGATACAACACATGAGACATCCATTCTACACACCTTAATTATGAGCTGACAAGTCTACAACAACATCACTATCTCAACACAAGCATCCTCTAAATTATGCCTAAATAAACCAGTCCAACAACCTTGACTTCTCATGACAGCACCTACCATGAATTAGGCTGTCTGAGACTTGCCTTCATAACCACACAAACTTGAGTTCAAAGTCATCTTAACTTGATCCTCCAAAACTGTTTCAAAACCTAACAACCTAACAGAAGCCTAAATTTGATTCAACAAACTCAAATCCTCAAGCATAAACATGACAGCAAAGAAAACTTAAACCTAAGCATGCCACAACTAAATCCCAACTGTCTAACTTTAAAATCCTCCCTAAAACTAAGCAAAAACCAAACACTAACACTACCATGCCTAGGGTATCAACACCAAGAGTTGACAACTTTGAGCATCTTAACATGGCCTGATAAAATCTAGCTTCATACATTCTGTCAGCAGCCCAAAGACAATCCCTACTGCTATATCCAAAGACAGACCCTAATTCACACCACTTGAGCTAAACAGATCCAATATGAATAAATCCTAAAGCTTGTTAATACACAATAAAGTTCAAACACCACAGGTTACTACCTGTTCTAGCCACAACAGATGCAATTGAAACAAAATGAAAGTATGCACACTTGAAATGTATTAACTCATGGACTAAGTTCAAAGCAATATCTCAATTTCCTACTGAAACAAAACATGGTTGTTAAGTTGCAAAAATGTGAAAGTGGCTTAAAATGCAATTCAATGTTGGAATTCAAAACAGAAGTGATTGAGGTGGGTGAACAGCATGAGAAAACCATGAATATGATGCTGAAGGTATTCTAACAAGAAAAATGATGTAAAGCAAGCTTGGAATAAGAACTGGTGTATGAGCTGTAAGTGTATTCATGATATTGATGTATTTTGGAACCAAGGCATAAAGCTGAACTGAATCAAACTTGACAAAAATCATATGTTGTAAGCATACTAGCAGGAATTTTCACACTCAAGAATCAACATGGACTGAGTGAAACAGACATCTAATCATGGATTGCAAGTTCATCATAATAATGCCAACTTCAATGATGCAGTTGAAATGCAGTTTGAGATTAAAACAAGTATTGCAACAATTCAAGCCACACAACCTTCACACACATGTCTCAAGTGTGCTAAAAAATATGTCTAGACCCTAAAACCAATCATATGTCAAATAGAATGAAAAAGGGGATGTGCAGGGCAAGCATAGCATGAAAATGCAGACTGTCCAACTATGGATGTGCACAACAGTTGGTAAAATAGAACAAAGAAATCATGAGACATTCACCAACACATTGAAAATGTAATGAGGAGCAAGTATACACAATTACCAAACCAAACTTAAATGCAACATAAGACTGCTGAGCCCTAGCAATTGAAATTGGAGAAAATTGCAATGTGGAAACCAAAATCAAGTAGCAGCCAGAATTGGAATGAATAGACATATCAAACATCTTCAAAACATCATATGAAATGTGTCTACACTTCAAAATTGCTCACATATATCATGGAATTGAAAATCAAGTGTCAACTGCCCAAATATTCATAAAATACAACATGAGAGTCAAAACTGGTTTGGAGAAGTGGGAGGTTAGGAAAATGTCATACACGAGTTCAAAATAAGATAACAAATGAGTTTAGCTCTTAAGGTTATCATGAAATGCCTATAACAAGAAAATGACCAATATGAATGCATTCTCAAACATGATGAAACCAAACTGTTATGACAGAGTAAAGGGGCAGATAGAAGTGATTGAATCATGAACACACAAGCCTCATATGCTATTAGAGGTCCAATGTTCATGAACTGGCCCAAAACCAACAAAAAAAGTGAAGTGTGTGCAAAGGCTTCAAAATAATTTGACAGCACAATGTAATACAGACTGGTCAAACCATAAACAAGTGGTCTTATGTCAAAGGGATAGCACATACACCTCAAAATGTGAATTTAAATGAGTCTCAACTTAGAGAAACCATCATATTGCAAGCAGGAAAGAATTTGGTATGTGAGTGGCAATCAACGATCAAGAGTGAATTTAAAAGAGGTGATCCCAACAAAAGTGAATTCAGACCAAACACAAGCATATTCCAAAGCTACAACAGCTGTTCATGTTGATGTTGTTCTTCTCCCATAACACTTCTTCCTCTAAAATTCACTGAACATGGCTAACAGCAAAGAAGTATCAAGATTCTCCTGCACCAGAATATGCTTGCAGATGTGTGTCATGGATTGTGGCAGAAAAATATTGAGTTTTATGTTCAGCTGGTAAATATGGCTTGTGACAGGAAACATGCTTTTGTTGTATTGGAATATTGGTCATGACTTGTTTCAGAATGGTGTTGAGGTTTATGTTCAGTTGGTAGTGACTGTGTTGCAAAATGATCATGGTATTTGGGATATTGAATTTTCAAGCACAGGACCACAACTGATGGACAAGTCAAACACTAAACTCTAGTCTCAAGAATTAAAGGCTTCAAAAACACACATGAGATGATTGATAGCAACAAGTTCTCTCTTATGCATGCTAGCAGAGACCAATACAAACAAACCACCTCAAACTCCAACAGGCTGCTAAATGTCTAACTGAAGGTGAGAAAATACTTAGAAGGGGGGTTGAATAAGTATGAAGATAAAAACTTATAAATAAAAACTCAAGTATTTTTATCCTGGTTCGTTGAACTCAACTACTCTAGTCCACCCTTCCTAGAGTGATTTGTCTTTCTCAATCAAGGACTTAATCCACTATTTAATCAACCGATTACAATAGTAAGCACTAAGAACAATTGTTCAAAGTCTTCTCAAGAACTACTGATCCTAACTGGATCTTCTTAAGGTTTTCTTACAATCAAATGTAATAACAAATACAAGTGTTTAAAATGCTTCTAATAAAGCTTTATCACAACTGTGATGTTTCACTTAATATTAAGAGCAAAGAAATTAATTCTAGAAAGAATGTGAATTGTATGAGAGCTTTGGATATTGAATTCTTTTCAGGTAAAACGTCAACTAAAGAAGATGGTTGGAGACTTGCTTTTATAGGCACATTGATCCAAGAGTATTTCACGTTGAGAAGAGTGTACCAAAAGGTCTGAGCCTTTTTGTCTTCACATCAAGTGACCTTTCCTAGAAGAAGAAAGCACAGAGAAATCCTTTTTGTCTGTGTTCTTATGTCTAGCATAAATAAGGAAAGAGTCATTTGGATATTCCAACGGACATAATCTTTGAATTCTTCTTCATCAATTTTCAGCAAGAATTATCAGAGTCTAATTTGATCAGAGCCTTCTGATGTTGATCAGAGTTTTGCTGAATCAGAGTTTTTGCAGCAGGTGTGCTTTTAGCGTGTATAAGTTCAGAGCATATTTGAGTCAGATCCTCAGTACTGGCAGCTTTAGTACTCTCAGAATCTTCTGTAGTAACTATGCTTGAAAACTCTTCATACAGAATTCTTCTTTGGTTCAGATGCTTCTGACTTGCCTCAGATTCTTCTGGAGCTTTTGCTTCAGATCCTTTTGGAGGCTACGCTCAGGATCTTCTGATGGCAGCGTTCAAAATCTTCTAATGGATGCATCTGACGCTTCAGAGCCTAGCATATTTCTTATGTTCAATTCTGATTTGCTTCTGGAGTGATAATTACTTTAATATCTGTAGCAAACACTCTTAAGCAAAGTTTAGAGTATATAATTCTTAATTACAAAATTTCATAATAGTTATCATCAAAACATAGAGATATTATTAAGAATCAATTTGTGTTCTAACAATCTCCCCCTTTTTGATGATGACAAAAACATCAGAAATTTTGTTTAATTGAAAATAGAATAATTATAACTCCCCTTGAGATGATGAATCTCCCCCTGAATTAAATATAAATAAGGAATAGAAACTTCCCTTTTGTCTTGAGTGTTTTTCAGAGTTAGAGCTTGACTGTTCTTTAACATTTGAGAGTCAGAGTGTCTTGCATATTTCAGAGTCAGATTCTGATAATTGTCAAATGATCTGAAAGTCTCAGAGTTTCTTTTACAGAGTATACTTATCAAATGTTCTGAAATACTCAGATTTTATGTTAGATAAAATTGATATGTCTGAAGTTTCATTCTGGTGAAGTTTAATTAAACAGTTCAGATCTATTTTCTCCCCCTTTTTTGTCATAAGCAAAAAGTAATAATTTTGAAAAGACAAAGAAAAGGAAACAATAAATGAGATAAATCATGTGGAGAAAACTTTGAAACATTCATTCATTCATTCAGAGCAAAAGTACACACATCAGAAGATATTCAAATACATATGCAAACATTAGATGCAAACATCAAAAGAAAAAAATAAATAAACTAAGATTGTTTTGACAAAAGAATCTTCAACAGATCCGTGATCTCAGAAGAAGACTGTTCTTGTTTTGACATCCACTTAGCCATGGTTTCATTCTTCTGATCCTGTTTGGACATCCACTGAGCCATGTCTTCAGATTTCTTGTCTTGCTTAGCCATCCATGACTTGATTTCTGATTGACCAGCTTCCAGAACTGCAATCTTATCTTCAAGATCTGGATATTCTTTCTTGATCTTAGATGAAGAAGGTGGAACAGTTTCTGAAGCTTGAACAGAGTCAATTTCCATAGGGGCTTTGGAGCTAGGAGCAGTAGAGCCAGAATGATATTCTATCAGAGTCATAGCCAGAGGGTTGTCTTCAGAAGCAGATTCAGGATTCTCTTCTGATGATGAAGGAGCATCTGTAAGAAGCAATGGTCCAGATCTTTTAACAGTCCATAACAGACTTCTAGTAGCTTCAGCAAATATGAGCTTCGCATCATCAGAATATACGTTCTTCAGATTTGATGCTACAATGTTGAATCTATTTATGAAGCCATTCCAAATGGCATCAGATTCCTTTGCATCCATTGTTGATAAACATTTCCTCTGTACAGAACCTAAATACATCTGAATTTCTTACAAAAAACTTGTAAATAAATGATCAACATTCAGTCTAGGTCGTAAGTTTAACAGAGTTTCCAAGGTTATTGGCTTTGGTTGGGGAGTAGGTGGAAAGATGGACTTATGAATGGAGATCAGAGGAGGAGGGTAGTAGGGTATGAATGGAATTTCAGATGATTTGTCAGGTTTTGATCTGGTTAAAGCATTCATCAGATTTGGTTTTTCTTTTGTTGGATAGGAAACCACATCAAATGATTTATCAGAGTAAGGTTTGAAAGCAGATTTAGCAGGTTTATCAGATTTAACAGATATAGCAGAGTATGGTTTTGGATCTGATGAAGGTACTGCTGACATTTTTTTAATATATGTTTGAAGCACAGATGGTAGAATGATGGTAAGTTTAGGTTTGAGAGGAGTGATAGTGTCAGAGGGTTCAATTCTGGTGTAGAAAATTTTCAAGGTGAAACTAGAAGGAAGTTTGTTAGAAGAAGATAGTTTGCACGAAGCAGATACATGCTCAGATGTTCTTGGCCTGGGTGCAGGGGTAGGATTGGGAATGGTAATTTCAGAAGATGGTTTAGGTGTAGGAATAGGATTTGGAATAATAACTTCAGAAGAAACAGGGGGTTCTGGTTGGTTTACTTCAGAATTTCTGTGAGAGGGGGATACCAAAAAATCTGGGTGTATATCAGATTCTGATGGATTGGATGATGAGGTTGGAGTGTAAGAGGTAGAAGACACTTCAAAAACCGTTTTGAGAGGTGTAATGTTTAGAAACTCTGTCTTAGGAGTATGGGTTTCAGATGGGTTAGCTGTTTCTGATGGATTTTCAGAAGGTTTTGATGGTGGTTCAGATGTAGGTAGTTCTGATGTAATAGGATCAAATGTAACTTTTACAGATCCAATAGGTTCAGATGTGGTTGATAGTGGTTTTTCTGGTTCTGGTTGTTTTTCTTGTTGTTGTGGTTGTGGTTCAGATTGTTTTTGTTGTTGATTTTCTTATTGTTTTTCTGGCAGTTGTTGTTGTTGTTCAGATTGTTTCTCTGGTTGTTGTTGTTTTTCTGTTTGTGGAGTTTGATTGGCTGGTGTTGTTGTTGGTGTTGGTATAGATGACTGTGTAGTAGAAGGTTTTATAGGTGAGATGGAAACAGGATTAGATGATTTTTGTGGGGATGGAACAAATATATGAGGTGGAGCAGGAATAGATTTTTTTTGAGTAGAAGGTGGTTTTGGAATAGACTTAAATGTTGAATCATTTACAACAGTATTATTTACAGAAGATACAAAAGATTTGGTACCTTTAATCTTGATACATTTTGCAAGAACAGAAGGAGCGTCTCCAGATGCTTTCCTCTTGATCAGCTTCTGAGGCTTGTCAGCAACTTTGGGCTACTTCTGAACAGTCACATCTTCTGCTTCTGATTGACTTCTTTTTCTAGTGATCTCATCTCCTCCATCAGGCAATGGTTCCCTTGCTCTTTTCAAAATATCTGCAGGAATGGGCGTTCCATCTGCCTTGCAAGCATCAATATATCTCACTATTATTTCCCTTGGTTCTTCAGCAAAGAACAGAGGGTAGTCTTCTACTGGAATTCGCTTCTGACTGAGTTCAGAAATATTCAGCTTCTTGGGTGCAGATGTGAGTTCTTCTACAATTTTTAGTCTCTGAAGACTCTTTGCATTCAGAGGTTTTCCAAGAATGAATTCAAGTTCATCTGTGACTCCAACAGCATATAGAGCAGTCACCAGTCCATTTTCTGTCAGAATATCTGAAATTAACCTTCCAAAAGGAATCCATGTTCTGATCTTCTGACCTTTTTCTTTCACAGATTCTCTGGAGGCATTTATATGATTCTATAAGTGCATGAACAGAATGTAGGGAAGATCTACCTTAGTTCTCTGACTTAAGCAGTACATAAAGTAGAGTTGTTCATTGTTCACGTAATCTGGAGAGTTTGTAGATTTTCTGTGATGAATGCATCCCATGAAAATCTTTGCCCAGATCTTGTAGTCAGGCTTCAGATCTTTGAACTTATTAGAGGCCTGTCCAGCAGTCATAACTTCCTCATAAACTTCTTCCATATCTACACGCCCAGCTGGAAGATGAGATACTCCATCAGTCTCCTCATATCCAATGAGTTTCCTGATCAGATCTTCTGTAATGATTATCTCTTTACCCAGAACAAAAGATAAGATAAACTTAGGGTATACAGCAGCATGGATCCAGAACTCTTTCACCAGATGGGGGTAAACTGGTCCAAAAAGTCTGTCAAAGTATTTTACCCATCCTTGAGCATCAATTATGGAACGAAACTCAAATCCATTTTCAGCCAGTGAATCAAATTCCACCATTGATTCACAGAGAACTTCCAGTTTGTCAATAGGTGTTAACAAAGTTCTTTTTGGTGTCGTATATGGAGTCACACCCATATTTGCAGCAGTAACTGCTGCCATGGTTGATTGAAACTGTGCAGCAGTGGATGATGAAGTTGCCATTGAAGATGAGTTTGTCAAACGTTTAGGGTTTTTGTGAAGAGAGAAAAGAAGACAGAAATGCATAAACGTTTTGAGATGTGAAAAGTGTGAAAGTGGTGAGAAATGAGATATTTATAGTAAACACTTAGGCATACAAACAGACAGATAATGGCACGTTTACACATAGCAATTAATGAAAAAGAATAAAAATCATTGCAAGCATTAATTGATTCTGACAAATTGGGGGAAAATCAAGATTTTCACTATTCAAACTTCACCTCAAACGTCTCTTCAGTAGTGTACACGCCATCTTTGCAGATTTAGAATGACACGTGTTTGCTTGCATGTGCTTCTGAATTCTCTTGAGAAATGAAACGTTAACCAACGTTCAGATCCTCTGATTATTGTTAGTTCAGATTTTCACAAATAGAGTAATTTAAGGAAATGAATAACTAAGCAGATGAAATACTTCAGAGCATTAAACATTTTGCATCTGTAAAATTTGCTTTTGACAAATATTATTCTGGACAAAAATCCATACCAATGTTTTTCAGAATAAATTTGAATCTATCTTCAACAAGGGGTTTTGTGAAAATATCTGCCCATTGATGATCTGTATCAACAAAGGCTAAATTTATAATTCCCTTCTGAACATAGTCTCTGATGAAATGATGCTTAATTTCTATATGTTTTGCCTTAGAGTGTAAAATGGGGTTTTTAGACAAACATATAGCAGAAGTATTATCACAGAATATAGAAATGTTACTTTCAAATATTTGATAGTCTTCTAGCTGACTTTTCATCCAGAGCATCTGCGTGCTACATCCAGCAGCAGCAATATATTCTGCCTCTGTGGTTGATAGTGCAATTGTGGGTTGCTTCTTGCTGTACCAAGAGATTAGATTTCTTCCTAGAAATTGACAACTTCCAGAAGTACTTTTTCTTTCCACTCTGTCTCCAGCGTAGTCAGCATCACAAAATCCAACTAATTTGAAATCATCAGATTTTCTGTAACACAAACCCACATTAAAAGTACCTTTCAAATACCTTAGAATCCTCTTGACAGTTGTCAAGTGTGATTCTCTAGGATCTGATTGGAATCTAGCACACAAGCATACACTGAACAATATGTCAGGTCTAGAAGCAGTTAAATAAAGAAGAGATCCTATCATACCTCTGTAGAGTTTCTGATCTACTTTCTTACTTACCTCTTCCTTGCCTAGTGAACTAGTTGGATGCATGGTTGACTTGAATTCCCATAAAGAATCCCAATTCTCCCATCATGCTCATTTCAAATTCTGCCTGCATACATTGAGCAAACTCTTTTCCCAACATAGTATTGGTAGATCCAAATATGATATCATCCACATATATTTGACAAATTAGAAGATCTTTCTTAAATGATTTACAAAAAAGTGTTGTGTCCACTTTGCCTCTGATGAAATTTTCTCCAGAAGAAAATTGCTCAATCTCTCATACCAAGCTCTGGGAGCTTGTTTTAAACCATACAGAGATTTCTTTAGTTTGAAAACATGATCTGGAAATTTTTCACTCTCAAAACCAGGAGGCTGGTGGACATAAATTTCTTCTTCTATAATACCATTAATAAAGGCACTTTTAACATCCATCTGATACAGAGTGATGTTATTTTGTGCATCAAATGAAATAAGAAGGCGTATAGATTCTAACCTTGCCACTGGAGCATAAGTTTCAGTATAATCAATACCTTCTTGTTGACTGTACCCTTGAGCAACAAGCCTTGCCTTATTTCTTTCAACTTCTCCTTTCTCATTAAGCTTATTTCTGAAGACCCATTTAGTTCCAATTATATTGAATCCTTTTGGTCTTTGAACTAAATCCCACACATCATTTCTGGTAAATTGATTTATCTCTTCTTGCATAGCAATAATCCAATCATTGTCTTGCAGAGCTTCATCTACAGAAGTTGGTTCAATTACTGACATCAGTCCAAATAATGATGCTTCAGATGATCTGAGAAATGATCTTGTTCTGATAGGGTCATCCTTCTTTCCAATGATAACATTCTCTGGATGTGTCATACCCCAATTTTTTACCAGACATTTTTTCGAGCTTTTATTCATCAGGCTTTATTCTTGCTTTACATCATCTGCATAACATAACATGTCCTTCATATCGTAACATTTTCACCATCTGTATGTCATATCCACTATTCATATCATCTAACCATCGTGCATACAAAATAAGTGTTTTTGTGCTTATGTCTAAGCTCGGGTCTTGCAAGCACAAATTAAGATTCAGGGTTTTGTGCATTGGAGTCCATGTTTCAATTCGTAATCTCTAATTTCAAGGCATGATTCTCTCGCATTGAAGATTTTGGTTCCTCATGTTTCAAGTGGAAAAGTTCAATATTGTTTCCTTTTATTAGTGTCATTTCTCAAGAATTTGGTTCAAGGCTTTAATTCCTCCCAAGATTGTGGTAAATTGGTTTTGAGTACGATTTTGGGATTCAATACAGTTCGATCATCATGTGGTTAATATGGTCCAAGCAGGCTTCGTGTGAAAATTCAAGAATGATGCAAAATGTTTTTTAGTGTATGTTACACGTTGGTTTTGGATGCAAATCAAGTCTAAGTCACAATTCTTGTCAATATTAATCATTTATTCCAAGTTCACACATCATAGAAAGTTTCAATTAAGTTTGAACACAAGTGACCATAATGATTAAAAGACTACAATCCTCAATAATTCAAGGCAAGGTGATACAAATTGTAATTCAAATTACTAAGGTGCACATAGTGTTATCAAAGCTCATTTCACAACAAAGTAGAGAAACAAGCCCATGGATTTTAAGCCTATTACAAAAGTTTTCATTACAAATGATAACAATTACAACAAAAAGGCTTATTGCTTGTCATTCAAATAAACAACAAATTGGCAGCAAAAAGTGGAAAGGCCCGTTTCAATATATTAGGACAATAAAAGTCTAAAACCCTCTACACACATTGAAGTCAAACCATGATGTACATTCTGCAGCAACCATGTACCAAAATCCTGCACTATGCCCCCACAAACCGTACTGCTACACAAAAACTACAAGCCATCCGTACCACACACAATAAAAACTCTGCTATAAAACCTGCAAGTGAAGACAGGCTACACAATAGCTTTGATAACAACAAGACACCTATGCATCCTGCATCAACCATACTATCCTACATGTTATTACACTTGCAACCATTTCTGCATCAATTCGTACAGACCTATTGCTACACTCCAAACATTCCAATAAATTCCTGCTGCAACTTCACCAACACGCACAGGCCTGCATTTCCCAAACAAAACCTGGACCTGTTATTGCAGAACAACAAAACAGCAATGAAAATGATTTATCAATGACAACCAACAAGCCTGTTACAAAGCATGGTACCTTCTGTAATGGAAAATGACCTATCAACACAACAGGACAAACGTTTTAAGTTTGGTTTTGATTTATGTTTAAAAAAGAACAGAGCCATTTCAGAAAAAGGGGGAAATATTTGAAACGGAGAAATGATTGAGAAAGAATATAAAAAATGGATTACCTTTCATTCTCGGAGGATCCTCAATGTTTAGAGGCCACAAAACAACACACAATATAACACTTTAAAAGAAACTTCAATGCCTATTACCATGACTCCCCTCCGGCTCCTCCCTGGTTTCTTCTTCAATTCATCCGTCGACGCAACCGCGTACACGCCATTGTCCTTTTCGTCACTTCAAACCACATAAATTCTATTCTCTTCAACCCAATATCAATCCTTCTTCTTCATTTCATTCTTCAAACAACACCTAAATTCCTGCTGAACCCACAAAACCTGTCACAAAAACATCAGCTCAAACACCATGTAATCACTAGAGATCAAAACACCTCTCTCATTTACATCCTTCATTACCGTAACAGCCGCGAAATCACGACCTTAACATCCCTCCTTCATGTTCTGTTATCACCATCTTACCGACATCATACCAGCAACACCAGCTCAGCTAACTCCACAGCAGTACCTTCATCTTTCATTTCATCATCAACTTTATACACTTGGTACCTCGTAATACAACCAGAAAGGAAATGAATTTGAGGAAGGAGAACGCAACCATATCACCATAATCAGAAGCAAAAGGAGGAAAGAAGATTACCTGAGCATCCTTGCACTACTTTTATCAATGTTTATTCTTGATGTGTTGATTTTCTGGACTGTGGTAAGATGTTGAGCTGATGTGAGGGAGTCTCTAAAACCGTGTGAAAAAAACCTTTGAACTAGCTTTCATCTTCCACTCAACAATACCCCTTACAAATTCATTCGTCAACATCATAACGTTCCAGCTCCATTTCACATCGACAACTCACTCATCACGCCACCCTCCAGTGTTCTGCATCTGAAACATTTCCAAAACAAACTTCAAGCCATTTCCTTTGAACAATTCTGCACAGAACTTCATCTTCAACAATAGCCTCACCTTCATCAATCAACTTACCTCCTATCTTCCTTCAAATTTCCGATCCACCTTCCATTAACAACCTCCGCACAAGCTTCATTTCACCAATCCACAAACACAACCATAAGTCCCCACCTTCTCATGTTTCGAACCACTCGCAGAACCCGCAACCATAACAACACCGTTTTTTTTTTAAAAACTAAATCAGTTGAGTAACCACCAAACCCTTCACAATCCAGACAATCTGCACATAACAAACGGCAACGCACTTAAGCTGATCGCATAGAATGTTAGCATAAGTTGTAGACGAGCGATTGAAAGGCGAAGGAGAAGCGATACAAACCTGAGCAAAAATGAGGGAGAGGAATCGCCGCCGTGAGATCAAGATCGGGAGGGAGCAGCGAGAAAGCATGTTGGCAGGAGAAATTGAAGAGAATGGTGAAACTATGTTGCGAGAGAAGAAGAGGAATGAAATCGAGAAATTGATTGCTGAGGAACACGGTTAGGGATTTATCTTTCGATCAATTTGTTCGATTTGGTTGTTCGTATGGTCCCAAATTAAGTTCATGTTTTTTTTACTGACTGCACATTGCTGACTTGCTCTTCATTATTATTATTATTATTTTTTATTTTATTTTACTTAAAGATTTTTAATTAGCTAACTATTACTTAATTTTCAAATTATTACTTTTTTCTTCTCAAATGTTGTTTAAACCTTTTAATTAGTTTATTATATTTATTAATCATTACTACTTTTAATTAGTTTTGAATTATATTTTTATACATGGTTTTATTTAGATTTAGGATTATTTAATCTTGATAAAAAAGGTTTAATATAAAAATCTCAAAAAAAACAGTTTTCTTAATTAATTTTGTCATTAATCTAATTCATATCTCCTTTTTATATCATAACTTTTTTCTTGTCATTTGATTCTATCTTGTGACTGTTTACTGTAATGACTTGATCCTGCTTTCTCTTGTTGATCATGACGCGTATAGTACGTGACGGAGAAGGAATGAGAATGGAATCCCTCCTACGCTCACTCCGAGTATTTTGAAAACAAGGCGCTCGACTTGGTTGTTCGAAGTACTCGCCTCTACCCATAGACTTTGGAAAAATACGCATCCCCAACTTCTTTTCGAATAGAAATACGACGCAGTTAACACGTGACAGAGAAGGAGTGAGAATGGAGCCCCTCCTACACTCACTCTGAGTATTTTGAACACAAGACGCTCGACTTGTTTGTTCGAGATATTCACCTCTACATATAGCCCTTTAGTGCGACCCTAATCAAAAACAACACCAACATACCAAATCTCTTTTTCGCCTTAGGGCATAGTCAGAAAACCCTTTTTCAAGGTATAAGATCAACCAAATATACAATCATTTCTTAAGTGGCCGAACTACGGCTGCTCTGATTTCTCACACCTGTTGAGAATACGTAGGCATAGGATTGCGACGATCCTAGCGAGCACTTTTCTTTCTTTCCCATCTTTAATCATCCATACCCTTTAGCCAAGGACATGTTACGTCCGTTCTACCGCAAACAGGTAACGCATAAGACTCCAAGAGCGAGCCGCAATACACCTAACTGCTAGAATGCGCACGATAGCATCGTCCACCCAACATCCCCTTTTCCACCGTAGTCCCCTGAACTACGAATGCTCTGATTCTTCACTTCATACAAGTGAATATACGTAGGCACAAGGGCCCCAATCCTTGGCGAGCACTCTAATAAATACACCAACCCTTCTTTCTTTAAACAAGCAAACTTTTAGAATAAAACACCCATTCATGCGAAATAACCTAGGAGGTTCCCATCGAGTACGATGGATGCGAGGGGGTGCTAACACCTTCCCCTCGCATAACCGACTCCCGAACCCTAAGACTTGGTTGCGATGACCATGCTCCTTTCCCAAAGGTTTTATCACTATTTCCCTTTCCCTTCGTGGGATAAATAAAATTCGGTGGCGACTCTGTGTCATTTTTCGCATAGCGACAGCTGGCGACTCTGCTGGGGACTTTTTCCTAAGCGAGTCAAGCCTAACCTAGGTTGTTTTTGCGTGTTTGGGCTCTTTCCTTTTTGCTTGTTTATTGCTTTCATTGTTTTTTCAATTGTATCTCACCATGTTTGGTTTCATTGGTTCTTGGTATGGATTGAAAACTTTGGTGGCAAACCTTGAGGGAAAGACTCTATACCCGAGTCTAGAGTGTTAAAATTGAGATAGGAGAGGTTAAGTAGTATGGGCTTCCGAGATGCTCATCTCGTGATAGTCGATACGAGAACCTCGCTTAGAGTAGATTCATTTGAGAATGATGAGAACCGTCAAGCTCTTGGCGTGTTTGATCAACGTTTTCTCAAGAATCCATTACTCTAAGGACATTTTAGAACCCTAAACCTTTTTCCAACTAAGATTGATGGTCGCGTAGTATGGGTCCTCAAGAAGCTCTTCTCGTGTGGATCGATACGAAGACCTCGTTCAGAAGAGACTTTCTTGATGGAGTTGTTTCCTGGAAATGACTGACATACGTAACAAACAGTCAAGAAAGTCCATGACTCTGAAATCCTTGTCTAGAACCCAATGTCGATGTGTCTCGTAGTATGGGTCCCCGAGAAGTTCTTCTCGTGTGGGTCGATACGAGGACCTCACCCAAAAGAGATTCATGTGATGGAGTCATCCTCCGACATATTCATGTCATGTATGATGAACAGTCATGTGGATCCATGACTTTGGGATCCCAATTGAACTTTAGATCACACCTGGTGAGAACCTTGTGTTACGATCAATTAACTTTTATCCTTAATTCGTACCTTTGATCCTGTGTGCTAAAGTCAGATTAAGTACATTGCATCCCAGTGCATTCAATCTATTTCATGTGCATTGCATCTGCATTCTACATATCATTTCCTGCGAACCTCATACCACCTTTTGTTTCTAACCAGCTAGCTGATTTTCCGACACTTGCTCAGAATTGGAAATATGTCCCAGATCACTATGGAAGAGCTTCATAAAGGCCAGGAATTGTTGAAGGAGGAGGTCAAGCAACTGAAAACTCAGGTGAACTTGATTATGGAGATCCTGCAAACGCTGATGAGGAAGGAAAGTAACCCCGCACCAGTTGTTGCCGCAAAAATGCTTGATCCTATGGAAGTACTTAAGTCCCCCTCAAGTCAAGAGATGCCTCGTGAGCATGACCTACCACTCGGACCTATGAAGCATGTTTATCAACGACCATTACTTAATCCTCAGTCAGGTCTAAGGAATCAACCGCAAAGTAAGAATCCATATCCAAATCAGCGTCGAAGCTCTGCCCAACGAGGCCCGAACAGACCAAGTAGGCCAGAGAAACACTTTGACCCAATTTCTATGTCATATAGTCGACTCCTTCCTTTGTTGCTCAGTAACTCGTTGGTCCAACTAAGAGAACTTGGTCCTCCTCCAACACCGCCTCCTCTAGGCTATGATGCAAATGCCAGGTGTGTATTCCACTCTGGAGCACCTGGACACACGATCGAGGATTGTAAAAGTTTGAAGTACCAAGTACAAGGGTTGATTGAGTCCAGATTGATTTCATTTACGCCTCAAGGCCTTCAAATTAACGTCAACCCTTCATCTGGTTGGGCAGGCTCATCAGTTTCTGGCATGGAAGAAAATTCTGAAAGTGGGCATGGAAAAAGTTATCAGAGTGGTCCCAATGAGCAAGAAGGCTAGCCTAAATACGAGTCAAGAAAGAAAAAGCCTAATACCCAATGTTGGGAATTTTTATATCTTGTCTTTTCTAAGCATTTGTAATTTATTTCCCGTCATTTGCTACTTGTTTTTAAACATTGTTTTGTTTTGAATGGTAATATTAATGAAGTAATCATGCTTTTTGAATTAATCATGTCGCATTCGCTCATCTTTTCTTCACTTATATAAAAAAAAACAAAAAAATACATCCATATACACCTCTCGTCCACTTTCTTTTTCAAATTTTAGCAAAGATTGGAGGGAGGATGACGAAAACGAAATACCCATAATTGCAGTTGTATGCTTTCGGATAAAATCCTGCTGATGATGTACAGGCATTATTTAAAATCCCCTAAACACCGGAGATATAAGGATTTAGTCCCTAGTCAACCACTTTGAGCCTAGAAGTAGGAGTTTCTTTCGGATTTAAACCCTTATGATAAACCTGGGGCATGGGTAGTGTTTAGTTAATCTGATTGCACGTTCAGTCGCAAGATGAAATCCTTGTTATGGCATTTGTTCTTCAACGACCAACGACTTGGCAGTCACAAGCCTTTCAAAAAATATATGCTAAAAGAAAAGCCTGCTAAGTTGAACACCCAAAGAGGCAACTTAGGCAAAAGTTAGGGATCAAAAATAAAATCAAAAAAAGGTCCTCAAACCCTCAACAAAAACAAAATAAGATTCAGTGGCTACTCAAATGAAAAGGGTCACTGACATCCATCAAAACCAAATAAGGTGACTGCCACATCGAACGAACCTTGAACCGTCAAGCTTACACTGTCAAGATAAGCACGTGTGGAATTAGCTGAACATAGGACTGGAGATCATCACGAAGAAAGGGTGGGGACAAATAATACTTTGAGCCTTATATCCTTTGTTTCTATAACCGTGAACCAGACCATGTTATAACCCTTAAAAAGACCTAATTGAAGTAGGGTTTATTCTGAAAGCATGCTACAGTAAGGTTGCGTAAGCTGACTCCCCGCATATTTGCTAATCTTCAGTATTGGTGTCATATTGTGGTAATATTTTTCACACACCAATAAATCAACACTGCGTTTGGATTAATGGTCCATTTGTCACACACTTCCACATCATTCCTAATAAAATGATCTTTCAAATTTGCATGAGAATCGCATTACAATTACCATTTGTGAATAAACAATTTAAATTGCAAGTCGGTACTTGACATCAAGGAAAGGCTAACAAAGAGTAATAAAAGAGGATTTGACCGTTCATCAAAATTGACCGGAATCAAAAGCACCTTGTGGTCTTGTGGATCAGGGACATTGGCATCCAATGATGGTGAAACAGGCTAGTCTAAAGCAAGCCCCCAAGCATCATTTGATTAGGGGACGAGTCATGAAAAAATTGGTTGATCAAAAGAGAATCATCACAAGACTCTACCAACTAGGGGCAGGTCATTCAAAGGTTCTTTGATTAAAAGAAAAGTCCTTCCAATGCTCAATCAGCGCAGGTCGAATCGCTTCAACGCTCATTCTGGGGGCAAGCTACTTCAAGAGTACGTCGAGGCCCATCACTCCAAGAGTTGGTTAATCGAGGACTAACCTCTTCATCACGCAAGATTCTGAGGCAGACCATCTCGAGGTCATCTCATGACGAGCTACCTCCAATCTCTCTTTTAAGGAGAAATTCTCCAGAGACCCTTTCATACTGGGGCAAGTTGAACTAAAACTGGGGCAATTCCTCTCCGTGTTTCAAAGGAAAATTCTCCAGAGACCCTTTCAGATTGGGGCAAGTTGAACTAAAACTGGGGCAATTCCTCTCTGTGTTTCAAAGGAAAATCCTCCAAAGACCCTCATACTGGGGCAAGCTGAACTAAAACTGGGGCAAGCTATTTCCATGCCTTTAAGCTTATCCAGCAAGCTCTTTCAAGTTCAAGACGAGTGTTGGGGAATCATGCTATTAGCCCACCCGACCAAATCACCCTTTTCTTTAGCCTACTTTCAGACTCCGGTTCCCGTTTGATGGTCAATTGTCCTTTCAAAGACCAATTATTGTCTGGAAAACCATAAAAATAGTTCCCATTTGACAATCAAACAAGGAGTCAGTTTCTGGCCTAACAACTTAACCTTTTTGCCACCAATTCTCGTCTGGTAACTCACCTTCAGGGCCCAACCATACTTGGCACGACCCTCACCCATAATCACCATGTCCTTGCATCCCCGACATTTTTGCATACATCCTGCATTTTTACATACGTGCTTAGCCGGTCGTTCTCTAAGATACAAATTCCTTGTGGACATCCTAGCAAGATCCTTTAAGAGCACTATCCCTTCACTTACCTTTTATAAGTCTATTTTGAGATATCTTCTCACCTTACCTTTCGTAAGGGATTTCATGGCCTTTCGCATGAAATCTTATCCTTTCGCTTCCTTTCGTAAGCGTTTCCTCGCTGTCTTTTACACACGACAAAACTTTGTATTGGGTATCTTCGATCAACTTGGATGCTTGATGCCTATGTGGCCAAGAACTGAATGGTCGCCATACTTAAAGAATATCATCTCCGCCGTTGTGCCTGTGAGGTCAAATGATGTTCTGATACCCTTTGCAAGAGGATGGTTATTGCCCTCAATTTACCTTTTGTGAGTCTTTTTGTGTCTCTTTCACGAAATATCTTCACCTTGCCTTTCACAACAGATTTAACTTACCTTTAGTAAGACCCATCGTGCCTTTTGTACAGGTTCTTGTCAGCTTACCTTTGGTAAGTATCCTCTCTACCTTTTGTGGAAGGAATTTTTCTCCTAACCTTTTGTTTAGGGTTTTGTTCTGCCTTTTGCTGAAGAAAGTATGATCGTCCTCTCCTGAGGGAGTTTCCTATCTACCTTTTGTAGAAGGAATTATCTCCAAACCTTTTGTTCTGGAGTCCTATTTACCTTTTGTAAAAGGAAATTTTTCTCCTAACCTTTTGTTATGGAGTCCTTTCTGCCATGACAGAAGGAAATACGATCATATTCTCCCGAGGGAGTCTCCACTATGTGATGTAGAAGGAGTTACTATTTCTCCAAACCTTTTGTTATGGAGTCCTATTTACCTTTTGTAAAAGGAAATTTTTCTCCTAACCTTTTGTTCTGGAGTCCTCTCTACCTTTTGTAGAAGGAATATTTTTCTCCTAACCTTTTGTTCAGGAGTCCTCCTTGCCTTTTGTAAGAGGAAAACCGTTTATTTTCGAGTCTTCCCTACCTTTCGTAGAAGGAATATCTCATAATCCCTTATTTTCCGAGTCCTCTCTACCTTTCGTAGAAGGAATATCTCGTCGTTTTATTTTGGAGTCCTCTCTACCTTTCGTAGAAGGAATATCTCACAGTTTATTTTAGAGTCCTCTCTACCTCTCGTAGAAGGAATATCTCACAATCCTTTATTTTTAGAGTCCCTTCTACCTTTAGTATAAGGAATATCTCGCAACTTTATTTCTAGAGTTCTCCCTATCTTTTGTAGAAGAAATATCTCACTACTTTTCTATTCTCGAGTCCTATCTACCTTTTGTAGAAGGAATATCTCCTAACCAGTTATAATTCCCTATTACAAGGCGTCTCTCTGCCTTTTGTAGGAGAGGTTTCAGATTATAGATGTACTATTACCATCCCTTTTCGGGATTCTGCAGGGATTTTCCCCTTTCAAGACTGGCAAGGCACTCATTGAAGCATGACGTACATTTGCATTTCAAGCATTCCCTACACTTGCATCTCAAGCATATTACTGCATCTAGTTAGTCAAAATTCTAGGTATTCTAGTATTTAATCCACTTTTACCTCGAATGTCTGAAAGCTATCGCTATTCATACCTTCAGGTCCAAGAAGATTAAATAGGGGCAGCTGTCATACCCCAATTTTTGACCAGACATTTTTTCGAGCTTTTATTCATCAGGCTTTATTCTTGCTTTACATCATCTGCATAACATAACATGTCCTTCATATCGTAACATTTTCACCATCTGTATGTCATATCCACTATTCATATCATCTAACCATCGTGCATACAAAATAAGTGTTTTTGTGCTTATGTCTAAGCTCGGGTCTTGCAAGCACAAATTAAGATTCAGGGTTTTGTGCATTGGAGTCCATGTTTCAATTCGTAATCTCTAATTTCAAGGCATGATTCTCTCGCATTGAAGATTTTGGTTCCTCATGTTTCAAGTGGAAAAGTTCAATATTGTTTCCTTTTATTAGTGTCATTTCTCAAGAATTTGGTTCAAGGCTTTAATTCCTCCCAAGATTGTGGTAAATTGGTTTTGAGTACGATTTTGGGATTCAATACAGTTCGATCATCATGTGGTTAATATGGTCCAAGCAGGCTTCGTGTGAAAATTCAAGAATGATGCAAAATGTTTTTTAGTGTATGTTACACGTTGGTTTTGGATGCAAATCAAGTCTAAGTCACAATTCTTGTCAATATTAATCATTTATTCCAAGTTCACACATCATAGAAAGTTTCAATTAAGTTTGAACACAAGTGACCATAATGATTAAAAGACTACAATCCTCAATAATTCAAGGCAAGGTGATACAAATTGTAATTCAAATTACTAAGGTGCACATAGTGTTATCAAAGCTCATTTCACAACAAAGTAGAGAAACAAGCCCATGGATTTTAAGCCTATTACAAAAGTTTTCATTACAAATGATAACAATTACAACAAAAAGGCTCATTGCTTGTCATTACAAATAAACAACAAATTGGCAGCAAAAAGTGGAAAGGCCCGTTTCAATATATTAGGACAATAAAAGTCTAAAATCCTCTACACACATTGAAGTCAAACCATGATGTACATTCTACAGCAACCATGTACCAAAATCCTGCACTATGCCCCCACAAACCGTACTGCTACACAAAAACTACAAGCCATCTGTACCACACACAATAAAAACTCTGCTATAAAACCTGCAAGTGAAGACAGGCTACACAATAGCTTTGACAACAACAAGACACCTATGCAGCCTGCATCAACCATACTATCCTACATGTTATTACACTTGCAACCATTTCTGCATCAATTCGTACAGACCTATTGCTACACTCCAAACATTCCAATAAATTCCTGCTGCAACTTCACCAACACGCACAGGCCTGCATTTCCCAAACAAAACCTGGACCTGTTATTGCAGAACAACAAAACAGCAATGAAAATGATTTATCAATGACAACCAACAAGCATGTTACAAAGCATGGTACCTTCTGTAATGGAAAATGACTTATCAACACAACAGGACAAACGTTTTAAGTTTGGTTTTGATTTATGTTTAAAAAAGAACAGAGCCATTTCAGAAAAAGGGGGAAATATTTGAAACGGAGAAATGATTGAGAAAGAATATAAAAAATGGATTACCTTTCATTCTCGGAGGATCCTCAATGTTCAGAGGCCACAAAACAACACATAATATAACACTTTAAAAGAAACTTCAATGCCTATTACCATGACTCCCCTCCGGCTCCTCCCTGGTTTCTTCTTCAATTCATCCGTCGACGCAACTGCGTACACGCCATTGTCCTTTTCGTCACTTCAAACCACATAAATTCTATTCTCTTCAACCCAATATCAATCCTTCTTCTTCATTTCATTCTTCAAACAACACCTAAATTCCTGCTGAACCCACAAAACCTGTCACAAAAACATCAGCTCAAACACCATGTAATCACTAGAGATCAAAACACCTCTCTCATTTACATCCTTCATTACCGTAACAGCCGCGAAATCACGACCTTAACATCCCTCCTTCATGTTCTGTTATCACCATCTTACCGACATCATACCAGCAACACCAGCTCAGCTAACTCCACAGCAGTACCTTCATCTTTCATTTCATCATCAACTTTATACACTTGGTACCTCGTAATACAACCAGAAAGGAAATGAATTTGAGGAAGGAGAACGCAACCATATCACCATAATCAGAAGCAAAAGGAGGAAAGAAGATTACCTGAGCATCCTTGCACTACTTTTATCAATGTTTATTCTTGATGTGTTGATTTTCTGGACTGTGGTAAGATGTTGAGCTGATGTGAGGGAGTCTCTAAAACCGTGTGAAAAAAACCTTTGAACTAGCTTTCATCTTCCACTCAACAATACCCCTTACAAATTCATTCGTCAACATCATAACGTTCCAGCTCCATTTCACATCGACAACTCACTCATCACGCCACCCTCCAGTGTTCTGCATCTGAAACATTTCCAAAACAAACTTCAAGCCATTTCCTTTGAACAATTCTGCACAGAACTTCATCTTCAACAATAGCCTCACCTTCATCAATCAACTTACCTCCTATCTTCCTTCAAATTTCCGATCCACCTTCCATTAACAACCTCCGCACAAGCTTCATTTCACCAATCCACAAACACAACCATAAGTCCCCACCTTCTCATGTTTCGAACCACTCGCAGAACCCGCAACCATAACAACACCGTTTTTTTTTAAAAACTAAATCAGTTGAGTAACCACCAAACCCTTCACAATCCAGACAATCTGCACATAACAAACGGCAACGCACTTAAGCTGATCGCATAGAATGTTAGCATAAGTTGTAGACGAGCGATTGAAAGGCGAAGGAGAAGCGATACAAACCTGAGCAAAAATGAGGGAGAGGAATCGCCGCCGTGAGATCAAGATCGGGAGGGAGCAGCGAGAAAGCATGTTGGCAGGAGAAATTGAAGAGAATGGTGAAACTATGTTGCGAGAGAAGAAGAGGAATGAAATCGAGAAATTGATTGCTGAGGAACACGGTTAGGGATTTATCTTTCGATCAATTTGTTCGATTTGGTTGTTCGTATGGTCCCAAATCAAGTTCATGTTTTTTTTACTGACTGCACATTGCTGACTTGCTTTTCATTATTATTATTTTTTATTTTTATTTTTATTTTACTTAAAGATTTTTAATTAGCTAACTATTACTTAATTTTCAAATTATTACTTTTTTCTTCTCAAATGTTGTTTAAACCTTTTAAT
Organism: Lathyrus sativus; assembly: GCA_963859935.3. Taxonomy (NCBI): domain Eukaryota; kingdom Viridiplantae; phylum Streptophyta; class Magnoliopsida; order Fabales; family Fabaceae; genus Lathyrus; species Lathyrus sativus. The sequence goes on along the minus strand of OZ012738.1, from coordinate 299,955,867 downwards.
TAGTTTATTATATTTATTAATCATTACTACTTTTAATTAGTTTTGAATTATATTTTTATACATGGTTTTATTTAGATTTAGATTTATTTAATCTTGATAAAAAAGGTTTAATATAAAAATCTCAAAAAAACAGTTTTCTTAATTAATTTTGTCATTAATCTAATTCATATCTCCTTTTTATATCATAACTTGTTTCTTGTCATTTGATTCTATCTTCTGACTGTTTACTGTAATGACTTGATCCTGCTTTCTCTTGTTGATCATGACGCGTATAGTACGTGACGGAGAAGGAATGAGAATGGAATCCCTCCTACGCTCACTCCGAGTATTTTGAAAACAAGGCGCTCGACTTGGTTGTTCGAAGTACTCGCCTCTACCCATAGACTTTGGTAAAATACGCATCCCCAACTTCTTTTCGAATAGAAATACGACGCAGTTAACACGTGACAGAGAAGGAGTGAGAATGGAGCCCCTCCTACACTCACTCCGAGTATTTTGAACACAAGACGCTCGACTTGTTTGTTCGAGATATTCACCTCTACATATAGCCCTTTAGTGCGACCCTAATCAAAAACAACACCAACATACCAAATCTCTTTTTCGCCTTAGGGCATAGTCAGAAAACCCTTTTTCAAGGTATAAGATCAACCAAATATACAATCATTTCTTAAGTGGCCGAACTACGGCTGCTCTGATTTCTCACACCTGTTGAGAATACGTAGGCATAGGATTGCGACGATCCTAACGAGCACTTTTCTTTCTTTCCCATCTTTAATCATCCATACCCTTTAGCCAAGGACATGTTACGTCCGTTCTACCGCAAACAGGTAACGCATAAGACTCCAAGAGCGAGCTGCAATACACCTAACTGCTAGAATGCGCACGATAGCATCGTCCACCCAACATCCCCTTTTCCACCGTAGTCCCCTGAACTACGAATGCTCTGATTCTTCACTTCATACAAGTGAATATACGTAGGCACAAGGGCCCCAATCCTTGGCGAGCACTCTAATAAATACACCAACCCTTCTTTCTTTAAACAAGCAAACTTTTAGAATAAAACACCCATTCATGTGAAATAACCTAGGAGGTTCCCATCGAGTACGATGGATGCGAGGGGGTGCTAACACCTTCCCCTCGCATAACCGACTCCCGAACCCTAAGACTTGGTTGCGATGACCATGCTCCTTTCCCAAAGGTTTTATCGCTATTTCCCTTTCCCTCCGTGGGATAAATAAAATTCGGTGGCGACTCTGTGTCATTTTTCGCGTAGCGACAACTGGCGACTCTGCTGGGGACTTTTTCCTAAGCGAGTCAAGCCTAACCTAGGTTGTTTTTGCGTGTTTGGGCTCTTTCCTTTTTGCTTGTTTATCGCTTTCATTGTTTTTTTCAATTGTATCTCACCATGTTTGGTTTCATTGGTTCTTGGTATGGATTGAAAACTTTGGTGGCAAACCTTGAGGGAAAGACTCTATACCCGAGTCTAGAGTGTTAAAATTGAGATAGGAGAGGTTAAGTAGTATGGGCTTCCGAGATGCTCATCTCGTGATAGTCGATACGAGAACCTCGCTTAGAGTAGATTCATTTGAGAATGATGAGAACCGTCAAGCTCTTGGCGTGTTTGATCAACGTTTTCTCAAGAATCCATTACTCTAAGGACATTTTAGAACCCTAAACCTTTTTCCAACTAAGATTGATGGTCGCGTAGTATGGGTCCTCAAGAAGCTCTTCTCGTGTGGATCGATACGAAGACCTCGTTCAGAAGAGACTTTCTTGATGGAGTTGTTGCCTGGCAATGGCTGACATACGTAACAAACAGTCAAGAAAGTCCATGACTCTGAAATCCTTGTCTAGAACCCAATGTCGATGTGTCTCGTAGTATGGGTCCCCGAGAAGTTCTTCTCGTGTGGGTCGATACGAGGACCTCACCCAAAAGAGATTCATGTGATGGAGTCATCCTCCGACATATTCATGTCATGTATGATGAACAGTCATGTGGATCCATGACTTTGGGATCACAATTGAACTTTAGATCACACCTGGTGAGAACCTTGTGTTACGATCAATTAACTTTTATCCTTAATTCGTACCTTTGATCCTGTGTGCTAAAGTCAGATTAAGTACATTGCATCCCAGTGCATTCAATCTATTTCATGTGCATTGCATCTGCATTCTACATATCATTTCCCGCGAACCTCATACCACCTTTTGTTTCTAACCAGCTAGCTGATTTTCCGACACTTGCTCAGAATTGGAAATATGTCCCAGATCACTATGGAAGAGCTTCATAAAGGCCAGGAATTGTTGAAGGAGGAGGTCAAGCAACTGAAAACTCAGGTGAACTTGATTATGGAGATCCTGCAAACGCTGATGAGGAAGGAAAGTAACCCCGCACCAGTTGTTGCCGCAAAAATGCTTGATCCCCAACTTCTTTGGTAAAATACGCATCCCCAACTTCTTTTCGAATAGAAATACGACGCAGTTAACACGTGACAGAGAAGGAGTGAGAATGGAGCCCCTCCTACACTCACTCCGAGTATTTTGAACACAAGACGCTCGACTTGTTTGTTCGAGATATTCACCTCTACATATAGCCCTTTAGTGCGACCCTAATCAAAAACAACACCAACATACCAAATCTCTTTTTCGCCTTAGGGCATAGTCAGAAAACCCTTTTTCAAGGTATAAGATCAACCAAATATACAATCATTTCTTAAGTGGCCGAACTACGGCTGCTCTGATTTCTCACACCTGTTGAGAATACGTAGGCATAGGATTGCGACGATCCTAGCGAGCACTTTTCTTTCTTTCCCATCTTTAATCATCCATACCCTTTAGCCAAGGACATGTTACGTCCGTTCTACCGCAAACAGGTAACGCATAAGACTCCAAGAGCGAGCCGCAATACACCTAACTGCTAGAATGCGCACGATAGCATCGTCCATCCAACATCCCCTTTTCCACCGTAGTCCCCTGAACTACGAATGCTCTGATTCTTCACTTCATACAAGTGAATATACGTAGGCACAAGGGCCCCAATCCTTGGCGAGCACTCTAATAAATACACCAACCCTTCTTTCTTTAAACAAGCAAACTTTTAGAATAAAACACCCATTCATGCGAAATAACCTAGGAGGTTCCCATCGAGTACGATGGATGCGAGGGGGTGCTAACACCTTCCCCTCGCATAACCGACTCCCGAACCCTAAGACTTGGTTGCGATGACCATGCTCCTTTCCCAAAGGTTTTATCGCTATTTCCCTTTCCCTCCGTGGGATAAATAAAATTCGGTGGCGACTTTGTGTCATTTTTCGCGTAGCGACAGCTGGCGACTCTGCTGGGGACTTTTTCCTAAGCGAGTCAAGCCTAACCTAGGTTGTTTTTGCGTGTTTGGGCTCTTTCCTTTTTGCTTGTTTATCGCTTTTATTGTTTTTTTCAATTGTATCTCACCATGTTTGGTTTCATTGGTTCTTGGTATGGATTGAAAACTTTGGTGGCAAACCTTGAGGGAAAGACTCTATACCCGAGTCTAGAGTGTTAAAATTGAGATAGGAGAGGTTAAGTAGTATGGGCTTCCGAGATGCTCATCTCGTGATAGTCGATACGAGAACCTCGCTTAGAGTAGATTCATTTGAGAATGATGAGAACCGTCAAGCTCTTGGCGTGTTTGATCAACGTTTTCTCAAGAATCCATTACTCTAAGGACATTTTAGAACCCTAAACCTTTTTCCAACTAAGATTGATGGTCGCGTAGTATGGGTCCTCAAGAAGCTCTTCTCGTGTGGATCGATACGAAGACCTCGTTCAGAAGAGACTTTCTTGATGGAGTTGTTGCCTGGCAATGACTGACATACGTAACAAACAGTCAAGAAAGTCCATGACTCTGAAATCCTTGTCTAGAACCCAATGTCGATGTGTCTCGTAGTATGGGTCCCCGAGAAGTTCTTCTCGTGTGGGTCGATACGAGGACCTCACCCAAAAGAGATTCATGTGATGGAGTCATCCTCCGACATATTCATGTCATGTATGATGAACAGTCATGTGGATCCATGACTTTGGGATCCCAATTGAACTTTAGATCACACCTGGTGAGAACCTTGTGTTACGATCAATTAACTTTTATCCTTAATTCGTACCTTTGATCCTGTGTGCTAAAGTCAGATTAAGTACATTGCATCCCAGTGCATTCAATCTATTTCATGTGCATTGCATCTGCATTCTACATATCATTTCCCGCGAACCTCATACCACCTTTTGTTTCTAACCAGCTAGCTGATTTTCCGACACTTGCTCAGAATTGGAAATATGTCCCAGATCACTATGGAAGAGCTTCATAAAGGCCAGGAATTGTTGAAGGAGGAGGTCAAGCAACTGAAAACTCAGGTGAACTTGATTATGGAGATCCTGCAAACGCTGATGAGGAAGGAAAGTAACCCCGCACCAGTTGTTGCCGCAAAAATGCTTGATCCCCAACTTCTTTGGTAAAATACGCATCCCCAACTTCTTTTCGAATAGAAATACGACGCAGTTAACACGTGACAGAGAAGGAGTGAGAATGGAGCCCCTCCTACACTCACTCCGAGTATTTTGAACACAAGACGCTCGACTTGTTTGTTCGAGATATTCACCTCTACATATAGCCCTTTAGTGCGACCCTAATCAAAAACAACACCAACATACCAAATCTCTTTTTCGCCTTAGGGCATAGTCAGAAAACCCTTTTTCAAGGTATAAGATCAACCAAATATACAATCATTTCTTAAGTGGCCGAACTACGGCTGCTCTGATTTCTCACACCTGTTGAGAATACGTAGGCATAGGATTGCGACGATCCTAGCGAGCACTTTTCTTTCTTTCCCATCTTTAATCATCCATACCCTTTAGCCAAGGACATGTTACGTCCGTTCTACCGCAAACAGGTAACGCATAAGACTCCAAGAGCGAGCCGCAATACACCTAACTGCTAGAATGCGCACGATAGCATCGTCCATCCAACATCCCCTTTTCCACCGTAGTCCCCTGAACTACGAATGCTCTGATTCTTCACTTCATACAAGTGAATATACGTAGGCACAAGGGCCCCAATCCTTGGCGAGCACTCTAATAAATACACCAACCCTTCTTTCTTTAAACAAGCAAACTTTTAGAATAAAACACCCATTCATGCGAAATAACCTAGGAGGTTCCCATCGAGTACGATGGATGCGAGGGGGTGCTAACACCTTCCCCTCGCATAACCGACTCCCGAACCCTAAGACTTGGTTGCGATGACCATGCTCCTTTCCCAAAGGTTTTATCGCTATTTCCCTTTCCCTCCGTGGGATAAATAAAATTCGGTGGCGACTCTGTGTCATTTTTCGCGTAGCGACAGCTGGCGACTCTGCTGGGGACTTTTTCCTAAGCGAGTCAAGCCTAACCTAGGTTGTTTTTGCGTGTTTGGGCTCTTTCCTTTTTGCTTGTTTATCGCTTTTATTGTTTTTTTCAATTGTATCTCACCATGTTTGGTTTCATTGGTTCTTGGTATGGATTGAAAACTTTGGTGGCAAACCTTGAGGGAAAGACTCTATACCCGAGTCTAGAGTGTTAAAATTGAGATAGGAGAGGTTAAGTAGTATGGGCTTCCGAGATGCTCATCTCGTGATAGTCGATACGAGAACCTCTCTTAGAGTAGATTCATTTGAGAATGATGAGAACCGTCAAGCTCTTGGCGTGTTTGATCAACGTTTTCTCAAGAATCCATTACTCTAAGGACATTTTAGAACCCTAAACCTTTTTCCAACTAAGATTGATGGTCGCGTAGTATGGGTCCTCAAGAAGCTCTTCTCGTGTGGATCGATACGAAGACCTCGTTCAGAAGAGACTTTCTTGATGGAGTTGTTGCCTGGCAATGACTGACATACGTAACAAACAGTCAAGAAAGTCCATGACTCTGAAATCCTTGTCTAGAACCCAATGTCGATGTGTCTCGTAGTATGGGTCCCCGAGAAGTTCTTCTCGTGTGGGTCGATACGAGGACCTCACCCAAAAGAGATTCATGTGATGGAGTCATCCTCCGACATATTCATGTCATGTATGATGAACAGTCATGTGGATCCATGACTTTGGGATCCCAATTGAACTTTAGATCACACCTGGTGAGAACCTTGTGTTACGATCAATTAACTTTTATCCTTAATTCGTACCTTTGATCCTGTGTGCTAAAGTCAGATTAAGTACATTGCATCCCAGTGCATTCAATCTATTTCATGTGCATTGCATCTGCATTCTACATATCATTTCCCGCGAACCTCATACCACCTTTTGTTTCTAACCAGCTAGCTGATTTTCCGACACTTGCTCAGAATTGGAAATATGTCCCAGATCACTATGGAAGAGCTTCATAAAGGCCAGGAATTGTTGAAGGAGGAGGTCAAGCAACTGAAAACTCAGGTGAACTTGATTATGGAGATCCTGCAAACGCTGATGAGGAAGGAAAGTAACCCCGCACCAGTTGTTGCCGCAAAAATGCTTGATCCCCAACTTCTTTGGTAAAATACGCATCCCCAACTTCTTTTCGAATAGAAATACGACGCAGTTAACACGTGACAGAGAAGGAGTGAGAATGGAGCCCCTCCTACACTCACTCCGAGTATTTTGAACACAAGACGCTCGACTTGTTTGTTCGAGATATTCACCTCTACATATAGCCCTTTAGTGCGACCCTAATCAAAAACAACACCAACATACCAAATCTCTTTTTCGCCTTAGGGCATAGTCAGAAAACCCTTTTTCAAGGTATAAGATCAACCAAATATACAATCATTTCTTAAGTGGCCGAACTACGGCTGCTCTGATTTCTCACACCTGTTGAGAATACGTAGGCATAGGATTGCGACGATCCTAGCGAGAACTTTTCTTTCTTTCCCATCTTTAATCATCCATACCCTTTAGCCAAGGACATGTTACGTCCGTTCTACCGCAAACAGGTAACGCATAAGACTCCAAGAGCGAGCCGCAATACACCTAACTGCTAGAATGCGCACGATAGCATCGTCCATCCAACATCCCCTTTTCCACCGTAGTCCCCTGAACTACGAATGCTCTGATTCTTCACTTCATACAAGTGAATATACGTAGGCACAAGGGCCCCAATCCTTGGCGAGCACTCTAATAAATACACCAACCCTTCTTTCTTTAAACAAGCAAACTTTTAGAATAAAACACCCATTCATGCGAAATAACCTAGGAGGTTCCCATCGAGTACGATGGATGCGAGGGGGTGCTAACACCTTCCCCTCGCATAACCGACTCCCGAACCCTAAGACTTGGTTGTGATGACCATGCTCCTTTCCCAAAGGTTTTATCGCTATTTCCCTTTCCCTCTGTGGGATAAATAAAATTCGGTGGCGACTCTGTGTCATTTTTCGCGTAGCGACAGGATGAGAAGCTTTGATTCTGGAAGATGATCCTCTAACAGTTGATTCTTCAGAAATGTTTAAATTGTTCATCTGAGAAGTTAAAGGAATTGCATCTGGCGTTGCTTTTGGTTCCTTCACTTGAGCTTTGTCTGCCTTTGAGTCTTCAGAGTCTGTGAAGACTACTTCTCTATCTGCAGAGTTTTCAGACTGCTTTGGCTTTTTAATGCCAAGCTTATCATCAAATCTAACATGAACAAAATCTTCCACAATATGTGTCTCAGTGTTGTATACTCTGTAGCCTTTAGAGCGTTCAGAATATCCAAGCATGAAACACTTCTGTGCTTTGGAATCAAACTCGTTCAGATTTTCTTTAGTATTCAACACATAGCAAATACATCCAAAAGGATGAAAATATGAAATGTTGGGCTTTCTGTTCTTCCACAGTTCATATGGAGTCTTCTCCAGAAGAGGTCTTACAGACACTCTGTTCTGAATATAATAGGCTGTGTTGATTGCTTCTGCCCAAAAGTGTTTTGCCAGATTAGTCTCATTGATCATGGTTCAGGCCATTTCTTGCAGAGTTCTATTTTTCCTCTCTACAACTCCATTTTGTTGTGGAGTTCTAGGACAGGAAAAATCATGAGCAATGCCATTTTCATTAAAATATTTTTCAAAATATTTATTTTCAAATTCACCACCATGATCACTTCTGACTTTTATAATTTTGAAATCTTTTTCATTCTGGACTTGTTTACAGAAGTCAAAGAACACAGAATGTGACTCATCCTTGTGTTTTAAGAACTTTACCCATGTCCATCTACTATAGTCATCAACAATGACTAATTCATACTTCTTGCCTCTGATGGATGCAGTTTTCACTGGTCCAAACAGATTAATATGAAGTAATTCTAGTGGTCTGGAAGTAGAAACAACATTTTTTAATTTAAAAGATGATTTTTAAAACTTCCCTTTTTGACATGCTTCACAAACAGCATCTGAGGTGAACTTCAGATTAGGAAGTCCTCTGACAAGATTAAGTTTATTAATCTGAGATATACGTCTCATATTAATATGCCCCAATCTTCTGTGCCAGACCCATTGCTCCTCATTAACAGACAAGAGACATTTAACATTCTGAACCTTAAGTTCTGAAAGATTTATTTTATAAATGTTATTTTTCCTCTTTCCACTAAATAGGATAGAGCCATCCTTTTGACTAATAGCTTTACAACATTTTTGATTAAAGGTTATATCATAAACATTGTCACTTAATTGACTTATGGACAATAAGTTATGCTTTAATCCTTCTACAAGTAAAACATTAGTAATAGAGGGAAGTTTACCATTTCCAATAGTGCCAGATCCAATGATCTTGCCCTTCTGATTCCCTCCAAATTTCACATCACCTCCAGATCTAAGCTCCAGACTTTGGAACATAGACCTTTCTCCTGTCATGTGTCGCGAGCATCCAGAGTCCAGGTACCATGATTGGCGTCCTGACCTTGCTGCTAAGAACATCTGCAACAGGAATTCTTTTACTTTTAGGTACCCAGATCTTCTTGGGTCCTTTTGGGTTAGTTGTTCTGAAGGTTTGTCTAAACTTTTGTTTTTCAACATAAGGTTTATTCTGACTAGCCTTAGATTTAAACACATGAATATTCTTTTTAGAACGTGTTTGTTCAATATCATTCAAGTGACCAAATTTAAAGTGGGAATATAAAGGAGTTTTCTTGATGATAATTTTATCAACAGGTTTTGGATTTAAATCCTTTCCAGTGGAAGATTTATATCCAATTCCTTTTCTGTTATTTCTGCTAACTCCATAGATCATAGAAGCCATTTTGCTTCTGTCTATGCTTTTAGCAAGAAACTTCTGAAAGCTGTAATCATATTTTTCCAAAATATTTTTGCATTCAGATTCAGTTTCAGATTCAATTTCAGAATCAGAGTTTTGTAGAGCTAATTCAGAATCATTTTTCAATTTTAAGTTCTTTTCATTTAGCTCAGCTACTTCTGATTTGAGAATATTATTCTCAGATACAAGATTGCTTTGACGCTTCTTATATTTGAGCTTAATATTGTTATAGCTCTTCAGAACATCTGATAACACTTTGATAAGTTCTTCTTTAGTGAGTTTAGCCATTACCTCTTCAGCGTCAGAGTCAGATTCAGAGTCAGATTCAGATCTTGAAGTTCCTTCCTCCTGATCTTCTATGTCTTCCATCAAAGCTACATTGGCACATTCCTCTTCTGACTCAGATTCAGATTTAAATGTGTCTGAATCATCCCAGGTGGCCATTAGAACCTTTTTCTTCTTATTAGATTTTCTTTTAGGCTTTTCTTTCAACATCTTTGGATATTCATTTTTGTAGTGTCCAGGTTCTTTACATTCATAACAGACAACCTCCTTCTTTTCTTTGGTCAGGCTTCCTGAAGTTTCTGAACTTCTTTCCTTTATGCTTCCAGAGTTTGTTTATTCTTCTAGACAGCATGGATAGTTCATCTTCATCTTCATATGAGGATTCTTCAGCGCTTTCCTCTATTACCTGCAATGCTTTAGCAGATTTATTAGATTTTAAAGCAATTGATTTACCTTTCTTTTGAGGTTCATCTTCCTCAAGTTCAATTTCATGACTTCTTAGTGAACTGATTAGTTCCTCCAAGGAGATCTTGTTCAGATCTTTAGCCATTTTTAGCGCAGTCACCATAGGTCTCCATCTGGTAGGTAAGCTTCTGATGATCTTTTTCACATGATCAGCAGTAGAGTATCATTTATCCAGAACCTTTAGTCCAGCTGTAAGTATTTGAAATCTGGAGAACATAACTTCAACAGATTCAGAGTCTTCCATCTTGAAGGCTTCATACTTCTGGATTAGAGCCAGCGCCTTTGTTTCCTTGACTTGAGAGTTTCCCTCATGAGTCATCTTTAAGGACTCAAACATGTCAAATGCAGTTTCTCTATTTGTGATCTTTTCATACTCAGTGTGAGATATTGCATTTAACAATATTGTTCTGGCCTTGTGGTGATTTCTAAATTCCTTCTTTTGGGCTTCTGTCATAGATTTTCTATCTACTTTCTTGCCATTCCCATCAGTGGGATATCCATCTATGACTAAATCCCATAAATCAGCATCATATCCAAGGAAAAAACTTTCAATCCTGTCTTTCCAATAATCAAATTTCTCCCCGTCAAACATAGGGGGTTTAGTGCTGATTATGTCCCTTTCTTCATATTTGTTGTTAATGTTAGACATTGAATTATCAGCCATAGTAACAACCAAATATATATCAAAGTTTTTCTGACTGGATCTTTACTGTCACTGTGAAGTGGTAGCACACACAAAACCAGAGCTCGGATGCCAACTGAAGGTGAGAAAATACTTAGAAGGGGTTGAATAAGTATGAAGATAAAAACTTATAAATAAAAACTCAAGTATTTTTATCCTGGTTCGTTGAACTCAACTACTCCAGTCCACCCTTCCTAGAGTGATTTGCCTTTCTCAATCAAGGACTTAATCCACTATTTAATCAACTGATTACAATAGTAAGCACTAAGAACAACTGTTCAAAGTCTTCTCATGAACTACTGATCCTAACTGGATCTTCTTAAGGTTTTCTTACAATCAAATGTAATAACAAATACAAGTGTTTAAAATTCTTCTAATAAAGCTTTATCACAACTGTGATGTTTCACTTAATATTAAGAACAAAGAAATTAATTCTAGAAAGAATGTGAATTGTATGAAAGCTTTGGATATTGAATTCTTTTCAGGTAAAACGTCAACTAAAGAAGATGGTTGGAGACTTGCTTTTATAGGCACATTGATCCAAGAGTATTTCACGTTGAGAAGAGTGTACCAAAAGGTCTGAGCCTTTTTGTCTTCACATCAAGTGACCTTTCCTAGAAGAAGAAAGCACAGAGAAATCCTTTTTGTCTGTGTTCTTGTGTCTAGCATAAATAAGGAAAGAGTCATTTGGATATTCCAACGGACATAATCTTTGAATTCTTCTTCATCAATTTTCAGCAAGAATCATCAGAGTCTAATTTGATCAGAGCCTTCTGATGTTGATTAGAGTTTTGCTGAATCAGAGTTTTGCTGAATCAGAGTTTTTGCAGCAGGTGTGCTTTTAGCGTGTATAAGTTCAGAGCATATTTGAGTCAGATCCTCAGTACTGGCAACTTTAGTACTCTCAGAATCTTCTGTAGTAACTATGCTTGAAAACTCTTCATACAGAATTCTTCTTTGGTTCAGATGCTTCTGACTTGCTTCAGATTCTTCTAGAGCTTCTGCTTCAGATCCTTCTGGAGGCTACGCTCAGGATCTTCTGATGGCAGCGTTCAGAATCTTCTAATGGATGCATATGACGCTTTAGAGCCTAGCATATTTCTTATGTTCAGTTCTGATTTGCTTCTGGAGTGATAATTACTTTAATATCTGCAGCAAACACTCTTAAGCAAATTTTAGAGTATATAATTCTTAATTACAAAATTTCATAATAGTTATCATCAAAACATAGAGATATTATTAAGAATCAATCTGTGTTCTAACACTAACCAGCACCAAAAGCTCAAAACAAACTTAATTAACAAAACTAAGCACTCACAACCAACAAATCAGTTATAAACTTGCTTCAGATGAACAACAGTAGTAAATCACAAACAATGCCCTACAAACAGACTAAAATGAGTTGAACAAACTCAAGAGGTCAAAGTAAATTGGCAGCACCTGCAGGCTTACACAATTCAAAGTAAATAGCCTAGTCCAAAACCTACATGTCACACTAAAACCAAACTATCAGCTGCCTCAAGAAAAGGAAAATGCCTTCAAGAATCAAACATTCATGAGGTCAACATAGCCTTAACCCTCTTGACAGAAACAGATCTAATCCTGCTCTATTACAAAACCAAACTCCTAACTATGAGGCACTAAAACTGACAGCAATAGTTTGGCCATTACAAAGCCCTTGTCAAACACTAAAAATAAACATTTCTTTCAAAATTAAATACCAACTTACCAACTAACTCTTAGTATGAGAATAAGCTTTAAAACAGCAGGAAAAACACCAGTTGACAAAACTTCAATTCAAAAATGAATTTGACAGCAAAGTTATGATTTACAAAGTTCAAAACAAACAGACTAGCCTAATCCTCTTCAAATGACAGTCACTAATGCCAATAGCTATTTGTAGTAATTGAACAACTATGATCAAGGTTTTGACATACTTAAAAACATGTTTTAAAAACAAACCTCAAAACAGACCTATCTAAAATAACAAATTAGACAAAAATCACCAACTCATCAGATCAAGCAAACTGCCCCAAATGGAAAGCTGTAACCTCAGGCTATCAAGTGCACACAAATCTCAGCAAGGGATTCAATGTTCAACACATCAAAGTAACTCAAAAACCTAACAGTAGAGTGCTTCTAAAACATCATATCCATAAAGTGTCCTAATCAACTTCACCAACCAACTGATATGCAAGAAGAGCAGTTGACAGACCTTAGAATTACACATAGAAATGGAAACCAAATCTTTAATGACAGTCACTCAAAACAACTGGCAGCAGCCTCTCCTCTTTTTCAACTTAAAATAATACCAATCAAAATTGAAGAGCAACAAAGCAATTAAGACCTAACAACAAAGACGCTCAAACACACACAATGCAATGATGGAAATGATCACTTCATGATATTGGAGGTTAACAAGCTCTACAACAATGGATTGACAATATTAATACACCAATAAATCCACCACAATTTAACAGTTAACATGAACTTATGTAGAATGCTTCTCAGACCAAATACTTGACCAATATGCTATGAGTTCAGCTAGGCATATATGATTAACTACTCTAGGCTCAGAATGCAAACAGACCATGAATTTCCACACATAGATTGCAACAGCTCAAGAATGGAGTTTTGAAAGAATAAGAGTTTAAACACCTTTTTTTGAAACAGGATGCATCAAAGCAAAGTGCCCCTTGGTATCTCACCTTAATTTGAATGAAATTTAAATAACACTCCAATCATACTGTCAACTCACAAACTTATGACAGCAGGCAATCTTCCAACACAAATACAAACTTCTTGACATAACAATGCCAAACAGCCATAATACCAATGCTTTAAAGACTGACATTATTAAAATCCTAGCATACAAAACTAAGTCTTAGCAACAAACTAAACATGATAATGTCAATTCAACAACCACAGCATGTCACATATGATATTACATCCTGTTGACAGTAAACATAAACAAAACAATCCAACATGACAATGCATATGCTTCTGAATAGAACCAACAATACATGATGTTGCATTTGTGAGAAAAAGCAAGGGTTATAGGTCATTTACCTCTTGTAGATCTCCAAAAGCAAGCTGGCAGCAAAAACAAGATGTTCTTCCCCTTCTTTGAGCAACCTTGTGAAATTTCTTCTTCTTGAAGTAACAAGTGGTTTTCAAGGACAGTTTGAGTTAATGGACTTCCAGCTGGTATTTGTGATTATGGATAGCTTTAGCATCATGAACATGAGGTGTTGGGAGTGTCAAAGTGGTAGGAAATGCCTTAGGTAAGCATTTGGCTTCCAAAGTGCATAAAAGTCAACATACAAAGGTATGAAGGTTGACTTTTAGATTGGTGAGTTTTTTGATGAAAATAATGGTTGGAACAATTTCAAATGGACATTTTAAGGGTGTGTAGATGTCTTTTGAAGTGTTTTCATGTTTGGAGAAAGAACTAGCATGAAAAGTGAAAAGTGGTGTTTTGGTGATTTTGTGAAACAAGCCATTTTCAAGCAAAGATAAGAATGAGAGAGCTATGAGTTTCCTGTGTATTCTCAATATCCCTGGTGTACCTAACATCAAGGAATAGGCTTCTATTTATAGCCAAAACAAAAGTGAGGGCAGCCTTGGTCTTTTACCACTTTTGGAGGGATTTTCATGAAGTTTTTCAAATGAATCTTTGCAAAATCTCTTCCCATCAGCTCCATGGACCAAAGAAGATCAGAAAAATCAAGTGGATATGGACATGAAGTGATTGAGGTGAGTTTAGAGTGTAGGGGGACTGCAGCTGCCAATTCCTCAAAAGGTTTCTCTTTCCTCCCTTTTATTTGATTAAAATAATGTCAACTTGCTCCAACTTGCTATGTTCATTAAACCATCCTTCCTTCTGGTTTTCTCTCCATCTATACCTCACATTATCATTTTGAATCATGATCTACGGGTTGAGGATAATCCAAGTTGTAAAAATCTGACTTTTGAGATGTGTTGGAGTGTGGTTTCAAGTGTTGACAGCCCTAACTTCCATGGCTCATAACTTCCTGCTCACACATGATACTGAGGAGTTCTACCACAATTTAGAAAGCCCTTAAGTATATCTATAACTTTCATGTTTTGGGGATTTCCAAATTCTTGATGGAACTAGGTTGAAAAACCCTTCCAAGTTGCTGAAAAAAGCACTTAAAAAGGCTAAATAACGTAGAATTTTTCTAAGTTATTTCCCTTCTTAAAATGAATTTTGTGATAACTCCAATTCCATGCATTTTTTGATCATGGACCACTTTGAGGCTTTTGTAGTATTTGTCAAGAGCTTCCCAATTAGCTTTGAACCACTTCATTTGGATGTGTGGTTGAGGAATTATGGTCTTGCCCCTTTCAAAACCCTAATTCCCGACTTTTGCAATTACTTCCTAACCCTTGATCCAATGGTCATGAAATTTTATGGGAAGGTGTAATATGACATAAGGAACATGTTTTATTCACATCTTAAAGTCAAATTCCTTATGGTTGGAGAGTTGACTTTTCAGTCAACCGTTCGATCCATCGGTGACTACCGAGTCGACTGTTGACGATTCGGGTGTCTTGAGGCCTTGAATCTTCTTGAATGGACTTCACTAAGCCATATAAACTTTACAAATCAAGATTTCATCATTAGAACACCTTTCAAATCAAAAGTCAAACTACAGTTGACTTTTTCTTGATCGAAAACCCTAATCGGGCCTGAGCTGCAATGTCTTCAATATTTGGGTGCCAACCTCCAATTGAATTCATATTTGAAGCAATGTAGCATCCTTGACCTTATTTCATTGGTAATAAATTCAAGACGTCGACTGATCAAACCATTGAAACCTCGACTTTTAACTGTGCGAAAACCCTAATTTCCCCTTTTTGCTTTGATACTGTGCAGATGAACTGAATGATCATTCCAATCCCCCTATGACTTTTGAGATACTCAACAGGATTTTCCTTTCTCCTTTTTCATGCCCCTTATGAACCCCTTCTGATGATTCTTTGATAACTTTGTGATAACAACACCCACCTGATGGCTCGTACTGATGCTTTTGATCAAAAAAAAGGGCGGGCAAATTTAGGGTATGACAATAAGCATCATATACATCATTCAGATTAATTCAATTCATCAGTTGAGTTTACAAAACATTCAGCAGCAGATACATACACAGATGTATCACAAAAGAATCAAAACAATTCTTAACTACTCAGTGTTACATATCAGAGCCATCTGACCAAAAGAAATGAAGACTCGCTTCACAAAAGACCTCCAGCATCCTACTCTGCAATGCTTCATAAAGCATTATAAAATAGCAGAAGGGTGAGAAACGTTATCATAACAAACAATGCATAAAATTATATATATATATATATATATATATATATATATATATATATATATATATATATATATATATATATATATATATATATATATATATATATATATATATATATATATATATATATATATATATATATATATATATATATATATATATCATAAAACACAATTATAACATACGCGCAATTCACATTTCTCACCACAACTTGGTACAATACATCATAATGTACACGTACATAATCAATCACATTCAGCAATTCATGCTTCACAATTCATAGCATTTCACTTAAACATTTACAATTATGTTCATTTCACCAAAACATCATATAAAGACGATAATGCAACTCATAGTGACCGACTCACGACTCTATGCAGATGCAAATGCAGTACCGTCTCGTTCAGCAGGTTCAATTGAAGAACCAAAACGGAACCATTGCTCGTTACCGAAGTAACTCCCCGTCGGGCCTACGATGTTCACCCATTCCTCACACCCCACATGAGCACACGATGTTTCAGGATTGCTCACACCCCACACGGGAACACAATCTGGTTGCTCACACCCCACAAGGGCACACAACTGTTCTGCAGATTCTCCATGGAATCAAAAATAAACCATCGCTCACACCCCACAAGGGCACACGATCTTTTATGCAGATCCTCCTAGGGATCAAAGTAACTGAACCATCACTTACACCCCACAAGGGCACACGAGGTTTCTGCAGATCCTACGCGGGATCAGACACACAAGAATGCAATCATGATGCTACACATGCAACACGACTCAATACACTCTTAGAATCCACACATGTTTATAAACATATTCATGAATTCTTCATATTATACAAGTATATACAAATATACGCATTCACATTAATATCACCATGCATTCCCATTTAATCCAAACAAACGCACGAAATTGCCAAACGACCACATCACACAATCTAGGATTCACGCCATACGGCTACCCACATCACAATGTAACTCGGCATGATCGATTCCTCGAGCAAGGAAATAATCAAAGTTAAGTCGGAATCCGACCACGGATGGAAACATTAAAGAAAACACAACCTATCATGTTTGCTATCCTGCTCGCTTAGCGAGCTTCTTGCGAGTATTCGCTACTTGTTCGCCTAGCGAACAAGCTCGCGAAAGCAAACAGAAGCCTCTGACTTCGTTCGCTACCTTGCTCGCTCAGCGAACCCCTAGAGAACCTTCGCTACCCCCATTCGCTACCAGCGAACACCACAACATGCATTTTGTCCAAGTCTGGAATCGTTCACTACCTATTCGCTACTGCTCGCTTAGCGAACGTTCGCGACCAGCTCGCCTAACGAACGTGCTAGTGAGTGTCTGCGAACTCAAAATTTCCCCATTGTTCTTCCACTCCAAAACTCTTGGATTCACCCGATTAAGTCCCAACTCATTCCAGCACTTTAGCCTAACATCACCCGACATAAATGCTACTACTTAATCTCACTTTCACCAACAAAAACTCGGGTTCTATCGATTAAATCCGTATTATGCCCTAGAATGAAAAATGAGTAAAACTCTCCCCAATCCAAAACAAAACCAACAAGAACACACATAATCATACACATTGCAAGAATAATAAAGTTTCACACCCTTACCCGATCAATCGAAAGCTTAGAAGTTGATTCTTGATGATTCTAGGTTTTTCTCCTCTTCCTCCTCTTTTCTCTTCTCTTCCTTTCTTTCTCTTCTTTTTCTTTCCTTTTGGTTTCTATTCCCCCTATTCTTTCTCTTTTCCACTTATACTCTTTCTACTCTATTTCTCTCAAAATAACTACTAATTAAGGATTATCTAAAACACCCTCTAATTAATTCCCAAAACTCTCCAAATAATAAAATACCACAACGTACACACATAACATATTATCATATAACTCCACAATAAAATAACAATTAACCAAATAAATTAAAAGACTCAACAAAATAATGGGAATTTCATAATCGGGGCGTTACAACTTTGCTGCTGAAGTGTTGTTGTGCTGCTCAGTTGTGTTTGCTGTTTGACTGTATTTGCATGACTGTTTCTCTGGTGTGTTTCATTAGAATAGGCTTTCATGTAGTTGATAATAGGCCTAAGTGCATTGAAAGGTTGAGCTTTCCTCCCTTTGCATGCTTGCATGAGAGGTTGAGTCTGTCTCCCTCTGCTTGTCTGTTACTATTTGGCTTTGCTTGTTGGCTGAAGGTTGAGTCTGCCTCCCTTGCTTGTGTATTGTGTGCTGTTTTGCTTGATTGCTCTAGAGGTTGAGTGGGTCTCCCTCTGCTTGTATTGCTTCATTGCATGTACATCGTTACTGTTTATCTGTTTTACTGATGTTTAAGCTGATGCTTTATCTGCTGTCTGTTTCCCATTGACATGATCCCCTAGGAATCTCACTTCCTTTGATAAGGAAGTGATGATTAGAACTTTAGGCTGAAGCCTTTGCATGATAATATCTAGGAGTTCCTTGTTTCAAACCTCAACCAAAGGATGAATCCTTGGCATGACAACATTAGGACTTGATAGTTTCCCCTTAGTTGTGCCCTCTCTCTCTCTCTTCAAACAAATTATAATACAGTAATAAAGGTTAACTGATGTCGTACGTTACGAGCCTTAAGCTACTTAGGAAATGATAGTTGGAGGGTTTCCTTATAATGATCAGGATGTTTAGTATGGTACCCTTTGGGTGACATGTGACGCATTCACTCCTAGGTCATAGTCTCTAGTGCGATATTAGTTGCAAACATTCATAAAAGACAGTTCTTCCGTAAAAGACAGAAAACAAACTTCAAACTTTTTTGCCCCGTGGGCCCATAATTCAAAGGAAAACCTTTCTGAAGAAAAGAGAGTCGTTAACTCCTAGTTCTACCGAAAACGGTAACGGATGAGTCTCTGACGAGCAAGCTGCATACACCAAACTGCTGCAACTGTTTGTTAACCCTACTCGGAAAAACAGATGAATTTGA
Source organism: Lathyrus sativus (assembly GCA_963859935.3). NCBI lineage: Eukaryota > Viridiplantae > Streptophyta > Magnoliopsida > Fabales > Fabaceae > Lathyrus > Lathyrus sativus. The sequence goes on along the minus strand of OZ012738.1, from coordinate 299,936,863 downwards.
ACCCCCGTAACCCGTATTATCCCGAACTATGTAAGCTCTGATCTCTCATATCCGTTGAGAGTACGTAGGCACAATACTGACGTATTGGCGAGCCACCTTCCCCCTCCTGTAACCCGTAGTTAGCTGAACTATGTTGACTCTGATTTCTCATTCTCTGATGAGAATACGTAGGCATAAAGCGCGATGCTTTGCCGAGTCATTTTTCTTCTCTTTTTAGACCAGCCTTGATAGGTAGATAGTAAAACCAACCCGTCAGATAAACACAACAAGCATGGATCCCATCGAGTACGATGGACGTGAGGGGTGCTAATACCTTCCCCTTGCGTAACCGACTCCCGAACCCAGACATGGTTGCGATGACCCTGTCTTATACCTTTTCGTCAGGTTTTTTCCGATCGTTTCCTTTCCCTTTCTGTGGGATAAATAACGAAAGGTGGCGACTCTTCTGTTTTTCCAGCACCTTATTTTCGTGGTAGCGGCAGCTGGCGACTCTGCTGGGGAGCTTTACGTCCCCAGTGCGAGTCAATCCTAGCGCTTGCGTGTTTACCTTGATGGGTTGTGTTTATTTATCGTACTTTTGCCTTCCGCACTTTATTTTCAGTATGATATGATTATCTGTGTTGTTGTTGGGGGGATATGATGAGTGATAAGCTATACCCAGGCTTGAGTGTACCTAGCATTAGTTGTGGAAAGTAGTGGGCGCGTGCATGCTTTGCATGTACTAGTGTCTTACAAAATCCACGCTCAGACGAGGTTCTCTCGGTTGACTTCTTTTCTGGCCCTTTGGGCTTGAGGGCTTGTTGGTTTAGAGGATTATCGACTGTGGGGACCGATCATTTGGGATTCAGCTAAGTGAGGCCGCTTCAAGAGATGATGATGCCACACCTTCCTGGGTATCGTATCATCGTTTCTTGAAAGTCTGTGACGCTGATGAACGCATAGGATGCCATACCTGTGTCAGTGGGTTAGGTCCATTCCTGTGAGCAGGGTCGCGTCATTGCAGGAAACCTTAACCTTCAGACAACCTGGTTTTCTTGACAGTGAATCAGTATTGTTGGTATCAGAGGGTTCTTATCATCAGAGATATGTTTGTTCTTGACAGAGCAGAATTATGGTCCTCTTCAGGGTTTTATTGTCAGAGCAGTATTATGGTTATGTTGAAACAGAGCTTTGGTATCCTCAACAGTACTCTTGATCTCCTGTTGCATGATTGCATCTTGCATTTTTGCATACTCATTTGCATGTCATTAACGTGTGTCTGTGTTGCAGGTGCATATACTATCCCCCCGGTTCCGGTAATCTTGCCCTCTGTTTGACAGCATAGAATCATTGAAGAAGAATGTGGCTTACAAGCTGCCTACCCCAGATGTTACTTTGCTGTTTAGTTTGATTGCCTTAGCAGATGATACAATGAAAGGGGAATTTAGGAAATCGTATGGAAAGTTGCTCAGTCTGGTTCGTAAACCTTCGATCTATGAGTTGAACGGGTTGTACGCGTTGCTACAGTTCTATGACCCTCCGATGAGGTGTTTCACTTTTCCGGGTTTCATTCTTGCGCCTACTTTAAAAGAGTATGCTAAGTTGTTGGGTGTACCGATTAAGAATCAGATGCCGTTTGTTCACATGGATGCTAAGCCTAATCGGGCTAACCTAGTTGTTGCTCTTCATCTGGATGCCTCAGAGTTGCTTCTGGCCTCATGGAATGGAGTTCCTGGTTTTTTCCTGCAGTTTCTGGTTGGGAAAGCCCAACAGTGTGCTAAAGACGGTTGTTGGATCGTATTCAACATTATTCTCGCCCTTTGCATCTATGGGATCATCTTGTTTCCCAACATGCCTGACTTTATAGATTTGGACGCCTTCCATATCTTCGCATCGGGAAATCCAGTTCCCACCCTGCTTGGTGATCGGTATCATTCTGTTCATTACAAGAATGAGAATAGAAGGGGTAAAAACGTATCATGCTGTGTGCCCTTACTCTACAGATGGTTTGATAGCCACTTGCCCAAGAAAGGTCTCTTTGTTTTCTCTGCGGCCACAGCTGAGTGGTCTGAACGCCCGATGGGTTTATCCGCAGAGAGCATCGTTTGGTTTGATCGGGGTATGCTGGGTACTGAAGTCATCTACAACTGCAGCGGTTTTCCTAATGTGCCCTTGATTGGAAGAAGGGGTTGTATTAACTATAATCCCTCATTACTTGTTAGACAGTTCGCGTACGCCTTGAGAGGCCCGCCAAAGGACGAGGAGGTGCAGGAATCTCGGTACCTCACAGGTCTCCTAGAAGGGGATATGTTAGCCAAGCTCAAGCATGTTTGGAATGACATCAGCAGACGAGGGAAAGCACTATTAGGCAAAAGCAATAGCTAGGCTTATGCTCCCTATGTGACTTGGATTCGAAGCAGGGCAGAAATAGTGGGGATGTCTTTTCCACCAGCTAAGCAAGATTGCCTTCCGGTGGTTGAAGAACCTACCATAATGTCCATTCAGAAATACAATCAGGTATTAGCTGAGAAGGAAGAACTGAAGAAGACCAACGAGGAGTTGGAAAAAGAGCTGGTACAGCTTAGAAGCGAGAGAAATGAAGTCGTTTACTCCTTCAAAAAAAAGACAGAGCTGGTGAACCGGCTAGGTACAGACTTCACCAAACAGATGGCTGAACGTGAACGTTTAGGTTTGGATTTCAAGGCTGTCAACGATGTGCTTTCCACCAAGAAGCAGAACTTGGATGATGCATACCGGAGAATCACCAAATTCAACCAGCAGTGGAATGCCACTATAGCCAGCAACAAAGAGCGGGAGGACAAGCTGAAGCAACAAATCTCCCAGTTGAAGGCTCAGTTGAAGGCCAGCGAGAAGAAGTTTGATGATGAAACTACTCGCAGGTAAGCCACTGAAGACAGATTGAACAAGGCTATTGCAAACCTGAAGGATCGCAAGCAGACTTTTGAATCCAAGAAGCGAAGGTTAGAAGACTGTTTTGGCAAGGAAGAGTGGAAAGACTCCGTTGAAGGTCTTCAGCACACTATCATACAGAGGGAGTCACTCGTCAAAGGGTTACTCACTCGGCCTGATCATCCCAAGACGAAGGGGTTGTTAGAAGAGTTTTGCGCCCATGGTCGTACTTGACTACTTTGTAATCCCTTTGTATTTTTCTGATCATTGTTGTATGCTGACCATCACCAGGCTTGTTGGTCGAGGTCATGCTGTTGATTCTACTTGTACCCAGTGACATTGTATGCTGCCTTGATGGGCTTTATATATATAGGAGATGTTATTTCCATGACTGGATTCAGACTTCTTATTATCAGCACTGGCACTCTGGCACTAGAATCGGGGGAGAAATCTCCCTAAGGCACAGACACACGTTTGCATTTGCATGAATCATTTGCATGACAGGTGCCTTGCCATTTTTTCTAACCCTTTGTGTATCCAGGTTTTTCCAGGATTGAACGAAGACAGATTCACCGATACTCGACCAGAGCAAATAAAGCTAGAGCAATGGAACAAGTGCAGACTGACATCCAAGAGCTCAGAGAGAGGATGGACCGCTTCATGGAGCTTATCCAAGTGGTCTCTAATGGCCAGGACCAGCTCAGAACTCTGGTGCAACCGCTGATCTCACGGGTTGACAACAACGGCGTGCTTCATGGTGGGAATACTCCTAACCCTCCACTTGTTGAGACCCCTCAGGGTGGCATCCCTGTGACTGGAGGGAATGGAAGTGGTAACGGCAACGTTGTCACTAACATTGGAGCTAATGGGAATACGATTGGCGTTGGAAACGGTAACTTTGAGGCCAATGGCAATGCTGGGATAGGCCATGGCAACACTGGAGGAACTGGTAATGCGGGGAACGTTGGGGCTGGTAATCTGTATGGTATTGACGCTGCTGGGTTTGCTCAGCGTAATCAGTCGTGGCAAGAGGATCGCCAAGAGGACTTGTTCTCGCAGAAGGGAGCTGAGGACGAATTGAATTCTGAAGCCCGCCTGAGGTTCAAAGCCCTCGAGGACAAAATGAAGAGTTTTGAGAACTTGAATACTATGGGTGTTGACATGACCAAACTGGGACTGATCTCAGACTTCAAGGTGCCTCCCAAGTTTAAGGTACCCGACTTTGAGAAGTACAAGGGCACCACTTGCCCCCGTGTCTATCTGAGGTCGTACTACCGAAAGGTGTCCGCACATTCTGAAGATGAGAAGTTGCTGATGCACTTCTTCCAAGACAGCCTGTCAGGCCCCTCATTGGAGTGGTATATGGGTTTGGAACCCACTAGTGTACATACATGGAAAGACCTTACTGAAGCATTTGTACGCCATTATCAGTATAACAGAGATCTGGCTCCCAACCGGGTTCAACTGAAAAACTTGTCTCAGAAGAGAAACGAGGGATTCAAAGAGTACGCCCAGAGATGGCGTGAACTGGCAGCGAGAGTTCAGCCGCCGATGATTGAACGAGAACTTGTTGAGATGTTCGTAGCTACTCTTCCAGTGGTTTATTATGAGAAACTGGTCAGTGGTATGTCGGGAAGCTTCTCCGATCTCATCATCACTAGAGAATATATAGAGAATAACATCAAACTCAGAAAGATTCAGGGTGTAGATGTATCCTCAGCTGGAGGGGGAAAGAAACCTTACAGTGGTAAGAGACGTGAAGGTGAGGCGAGCTCAGTGTCTAATTCTTGGGGAAAAGGTAAAGGCCAGCACCAGCAGGTCGCTAGCATTACTATTCCTGCTGTTCAGCAACCTTAGCAGCAGCAGCAGAACCAACAAGGGTACCGGAGGTATCAGAACAAAGCACCATTATCAAGTCGTCATCTTGAGACTCCACCTAGGTCGTATGCTTAGCTTTTTCAGACATTGCTTTAGTTGCAGCTAGTTCAGAAGAAAACCTTAGGTCCCTTGATAGGGACATCTCCACCAAGCTACGATGTGAATGCGAAATGTGAGTTTCATTCGGGGGCACCTGGCCACTCGATTGACAACTGTAAGGCATTCAAGAAAAAGGTGCAAGATATGGTTGACGCCAAGATAATCAACTTTTCTGATAATGTTCCGAATGTTACAAAGAATCCTATGCCGAACCATGGGGTAGATGGGGTTAACGCCATCATTGAAGAGGAAGATTCGGATTTATTGACTGACGTCAAGGACTTGGAGACACCACTTGGTTTCGTTAAAGCTAAGTTGTTGAAGAAAGGTATTTTCCCGGGCTGTGGGAAGTTGTGTATGGATTGTGCGAATCATTCAGACGGCTGTGATCAGTTGGTAGTAGGGATTCAGAGTCTGATGACCGAAGGAATTCTGCAGTTTAGTCGGAGGGCTGAGAACAGATCAGGGGAAGTGATGCTGAAGCAGAAAGATGAGATTGCCACTATCACCATCCCTCGCAAAACGATTACCATTTTTGCATCGAGGCCACCTACGATCACTATCACGAAGGCTGAGCCTATACCATTCGAGAGCACTAATGTTGTTCCATGGCACTATGGGGCAGATGTCTATTGCAATGGACAGAAATTGGAGTTGGAGCCATCTGGGCAATCTGTTGACAACCTAGTGGGAACTGGGGGAATAACACGTAGCGGAAGAGTGTTTGCTCCACCAGAGGCTGTGGTTGACAAAACTGACAAGGCTGAAAAAGCTCATAGGGGTAAGAGTAAGGTCGTTGAAGAAACCTCTTGTGAGGTAGGAAAAGACCTGCTTGTGAAAGACGTCGAAGAGTTTATGAGACTGATCAAGAAAAGTGATTATAAGATCGTTGATCATCTTCATCAGACGTCGTCTAAGATCTCCATTCTAAATTTGTTGTTGTGTTCTAAGGCACATCGCAACGCTCTGCTGAAGGTTCTGAATGCAGCGTATGTACCGCAAGAGATCTCCGTCAACCAGCTAGAGGGAGTAGTTGCTCATGTGAATGCTGGGATTGATTAGTGATGCTTGATCCCTGAGAACTGAGGAGTAATTCTATGTAATCAATTTTAAGTTTAATGATGATTATGGAATTGAGGAATTTTCTGTTCGTCTTCGTGTTTGAAGATTCGTGAGGAATTAAGAAAAAGGAAATAGATCATGATGATCAATGGGAGATGACGAGAAGAATCATGTAATTTTCTTTGAGTTTGCTTGAAGTTGATTACAGAGCTTGATGGCTCTTGCCGGAGAAGACGGTGGAGCTCTTCTCCGACCACCATGACTGGTTTTCCCTCCCCTTTCAATATTCAAATGAAGACGATGAACATGAGTCGTTGGATCTGATGGATTTGTTGACTGAGTCTTTGCATCTGATGGACAAGGCTTGGTCTAATTAGGGTTTGGTGAGGTGGTGTGATCTAGAGCGTAGGATGATCATACTTTTCTATTGAATGGATAGGATTAACACACATTGCCTATAACACGCGTGGACTTCAGTCAACCATAACACACATTGCCAAGGAATCAAAACGCACATCTTTATTAAATGAGATGGCACACGCGTGGCTGTTGGATTAATTGACTAGTAATTAGATCTAGTGGTCCTAATATTTTCTGATGCTTTTTAATTCTTTAATTGTTTTTCTATTTTTCTTTTAATTGATTTTTCTTGTTTAATTCATAATAATTAGAATAATGATCAGAAAAATATGAAAAAAAATATGTGGTTGATCCTTGTTGAATTTCTGATTTTTCCATCCCTTTGGATTTTATTTTAGTGTTATTTTCAATTTAATGTCCATTTTTCTATTTTTGATAAATGTTTAAAAATGCATAAAATGACTTGTTGTTTGCTGATTTTATTACCAATCCAAGCTTTTGATTTTGATGTTGATTTTTGGCTGGCTGGTTATAGACATGTTGATGATGTTATAGGATTTTTGTAGTGATTTTTAGATGATTTTAAGATTAGTTTTAAATTAGGTTTTTAGAGCCTTCCCCACTTGAACCTTATTTTGGCACCTTTTGGTTTAGAATTTCTTTAGGGCCCTTAAACATTGATTTAAGCTCTGGATTTTTTTACCATAGGTTCTTAATAGATTTAGTATCCCTTAGGAAAATTTGTAGATTTTTAGTAATTGATTTACTATTTTAGCTGGATTTTACATCTAGGCTATTTGTAGGTTGATTCTAGCATAGTACTTCCCATAGATGAACTTCAAAAGTGACCTTTAGTTCATGATAAGTTTCCAAACCTTTTCTAATGGTTTAGTAGACATGTTGATGCCTTTGTAGATTGAATCTTAAGGTTTGATTTGGTGTTTTAGTTCCCTTTAGAAAGTTTCTTTTAGGGCTTGTAGGATGAGGGTTTTTGTAGAGCTTTAGGAGTTGCTTCCTTTTGCATAAATGTGGTTTGCTTTGATTTTCATTCCATTTCCTATCCAATGATGCAAGGTTCCTTGTGGGAGCCTAGTCCCTCCTTTGGAAGGACTAAAGGCTTACCACAAAAGGTAAAACCTTTAAGGATACCAATCTCAGATGAGTGGTTGAGTGCCTTGAGGGATTCCATTGGTTTCCCCCTGCTTCCCCTCATCATGCAATGATCTTTATGTTGATTCAAATCATCTCTTGATGGAGAAAGTTGAAGCTTGAAGATGAAGTCCTATTTCCCTTTTCTCCTGATGGATAACTTAGACTAGAAGACAGACTGTTGGGCTGCTTTGCTGCTGAAGTGTTGTTGTGCTGCTCTGCTGTTTTGCTGTTTGACTGTATTTGCATGACTGTTTCTCTGGTGTGTTGCATTAGAATAGGCTTTCATGTAGTTGATACTAGGCCTAAGTGCATTGAAAGGTTGAGCTTGCCTCCCTTTGCATGTTTTCATGAGAGGTTGAGTCTGTCTCCCTTTGCTTGTCTGTTACTGTTTGGCTTTGCTTGTTGGCTGAAGGTTGAGTCTGCCTCCCTTGCCTGTGTATTGTGTGTTGTTTTGCTTGATTGCTCTAGAGGTTGAGTGGGTCTCCCTCTGCTCGTATTGCTGCATTGCATGTACATCTTTATTGTTTATCTGTTTTACTGATGTTTAAGCTGATGCTTTATCTGTTGTCTGTTTCCCATTGACATGATCCCTTAGGAATCTCACTTCCTTTGATAAGGAAGTGATGATTAGAACTTTAGGCTGAAGCCTTTGCATGATAACATCTAGGAGTTCCCTATTTCAAACCTCAACCATAGGATGAATCCTTGGCATGACAACATTAGGACTTGATAGTTTCCCCTTAGTTGTGCCCTCTCTCTCTCCCTTCAAACAAATCATAATACAGTAATAAAGGTTAACTGATGTCGTACGTTACGAGCCTTAAGCTACTTAGGAAATGATTGTTTGAGGGTTTCCTTCTAATGATCAGGATGTTTAGTATGGTACCCTTTAGGTGACATGCGACGCATTCACTCCTAGGTCATAGTCTCTAGTGCGATGTTAGTTGCAAACATCCATAAAAGACAGTTCTTCCGTAAAAGACAGAAAACAAACTTCAAACCTTTTTTCCCCGTGGGCCCATAATTCAAAGGAAAACATTTCTGAAGAAAAGAGTGTCATTAAATCCCAGTTCTACCGCAAAAGGTAACACATGAGTCTCTAACGAGCAAGCTGCATACACCAAACTGCTGGAACTATTTGTTAACCCTACTCGGAAAAACAGATGAATCTGAACCCCCGCAACCCGTATTATCCCGAACTACGTAAGCTCTGATCTCTCATATCCGTTGAGAGTACATAGGCACAATACTGACGTATTGGCGAGCCACTTTCCCCCTCTCGTAACCCGTAGTTAGCCGAACTACAATGACTCTGATTTCTCATTCTCTGATGAGAATACGTAGGCATAAAGCGTGATGCTTTGCCGAGTCATTTTTGTTCTCTTTTCTGACCAGCCTTGATAGGTGGATAGTAAAACCAACCCGTCAGATAAACACAACAAGCATGGATCCCATCGAGTACGATGGACTTGAGGGGTGCTAATACCTTCCCCTTACGTAACCGACCCCCGAACCCAGACATGGTTGCGATGACCTTATCTTATATCTTTTCGTCAGGTTTTTTCCGATCGTTTCCTTTCCCTTTCTGTGGGATAAATAAAGAAAGGTTGCGACTCTTCTGTTTTGCCGGCACCTTCCTCCATTTTTGACTTCGCAATCATGTCATCAACATATACCTCGATCGCATGATGAATCATATCATGAAAGAGAGTCACCATTGCCCGCTGATAATTTTCCCTGGCATTCTTCAATCCAAAAGGCATTACCTTATAGCAAAACGTTCCCCACGGTGTAATGAAAGTAGTTTTCTCCATGTCCTCTAGGGCCATCTTAATTTGGTTATACCCAAAGAAGCCATCCATGAAGGAAAAAACAGAAAATTAAGCGGTGTTATCAACCAACACATTAATGTGGGGGAGCGGGAAATCGTCTTTCTGGTTCTCTCTATTCAAATCTCTGTAGTCAACACACATCCTGACCTTTTTGTCTTTCTTAGGCACGAGAACAATATTAGCGACCCACGGAGGGTAATTCGTGACAGCAATAAAACCGCCATTCAACTGCTTCTGAACTTCTTCTTTGATTTTGACTGTCATGTCAGGTCTCGTCCGTCTCAACTTCTGCTTGACTAGCAGACATCCTTCTCAGAGAGGCAACCGGTGTACAACAATATCTGTATCTAGGCTAGGCATGTCTTGGTAAGACCAAGCGAAGATATCCTTATACTCACGAAGCATTTCAACCAATCTTCTCTTGATACTGTCTTCCATTGCAGCCCTAATTCTAACCTATTTCTTTTCATCTTCAGTACCCAGATTAATGACTTCAATATCCTCCTGATAAGGCAAAATGACTCTTTCCTCCTGCTTGAGAAGTCTGGCTAACTCTTCGGATAGTTCACAGTCTTCATCAGTCTCTTCTTCAGCTTGATAAATGGGATTATCAAAGTCATACGAAGGTATAGATGAATTTGAATTGATGGTATCTGATAGAAAAGACCTGCATGATGTAGCACCCCAAAATTTGCCCATCTTTTTTCCTTATATCTTGGCTTATGTTTCATACCATCTTGCATTAACACTTATATGTAGCATTGATCTTAGACAGGGGATCAAGGTATCTTATCCAACAATCAAGGAGCTCAAGATCAACTTTGTGGAAATCTCATGTCATAAGGTTCCCATCATCATCAAGACATGTTAATCAACCAATTGGATCAAGAACACAAGCATTGTCTCTCCTCCTCCTCCTATCTCATGGATAGCTGGCTAGGGTTTTGGTCCAGCAAAGGTTTGTGGTTAGCTCTTTGGGGCTAGACATGATTTTCAAGCTCAACACACACCTTAAGGATTCCCTACATGGATTATTTGCCATCACAAGAGCCTCAGTCAGTGGGTTTGGTCTTAGGATTTCATCTGGTCAACAAAAGTCAATTGTGGTTCAAAGGGGTCTAAATCTTGGGTCTCAAGGTCAACAAAGGGCATGATAGTTGCTACCAAGTGATTTCGTATGTTTGGAACCAAAAGAATCAAAGAGGACCATAAAATCAAGATGTTGCTAAATTAGGCTTTTTAGAGCTTTCTAAGTGAAAAATGCCCTCTTTTAGCACCTAACTTCCATGACAAGTTTCATCATGATACAAGCTTCATCTCATTTTTCATCAAACATGTGACTTCTTGCTTGTCCTTTAAGCTTTCTTTTGAGTACAAGAAATTCCTCATTGGATCTATAAATCTCAAGTTATGATGTCTTCAATTTGGTTTTACAAAGTGAAAAAGACTTAAAGGAACCCAAGGGTAACTTACTTCTAAGGCAATTTTCACATGGATTCATGCATTTCCTCAACTTTCTTCAAACACAAGGATTGTTCCTCATTGCCTAAGCTTTCCAAGAAGTGCAATAACTCATAATTCCCACGTGTAGAACTCAATTTATGATCCTCTTAAGTCAAGGTCTTTTTGATGACCTAGTTTTATGTCATTCACTTCAAGGTCAAAATCCATGAACTTCAAGACCTCAAATCAAGATTTGTGCAACATGAAAGTTGTGTCTTATGGTATTAACTTCATCATGACCTCAAGTTACATAACCTATGATGATTTTCAAGTCAAGTAAATCATGATGACCATGAAAACATGAATTTTTTACCTAACTTGACTTTCTTGCATCTCCAGCCACCAATTTGAATTGTTTTTGTTCCTTTTGGTACCATATCATCATCATGTCATGACCATACCAAATTTTACCCAAAATGAGCAAACATAACTTGGTATCTTCAAGCCATTTTCAAGTTTCACACTTAATGAGGAAGCTATTCAAAACATGTGACAAACCTAATTCCCTTCCTTCTAATCACCCAAGTTCATTTCCTCACCCCTATTTGACACCAAAGAATGACTTGAAGTAGTGGAGAATCCTTCAAACTCGTATACACTCTCATTTTTATTTTTTTGGCAAATTGGTAAAACAAATCATTTACATGTCATGGGCCTGCAAAAACTCTTCCAAACCTTCATATATAAAGTGTGAACAAACCCTAACGTAAGGATATAGGTTGGTTGCTGCAGAAAGAGAAAAAATCATCAAAATTTCTCAAGCTTTTCTCTTTCTTCAAATTGCAAATTTCTGTGGATATTCCTTCTATTTCTTGCTTTTTTCATACTCAGTGGAGCACAAGGAGTGATTTGGAAGCTTTACATTGAAGCTCAAGCACAATTTGAAGGACCAACAGAGTTACTCTGTTAGGTAACTTTTCACAATCTGAATCTCTCATTTTAGGCATAAATATAGGTTCATGTTGGTTGCATCTGAAGCCCTACCTTGTGTAGGCAATGTATGAATGCTTGGTGTGCTTGCTTGTTCAAGTTTCAGTTTGAATGTCAAATTTTCGTGTTGAGTTTTCACCATGTTAGAGGAAGCTTTTTGAAAAACTAATGCCATATTCGTGTTCTCCATGAAAATTCCTTCAAAAACATGTCTTGGGTTTTAATTTTTATTGAGATTTTCAGACGTCACCGGTGAAGCTCACCAAAGAAGACGATCGAAGTTAGGGCTCCGGTGTTTGAGGTGTTTGTTGAGGTGTGTTATGATGTGGCTGTTGACTAACTTGTGTGGCGCGTTGAAAAGTAAGGTGTCATGCACCCTCCTTTAATGATACACTGTGTTTCATTAATCTAATGGTTTGGCTTGATTCTGGGTTGGGCTTAGTCCCTTTTGCTATCCACACCACCCCTATTTTGGGCCCAAATTGTGTTACAACATGAATCATGTTCAATCTACTTTTGTCGGAGCCCTTGTTCTCTTTCTCTTTTTTATTTTATTTTAATTCTATTTTATTTTTGATTTTGTTTTTAATAGTTAAAACCATTTTAAAAATACACAAAAATATGTTTCTGATTAATTGGTGTGTTGGGGTATTTTCCAAAATTTTTATTTTATTTTTCATTTAATTTTATTATTTTTCATTGAATTATTTTGTGAAGAGGATTTCCATGTTTGCCCTTAGATTTTGGCTTAATGTTTGATACCCTTTGGGTTACCTTCTTGAACCAATTTTTATCTCACACTTGGGTACTTGATTGATGATTGTTTGGATGTGGTTTTGATGCCTTTGTGATCATTTCTTGGATGATTTTCATTTGACTTTGTTTGACCCTCGATATATGCTTGACAATTTGTATGCATTGCCTTGTTTGATACATTTGATGATGTTTTCATACAATCCATGTTGTGGTCCTTTGCACATTGATCCTTGATGGACTTAAATTGAGTTTGGGTATTTATTTGGATTTTATTTCGTCATGTTTCTATTTTTGAATATTGCACCAAGTTTTTGTTGTTTTGATCATGCTTTTGTGCATTTCTTGACATAGTCTTTTGAGATTGCTTCTTGTATAATTCTAGGGATGTTTGATGAGTCTTGTATGCTCTTGATGACATGTGTAAGGTTATGATTTCCATGATTAGGGGTTCATTGCATGATCACTTCACCTCATGTGCTTCACGTGATCATTTGCTTCTTTTATGAGCTAACTCAGGAGATGTTTGCTTGAGTTTTGTGCTCTAATTTGAGTTTGATTTGAATTTTAACATGATTAATATCACATGAGTTTGTTCCTCACATTGATAAGTTGATACTTGACCATTTTTTCCTTTGTGGAATGTCTCCTTTCTTTGAGAATGACTTTGGTGTGCGAGCTTGCTTTTGAGATATACTTTGAATTCAACTTTGATGTTTATTTTGTATGCTCATGAGTGATTATGTGACTTTCTAACCATGTTCATGTTGATGCCCACATTTGATATCATGCCATAATCTCATGTATTTTCCTTTAAGAACATGTCTTGCATGCTTGTTTTGTATGACAATTGAGTTGTTTGTGAATGTGGTGCATGACTTAACTCTTTGTGTTTCTCCTTTAAAAATTGACATGTATTGGATATGGTGTGATGTTTCTACTTCCCAACATTGTTTCTTATCTCACTTGACTTCATTTCACTTTGTTTTGTGTTTTATTTTTCTTCTTTTAAGATGTTTAAGTCATTTGGCTGTGTGTGAGTATTTTGTTTTGCCATTGTGTTTGTTTTCTAATCTTTTGATTTAGTTTGGCATGTGAATGTTTATTTGATGTTTTAACATGATGTTGATGTGTGCCTTTATATGATTAATACTTTCTTGTGTGTTGGCTTGATTCATTTTTATATGAATTACCTTGTCTATTCATCTTGGTGTTGCTTCTCCTTCTTCATCTTTGATTCTTATTTCTTTTCTTTCTTGTCTTTTGACTTTACAGTCTTGAGTTTTGTTTCCATTTGTGATTGAATTGGATAGTGTTTACTTGTATTTGCTCACATGATCCCTTAGGGTTCCTAGTCCCTCTGTTTAAGATGGGATTAGGAGAGACATTAAGCTTTCAATCCTTTGCATGATAACAATTAGGATAGTCCCTTCTTGACCTCCACTTTAGGTCCATCATTTGTATGACAATATTAGGTAGATTTCCATTTTATCCTAACCTTAGGACCAATTTGTATGATAACATTAGGGCTTTTAGTTTCCCTTTAGTGCTTTCTCTATGTCTTCTCTTCTCATCTCAAACAATTCTAAGACACCTAATAAAGGATGATGAGCATTGTGTGCCACGAGCCTTAAGTATATGGGAAATGATGAGTGGGGGGTTTCTCTTCACTTGTCTAGAGTGTCTAGTGTATGCCCTTTGGACGATATGCGACACATTCGCTCCTATTTCATACTCTTTAGTGTAACGTGAGTCTCAAACAAATTCAACTCACTTCTTTAAAAAACTCTTAAACCAAATTCAAGTCTTTTTATCCTTCGGGATTGTTCTTCAAAACCATTTCCAAAAAGGAGTACGTTGTTTTCCCGTTCTACCGCAAACAGGCATCGACCCTAACTGCTGGAATGGAAACTTAACGTCACTCATATAAAACACTTAACCAACCAGTGGTCTAGTTTTTCCAAACTACGTTTGCTCTGATTTCTCATACCAGATGAGGATACATAGGCACAAGACGGCGATGTCTTGACGAGCAACCTTCCCCCCATCACCTGTAGTTTCCTGAACTACGTTGACTCTGACTTTCCTATTGCATGAGGGAATACATAGGCATAGAGCGACGATGTTCTATCGAGTCTCTGCTTTCCTTTCCACCCTATTTTAGCAGTAGCTTTTAGATAACTTTCACCCATAGATTAGACAACAAGCATGGATCATGTTGAGTACAACGAACGTGAGGGGTGCTCATACCTTCCCCTTGCGTAACCGACTCTCGAACCTAAGATTTGGTTGCGATGACCTTGTCTTTTCTCCTTTCTTTTAGGTTTTCTTCGATCGTTTCCTTTCCCTCTCTTTGGGATAAATAACGTTCGGTGGTGACTCTTCTGTTTGTTTCTGCCGGCCCCTTTTTCACAGTTTGCGACAGTTGGCGACCCTGCCGGGGAACCTATTTCCCTATGCGAGTCAATCCTAGCGCTTGTCTATTTTATATTTTTGGGTGTGTATATTTGTGTGTATGTATGTTGTATTTGTATGATTTTTGTTGCATATCATTGCATTTGCATTTTATTTTCCGCGCTTTATCATTGTTATCATATTATATTGCTGTTGTGCTGTTGGGTGGGTTGTTCCATGAAAGATAAGCCCAATACCTAGGCTTGATTATACACATAGGATTAGTGTGGAGAGTAGTATGGACTTGTGTGGCATCTTGCCACGCAGGAGTCTACATGAAATTCACGTCTAGACGAGGTTTTCTTTGAAGACATCCTATCCTGTGCATCTTGGACAGTTGAGAGAGTGTTGGATCTGAAAGCTAACGACTCTGGAGTCTGTTAATTGGGAAGCCAGTTGAGACCTTCTTGATTGACCATGATGCCAAACCAGAAATGATGAACGCATCATTGTTTCTCAACCTAAGAGTCTGTGATACTGATGACCTACATAGGATGTCGTATCTTTCAAGACTAGAACCTACTTGTGAGAGGGATGGGTTTTGCAGGATACTTTAACCTTCAACCAACCCGGTTTTCTGGTTTTCTTGTCAAAGCATACCTTTGACCTTGGATACTATGATTTTCTGTTAAAATTTCTGGGTTTTCTTATTGGAGCAAAATTTGGTCTAATCCAGTCAGCAACGCAATAGTTCTTGATACCTTGATCCCCGTCTGCATTTGCATATTCATGTTGTATATTAACATCTGAATGTATATGTGTTCTCAAGTTCTCGTCTTCCCTTTGATTCTAGTAATCTGATTTTCTATCAACATGGAGCCTAAGGTGAAAAGACCATCATATACAAGTTTCCACTGCCAGAGTTAGGACCTTTATTTGGTCTGATTTCTATGGCCGATCCGGGCGTTCTTGAAGATTTCTGAAAAGATTATGGGAGAATTCTAAGCCTTGTCCGCAAAGTTACAAACTACGAGCAAGGGGCTATCTAGGCTTTTCTGCAGTTCTATGACCTTCCATTACGCTGTTTCACCTTTCCTGATTATGTCTTAGTACCTACTTTGGAGGAGTTTGCTTTCATTTTTGGGGTTTCAGTCCAAGAAGAAGTGTCATTCTATCATACAGAAGAAGAGCCTGACCTAGAGAAATTTGCCAATGCTCTTTATTTGAGAAAGTCTGACTTGGTGGATAACGTGGTTCGTAGAAATGGAATTTCTGGCTTCACCCTATCTTTCTTGGTGGGTAAAGCTCGTAAATACGCAAAAGAAGGTTGTTGGGTGGTTTTCAGCGTTGTCCTGGCTCTATGCATATATGGAATTGTTTTGTTCCCCAACATACTAGACTTTATTGATATGGATGCTTTCGGCATTTTTGTTTCAAAGAATCCTGTACCCACTCTCCTCGGAGACTTGTATCACTCAGTGCACTATAATAATGAAAAGAGGAAAGAGAAGATTGTTTTTTGTTGTATGTCGCTTTTCCACAAGTGGTTTATAGATCACCTTCCTCGTGTTGGAGCGTTTGTCGATACAAGGGTTACATCTGAATAGTCAAAGAGGATTATGGGTTTGGAAGCTAAAGATATCGTTTGGTTTAATCGAGATCTGATTGGCGTGGAGATCATCTTTAGTTGCGGAAGATTTCCCAATGTACCCCTGATAGGAAGAAAAGGGGGAATTAATTACAACCCTTCTCTTGCTATTAGAAAATTTGGATACACTTTGAGAGGACCCCCGAAGGAAGAGGAAGTGTAGGAATCTCTGTACTTCACGGGCATGGCTGACTATGATATTCTGGAAAGAATAGAAGAAGCATGGGGGAGAGTTCATAAAAGGGGAAAACTTTCTTTGGGCAAAGGTGAATGCAGAGCTTATGACCCTTACTTGGAATGGATTCAGAGGAGGGTGGAGAAGATTTTGTTGCCATTTCCTGCTGAAAAACCCTTATACCCATTGATGATTGAAGAGCCTACAACGGTGGATATTCAAAGATACAATAAGTTATGGGCAGAAAAGGAAGAATTGCATAAGGAAAATGAAGAGCTGAAAAAAGAAATCAGTCAATTAAAGAGTGATAAGAATGAAGCTATTTACTTAGCAAAGGAAAAGACAAAAGATATGGCTAAGGTGGAAAAAGAGTTAGCTGAAGAGATTCGGGTGCAAGGAAGAGTTGGCCAAATTTGAAAAGTACTTACAGTATCCTTAAACATAAGAAGAAAGAACTGGATAAAGCTTACCTGGAAATATCTCAGTTCAATGATCAATGGAACGCTGCATTAACTACTAACAAGGGAAGGGAGGATGAACTTCGTAGACAGATTGACAGGTTAAAGATGCAGCTCAATGTCAAAGATGAAGAAGTTTCAACAGGGTCATCGCGTAGGTACGCCAGTGATCAGAAACTACAAGAAACTCTATCATTATAGGAAGAGCTCAAGGTGAGGGAAGAATTGAAGAAACCAAGACTTGAAGACGCCTTTGGAGAGGATGCTTGGGAGGACTATGCCTAAGGCTTGAAAGATGTTATCTGCAGAAGAGACCTGCTCATACATGAGTTGATTGCAAGACCTGAACATCCAAATTTAAAAGAGCTGCTAAAAAAAGTTAAGACTCATCACATGAATGACAGTGATTGAAGAAAGTTATCTGATACAGTATTCAATTAGTATTCCTTTTGTTCTTGTCCTATATTTTGGCCATCACCAGATTTGTTGGATGAGGTCGTAGGATTGTATGCAGTTGTATTTCCTACCGTTGTTTTGTATACGTTGACTTTCATTCTCATTTTATTTATGAGAGAGGCTTGTGATTCTTCCATTCCTTTCTCCTATTTTGTTATTTATTTGTGGAACTAGAATGAAGGGGAAGATCTCCCTAAATCACATATACATGCTTCCATATTTGCATCATCATTTTCATTTGCATAGCAGGTGTTCTTGGAGCCTTCAATCTTATCTCTGCTTGGTTTTCTTCAACAGTTAACAAGATTGGAGATCTAGTTTTCCACAGGTATTCTACAAGAGGGAATCAACTGAGAGTTATGGATCAAGTACAACAGGAGTTGTTGGAGGTCAGGGACAGAATGGCACAGTCCATGGAGATGATGCAAGGTGTAGCCAATGGGCAGGAGCAATTGAGAACTTTGGTTCTACCACTGATAGCACGGGTGGATGGTAATGGTGTCCTGCACGGAGGTACTAATGTTATCCCTCCTCCAGTTGATGGCAATGTTCCTCAGGTCAACGGTATTCCAATTATAGTTAACCATCCGGGTGGAGGTCATCAGGGAGGAATTCATATAGCTGGTGCTGGAGGCAGTGTGCACGCTGTACACGGAGCTGCAGGTCCCTATTGGGAAGAATATTATCAGGAGGATGTGTTTTCAATGAGAGACTTGGATGTGGGTCTCCCTACAGAAGCTAATAAGAGGTTCAAACTGCTTGAAGAAAAGATGAAAGCCTTCGAGAACCAAAATTCTTTGGGACTCGATATGTCAGATCTGAGACTGGTGCCAGGGGTCAGGATTCCCCCTAAGTTTAAAGTACCATATTTTGGTAAGTACAAAGGGTGGACTTGTCCTAGAGTACACCTCAGGGCTTATTTTCGGAAAATTTCAGCATACTCGGATGACGAGAAACTTTTGATGCATTTCTTTCAAGAAAGTCTGTTGGGTCCTTCTTTGGAGTGGTATATGGATCTAGAAAGGACACATATAAGAAGCTGGAGAGAGTTGAGAGAAGAATTTGTGCGTCACTATCAGTACAACAGTGACTTGGCGCCTAATAGGGTGCAATTGCAAAATTTGTCACAAAGGAATAATGAAGGGTTCAAGGAGTACGCCCAGAGGTGGCGAAAGTTAGCAGCTAGAGTGCAGCCTCCAATGGTGGAACGTGAATTAATTGAGATGTTCATGACGACCTTGCTAGGAACATATTATGAGAAATTGATTGGATGCATGTCTAGAAGCTTTTTGGATTTGGTAATGGCAGGAGAAAGAGTAGAGAACGGGATAAAAACTGGAAAGATATCGAGTGGGGAAAGACCTTCGTCAGGAGGAATGAAGAAAGTATACAATGGAAACCTAAAAAAGAGAGAATGGGATATGAATGTTGTATCAACCTACAGAAGTAGAGACTGGGTGCCACATCAACCTCAACATCAATATTAACCTCAACATCAACATCAACAGCAAGTTGCCAGTATAGCTATTCTGGCTGTGCCACAACAACAAACTATTGCACCTCGTCATTACCAAGATAGAGGAAGGATGCCCAACAGGAAGTTCGACATGCCTCCCATGCCTTACTCACAGCTCTTGCAACATCTGCTACAATTACAACTTATTCAGAAGAGAACTTTAGTGCCACTCACTGGTACGCCTCCACTAGGTTATGATGTAAACGCTAGGTGTGAGTTCCACTATGGAGCTCCAAGCCATAATATTGACAAGTAAAAAGAGTTTAAGCATAAGATTCAGGATTTACTTGACTCAAAAGCAATAAATTTCACAAACGAGACCCCTAATGTAAATCAGAACTCTATGCCAAATCATAGGGTGGCTAGAACCAATGTTGTTATTGAAGAAGAGAGGCTAAACTTGATAACTGATGTTGCAGAATTAAAGACGCCTTTGAGCTTTGTAAAAGACAAACTGCTAAAAGGAGGTGTATATCCCGGTTGTTTAGAGGGTTTTGCAGAAAGTGTTATGCATCCAGAGGGTTGTGTTTCCTTGAGAAGTCATATTCAGAGTTTGATTGATGACGACAGTTTACAGTTCGACAGGATTGTGAGAGAAGAAGAGATTGAGGAGTTTGATTGTTGTGCATCCAGAGGTTGCAACGATTTCAATTCCATACTGGACAATTAACATCTTAGTGTCACTGTCGCAACTGTGAAAAGGGCCAGTGAAAACAAACAGAAGAGTCGCCACCGAATGTTATTTATCCTAAAGAGAGGGAAAGGAAACGATCGGAAAAAAAACCTAAAAGAAAGGGAGAAGACAAGGTCATCGCAACCAAATTTTGGGTTCGGGAATCGGTTACGTAAGGGGAAGGTACGAGTACCCCTCACGTCCGTTGTACTTAACGGGTTCCACACTTGTTGTCTATAAAAGGGGTAAGTTATCTAAAAGATACTACTAAACTAAGGAAAAAGAAAAGAATAGACTTGATAGGATATCGTCGCCCTATGCCTATGTATTCCCTCGTGCAATGGGAAAGTCAGAGTCAACGTAGTTTGGGAAACTATGTCGTAGAACGGAAAAGTAACGTACTCTTTTCTGAAAATGGTTTTAAGAACAATCCTGAGGGATACAAAAGTTTGAACTTGGTTTGTTAGTTTTAAAGAAGTGGATTGAGTTAATTTGAGACCCACGTTGTATTAAAGACTATGACATAAGAGCGAATGCGTCGCATATCGCCCAAGGGGCATACACTAAACACTCTAGACAAGTGAGGAGAAACCCATCACTCATCATTTCCCATGTAATTAAGACTCGTAGCATATAATGTTTGTCATTCTTTATTAAGTGTCTTAAAGAAGTTTGAGATGAGAAGAGAAACACAAGAGAAAACTAAAGGGAAACCCTAATGTTATCATACAAAATGGTCCTAAGGTTGAGAAAAAAGGGAAATCTACCTAATGTTATCATACCAAAGATGGACTTAGAGCTGAGATGAAAGGGACTATCCTACTTGTTATCATGTAAAGGATTTAAAGCCTAGTGTCTCTCCTATTCCCATCTTAAACAGAGGGACTAGGAATCCTAAGGGATCATGTGAGCAAGCATAAGTAAACAATATCCAATTCAATCACAAATGAAAACACAGATAAAAGAAGTCTCAAAGAGAGAGAAGAAGAAAGACATCAAGACCAAAGCCTCAAACACAAAAGGTCAAACCCAAACAAGATGGACAAAAACACCTTAACTCAACATATCATAGGTGCATCTCATATCTAACCCACGTCTAAGATGTGCAAACACACACAAGGGTAAGGCAAACCACACAATGCCCAATAAAATGAACCAAGCAAGAAGCAATCAAATGAACTAAGAGGCAAGGTGGGGCAGCAACATAACAAGGTCAAAAAATATACATCCAATCATGAATGCATAAGAGGGATCACTTAAGTTTGACAGTCAAAGTCAAACTTCAAAGTGAATCAACCATCATCAAAAAACACAAATGAGGAATCACCAAGGAAAACATCAAAGATCCCAAAGGAATAAGGAGAAGCCAAGGGAAACACCTCATAATGGATCAAGATCATTTATTCACCCAAAAAACAATTAAAATCCAAAATAAAAACAAATAAAAAAGAAAGCAAAACCTTAAAAAAGGGAAAAGAGGATAACAAGGCATGAGTGAAGACTCAAGGGCATCACCATAGGTCTAGGACCATCATAGGATCATATGAAAATTTCCTCAACATTTTTAAATGCTCAAAAACAATTTTAAACTAATTAAAAATAAGCAAATAAATCAAAAACACATGAAAATACCTAAAACAGAAAACAAAAATCCAAGAAAATCACCATAGGTTCAAAACCATTATAGGATCATGTGAAAATAATTTCATAATTTTAAATGGCTCAAAAGTATTTTTAAACCAATTAAAATCAAGAAAAACAAATAAAAATCATGAAAAATACAAAAATGTAAAATAAAAATGCACAAAAATATAAATCAGAAAGAGAAAAATAAAAGAAAATTTTAGAAAATATTTTGGTATTTTTCTGATTAAAAATGAATTTATTATGAATTTCTGAAAAATAGAAGGAATTAAACACAATTTAGAAAAAGAAAATAAAGAGGGAAAACACTGTGCGTTGGATCCAACCTCATTAAATGACGTGGCTAATTCTAGGATCCAGAAGCACGCATCCCCGGTACACTTAAGTCAGCTTAACCACATGTAGCTAACAAAAGTCAGACTCATAGAGGATTAAAACATCTGGCATGCTTGGGCGGTTAGATGATGTCAGCTCATCATCTTCAACCTCCAGCCATCTGAAACTCAAAGGAAAATACAAAAAACGTGGATCCAAGTGTTGCACCCTAAAATTTGCCCAACCTTTTTCTTTACCTAGCTTATGTTTCATTGCATTCATTGTAGCATTAGCATATGCATTGCATTGTCATTTGTGCAGGGGATCAAGAGATGGGCCTATCAAGAAGAGGTTACCAAAGGTTCTAAGGCTAATCAAGAAGCTATAGTCAAGTTATCATCCTCAATAAGCCTTCATGAAGAAGACAAATCTTCTTGGGAAAAAGGATGGATACAAGAGTCCCTACCTCTTATCTTGGGGGTCAATGAAGATTATCTGATGATATTGAACCCATGGATATGGGTGGCATCCATTATGAGAGCTCATTGAGTGCCTTGAGATTCATTATGGATTTTGGACAAGCCATTATTCAAAGTACAAGAAGTCACAGCCAAAGGTGGTGCAACTAGGGTTTTCATCTGGTCAACCCTAAGTCAACTGTGAAATTGGAGGAGATGAAGACTCAATTCCAAGAAACTATGATCATGGAATGTTATGTTAAGACATGTCATATATCATTTCAAGATCAATTCGTTAAGAATCAAGAGTGTGAGAAGTTACTGAGCTAGAGTTTCTAAGCTTGACAGTGTAAAATCCCCTATCTTGGTGCCCAACTTCAAGACCACATAACTCAAGATACAAGTTTCATCTCATCTTGACACCAACCTGAGACTTGTAGAGCATGTTCTTATATTTCTTTTGAGTACTACAAGTCCTTCATCTGATTTCCAGAACTCAAGTTATAAAGCATACAAGTTACAGGTCATCGATGAATGTGATTTTGGTCCTTGAAAGTCAACCAACTTCCAAGACATTTTTGACCTAGAAGTATGTCTCTCTACACCTTTACCCAAACATGAAAGTTGTCACTTATCATCTTAGTTTTCCAAAGAGTACTAGAAGTCCTCAAGCTGATTTGTGAAGCTCAAGATATGAAGCTTGCAAGGCAGGGGTATTTTGGGAAACTTTGATTATAGGTCACTTTTGATTATAGGTCAATTTCACCACTTTTGATTATAGGTCACTTTTGCACGTCTAAAATGGAAATCTTTCCAATTGGAAAGTTTCTCCAAATGGGATCATTTGCTCAACCAAACATCAAGGTATCATTTCTTTGGCTTGGATTGGAGAATTGGTGAAGAAATTTCCATGAAGGAACACTTGAAAAGTGCTAGTTTGGATCCAATTCAAATTAAATCAATTCATGTCATTTGTGTGCATATTTTGAGTGCCTTAGATGTTCTAAGAACAATGCCAAAACCATAAACCAATTTTGAGGTCATTTACATGGAAAAATTCAAGATTACTTCACCTTGAAGTAACATAATCCAAATTCACCATTGATCCACTTTCAAGGAGCCAATCTCATCCATTCATGTTCCTTGCATCATAGGCAATTGGTATGATCAAAGTTACAACAGTTCAAGCTCTGTTTTAGAGAGAATCACAAAGCTCCAACATGAGAAAAGTGGATTTTCAATCGAACTCTCATGGGCTTCATTTGGGCCTCAAAGTCATCCAGGTCCATTGCATATATTCATATTATCATCAACAATGCATCATAACTAACCTTAGATGGAGAAATAACTGAAAACGGTTGAGAAAAAGTGGAGAGCAATTGAAATTCGATTTTAAAGATTCTTCCATTTTCAATCCAACTCAAGGTGTGGGAAAGCTCCAGCAAGGTGCAAGGGTTGATTCTGGGCAGGTAGCTTGAAGAATTGATGGCCATTAGAGGTTCTGTGCAAGCTTCTAACTAGGTATTTAGAATTCATCATAGCTTACCGTTTAGGGATCTTTATCATGCCATTGTTGCATAAACATGTTCCCCTAGACTTGTAGATGGATTTAGGATAGGTTTTGGGCTCGATTACAATAATTCTTGAAATGACATCAAGATTTGTAGCTTGCGGTTTCCTTGATTTATGGACGAAAATGAAAATAAACCATGGCATGATGATCTGCGTGATGAGAGGATTCAGTTAGTGTAAGAAATTCTAGTTTTTGTGGAGTGTTGAAGACTGGTAATGTTCATGTCCCACCAGAGAAGACGACCGGAGTCTTCTTCGGCCGCCGTCTGTAATTTCCCACTGTTTCCCTTGTTAATCCCGGTTTGAATCACAACCCTTAGATCTAGGTGAAATGTTTGACTTATGCTTCACCCAACGGCCACGTTTAAACCTTATTTTGTTTTAATTATCAAAAGCCTGCGTGTCCATCCTTCAGCCATTGGATTCCCTTGACTCAAGGCTGATCGTGAGGCCACAATTAGTTCTCAGCATAGGTTGACTTGCTTTACCCAAAACTCACCATTTCATTAAATGGTTGAGTGGGTTGGGCCCATAATCACTTTTCACACCTCCCCTTACCAAGCCCAATGCATGATGAACGTGATTTTATTGCTATTCATACCACAGTTTCTCTTTTTTTTTTTTTAATTTCTTTTCTTTATTTTCTTTGTTTTGCGGTTGTTTACTTTTAATCTGTTAAAAATAGTAAAATGTTTCCAAAGTTCATGAATTTTTTCCCCAAGGCACCCCAGCATGTTAAATGATTTTACTAATTGTTAGATTGATTTTTAGATCATTTTTCAATTTAATGTGAATTTTCCATGATTGATTGTTCTTTAAGTGTAAGAAATATACATGTTTACTTCTTGAATTTTATTTCCTTGTCAAAGCATAGAATAAACTTTTGATTTTTTGTGTGATGATTCTAGACACCTTTATTCATTTATAGGTATTTTGGTTTTGATTTTTAGATATCATTTAGTTAGGGTTTTAAGTAGATCTTTAGCACCCTTTCCCTTTTCCTTATCCACAGAACACATTAGGGTTTTGGCCCCTGTTAGCATACTTAGGCTTGGATATTTGCTTCACAATTATAACCGTAGATTCCTAACATCATGAATACTCCCTAGGGTTTTTCTTAGATTTTTTAGGCTGGTTTTACTATTTTTAATAGACTTTGCATTCTGGCTGATGTTAGTGTGTTTCCCATTGAAGCTTCACCTAGTTTTGCATTTTAGGTGATCCTTTTGCAATCCTTAGGCACCCAATACTTGCATGTTACCATATTACATAGGTTGAAGCCTATGTAGGTTTAATTTCAAGTCTTTAACATGTCCATAGCTTGATTAGGATAGACTTTCTTTAGAGCTTAACATTTAGGGTTCCTTAGAAGCTTTTAAGTGATTGGTTTCTCTTCCTTATGTGATTCCTTTGCTTTGCTTGGTTCCTCCCACCTTCCTCTATCCTATGATTTAGGGTTCCCATTGGTGAGAGCCTAGTTCTTCCTTTGGAAGAACTAAAGGCATGCCATGAATGATAGAACTCTTAAGGATATATCTTAAAGTTTTTGGTTGAGTGTCATGGTGGATTCCCTTGGTCTACACCATGCTTCCCGTCATCATTCGCTTCTTTGTCCATTAATCTCAGGATCCCTCTTGTGAGAGCCTGGTTCTTCCCTAGGAAGAATTAAAGTGCATTCCATATAGAGGTTGAGCCTTTGAGGACTCCTGTTTTGATACACATTAACCTAATACCTTAGATCTCCACTAAGTTCCACCTCACTCATCTGTCCTACAATCTTAGGATCCCTCTTGTGAGAGCCTGGTTCTTCCTTTGGTATAATTAAAGTGCATTCCATAAAGAGGTTGAACCCTTGATGGACTATTGTGTTGATACACATCTAAACTTGATGAATTCCTGGGATGATTTCATTACTCCTCATCTTGTTTATCTCTTTTTCATGATTGATTGATCGTTTGCTGTTATGCATTATGATAGAATTTCATGTGTAGGCATTTTTTCCTTAAGTTCATGCTTGCATATAAAGTTTGAGGTTTCCTCCCTTTGCTTGGTTATTTCTTTTATCCTCTGTGTTTGCTTGTTTGCATTAGAGGTTGAGGCTTCCTCCCTTTGCTTGTATTATTGCATTGCATGTGCATTTACATTTTTATACTTCATCTGCTTGATAGCCTTCTTTTGTCTTCCTTTGCCATGTTCCCTTAGGACTCTCACTTCCTTGTTTAAGGAGTGATGATAGACTTTAGGTTAAATCCTTTGCATGATAACATATATGATAGATTCCTTTTCAAACTCAACATCGGGACCATATTGCATGACAACAGTAGGTTTCAATTAGTCTCCCTGCAGAGTCTTTCTCTCTTCTCATCTTCAAACAATTTCAAAACACTTAATAAAGGCTAATGAGTATTGTACATTACGAGGCTTAAGCTACCCAGGAAAGAGTTATTGGAGGGTTTCCTTTCAGTATCCAGGATGTTTAGTGTGGCACCCTTTGGGTGACAGGCGACGCATTCACTCCTAGGTCATAGTCTCTAGTGCAATATGAATTACAAACATTCCTCAAAAAACACTTCTTCTCATAAAAGACTTAAAAAACAACATTCAAACCTCTTTTTCCCTTTGGGGTTCGCTCTAATCAAGGAAAACCTTTTCAGATGAAAAGAGTGTTGTTAAGCTTCGGTTCTACCGCAAACAGGCGTTTCCCCTAACTGCTGGAACTGTAGTTTAACCTTACTCGGATAAAAATCCACGAACAAACCTGTGTTCCGTTTTATCCCGAACTATGTTCGCTCTGATCTCTCATACCTGTTGAGAGTATGTAGGCACAAAATGTGATGTCTTGGCGAGAAACCTTTCCCCTTTGACCCGTAGGTAGTCGAACTACGTTGACTCTGACTTTCCCATTGCATGAGGGAATACATAGGCCGAGAGCAGCGACGCTCTGTCGAGTCCTTTTTTCCTTTTGATTTCTTTTGTCCCAGACCATTAGTTAGATAGATAAACAACCCTTTAGAAAAACAAACAAGCGTGGATCCCGTTGAGTACAACGGACGTCAGGGGTGCTAATACCTTCCCCTTGCGTAACCGACTCCCGAACCCGAGATGTGGTTGTGATGACCGATCTTATCCCTTTTTACTAGGTTTCTCCTGATCGTTTTCTTTCCCTCCTTTGGGATAAATAACGATAGGTGGTGACTCTTCTATCTTTGCCGGCACCTTTTTTCGCAATAGCGACAGCTGGCGACTCTGCTAGGGACTATGATGTAATCCTGGTTCCCTATGCGAGTCAATCCTAGCGCTTGTATGTTTATCTGTTGGATTTGCATGTATTTATCGCACTTTACTTTCCCGCACTTTACTTTCAGCATGATATTATTATTTGTTGTGCTGTTGTTGGAAGGGATGATTCTGATGAGTGATGAGCCAAAACCCAGGCTTGAGAGCATACATAGCTTTAGTAGTGGAGAGTAGTGCGGGCGTACATGCTTTGCATGTACTAGTTTCCCGTGAAATTCATGCTCAGACGAGATTCTCCTGGATGATTTCTTTTCCAGCCACTTGGGCTTGAGGGGATATTAGACTTGAGAGTTGTCGACTCTAGGGAACGATCATTTGTGACTCAGCTAAGTGAGGCCTCTTCAAGGAGTAATGATGCCAAACCAGAAATGGTGAATGTATCATCATTTCTTGAAAGTCTGTGACACTGAGGAACGCATGGGATACCGAACCTTATCAGTGGATAGGTCCATATCTGTGAGCGGGACTGGGTTATGCAAGAAACTTTGACCTTCAGACAACCCGATTTTCTCTACAGTTTGAATCAATATTCCTGGTACCAGAGGGTTCCTATTATCAGAGCTGTGTTATGTTCTCGCCGAAGCAGAACTTTGGTCCTTCAGCCAACAGCACAACAATCTTGATCCCTTGTTTCATCTTGGCATTTGCATTTGCATCATCCTAGCATGTTTGCATTTTGATATACATGTTCTTGTATTTCCAAGGATCTTAACTTCAAGACTCGCTGTTGAGCATTAAAACTTTTCCTTGTGGTTTGTCTGTGTAAAACATGAATCGGTGTAGACAGGTTCCTTGGAAATACTCGAACATGACATTCACATTTCATTTGCATAACAGGTGTTCAAGGCTGGGTTGTGTTACCCTGATCTGGTTTTCTCTTCAGAATTTCAGACATCAAGAAGCTAGACATGGAACAGGTTCAAGCAGAGCTGAGAGAGGTCCGAGGCCAGATGAGGCAGGTTATGGGGGACATGCAAGCGTTGCACCTAGATCAGGAAATGCTCAGAGAGGAAAACCAGCAGTTGAAAACTCAGGTGGGTTTGATCATGGAGGTAATTAGGAATGTGCTCAGAAAAGAAGGTGATCAAGTGCCCGAAGCTGCAACAAAAATGCTTGTTCCACTTCTGTCTGTGGAACCTATACCAGAGTGTAATGTGCGTCAGAGATCCTCTGCACAACTCAGAGCTCAAGACTTTTTCCGTCAGCAGCCACATCAGGTTCCTAGAAGATATGCTCACAAGACGAGACCATGTAATAGAATCCTCAATAAGATCCCTATGGATCATGCTCAATTGGTTCAAATCTTGCTCCAACTTCATTTGGTTAAACCTCGGACTTTGTCTTTGTTGACTGGGGAGATACAACCGGACTATGATGTCAATGCCCATTGCGATTTCCACTCTAGAGGACAGGGGCACAACATCACGAATTGTAAATCTTTTAAGCATAAAGTTCAGGACCTGATTGACTCGAAGGCCATCTAATTCGCGTCGGGAAGCATAAATGTATCAGGCGAATTTATTCCCTATCCTGTAAAGGAGGTGGATGTTCCCATTCCCTCACCTAAAGTTGCAGAAGGTCAGGAGTATATCCTACAGTCTTTGGTGATTGAATCCCCTTGCCCACAATAGTTTCCTGTTCTTGGACCAAGTCTGAGAGTAACAGAGCCTGAACGTAAGGAATGTCTTGATTAGTACCAACAATCTCGTGCTCTTCAACAGCAAGATTACCGTCGCCAGAATCAGAATAGGCCTCACAACAATCTGAAAAGAAGGAATGCTCCTCTTCAACCAGTGCCTATGTCGTACAGTCGGCTGTTGCCACATTTGATTCAGAATTCATTGGTGGACCCCAAGACTCTTAAGTCGGTGCCAGAGCCATACCCTCTTGGGTATGACCTCAGTGCTCAATGTGGATATCATGGAGGATCCATGGGACACTCAACTGAAGATTGCAAGGCTTTTCAAGCCAAGGTACAACAGTTGATGGACAGAAGGTACATATCCTTTCTAGGAGGAAGGTTGTTCATACACGTCAATTGCTTATCTGTTTGAGTTTGAAGACTTCAAGGGTCGCTTCTAGTTGCAAATCAGTTGGAAAGCCCAGCTCCGAGAAGCTGGCAATTTTCATTTCATCCTGTTATTTCTTTGCATTTGTAGTTTCTTTCCTGTCTATATGCAAATTTCGCTTGTAAAACTGTATTGTTTTCAATTGATATGAATAATGAAATGAATATGCATGTTTTGAATTAATCCATTCGTGTTTACTCTATTACTTTCATTTATTTCAAACGCTTGTTTAAGTGGAATCTGGGGAGGATGACGAAATCGAAAGACGCGTAAGCTTCCGATTGTATGCTTTTGAATAAAAAAAACATGTTGATAATGTACATGCATTGTTTCAAATCCCTAAACACCGGAGATATAAGGAAGATAATCCCTTGTCAACCCCTTTGAGCCAAGTAGTAGGAGTTTCTTTCTGAGAATGAAAAACCCTCAATCATAACTCGGGGCAGGGTAGGTGTCAGTTAATTTGACCGAGTATTCAAATTACAAAAGGAGTGTTCCTGTTCGAGGATAAATCACACCTGTATAGGTCGTACCTAAAAAACCTCAATGGTTAAACCTTGCCGATAAGGAGTGAAGCATTCGTAATCTCTTTTCAAACAAGTCAGACGAGTCGGTGTCACATGATTTGTTCAAAAAAAAGGAGAAAGAAAGAATCAAAAGAAAAGCCCGCTAAGTCGAATCTTGAAAATAAGCGACTTAGGCAAAAAATTAAGGCACCCTGTTGGACTTCAAAATCGAGAAACTTAAAAGAGTTAGTCCAGGCAAAAATTAGGGGAAAACAAAAAAACGAAAAGCAAAAAGGATTACAAGAGAAAAATCCTCGAAAAACAAGTCGTGTGATTCAGTCAACCTTTGAAAGGCGAACGCTCGTGTTGAGTTAGCTGAACGTAGGATTGGAGAACATAAAGGAGAATAGGTAGGTTAGGATAGACCTTGAGCCTTTATCCTTCCTTTTAACCGTAAACCTGACCACGTTACAACCTGAAAAAGTCCTAATTGAAGCAGGTTTGTTTCGAAAGCATACTCCAGTAAAGATCGCATCGAAACTGACTCCTAAAAGGATTCCTCTTACAACGTTGTATTAATGTTGACGTTTTGATAAATGATTCGTTCATTATATGTCATAAATTTTTTCCAGTGAACAGAATTGGGTTTCGAAACTGTCATATGCATTGTATTTAATATATCTTTTATGCAGAACAATCTGTTTTACTTGCGAGTAAGCGCTTGACAGTAGGAAAGTTTCCACAATGGAAAGTTTGATCAGAATAGAATGCAGAATGCCTGAATACTCTAGTGAACCGGGGCAAGCTATATCAGATGATCACAACATGGGAGTCAGCCATCCAAAAGTCAGTAATCTGGGGCAATTAGGTCGAGATTTGATGAATCTCTCATAGTTAAGGGTACTGCTCCCCCAAACGTGCCAATCAGGGGCAAAGTCATTGCGAGGCCGGGGAAGACCACCCTAGAGGTGCGAAAGCCATTCTCGCCCAGAGAGCGGTTAACTAAGAGCACCTCTGTGAGTTTTAAAACGCTGAGGCCATTCATATCAAACCTCCAAAGTACAGAAGATTTCAGGTTTCCCTTCAAGAGGATGTTAT
Organism: Lathyrus sativus; assembly: GCA_963859935.3. NCBI lineage: Eukaryota > Viridiplantae > Streptophyta > Magnoliopsida > Fabales > Fabaceae > Lathyrus > Lathyrus sativus. The sequence goes on along the minus strand of OZ012738.1, from coordinate 299,906,126 downwards.
GAAGGTCCCACAGGCTGGGGCAAAAGTTGAAAGCGAAGGAACTGTTCCTCTCCATATCTGCAGAGTTTATCAAAAGTTGTTACAGATTCTGGGGCAAGCCATCTCGAGTTCATTTCATGGGAAACTTTCCTGTCCAAGATAAAATGACCTTGAGATCATTTTGCAAGGTCATAACCCTTGAAGCATCTGACAGAAGTGTATCCTCATCAAATCCTCAGTAGAGGCATATGCGGAGTATTGAGCCTACTCCTCAGCAGATTCAGTTGTGTTTCCCCACAGAGTGTGAACATTGGATTGTGAGCGTTGAGTTGTCTCCCCAAGTAGAGACAGATTCTCCCCAACCAGAATCCATTCCCCAGCAAGTGGGGTTTGCATCTTGTACCCTAGTAGAGTCATGTGCAAGATAACAGGAGCAGTCAAGCATGTACCCTTTGTCTCCGGCAGTTGGTCGGTGCACAGCCAATCCCCACAGATTGCAGGTATATTCTTACTCCCCAGCAAGTCGAGATCAGGGTTCCTTCCGCCTGGCAGGTGTGATATATTTTCCCAGCAGTGGGTAAGCACGCGGTTTTCCCCAGCAGATTGTCTGTAAGTATTTAACTCTCAGCAGTTCAGACCAAGGTCTCCGGCAGAGTTGATTTCCCCGCAGAGTTGTATTCTTCCCGGCAGGTAAGTTCAATTCCAGCGTTTGGTTGTCTATCCTCGGCCGAATTTACAGCTCCTCAAGAGAGTCGTATCCCAGAAGGCCATTCGTGGCTTTATTTCTCTTCAGCAGGTGAGAGTGACTGTTTGGCAAGTTGTTTTGTCTCCCCGGTGGATTTGTCTATGTTCCCAGAAGAGTTCGTATTTTGGAGAGCCGTTCACGGAATGTTCCCCAGCTGAGTTAACCGATCAGGTTTTGATCCTCAGCATAAGTCCAACTATGAAATTGGAGGAGATGAAGACTCAATTCCAAGCAACTATGATCATGGAATGTTGTTTTGAGACATGTCATATATCATTTCAATATCAATTCGTCAAGAATCAAGAGTGTGAGAAGTTACTTAGCTAGGGTTTCTAAGCTTGACAATGTAAAATCCCCTATCTTGGTGCCCCAACTTCAGGACCACATAACCCAAGATACAAGTTTCATCTCATCTTGACACCAACATGATACTTGTAGAGAATGTTCTTAGATTTCTTTTGAGTACTAGAAGTCCTTCATCTGATTTCTAGAACTCAAGTTATGAAGCAGACAAGTTACAGGTCATCGATGAATGTAATTTTGGTCCTTAAAAGTCAACCAACTTCCAAGACATTTTTGACCTAGAAGTATGTCTCTCCTCACCTTTACCCAAACATGAAAGTTGTCACTTATCATCTTAGTTTTCCAAAGAGTACTAGAAGTCCTCAAGCTGATTTGTGAAGCTCAAGATATGAAGCTTGCAAGGCAGGGGTATTTTGGGAAACTTTGATTATAGGTCACTTTTGATTATACGTCAATTTCACCACCTTGCACGTCTCAAATGGAAATCTTTCCAACTAGAAAGTTGCTCCAAATGGGATCATTTGCTCAACCAAACTTCAAGGTATCATTTCTTTGGCTTGGATTAGAGAATTGGTGATGAAATTTCCATGAAGGAACACTTGAAAAGGGCTAGTTTGGATCCAATTCAAATTAAATCAATTCATGTCATATGTGTGCATATTTTGAGTGCCTTAGATGTTCTAAGAACAATGTCAAAACCATAAACCAATTTTGAGGTCATTTACATGGCAAAATTCAAGATTACTTCACCTTGAAGTAACATAATCCAAATCCACCATTGATCCACTTTCAAGGAGCCAATCTCATCCATTCATGTTCCTTGCATCATAGGCAATTGGTATGATCAAAGTTACAACAGTTCAAGCTCTATTTTGGAGAGAATCACAAAGCTCCAACATGAGAAAAGTGGATTTTCAATCGGACACTCATGGGCTTCATTTGGGCTTCAAAGTCATCCAGGTCCATTGCATATATTCATATCATCATCAACAATGCTTCATAACTAACCTTGGATGGAGAAATAACGGAAAACGGTTGAGAAAAAGTGGAGAGCAATTGAAATTCGATTTTGAAGATTCTTCCATTTTCAAGCCAACTCAAGGTGTGGGAAAGCTCCAGCAAGGTGCAAGGGTTGATTCTAGGCAGGTAGCTTGAAGAATTGGTGGACATTGGAGGTTTTGTGCAAGCTTCTAACTAGGTATTTAGAATTCATCATAGCTCACCATTTAGGCGTCTTTATCACGCCATTGTTGCATAAACTTATTCCTCTAGACTTGTAGATGGATTTAGGATAGGTTTTGGGCTCGATTACAACAATTCTTGAAATGACATCAAGATTTGTAGCTTGCGGTTTCCATGATTTAGGGACGAAAAATGAAAATAAACCATGGTATGATGATCTGCGTGATGAGAGGATACGATTAGTATAAGAAATTCTAGGTTTTGTGGAGTTTTGAAGACTGGTACTGTTCATGTCCCACCGGAGAAGACGACCGGAGTCTTCTCCGACCGCCGTCTGTAATTTCCCACCATTTCCCTTATTAATCCCGACTTGAATCACAACCCTTAGATCTAGGTGAAATGTTTGACTTATGCTTCATCCAACGGACACGTTTAAACCTCATTTTGTTTTAATTATCAGAAGCATGTGTGTCCATCCTTCAGCCATTGGATTCCCTTGACTCAAGGCTGATCGTGAGGCCACGATTAGTTCTTAACACAGGTTAACTTGCTTTACCCAAAACTCACTGTTTCATTAAACGGTTGAGTGGGTTGGGCCCATAATCACTTTTCACACCTCCCCTTACCAAACCCAATGCATGACGAACGTGATTTTATTGCTATTCATACCACCGTTTCTCTTTTTTTTATTTCTTTTCTTTATTTTCTTTGTTTTTCGGCTATTTACTTTTAATCTATTAAAAATTGTAAAATGCTTCCAAATTTCATGAAATTTTTCCCCAAGGTACCCCAGCATGTTAAATGATTTTACAAATTGTTAGATTGATTTTTAGATCATTTTTCAATTTAATGTGAATTTTCCATGATTGATTGTTCTTTAAGTGTAAGAAATATACATGTTTACTTCTTCAATTTTATTTCCTTGTCAAAGCATAGAATAAACTTCTGATTTTTTGTGTGATGATTCTAGACACCTTGGTTGATTCCTAGGTATTTTGGTTTTGATTTTTAGATATCATTTAGTTAGGGTTTGAATTAGAGCTTTAGCACCATTACCCTTTGCCTTATCCATAGAACACATTAGGGTTTTGGCCCCTGTTAGCATACTTAGGCTTGGAGTTTTACTCCACAATTTTAACCATAGATTCCTAACATCATGAAGACTCCCTAGGGTTTTTCTAAGATTTTTTAGGCTGGTTTTACTGTTTTTAATAGATTTTGCATATTGGATGATGTTCGTGTGTTTCCCATTGAACCTTCACCTAGTTTTGCATTTTAGGTGATCGTTTTGCAATCCTTAGGCACCCAATACTTGTATATTCTCATAGTACATAGGTTGAAGCCTATGTAGGTTAAATTTCAATTCTTTAAAATGTCCATAGCTTGATTAGGATAGACTTCTTTTAGAGCTTAACTTTTTGGGTTCCTTAGAAGCTTTTAAGTGATTGGTTTCTCTTCCTTATGTGAGTCCTTTGCTTTGCTTGGTTCCTCCCACCTTCCTCTGTCCTATTATTAAGGGTTCCCATTGGTGAGATCCTAGTTCTTCCTTTGGAAGAACTAAATGCATGCCATGAATGGTAGAACTCTTGAGGATATATCTTAAAGATTTTGGTTGAGTGTCATAGTGGATTCCCTTGGTCTATACCATGCTTCCCGTCATCATTCCCTTCTTTGTCCATTAATCTCAGGATCCCTCTTGTGAGAGCCTGGTTCTTCCCTTGGAAGAATTAAAGTGCATTCCATAAATAGGTTGAGCCTTTGAGGACTCATGTGTTGATACACATTAACCTAATACCTTAGATCTCCACTAAGTTCCACCTCACTCATCTGTCCTACAATCTTAGGATCCCTCTTGTGAGAGCCTGGTTCTTCCTTTGGTAGAATTAAAGTGCATTCCATAAAGAGGTTGAACCTTTAATGGACTATTGTGTTGATACACGTATAAACATGGTGAATTCCTAGGATGATTTCCTTGCTCCTCATCTTGTTTATCTCTTCTTTATGATTGATTGATTGTTTACTGTGATGCATTAGGATAGAATTGCATGTGTAGGCATTTTTTGCTTAATTTCATGCTTGCATCTAAAGGTTGAGGTTTCCTCCCTTTGCTTGGTTGTTTCTTTTATCCTCTGTGTTTGCTTGTTTGCATTAGAGGTTGAGGCTTCCTCCCTTTGCTCGTATTGTTGCATTGCATGTGCATTTACATTTTTATACTTCATCTGCTTGATAGCCCTCTTTTGTCTTCCTTTGCCATGTTCCCTTAGGACTCTCACTTCCTTGTTTAAGGAGTGATGATAGACTTTAGGTTGAATCCTTTGCATGATAACATATAGGATAAATTCCCTTTCAAACTCAACATCAGGACCATATTGCATGACAACAGTAGGTTTCAATTAGCCTCCCTGTAAAGTCCTTCTCTCTTCTCATCTTCAAACAGTTGCAAAACACTTAATAAAGGCTAATGAGTATTGTATGTTACAAGCCTTAAGCTACACAGGAAATGGTTATTGGAGGGTTTCCTTTCAGTATCCAGGATGTTTAGTGTGGCACCCTTTGGGTGACATGCGACGCATTCACTCCTAGGTCATAGTCTCTAGTGCAATATGAATTACAAACATTCCTCAAAAAACACTTATTCTCATAAAAGACTAAAAAACAACATTCAAACCTCTTTTGCCATTTGGGGCTCGCTCTAGTCAAGGAAAACCTTTTCAGATGAAAAGAGTGTTGATAAGCTTCGGTTCTACCGCAAACAGGCGTTATCCCTAACTGCTGAAACTGTAGTTTAACCTTACTCGGATAAAAATCCATCTACAAACGTGTGTTCCATTTTATCCCGAGCTACGTTCGCTCTGATCTCTCATACCTGTTGAGAATATGTAGGCACAAGACATGATGTCTTGGCGAGCAACCTTCCCCTTTCACCCGTAGTTAGTCGAACTACGTTGACTCTGACTTTTCCATTGCACAAGGAATATGTAGGCCCAGAGCAGCGACGCTCTGTCGAGTCTTTTTTTCCTTTTGCTTTCTTTTGTCCCAGACCATTAGATAGATAGATAAACAACCCTTTAGAGAAACAAACAAGCATGGATCCCGTTGAGTACAACGGACGTGAGGGGTGCTAATACCTTCCCCTTACATAACTGACTCTCGAACCCGAGATTTGGTTGCGATGGCCGATCTTATCCCTTTTCGCTAGGTTTCTCCTGATTGTTTCCTTTCCCTCCTTTGGGATAAATAACGATAGGTGGCGACTCTTCTGTCTTTGCCAGCACCTTTTTTCGCAGTAGCGACAACAAGGAACCAAAACCATTGGAGCTCATAGTGGTTTCATCTGATGCGTCTTTTTAAGACGATCTCAACCATACCATCGCGCCAAATTTCTTTAAATCACAGCTTACTCGATTTGAAAAAAACCAAAACAAGATTCAAACACGAATTTGAAAATTCAACAACAAAACTCAGCTACAACTAAAAACTAACTATACAAACAACATCAGCATGTCAAGGGCTACATTTTAGCAACAAATTTAGATCAAAATGATTGAGAATTATACCTGTTGAAGCTCAACCTCGAAGCTTTGAAAATGGAGTTCCCCAGCTTGATTCAGTCCACGATTCTTCAAGCTCTTGTTCTGGTTAGCTTCATGAATGTTAGTTAAGCTAACTGAGTGGAGAATTTGAGTGTTTAAGGCGTGGGAATGGAAATTCGAAGTTCAAGCTTAAGAGTTCAAATAGGATCTTAGTAGAGTGGTTTTGGCTATCAAAAGCTTGTGGAAATGGATGGAAATGAATCCCTATTTATAGGAGAAGCTATCTGAATCAAAATGGAGGGTGAATGAGGCAATTTGGTTGGAAATCATGCACACCTGCAGAATGAGCAAAGTGTGACTTGCAATCTGTCAAAACTCACTCAAATCATGCGTTTCAAGGTGCTAATCACTTCAGGCAAGTTGGTTAAACATGTTTAAGTGCAATTTATGCATTAATTTAGTGATTAAGAGCCAATTCAATCAAATTCAAATATGACTTGTAGTGAAAATCCATCTTTGATATTCAATTTTTGCAGCCATGGTTCTCACAATGTAGGAGGCTTTTTGAGATGCTTCTCCTTGTTGAATAGAGGGAGATGCAATCTTTGCAATGTGAAAATAAAGTATTGGTTTGGTAGCCTGAGTTGAAAGATATGTTCTTTCAAAGTAGCCTCCATGAAAGAAGTGAAAATCATAAAACACTTAGAAAAATTTCAAGTCTTTTAGGGACCAAAAAGAGACCTATAATGTTTTGATGAAAACCAAGACCTTCCATGGGTTTTTAGCTTTTCCATGTTGAATCAAAGTTGTAGAGGACATCTTCAGGTTTATTCTAGAAAAATAATGGGCTTCAAGTGATGAAAATTAACCAAGTTATGCTCTTTTGAAGTTGACTAAGAAAACCTTCCAAAACTTAAAATGACCTATAATGTCTTCAAACGTTTGATGACCTTTCAAGCATAATTTGATCTTCCTTTGCAAAGAGAACTTGTTAGGGATGATGAGAAGATTTCATTAGAAAAAGGACCACCTCAAGACGTTGAAAATTGAAGGAGATATGCTCATTTGATCATAGCATCCACAAATTGCTATATTAAGTCAAACACCTTGCACCGAACTTGAATTTCTTGATGATTTCTTGCATAATAAGCCATGATGAAACACATATGATGTTAGAATGATGTTGCCTTGAACCACATTTGATGATGAGGGACTTCTAGGGTTGAAAATACCACAAAGTCACAGAGAACATCTTGCTTGAACTTGAAGAAACACAACCTTCTTCTTTAAGAAACAAACCATGATACCTTGATCCCCTGCCAAGAACAAATGCTATGCAAACATGAATATGAAAATGTAAACAAACATAAGTCAAGAACACAAGAGAAGACGAGAAAATTTTGGTGTGCTACAGCCGCCAAGGCCAGCTCTGATTATTATTACTACTCCAGGACCAGTACCTTATGAAAGCACCAAGTCCATTCCTTGGAATCATGGTTCAGATGTGTTTTACAACAAGTAAAAACAAGAGCTGTTGGGGGCATCATTTGGAGGCACTTCTGTTGAAAACTTTGTCGGAACATGGGGAATAACCAGGAGTGGCAGAGTTTTCTCTCGGCCTGGAACTAATGTTGATAGAAATGATAAGGGTAAAGGTAAGGTTGTGGTAGAAGAAGGTATACATCAACAAGTTGACAAAGATTCTTTTACAAAGGATACCGAAGAATTCTTGAGGCTTATCCGTAAAAGTGATTACAGGATTGTAGATCATTTACACAAGACTCCATCAAAGATTTTTATTCTTTCGATGTTATTGTGCTCTGAGGCACACCAGAATGCACTGTTAAAAATTTTGAATTCGACATTCATGCCGCAAGAGATTTCGGTAAATCAGCTAGAAGGAGTGATGGCTCATGTGAATACTGGAAATGGGTTGGGTTTTACAGATTTGGATTTGACTCCTGCCAAGAGGAACCATAATCATGCTCTACATATATCTATGGAGTGTAGAGGGGCTATGTTGTCTCATGTCTTGGTAGACACAGGTTCATCCGTTAATGTCCTGCCAAAGAAGGCCTTGATGAAGCTGGATACTCAAGGGCTAATTTACATGCCAAGCAACTTATTTGTGAGAGCTTTTGATGGTTCTAAGAGGTCGGTGTTTGGTGAGATCACCATGCCCATACAGGTGGGGCCGGAGATTTTTGATGCAACGTTTTATATCATGGATATCCAGCCAGCTTACAGTTGTTTGCTCTACTGGGATAGTTACTTCCACGTTGCATCAGAAATTGAAATATATGGTGGAGGGGAAGGTGGTTACCGTTTGCGGAGAGGAAGACATTATGGTTAGTCAGTTATCATCCTTTAAGTATGTGGAAGTGGACGGTGAGATCCACGAGATGCTTTGCCAAGCTTTTGAAGCCGTGCAAATTCAGGAGAAGCCTCTTGTCGAAGCCAAAGGTCTAGAGGTCTCGATGTCGTCATTCAAGGAAGCCCGTGCTATAGTGGAATCTGGGTCTTCCCATAAATGGGGCCAAGTGCTTGATGTTCCTGCTAAGCATGACAATTTTGGTATGGGATATAGCCCACCTTCTTCTTCAAGGGATCCTCCAAAGTATAGAGGACCTATTTAGTTTACCAGCGGTGGAGTTATATTTGACAGGATAAATGTTATTGAGGATGATGAAGGAGACATCGATTGTGATATGGATTTTTGGATTCGTCTGTGTGTCCCTGGGTAAAAGCTTTGCAACTAGACTATGGAGGAAATCATCCAAGTTACATTAGAAGAGTAATTTCCATTTTTTAAATAATGTATGGTCCTATGTTCTGCCAAAGATGTAGTGACTTTTCCTTGCAGGGCCCCTTTGTTTATTTTCAAACTTTTATCATGAATGAAAATACATCCTTTTTGAATTCAAATATTTTGATCCTTGTTCTTCCTTTTTATGTTTTAATTAAAACAAAAACAGAAAAATGGCAATGTGTTTGTGTTTGTTTGCATATCATAATAAGCATAAAACATCAATCATGCAGATTTCACATATCAGATACCATCGATTTAGATTCGGCTAGGGTCCGGTATGACTTTGATAACCCTATTTACCAAGCTGAAGAAGAGACTGATGAAGATTGTGACCTACCTGAAGAATTGGCCAGGCTTTTGAAACAAGAGGAAATGGTTATTCTTCCTCATCAGGAGGACGTTGAAGTCGTCAACTTGGGCACTGAAGACGACAAGAAAGAAGTCAGAGTTGGGGGCTACATTGGAAGACGATGTCAAGAGAAGATTGGTAGAAATGCTCCGTGAGTATAGAGATGTCTTCGCTTGGTCATATGAGGATATGCCAGGGTTGGGTACCGATATAGTGGTGCACTGTCTACCTCTTCGAGAAGAATGCACACATGTGAAGAAAAATTTGAGGAGAACCAAACCTGATATGGAAGTCAAGATCAAAGAGGATGTCCAAAAGCAGTTGCATGTTGGCTTTCTTTCCGTCACTAATTACCCTCTGTGGATCGCCAATATTGTTCCTGTACCTAAGAAAGATGGGAAGGTCAGGATGTGCATCGACTATCGAGATTTGAATAGAGCAAGCCCAAAGGATGATTTCCCGCTCCCTCACATTGATGTTTTGGTTGATAACACTACTCAATACTCTGTTTTTTCCTTCATGGATGGATGGCTTCTATGGGTATAACCAAATCAAAATGGCCTCAGAAGACATGGAGAAAAATAATTTATTACAGCGCGAGGGACTTTTTGCTACAAAGTTATGCCTTTTGGATTGAAAAATGCAAGGGAAACTTATCACCGGGCAATGGTGACTCTTTTTCATGATATGCTTCATCATGAGATTGAAGTATATGTTGATGACATGATTGCGAAGTCACAGATGGAGGAAGGACATTTGGTTAATCTTTTAAAGTTGTTTGAAAGGTTAAGTAACTTCAAGTGGTGGTTGAATCCTAACAAGTGCACCTTTGAGGTAAGATCGGGGAAGTTGCTGGGTCTTGTTGTCAGTGAAAAAGGAAGTGAGGTGGATCCTGTAAAGATAAAAGCTATACAAGAAATGCCTGAGCCGAGAACAGAGAAAGAGGTCTGTGGTTTTATTGGGAGATTGAATTACATTGTGAGATTCATTTCTCACCTTACAGCTACTTGTGAGCCTATTTTCAAATTTTTAAGAAAAGATCAAGCGGTTGTTTGGAATGAAAACTGTCAGAAGGCTTTCGAGAAGATAAAAGAGTATTTACAAGAACCTCTGATATTGATGCCTCTAGTTGCAGGGAGACCTCTGATTATGTATTTGATGGTTCTTGAGAACTCGATGGGTTGTGTGCTTGGTCAAAACAACGAGACGGGAAGAAAAGAGCATGCTATTTACTACTTGAGCAAGAAATTCACAAATTGTGAGTCAAGATACTCGATGCTAGAAAAGACATGTTGTGCACTTGCTTGGGCAGCTAAACGCTTAAGGCAATATATGTTAAACCATACAACCATGTTGATACCAAAGATGGATCCAATCAAATATGTATTTGGGAAGCAAGCGCTTTCTGAAAGAATTGCTAGATGGCAGCTGGTTCTAACAGAGTACGACATTCAGTATGTTTCCTGAAAAGCCATCAAAGGGAGTGTTTTATTAGAATATCTTGCAGAACAACCAATGAGGTTTGAGTTTTCAAATGAAGATATAATGTTTTTGAAGATGAAGAACTGTGATGAGCCTCTATCTGACGAGGGTCCCGAGATTGGGTCTCAGTGGAAGTTGGTTTTCGACGATGCTGTTAACTCATACACCAACGAAATTGGGGAAATTATTACAACTCCTCATAGTTCTCACATACTATTCACTACCCGGTTAACATTCACTTGCACCAACAATGAAGTCGAATATGAAGCATGCATCATGGGTTTAAAAGAAGCTATTGATTTGAGAATCAAGAATCTAGATGTGTATGGTGATTCGGCCTTAGTCGTCAATCAAATCAAAGGAGAGTAGGAAACTCGTCAAACCAACCTGGTGCCTTATAAGAACTATGCAAGAAGACTTCTGCCTTTCTCCGACAGGGTTGAATTTCATCATGTACCGAGGGCTGAAAATCAGATGGCATATGCTTTGGCAACATTATCATCAATGTATAAAGTGAATTTCTGGAATGAAGCTCCAGCAATCACTATCATGCGCCTTGACAGGCCGGCCTTTGTATTTGCAGTTGAAAAGGCGTCAGATGGGAAGCCTTGGTATTTTGACATCAAACATTTCCTCAAGACTCAAGAGTATCTGCCAGGGGCATCAAGTAGAGACAAGAAGACTCTAAGGAGGTTGTTGGATAATTTCTACGTAAACTAGGATGATGTGTTGTACAAAATAAACTTCGATATGATGTTGTTGCATTGTGTGGATGAGAATGAAGCGAGTTTGTTGATGGCAGAGGTCCACGAAGGTTCTTTTGGTACTCATGCTAGTGGGCATGCAATGTCTAGAAAATTATTGAGAGCAGGGTATTATTGGATGACCATGGAGTCCGAATATTTTAAGTATGCCAAGAAATGCCATAAATGTCAAATTTATGCTGATAAAATGCATGTGTCACCGAGCCCTCTAAATGTATTGACAACTTCTTGGCCCTTTGCGATATGGGGCATCTACATGATTGGGAAGATTGAACTGACTGCCTCCAATGGGCATCTTTTCATCTTGGTGGCAATTGATTATTTCATTAAGTGGGTAGAGACAGCTTCCTTTGCCAATGTGACCAGGCAAGTGGTTGCTTGTTTTATAAAGAAGGGCACCATATGCCGATACGGAGTACCAGAACAAATCATTACTAACAATGGTTCAAATTTGAATAATAAGATGATGAAGGAATTGTTCCATAGTTTTAAAATTAAACACCATAACTCTTCTCCGTACCGTCCGAAGATGAATGGTACTGTTGAGGCAGTAAATAAGAATATCAAGAGGATCATGCAAAAAATGGTGGTGACTTATAAAGATTGGCATGAGATGTTGCCTTTTGCTTTACATGGTTATCGTACTTCGGTCCGTACATCTACCGGGGCAACACCTTTCTCGCTGGTATATGGTACAGAAGCTGTTCTACCATTAGAAGTCGAAATTCCTTCTCTAAGAGTATTGTCTGATGTGAAGCTAGATGAAGCAGAGTGGGTAATGGCTAGATTGAATCAACTTAGTCTTATTGATGAAAATATATTGGCAACTATCGCCCATGGCCAGCTATACCAAAGCAAAATGAAGAAGGCATTTGATCAAAAGGTGCGCTCTCAGCATTTCCAGGTAGGTGACTTGGTGTTAAAGGGGATCCTCCCTCCACAAACAGATCACAGGGGGAAGTGGACTCCCAATTATGAAGGTCTATACGTAGTAAGGGAGGTTTTCCCTACCGGAGTCTTATGACTAGCAACCATGGATGGTGAAGATTTTATGTTTCCTGTAAACGCAGACATGTTTAAAAAATACTTTGGTTAAAAATGGACCCGCTGGACATAAAGAGAAAGTCCAGGAAATATTTGGGCATCCCGGCGAACCATAATTAGGTTTGGGCAAAATTAGGGATAAAAGAAAAATGAATAAACCCGCTGTTGCACCCCAAAATTTGCCCAACCTTTTCCTTCTTGTTTTTCCATTAGTATAACATCATCATAACATCGTCATAGCATTATCATAGCTTTGCATTAGCATTTATGCAGGGGATCAAGCGTGATATACATCGAGAGAGGCCTATCTAGAGGTTTTATTCGAGCTTGAGGAATCACTAAAGTCACCAGGAAGTGGTTCATGCCCTTGAGAAGTTCAGATGCTTGTGTGGGGTTCATCTTGGGAAACTATGATTACAGGTCATAAAATTACAGGTCAAGTTCAATACTTTGCATAACTCAAATGGACTTTTTTCCAACATGAAAGTTGCTCCAAATGAGGTCATTTGATCAACTAAACCTCAGGGTTTTAATGGGCCAGCTCATGGTTGAAGATTGATGAAAGTGACTTTGGTGAAAACATGTGAAAAGGCATAGTTTGGTATTTCTTCAAAATTTAATCAAACAAGTCCATATTTGTGCTTATTTCGAATGGAAATCGTGTCTTAAGAACATTGGCACTTTTACATTTTTCATTTGAGGATTTTATCATGGCCTATTTCGAGATTTCTTACAATTCAAGTAACATAATGGATCTTGGGCTTGGGCTTAGAAACAAGGAACTATTGTGGGCCTTAAACCTTCCTTATGATGCAAGGAATATAAAAACCAAAGATCAAGGCAAAAATTCTCTTCCATGGTCATTTTTCCACAGTTCACATATTTGAAAAAATTGAATTTTCATTTTTTTTTATTCTCTCACTTTCTATACTTTTTCTCTTCACCAATCAATTACACAACAATTATAGAGATTGTTCATCATTTTTTTTGAGAGAATTGGAGCAAGAGGAACCTTGTAGTAACATGAAAAAGTGGTGAAAACTCAAATTCCAATTTTCATTTTTTTCATCAATTCAAGACTTCTCAAGGCTTCAAACATATTCACCAAGTATTGTTGAGTGATTCTACATAATTTTCTAGAAGAATTCGTGCTCCATTGAAGCTCCACAACTCAATTTTCATAGGTATCGGAAAATCAACATTACTCACTAATTATGCATTCTTTTTACACCATTGTTACATATTCAACATCCCCTTGGGTAGTAGATGGTTTCTGGTAAAGAAAGAAGAGTTTTTACAACATTTTTGTATTCTTGAGGTTTCAAGATTCAAACATGGTTTTGGAGCTAGAGGCTTTTTCACTCAAAACTAAGGGTATATTTGGATTCCCCTCGAAAAACTACGCAAGATTGATCTAAAGAACGTTGGATTTGGTTGAGAAACGGAAGAGATATGCCCTCCCGAAGAAGCTCCGACCATGGCACCCCTTCACCATCGTTACCGCTGCATTTTTCACGGCCAAAAAGCTCAACGAAGAAGATGAATAATTCACCGTTAGATCGCGTCAAAAACATTGACTTGAACTTCCAATCTCGCGGCCAGAATCATGCCACGCACGCGCGGCCACATCACCTTCATTAATATGCGTGGCACGCCACCTCAGTGTGAGGGTGTTCAAAGACCCCAGTTCGAATCCTCCTGGCCACAGTTTTGCTCATTCACAGCATTTTCTTGTGTTATATTATTTTCTATGCATTTTTCTTTTGTTTTTCTGTTTTATATGCTGACTTCAAATAACCATAAAAAATAGGAAAATTAGTCTTTTTGATCCCCATTTATTTCTGCATAATCTTGAAGATGTCTAGTATTTTATTGAATTGGAACCATATTTTTTCCGTTTTTCGTCATTTTATTATATTTTTTTACATTTCAGTTGTTAAAAAAATAGCAATGCTGGTGCTATCATGTTGTGAATTTTCTTTGACCTATCAAAACACAATTTAAATGTCAATCCTTTTGCAGGGATCTCATACACATGTTGAGGTATTGTGATATATTTTTGTGGGAATTTTATTGTACCATTTTAATTCGTTTTGGATGATTTCTTTAACATGCTCCATTTTAACTTTTCCTTTGGTATACATGAGATATCTTGCAATGTTTTCATCTTATTTGACCATTTCTATTTGGATATTTTTGTGGTATCTCTCACCCCTGGTTTGTGGCTTGATGTAGGGAATTGGAGATTTTTATTTGAATTTTTTAGCACCTTTTGCTATTTTTCATATATTTTTGTATTCGGACTTGTCATTTGGACTTTCGAACGGACTTCGCTTTTCTTTTGGCTCCAACGGCCTCGATTTGTTTGTGTGGTGAACGCTAGGGTTCTTATTGCTTGTTATAGACATTATATAGGATATGTAGATCATTGATTGGCTGGTTTTATCATACATAATTGCCCATTAGGTTCCATATTTCCGTGATAGCGCGTTATGATTCCAAATTGTGGTATGCGTACGTCATTCGTAGGTTTTATTGCCTCATATCACTTTATAATCACTTGTGGCCAAGATTGCATGTTTAAAATAGGCCATTTTACATTCATTATGGGCTTGAGGTTGAGATGACTTGCCTCCCTCACTTGCATTCCATGTTTACTGTTATGAATCTGCATTTCCTGTATGTTGTTTATTTCATCTGTTTTCTGTTGCTTCCTTTGCCTTTCCCTTAGGATCTCCATTCCTTCTTGTTGAAGATGGAATGTGATAGACATTAGGCTTTGCAACCATGTATGACGATATTAGGGTAGCTTTCCCTTTTGCAAACTTCAACCTTAGGACGAACTTGGCATGATAACGTTAGGATTAAACTAGTCTCCCCGTAGTAATCCCGAACTACGTTTGCTCTGATCTTTCATACCAGATGAAAGTACGTAGGCACGAGATGCGATATCTCGGCGAGCAACCTCCCCCCCTTTTCTTAGGTCGTAGTTAGGCGAACTACGTTGACTCTGATTTCTCGTTTCAGACGGGAATACGTAGGCATAAAGTGCGATACTTTGCCGAGTCACTTTTCTTTTCTTTTGTCCTTAAGCCCTTAGCGTAGATAGTATTAATCAAACCCTTTTATATAAACAATTAAGCATGGATCCCGTCGAGTACGACGGACGTGAGGGGTGCTAATACCTTCCCCTCGCGTAACCGACTCCCGAACCCAGGCAATGGTTGCGATGACCATTCCTTTTCCCTCTTTTCGTTAGGTTTTCTCTGAGCGTTTCCTTTCCCTCCTTCGGGATAAATAACGCACAGTGGCGACTCTTCTGTCATAGTCGGTGCCAATTTTTGCAGTAGCGACAGCTGGCGACTCTGCTGGGGACTAATGACGACTGGGGACTTTTCCCATCCCCTACGCTGGGACCGTTTCCCATCCCCTAGGTGAGTCAGTCCTAGCGCTTGTTTGTTTATCTTGTGGGTTTTGTACATACCTATTTTATCTTAGCTTTACTTTCCCGCATTTTATTTCCCGCAGTTTATTTTCAGCATTATATTATATCCTTATTATGCTGTTGTGGGAGGGGATTGATTCTGATGAGTGATAAGCCAGACCCAAGCTTGAGTGTACCTAGCATTAGTTGTGGAAAGTAGTGGGCACGTGCATGCTTTGCATGTACTAGTGTCTCATAAAATCCACGCTCAGACGAGATTCTCCCGGTTGACTTCTTTTCCAGCCCTTTGGGCTTGAGGGGTTGTTGGTTTGGAGGATTGTCGACTCTGGGGACCGATCATTTGGGATTCAGCTAAGTGAGGCCGCTTCACGAGATGATGATGCCACACCTTCTGGGTATCGTATCATCGCTCTTGAAAGTCTGTGACGCTGATGACCGCATAGGATGCCATATCTCGTCGGCGAATTAAGTCCATACATGTGAGAGGGATTGGGTTATGCAGGAAACCATAGCTCCAGATCACCCGGTTTTCTCTACAGTGTGAACTTTTGGGTTTGATATCAGAGGTCTTCAGTATCAGTGATCTATGTCATGCAGTGATATATGTTATGCAAAGGCGAAGCTCTGGTTATTCTCAAGCTACAGCACAATCAGCTTCTGATTATTATTTCTACAGCACAGCACAACTACCTTGATCCCCTATAGCATCCTTGCATTTTTGCATTTCTCATCTGCATTGATTACATGACATTGCATTAACATTGCAAATGCATATTCCCTTTGATTCTAGCTATCTCGCTTGCCGTCATTCGTGCTCAGATACTTGTGCTTGTAACTACCTATGTGGTCTTCCATCTGTATATGAGGAGTTTTTTACTATTGTTGTCTGAGGGGTTTCCATTGTCATGTGTTTCACCCGGAACTAGAATCAAGGGAAATATTCCATATGCATATGTACATTGTTAGCATTTTGCATATTTTTCTTTGTGTTTGCAGGTACCTTCTTAAGCCTCGTTCTTATGTTCTGTTGTCTTTTTAGAGTTGTTTCAGGATTGCTGACCAGAGACTTCGCCGGTATCCTACTAGAAACAATTTCAAGAAAGTCATGGATCACGTTCAGACTGAGATGCAAGAGATGAGGGAGCGCATGACTCAGCTCATGGAATTCATGCAAGGTATGGCTCAAGGACAGGAGCAACTGAGAACAATGGTCCAGCCCCTGGTAGCTAGGGTTGATCTTAATGGAGTTCTTCACGGAGGTATTGCTGCTAATACTCCCGCAACGATACAGAGATTCCTAACGCTACTGTTGTGCCTACCGGATGCACCCCAACTGCTGTAGGGGCCGGGAATGGTAGTGATATTGGCGTCTGCCACGCTGGTCTGGGTAATGTTACTGGTAATGCAGGTTTGGGTAATGCTGGTAACGCAGGTCTTGGTAATACTGTTAACTTGGGTTGTGGTAATGGTACTCATAATGCTGGGTTTGGACCTGGTGCTGTTGGTAACGCTGGGTATGGTTACACCGTCAATCGAAACGTCTATGGTCCGGAGGGTGCCTATGCTGAGTATGGCAATGGGGACCAACAATGGAATAAAGATCGTCAGGACGATGTGTTCTCTATGAGGGATGTAGGCGCTGAGTTGCCTGCTGAAGCTGATCGTAGATTTAGAATGCTGGAGGAACAGATGAGGAATATAACAAATCAGAACTCCATGGGGCTCGACATGGCCAATTTAGGGATGATCCATGATTTACGAGTACCGTACAAGTTCAAAGTTCCTACCTTCGATAAATACAAAGGTGTCACTTGCCCAAAGGTGCACATACGTTCATACTAC
This sequence comes from Lathyrus sativus, assembly GCA_963859935.3. Taxonomy (NCBI): domain Eukaryota; kingdom Viridiplantae; phylum Streptophyta; class Magnoliopsida; order Fabales; family Fabaceae; genus Lathyrus; species Lathyrus sativus. Next base: position 299,888,649 of record OZ012738.1, on the reverse strand, counting down.
AGAAAAATGTCAGCCTATTCAAATGATGAGAAGGTGCTCATGCACTTTTTCCAGGATAGCCTGTCAGGGCCGTCGCTCGAATGGCATATGGGTTTGGAACCCTCTCAGGTTCGCATTTGGAAGGGTTTGGCTGAAGCATTCGTGAAGCATTACCAATACAATAGTGACCTTGCTCCCAACAGGGTCCAACTTCATAATGTCGTCCAGAATAGAGGGGAATCTTTCAAAGAGTACGCCCAGAGGTGGCGTGAGCTTGCAGCCAGGGTGCAACCCCCAATGGTAGAGAGAGAGTTGATTGACTTGTTTGTATCGATGTTATCTGGGATGTACTATGAAAAGCTCGTCAACTGTATGTCCGGGAGTTTCTCTGACCTTGTCATCACTGGTGAGCGTATAGAAAACGGCATCAAGATTGGGAAAATTCAGGCCGTAGAAGTACCTTCGTCAGGTGGAGGAAAGAAAGTGTTCGGAAATAAGAAGCGTGAAGGCGACGCTAATTCTGTATCAAGCTCTCGGGGTAGAGGCAGGGGTAGATATCAAGATCAGTGTCATCATCATCAGACCGCAAGTGTTATCATTCCGATACCACCACCTCAACAACAACAACAACAACAACAACCACAACAGCAGCAGAATCAACAGGGCTATAGGAAGTACCAAAATTCGAGGGGAGCAAATAGAGTATTTGATACGCCACCAATGCCGTACTCCCAGATGCTTCAGACGTTACTACAGCTGCAGTTAATTCAGAAGAGAACCTTGGCCCCTCTGACAGGCCGACCACCACCTGGCTATGATGCAAATGCCCGTTGCGAGTTCCACTCGGGGGCACCTGGGCACATCATTGACGATTGTAAGGCTTTTAAGCACAAGCTACAAGATTTAATTGACAGTAAAGCCATAAACTTCTCGCATGAAGCGCCCAACGTGGTACAGGATCCTCTGCCAAACCATGGACAAGCCGGAAGCGGCTGAGTCGCCCACACGTCAAGAGACAAGAAGCCTAGTTCTCAGAAGCTGGCAATCTGCATTTTGCATGTCATTGCTTTACATTTGTAGTTTCTTTCCTGTCTATGTGCATTTCACTTGTAAAGCTTGTTGTTTTCAATTGATATTGATAAATGAAATAAATATGCATGTTTTGAATTAATCCATTTGTGTTCACTTTATTGCTTTCTTTTATTTCAAACGCTTGTTTAAGTGGAATCCTGGGAGGATGACGAAATCGAAGAATGCATGAGCTGCCGATTGTATGCTCTTGGATAGAAAAACCTGTTGACGATATACAGGCATTGTTTCGAATCCATAAACACCGGAGATATAAGGAGGATAATCCCTTGTCAACCCCGTTGAGCCTTGTAGTAGGAGTTTCTTTCTGAAAATGAAAAACCCTCAATCTTAACCTGGGGCAGGGTAGGTGTCAGTTAATTTGACCAAGCGTTCGAATTGCAAAAGGAATGTCCGTTCAAGGATAAATCAGACCTGTATAGGTTGTGCCTAAAGGACCACAATGGTTAAACCTTGCCGATAAGGAGTGAAACAGTCACAATTTATTATAACAAGTCAGACAAGCCGGTGTCACAGGATTTGTTCAAAAAGAAAAAAAATCAAAAGAAAAAGCCCGCTAAGTCGAATCTTGGGAACAAGCGACTTAGGCAAAAATCAGGGTATCCCGCTGGACTTCAAAATCAGAAACTCAAAAGAGTTAGTCCAGGCAAAAATTAGGGAACGGAAAAAGCGAAAAAAACGAAAAGGATTACAAGAGAAAAATCCTCAAACAAGAACAAAATCGTGTGATCCAGGCACTACAAAGACGAAAAAGCGAGTGACTGTCACTCCAAAAGCAGGTGGTTTCCTGAACCATCACTCCTATCATTCCACCGTTGAAAGGTGAACGCTAAGGTCGAATCAGCTGAACATAGGATTGGAGAACATCAAGGAGAATGGGTGGGTTAAAATGAGTTTTGAGCCTTATATCCTTCCTTGTTAACCGTGAACCTGACCACGTTACAACCTGAAAAAGTCCTAATTGAAACAGGTTTAGTTCGAGAGTGTCGCTACTGCGAAAATCGGCGCCGGCTGACAGAAGAGTCGCCACCGTGCGTTATTTATCCCAACGGAGGGAAAGGAAACGCTCAAAGTAAACCTCGCAAAAAAACGGGGAAAGGTATGGTCATCGCAACCAAAACCTGGATTCGGGAGTCGGTTACGCAAGGGGAAGGTATTAGCACCCCTCACGTCCGTCGTACTCGACGGGATCCACGCTTACTTGGTTTGTCTACAGGATGCAAAACAATCTATCTACGGCTGCTAAATCTATACGGAAGGGAATTGACTCGATAGAGCGTCGCACTCTACGCCTACGTATTCTCAAGAGAGAAAGTCAGAGTCAACGTAGTTCGGGACTACGGGGAAATTGGCTCGCCAAGACTTCGCGTCTTGTGCCTACGTACTTCCACACTGCATGGAAGATCAGAGCTTACGTAGTTCAGGCTAACTACGGCTAAACTGGGTATTCTCACACAGCAGTGAGAAATCAAACTGGTTTTAAAGGTACGGGAACCTATGGGAAAAACTATGGTCTGGTCTCAAATGCACTCGGGCAAGAGAGAAAAAGGGGAACATCAGTCGTCAGCGGGAAAGTCTCGATCGCACAGCAGCGAGAGAACACAAGGTTAATTGTTAGTGTGCTCGCTAGGATATTGCATCCTATGCCTACATATCCTCGTCTGGTACGAGGAATCAGAGCAGCTGTAGTTCGGCTACTTCGGGACCACAGCTCTAATCTCATTTTATTAATCTTCTGAAAATGATTACAATGATTGAATACGGAAAATAAACTCCTAGAAACTATCCTATCCATCTGCCATGGAAAATCAAACTGGAAAATAGTCCCCTAACAAGTGGACTTCAAGAAAACTACCTCTAAAAGTGTAAAAAGTCCCCTAACAAATGGACTTGTAAAACTACTTCTAAAAGGAAAATAAACTCCTATGAAAAATATCTATAAAAAATATTGAATCTACAAAGTAATATTTTTTACTATTTTTCTTACTATTTTTCTTTTATTCTTTTTTTCAATATTCTTTTCTTTCTCTATTTCTTTTTTCAATATTTCTTTTTCATATTCTTTTTTCAATATTTCCCTTTCATATTCTTTTTTCAATATTTCTCTTTTTCATATTCTTTTTTCGATATTTCTATTTCTAACAAAAAATAAGAAAATGAAAACAACAAAAAAAAGAATAAAGAAAAATACAGGGGGGGTGAAATACAGTACAGGGGTACAAGCAGCAAAAATAATAGACAAACTGGGCCCAGCCCAGTATACAACAAAAACGGGGGGTGCAGCAAGTGAAACGTGGAGATGCAGTAAGGAACTTCGTTGGGACCAAGGCCCAATATGCCAAAAAAACCAACAGATGGTGACAACAAAAAAAAACGGATTGGGCCCTCTGGCCCACCCACTTGGACCTCTCCTCCTTCCTCTCTTTCCTTTCTCTCATTCTGAAACCCTAACGGCTCTCCCTCACACTCCCCGCCGCCGCCGTTACCTCACATTCTCTCACTCGTTCTTCATCTCTTCTCCCTCTCTCTCAACATAACTGAAACTCTCTCATCTCAGAACTTCCCTTCTCCATCTTTCTCTTACTTTCCAATTACTTACTATCAACACACAAAAAACTGGATTGTCTGTTGGTGTTCTTGCAGTTCTATGAAGATCGATGCATGTGGATCTTGAAGGTTGTTCGCTGAAGACAAACGTTTGGAGTTCTCTGAAGATCAAAACGTGGATTGCATGTGGTTCTTGGAGATCCAGAAGATCCTTGAAGTTCCTGACAACAATACGCGAATGGAAGGGAAATCGTTAATTGCGAACTCAGACGGAAACTGGAGATTCATAGGCTTGGACGGAAAAAAGATATTATGGCTGAAAGTTCATAGATCTGTTGCTCTTGAAGTGAGTTAGAGGATTCTGGAAACGCATGGAGTGTTGGAGGTCTTCGCATGCTCGTTGAATCAGGGAAGAACTCATTAGAAGGTCTTTGGGATGAAAATGTTCTTGGAGATTTTTCTGGAGGATCTTGATCCATTTTTGAAGATGATGACGAGCATGAAGATTCTATGAAGATCGTTTGCGAAATCTGGATCTTGGTGATTACTGATGCATGCGGTTCTTGATGGTTTGATGAGCGTTGATGGAGATGACGATGATTCTGGAAAGAAACTCGTAATGAACAGCTATAATCTTCAAACGAAGAACACAACGAAATTTCTGAGGAGATCTGGATGATCGGACGAACATTGCAAGCAGGTTGAAGGTTGCTGAAGATTAACTAAGAATCTGGCAACAATGTTATGATGCTACTAAGATCTTGGCGGATCCGGAAATTTGTTGATGAAGATCAGTATGAATCTTATGGAGAATCTGGAAAATTATTGATGAACTGATGAATCTTGATCAGAAGTGGATCGGAGAAGATGAAGGAATGAGGATTCTGGAGATTTTCTGGAAAAAATTGTGATTCCGATGGTTGTTGCGGCGGCCGGAGTCGGTTGGAGGTTGGCCGGAGTTGGTTGGTGGTGGCCGGCGAGGTCAGGCACGGTGGTTGCATGGCCGCCGGCCATGCAACCTGTGGAGCTCAGGCGGGGTTTGTGGAGAGGACAGGTGGCAGGGGATTCTGAGAGAGAGTGTGCATGCAGCACACGTGGAGGGTTGTGTGGCAGTGAGAAAACGCGTGTCTTCGTTCTGAGTGTGGGAAAAATGAGGTGGTGCCCTCTAAATGATACGCGTGGCATTGGCTAAATAGGACAAGTGTCCTGGACTGAAGAATGAACTGGGCCTCCATGAACTATTTCCGGCTTGGGCCTAACGAAATTGGCTAAGACTGAACTATGGACTAAAAGCTGAATGGCATTAATGACCTGCTTAATGAAAATTAACGGACTAATTAAATGCTGATTGATCAAATGCAATGGATTAATACTAACGTGAGTAAACACAAAATGGTTAATGGAAACTGAAAACACTGCTAATGATGGTTATCAGACTCAATTAAGACTGACTCAATAAAAGCTAATTAACACCCACTCAATTAAACCAATTAAACTCTAATTAATTTCTAAACTAATAAAACTCTAATAATTCCACTAATCAAAGAAATGTTAAATTTCTATTAAATCTCTAATAAACCTATATTATTTATCTAAACTATTATATACTATAAAAGAAAATCTATTATTAATAAAAGAAAAATCTATATTCTTCTATATTAAAACCTAAAAACATTTAAAAGCTATTAAAACTATTAAAGAAAACTATTAATATTCTAAAAAATGATTAAAAATCTATTAGAACCCTAATAATACCTAATAAAATCCAGAAAATTCACAATAATTCCAGAGGGAACAAAAATAGCACAGAACGACAAATAACACTGCGAGAGCGCAACAAAATAACTGGTAAAAATAAACGAACACCGAAATATCCCTAAAAACAACGGCGCGAGCTGAAAACACTGGGAAGAGCACAACTTCCCGAAAAATACGATTCTACCTATCTAAACTGATTAAAACACCCGAAACGCGAGAAGAGGGCTGTGATCCCGATAAAATCAAAACAACTGAAAAATGCACTGTATGCGATATGCAGTCATGCGTCGAAACATGGAGCCAGATACGGGACCCGGTTGGTTAAATTTTAGGGTGCAACAGCTGCCCCTATTCAAGCGGCTTGGACCTGAATGGTTGAAGAGCGCTCAGCCTTCAAACATTCAAAGGTAGATGCCGGTTGAATACAAATGAAACCCTGAAATTTGCCAACCGTGGGAATATACTGCAAAGCTGCTTGAGGAATAGCCTCCAATGAACTGAAGTTTGGTTGTCACGGCAACAACTAGTCAATTTTCTGATAAAATTCTTCTCCTTTTCAACATCAATCACCTGTGCGATGCCACAAGTATTGGAACAATGCTTCGGACAGCAAACAACTTGATTCCCATCTCTCTTATGGGATCAAATCCTGTCATCTCACAGTTCACGGCGAACTTGAGTACAATTCTCCTGGGGAACTTCTGAATCGACTGCTCGGCACCCATTCTGTCAACAGGACGCAGCTTCAGAAACCTGATACATGACAATCTCTTTTTTTCAGTGCCGACGTAACCACCAAATGAAGAATTACTCCGCTGGGGAGGAAGAGAAGCTGAACCAAACAACTCTGCAAGGGAACATACTCGAAATCCAATGAGGTAACCAATCTGGTCCATGTTTCGAAATGTGTATGCTTGAGAATGATGCAATGCCCTATATGATATGGAAATGCTATGCGTTCTGTAACTGCAATACCCTATACGGCATGAATATGCTATGTATTTGTATAAATGCTATGACGATATATGCAAATGCTAATGCAGGCTCGAGCTGCCAGAGAACAACAGGTCTGAAAACTGCTTGGCAAAATAAATGCCGAAGGAGACATCAACTCCAACTGAAGGTAACCTGATATCACAGAATCATCTCAGCAAAATAAATGCTGGAAAAAGGAAACCAAATCCGCTGGGGATAACCGTCCTGCTGGAGAAATGGAAAGGCAACCCTGCTTGGGGAGAAAGAAAGAACAACTCTGCTTGAGGATGCTCTCTTCAAACCTTTGGCAACCGATTGTGCCCTGCGGGGGTTGACTCAAACTGGGGTTGATTGCGCGCAGCACACTGCTGGAAATGCCCCTACTATCAAGGACATCAATCTTAATCTGCTGAGGACACTCCTGATTCTACTCTGATGCGGGATAGCAATACAATCTCAATTCTGTCGGGGATAATACACAACTTTCATTTGCTGAAGAGTAGCAATTCTGATTTACCAACATCCACAAGGAATTCAAACATTAATCGGAGCGCTGGTATCCGTCGAGCTTCGTACCGGGGAACATGACAACATGCGGGTCATTAGGAACTACTGTGTCAGATACCTTTAGGTTTTTTGTTTTTCTGGTTTGGGGATAAACATGGACTATGTACACAGTGGAAGATATGGAAAATACTAGGCGAGAACTAGCATTCAAAGGTAGGCTACCAGACGAGAACTGATAGGAAAATAGGTTATCGGACGAGAATTGTTTTACAACGACATGTACCAGACGAGAACTGATACGACACTTGAAGAAACGGTGACCAGACGAGAACTGGTTACAATAAACCACACCAGACGGGAACTGATGCTTACGGAAGGGTGGGCCAGACGAGAACTGGTTACCGGTTTGCCAGGCGAGAACTGGACTTTGGAAACAACTGGTTACTGACACGCAACAGGTTTAGACTGCAGGTCAATGATCCAACGACAGCAAGACCTTTTGCGGAATGTTAAGGTTTTTGATAAGGGTAACGACACTATTCCCCGATACTCAACTCCGGCTGGGGATAAACAGACTGGCTTGAATAACTTGCCCCAGTGCACTCCACTTGCCCCAATCTAACTCCTGGGAATACTTGGTCTGAACAACTTGCCACGAGACGACCTCGAGATTACTTGTCCCGGTATCTATACGACAAAAGGATTCGATCTCCATTAAACCCCTATCAACCCAGTTGGTTTCAACACTCTCTGCGGTGACTTGCCCCTGAATGAGCGTTCTAGCGACTTAACCCAATCTGATTATCCACCTGAAGTATCTACTTTCAAATCTCAACGTTCTGCATAACTGCCCCTGATTGGTTCTCGAGAAGACTCACTTCTGATCAACTGCTTCTCAAATAAACTGCCCCTGATCAACTGCTGCTTCGGGACTTGTCCGCAGACTAACTGATACTGAACTTACTGGAACTTAATGCCACTGATTCACAGGCCTTCACAACATACACCATTCTGGTTCAGACTACTGAATTACTCAGTCCTGCTTGTCGATTCCCTGTTGGAATTTCTTTCATGCCAACTACTAACCTGAAAGTAAAATTGTCTGTTCACGAATGGTAATCTTAATGCAGTGTTTATGCAGATTTTGAAAAAATTTGAGCTGTCACTCATTTACATGCTGTGATTGCGAGTGACGAATGAACCAAAGTTCAAACGTAGTGCTTACGTGGTCAGTGAAAAATACAACAAGGATGTGACTATCAAGTCAAGAAGGAGTTAGGTTACTCAACCTTATCGTAATGCGCTTTCAGAATAAACCCTACCTCAATTAGGTCTTTTAAGGGTTGTATCGTGGTCGGGTTCACGGTTCGTGAAACAAAGGATATTTGGCTTAAATATTGATTTGTACCCACCCCTTCTATGTGATGATCTCCGATCCTAAAGTTCAGTTAACTTGGCCCAAGCGCTCGCCTCTTCGAGAGGTACGCTGAAAGGTAAGAACTACAACTAAGGAACTCACAGGTTTTTTCCGGAGTGATAGTTACTCCTTCTCGTTTTCGGTGTCTGTGTACACGACTTTGTGACTCGCTGGGGAAAAAATTTCTATTGATATCCTTTCTTTTTGTTCTTTTGATTCCCTAATTTTTGCCTGGACTGACTCCTTTCGAGTTCTTTTCGATTTTTTTCTTTTGAAATCCAGCGGGATGCCCTAATTTTTGCCTAAGTATTAGCTTTCCAGCTTTTTCTTTCTTGTTACTTAGCGGGCTTTCTTTCTTCTTTCTTTTGGAACAAAGTCGTGTGACACTGATTATCTTGATTGCTCCAAAAGGATTGTAACTGTCTCACTCCTGATTGGTGAGGTTTAACCACTGTGGTTGACGAGGTACGACCTCTGGGAAAAAATGCGATGTGATTGGTCCTCGAAAGACAACACTCCTCTGTAAGACTTGAATGCTCGGTCAAGCTAACTGACAACTACCCTGCCCCGGGTTAAGATGTGAGGGTTAAAAAGTCCGAAAAAACTTCTGCTTCTTGGCTCGAAGTGGTTAACAAGGGACTAACTCCTTATATCTCCAGTGTTTGGGGGATTTGAAACAATGCCTTGTACGTCATCGGTAAGGTCTTATCTGAAAGCATACGATCACCGATTATGAGTTTAGTTCGTCATCCTCCCTCCAATCTTTGCTAGTCACAGTGACAAAGTGGAGTGAATAAAATGCAAGTGTCAGTGCAATGCAGTAAATGAGCGACAGCGACATGATTAATTCAGAAAAATGCATAGTCACTTTATTATTATCACCATTCGAAACATACAATGCTTAAAAGCAGGTAGTAACTAACAGAAAAGAAACTACAAATGCAAATGATATAAAAGTCTGAGGACTGCCAATGCTGAGGGCGCCTTCCTGTCTGTACCATTGGCTTCTGTTGGGGAATACTTTCCGAGTCTACGAGCTTAGACAGCTGAGAGGTTGGTATGAACAAACAGAAATCCTTGTCGAAAGGAAATGCAGTCCTGGTCAATCAACTGCTGTACTTTCGCCTGAAATGCTTTACAATCTTCCGTCGAATGCCCTGGAGAGCCACCATGGTAACCACACTGAACGTGGGGATTGTACCCAGGAGGGTAAGGTTCTGGAACTGGCTTAAGAGCTTTAGGTTCCACCAAAGAACTCTGGATCAAAGATGGTAGCAGCTGGCTATACGGCATAGGCACTGGGTGAGAAGGAGCTTTCCCTCGTTCCAAGTTGTTGCGAGGCCTGCTCTGATTCTGACGCTGATTCTGATAACCTCGGCCACGAGTTTGCTGATTTGCAAGGGAAGCGACATAAGATTCCTGATATGGTGCCCTAGGCACAGTTGTCTGTTCAGTATAACAAGCCACAGGAGGTACTGATCTTTGATAAGATGGAGAACCAACAACATTCACTGATTCGCTTCGAGGATATTCAACATTTGGCATGACTGCATTGATCACAACTCCTCCTTCACTCTGATAGTCACAAGGATATTCAGTTTCACCAGCTTGATCATTTGAAGTAATCTGAATTTTCCCGATTCTTATAGCATACTCAAGGCGTTCTCCTAATGTTACCACGTCAGAGAAACTTAATGGAAGTCCGAGCAATCTTTCGAAGTACGGATCTTGTAGGGAATCTACAAACATGCTTGTCAGCTCTTGGTCTAACAGCGGTGGATGCACTCTAGCAGCAAATTCTCTCCATCTCTGAGCATACTTCCTGATAGGTTCATTGTTCTCTTGAGACAATTCTTGCAACTGCATGCGATGGGGAGCTATGTCTAGGTTATAATCGTACTGCTTCAGAAAAGCTCTGGCTAAATCCGTCCATGACTGAATCTGATTTCTCTCTAACTGCATATACCACCTCAAAGATGCCCCAGTCAGACTATCTTGAAAGCAATGGATCATCAATTTTTCATCTCGCACAAACGAAGTCATTCTTCGACAGAACATCATCAAATGTTGCTTCGGACAGCTATCTCCCGTGTACTTCTCAAATTTCGGAACTTTGAACTTATAAGGCAACACCAGGTCAGGAACCAAACACATGTCTGCAGCATCCAGGTTAACAGCATCTTTCATTTTCAAAGCTTTCATTCCTTCTTCCAACGCTCGGAGTTTTCTATCCGTCTCAAGAGCTCTTGGATCTACCATCCCGGCCATTGGAATATATCTTCGTGGATTCATCACAGGGAAAGCAACACCTTGATTGTTAACAATAGGAGGACGTTCATTTCGGGTAACAAACTGCTCATGTCGACCTTGGTTTTCCACAGTAGGTTGTACAACTTGGTCTGCAGTAACGTTGTTCGCTTGCGGAAAGTCTTCCATGGAATCATACAGAGGGTTGGACGTCATAGTGAACCCCGTCAAGGTGTTAGGGGACTGGACATTGCCTTCAGACATAACTACCAATAATCTTCAGCTGACTTCAATGCTCGATTCTGCTCAAATCTACTCAACCCCTAGGTCGGTCTTCTGACAATCAACAGCTGCTCAATCCAAACTCCGGGTAATCACCTTCAGGAAACAAAGGCTGGATCAGAACTCTGGCTAACTGGAGGATGATATGCAATATGATGCAACACTGTTATGCACATGATATGCAAGATGCAGCAAACAACGGGACCACAGCCCCCACAAATCTGAATACTGCTGCGCTGCTGACGGAGTACGTTTGCTCTGAAGAGAAGACCAAAATAACGGGTAGGTTGGAAGTCAAGTTTCCTGCAAAAACCCCCCCACTCACGGGTATGGACCTATATCTGTCAAGGTACGGCATCCTATGCGGTCGTCAGCGTCACAGACTTTCAAAACTGACGATACGATTCCCAGAAGGAGTGGCATCATCAAGTCTTGAAGAGGCCTCACTTAGCTAACTTCCAAATGATCGGTTCCCAGAGTCGACAATCCAACTAACCAGCAACCCGAGCCACCCAAAGGGTGGGACAAGAGGCCAACCAGAAGAACCTCGTCTGAGTGTAGATTTCGCGGGACACTAATACAAGCAAAGTCGGTAGGCGCCCACTAATCTCTACTCTAAGTCTAAGGTGCACTAAAGCCCAGGTCCGACTTATCTCTCAATCATAGAACACCCGTCACACCCCAACAGCAACAGATAATATCAATAAATAAACACCAATAGACAAGCAAACAAGCGCTAGGATTGACTCTCTTAGGGGACGTTGGATCCCACACGCATAAGGAACTATCGCAGTCCTTAGCAGCCAGGGGACGTTGGGTCCCCAGCAGACTCGTATAGGGAACTATCGCAATCCCCAACAGAGTCGCCAGCTGTCGCTACTGCGAAAATCGGCGCCGGCTGACAGAAGAGTCGCCACTGTGCATTATTTATCCCAACGGAGGGAAAGGAAACGCTCGAAGTAAACCTCGCAAAAAAAACGGGGAAAGGTATGGTCATCGCAACCAAAACCTGGATTCGGGAGTCGGTTACACAAGGGGAAGGTATTAGCACCCCTCACGTCCGTCGTACTCGACGGGATCCACGCTTGCTTGGTTTGTCTACAGGATGCAAAACGATCTATCTACGGCTGCTAAATCTATACGGAAGGGAATTGACTCGATAGAGCGTCGCACTCTACGCCTACGTATTCTCAAGAGAGAAAGTCAGAGTCAACGTAGTTCGGGACTACGGGGAAATTGGCTCGCCAAGACTTCGCGTCTTGTGCCTACGTACTTCCACACTGCATGGAAGATCAGAGCTTACGTAGTTCAGGCTAACTACGGCTAAACTGGGTATTCTCACACAGCAGTGAGAAATCAAACTGGTTTTAAAGGTACGGGAACCTATGGGAAAAACTATGGTCTGGTCTCAAATGCACTCGGGCAAGAGAGAAAAAGGGGAACATCAGTCGTCAGCGGGAAAGTCTCGATCGCACAGCAGCGAGAGAACACAAGGTTAATTGTTAGTGTGCTCGCTAGGATATCGCATCCTATGCCTACATATCCTCGTCTGGTACGAGGAATCAGAGCAGATGTAGTTCGGCTACTTCGGGACCACAGCTCTAATCTCATTTTATTAATCTTCTGAAAATGATTACAATGATTGAATACGGAAAATAAACTCCTAGAAACTATCCTATCCATCTGCCATGGAAAATCAAACTGGAAAATAGTCCCCTAACAAGTGGACTTCAAGAAAACTACCTCTAAAAGTGTAAAAAGTCCCCTAACAAATGGACTTGTAAAACTACTTCTAAAAGGAAAATAAACTCCTATGAAAAATATCTATAAAAAATATTGAATCTACAAAGTAATATTTTTTACTATTTTTCTTACTATTTTTCTTTTATTCTTTTTTTCAATATTCTTTTCTTTCTCTATTTCTTTTTTCAATATTTCTTTTTCATATTCTTTTTTCAATATTTCCCTTTCATATTCTTTTTTCAATATTTCTCTTTTTCATATTCTTTTTTCGATATTTCTATTTCTAACAAAAAATAAGAAAATGAAAACAACAAAAAAAAGAATAAAGAAAAATACAGGGGGGGTGAAATACAGTACAGGGGTACAAGCAGCAAAAATAATAAACAAACTGGGCCCAGCCCAGTATACAACAAAAACGGGGGGTGCAGCAAGTGAAACGTGGAGATGCAGTAAGGAACTTCGTTGGGCCCAAGGCCCAATATGCCAAAAAAACCAACAGATGGTGACAACAAAAAAAAACGGATTGGGCCCTCTGGCCCACCCACTTGGACCTCTCCTCCTTCCTCTCTTTCCTTTCTCTCATTCTGAAACCCTAACGGCTCTCCCTCACACTCCCCGCCGCCGCCGTTACCTCACCTTCTCTCACTCGTTCTTCATCTCTTCTCCCTCTCTCTCAACATAACTGAAACTCTCTCATCTCAAAACTTCCCTTCTCCATCTTTCTCTTACTTTCCAATTACTTACTATCAACACACAAAAAACTGGATTGTCTGTTGGTGTTCTTGCAGTTCTATGAAGATCGATGCATGTGGATCTTGAAGGTTGTTCGCTGAAGACAAACATTTGGAGTTCTCTGAAGATCAAAACGTGGATTGCATGTGGTTCTTGGAGATCCAGAAGATCCTTGAAGTTCCTGACAACAATACGCGAATGGAAGGGAAATCGTTAATTGCGAACTCAGACAGAAACTAGAGATTCATAGGCTTGGACGGAAAAAAGATATTATGGCTGAAAGTTCATAGATCTGTTGCTCTTGAAGTGAGTTAGAGGATTCTGGAAACGCATAGAGTGTTGGAGGTCTTCGCATGCTCGTTGAATCAGGGAAGAACTCATTAGAAGGTCTTTAGGATGAAACTGTTCTTGGAGATTTTTCTGGAGGATCTTGATCCATTTCTGAAGATGATGACGAGCATGAAGATTCTATGAAGATCGTTTGCGAAATCTGGATCTTGGTGATTACTGATGCATGCGGTTCTTGATGGTTTGATGAGCGTTGATGGAGATGACGATGATTCTGGAAAGAAACTCGTAATGAACAGCTATAATCTTCAAACGAAGAACACAACGGAATTTCTGAGGAGATCTGGATGATCGGACGAACATTGCAAGCAGGTTGAAGGTTGCTGAAGATTAACTAAGAATCTGACAACAATGTTATGATGCTACTAAGATCTTGGCGGATCCGGAAATTTGTTGATGAAGATCAGTATGAATCTTATGGAGAATCTGGAAAATTATTGATGAACTGATGAATCTTGATCGGAAGTGGATCGGAGAAGATGAAGGAATGAGGATTCTAGAGATTTTCTGGAAAAAATTGTGATTCCGATGGTTGTTGCGGCGGCCGGAGTCGGTTGGAGGTTGGCCGGAGTTGGTTGGTGGTGGCCGGCGAGGTCAGGCACGGTGGTTGCATGGCCGCCGGCCATGCAACCGGTGGAGCTCAGGCGGGGTTTGTGGAGAGGACAGGTGGCATGGGATTCTGAGAGAGAGTGTGCATGCAGCACACGTGGAGGGTTGTGTGGCAGTGAGAAAACGCGTGTCTTCGTTCTGAGTGTGGGAAAAATGAGGTGGTGGCCTCTAAATGATACGCGTGGCATTGGCTAAATAGGACAAGTGTCCTGGACCGAAGAATGAACAGGGCCTCCATGAACTATTTCCGGCTTGGGCCCAACGAAATTGGCTAAGACTGAACTATGGACTAAAAGCTGAATGGCATTAATGACCTGCTTAATGAAAATTAACGGACTAATTAAATGCTGATTGATCAAATGCAATGGATTAATACTAACGTGAGTAAACACAAAATGGTTAATGGAAACTGAAAACACTGCTAATGATGGTTATCAGACTCAATTAAGACTGACTCAATAAAAGCTAATTAACACCCACTCAATTAAACCAATTAAACTCTAATTAATTTCTAAACTAATAAAACTCTACTAATTCCACTAATCAAAGAAATGTTAAATTTCTATTAAATCTCTAATAAACCTATATTATTTATCTAAACTATTATATCCTATAAAAGAAAATCTATTATTAATAAAAGAAAAATCTATATTCTTCTATATTAAAACCTAAAAACATTTAAAAGCTATTAAAACTATTAAAGAAAACTATTAATATTCTAAAAAATGATTAAAAATCTATTAGAACCCTAATAATACCTAATAAAATCCAGAAAATTCACAATAATTCCAGAGGGAACAAAAATAGCACAGAACGACAAATAACACTGCGAGAGCGCAACAGAATAACTGGTAAAAATAAACGAACACCGAAATATCCCTAAAAACAACGGCGCGAGCTGAAAACACTGGGAAGAGCACATCTTCCGGAAAAATAGGATTCTACCTATCTAAACTGATTAAAACACCCGAAACGCGAGAAGAGGGCTGTGATCCCGATAAAATCAAAACAACTGAAAAATGCACTGTATGCGATATGCAGTCATGCGTCGAAACATGGAGCCAGATACGGGACCCGGTTGGTTAAATTTTAGGGTGCAACAGAGAGCATACTTCGGTAAAGATCGCATTGAAACTGACTCCAAAAAGGATTCCTCTTACAGCGTTGTATTAATTTTGACACTTTGATAATTGATTCGTTCATTATATGTCATAAATTTTTCAGTGAACGGGATTGGGTTTTTGAAAAAAACTGTCATATGCATTGCATTTAATATATCTTTTATGCAAAAAAACTTGTTTTACTTGCGACTAAGCGCTCGACCGCAGGAAAGTTTCCACAGTGGAAAGTTTGATCAGGATAGAATGTAGAACGCTTGAATACTCTATTGAGCTGTGGCCAGCTATTATCAAATAACCCCCAGTAAGGTCAGCCATCCAAGAATTAGTTAATCTGGGGCAATCAGGTCGAGATTTAGTAAATCTCTCGCAATCGGGAGTACTGCTCCGCAAACTAGTCAATCAGAGGCAAAGCCATTACAAGGCTGGGGCATGCCACCCTATGAGGAAAAGAATTTGTTCTTCTCCATACCTCTAGAGCTTATCCGAACTATTCAACCAAGGATCCTCTCACGGTCCAGATTCTGGGGCAAGCCATCTCGGGGTCGTCTCATGGCAAGCTATTTTCTTCTCAGCGTAGACCTTCCCAAGAATCAGACTGGGGCAGGGGCATTACGCTTGGGGCGATTTCTCAGAGAGATTCAGATGAAGCTCATTTTTTCAATAATCAAAGATCATTCCCCAGTAGTTGGTCAGGCGTACCTCTAATACCCACAGAGTACGAGTATGGGTTTGTACCCCAACGAGTCGAGATCATATTTCTCTCCACTAGGCATGTGTGGAATATCCTCCGACGGGTCGTTCGTGACCCCAATAGTGTAACGTGTGTTCCAGGGAGGTCATGCATGACCTTTACTCCGTCCCTCAGCAAGAGTTGCTCATCACCAGCAGAGACTTGTTCATCTCCAGTAAAATTTTTAACTCCAGGTTTGTTGGTATGTCCCTCAGCAGAGTTGGGATCGTATCTTCCAAAGTTGTTCAGAGTTTTTCTCCCCAGCATGGAGCTGTGGTATTCAGACATCAGTTTTTACGTTGAGTATTCAGGCTCTGGTCAGTACGTTGAGTGATCAGACTCCGGTAAAATCAAGCAAGGGTCCAGACCCCTATTAGTGTTCGTGGCTATTCCGTCGAGTATCCAGGCTCCGGTAATCTCCAGTTTGTATTGATTCTTTCTCTCGTCGAGTATCCAGACTCCGGTAAAGATTTTGTAAGGTGATCTTGATAAGTATTTGTAGTATTCTCTTTCCGGTTTGTATCTTCGTCGAGTATCCAGGCTCCGATTTGTTGTTTTCGTCGAGCATTCAGGCTCCGATTTGTGTGCTTCGTTGAGTGTTCAGACTCCGGTTTGTTGCGTTGAGTGTTCAGACTCCGATTCGTTGCTTCGTCGAGTATCCAGGCTTCGGTTTGTCGCTTTGTTGAGTATCCAGGCTCCGGTGCGTATTCGTCCGTCGAGTATCCAGGCTCCGGTTTGTCGCTTCGTTGAGTATCCAGGCTCCGGTGCGTGTTTGTCCGTCGAGTATCCAGGCTCCGGTTTGCTGCTTCGTTGAGTTTTCAGACTCCGGTGTGTTTTCGTTGAGTGTTCAGACTCCGGTTTGCTGCTTCATTGAGTGTTCAGACTCCGGGGTGTTTTCGTCGAGCATCCAGGCTCCGATTTGTGGCTTCGTTGAGTATCCAGGCTCCGGTGTGTTTTCGTTGAGTATCCAAGCTCCGGTTTGTTGTTCCGTCGAGTATCCAGACTCCGGCTTATCGCTTCGTTGAGTATCCAGGCTCCGGTGGGTTTGTCGAGTATCCAGGCTCCAGTTTATTGCTTCGTTGAGTTTCCAGGCTCCAGTGTATTTTCGTTGAGTTGTCAGACTCCGGTTTTTTGGCGTTGAGTGTTCAGACTCTGATGTGTTACGTTGAGCGTTCAAGCCCCGACTCCTCCGTCGAATATCCATATTCCGGTGAAATTTCCAATTTGTAATGTTTTGCTTTGTCCGTTGAGTGTTCGGACTCCGATAAAGGCAGTTGGGTATACAGATCTTAGTAAGTGTTGCGATAGTACTCTCTCTCCGTTAAATGTCCAGATTCCGGTGAATGTTCGGTTTGTGATATATTTCTTTGTCCGTCGAGTATCCAGGCTCCGATAAATCCCCAGTAAAATCACCAGCTACGTCGAGCATCCAGGCTCCGGTCAATGCATTGAGTATCCAGATTCCGACAGATTTTGATGTGGCCCTATCGTGCATTGAGTATTCAGATTCCGACGATTCAAAAGATTGTCCTTTGGCCCATGTGGTGTTCAGACCATGGCTAGCTACGTGTTTCCTGAAGCAGAGCTACTTGATTAAGTTTCTCTTTTCCTTGGTGGGATATTCAAGATGTTCATCATGTTCGTTTTCTTCGGAGATTCTATCCCAATCAGAGTTTGCAGTTTATTTCTGCGGTTGGCAAATTTCCGGGTTCTTTTGGTATTCAACTGTCTTTTACCTTGATTAATTGAAAGCCGTTCGCTTTTCACTCATTCAGGTCCAAGTCGCTTGAATAGGGGCAGCTGTTGCACCCCAAAATTTGCCCAACCTTTTCCTTCTTGTTTTTGCATTAGCATAACATCATCATAACATCGTCATAACATTATCATAGCTTTGCATTAGCATTTATGCAGGGGATCAAGCGTGATATACATCGATAGAGGCCTATCTAGAGGTTTTATTCGAGCTTGAGGAATCACTAAAGTCACCAGGAAGTGGTTCATGCCCTTGAGAAGTTCAGATGCTTGTGTGGGGTTCATCTTGGGAAACTATGATTACAGGTCATAAAATTACAGGTCAAGTTCAATACTTTGCATAACTCAAATGGACTTTTTTCCAACGTGAAAGTTGCTCCAAATGGGGTCATTTGGTCAACTAAACCTCAAGGTTTTAATGGGCCAGCTCATGGTTGAAGATTGATGAAAGTGACTTTGGTGAAAACATGTGAAAAGGCATAGTTTGGTATTTCTTCAAAATTTAATCAAACAAGTCCATATTTGTGCTTATTTCGAATGGAAATCGTGTCTTAAGAACATTGGGACTTTTACATTTTTCATTTGAGGATTTTATCATGGCCTATTTTGAGATTTCTTACAATTCAAGTAACATAATGGATCTTGGGCTTGGGCTTAGAAACAAGGAACTATTGTGGGCCTTAAACCTTCCTTATGATGCAAGGAATATAAAAACCAAAGATCAAGGCAAAAATTCTCTTCCATGGTCATTTTTCCACAGTTCACATATTTGAAAAAATTGAATTTTCATTTTTTTTATTCTCTCACTTTCTATACTTTTTCTCTTCACCAATCAATTACACAACAATTATAGAGATTGTTCATCATTTTTTTTGACAGAATTGGAGCAAGAGGAACCTTGTAGTAACATGAAAAAGTGGTGAAAACTCAAATTCCAATTTTCATTTTTTCATCAATTCAAGACTTCTCAAGGCTTCAAACATATTCACCAAGTATTGTTGAGTGATTCTACATAATTTTCTAGAAGAATTCGTGCTCCATTGAAGCTCCACAACTCAATTTTCAGAGGTATCGGAAAATCAACATTACTCACTAATTATGCATTCTTTTTACACCATTGTTACATATTCAACATCCCCTTGGGTAGTAGATGGTTTCTGGTAAAGAAAGAAGAGTTTTTACAACATTTTTGTATTCTTGAGGTTTCAAGATTCAAACATGGTTTTGGAGCTAGAGGCTTTTTCACTCAAAACTAAGGGTATATTTGGATTCCCCTCGAAAAAATACGCAATATTGATCTAAAGAACGTTGGATTTGGTTGAGAAACAGAAGAGATATGCCCTCCCGAAGAAGCTCCGGCCATAGCACCCCTTCACCATCGTTACCGCTGCATTTTTCACGGCCAAAAAGCTCAACGAAGAAGATGAATAATTCACCGTTAGATCGCGTCAAAAACATTGACTTGAACTCCAATCTCGCGGCCAGAATCATGCCACGCACGCGCGGCCACATCACCTTCATTAATACGCGTGGCATGCCACCTCAGTGTGAGGGTATTTAAGAACCCCAGTTCGAATCCTCCTGGCCACAGTTTTGCTCATTCACAGCATTTTCTTGTGTTATATTATTCTCTATGCATTTTTCTTTTGTTTTTCTGTTTTATATGCTGATTTCAAATAACCATAAAAAATAGGAAAATTAGTCTTTTTGATCCCCTTTTTTTCTGCATAATCTTCAAGATGTCTAGAATTTTAAAGAATTGGAACCATATTTTTTCCATTTTTCGTAATTTTATTAGATTTTTTTACATTTCAGTTTTCAAAAAAATAGCAATGCTGGTGCTATCATGTTGTGAATTTTCTTTGACCTATCAAAACACAATTTAAATGTCAATCCTTTTGCAGGGATCTCATACACATGTTGAGGTATTGTGATATATTTTTGTGGGAATTTTATTGTACCATTTTAATTCGTTTTGGATGCTTTCTTTAACATGCTCCATTTTAACTTTTCCTTTGGTATACATGAGATATCTTGCAATGTTTTCATCTTATTTGACCATTTCTATTTGGATATTTTTGTGGTATCTCTCACCCCTGGTTTGTGGATTGATGTAGGGAATTGGAGATTTTTATTTGAATTTTTTAGCACCTTTTGCTATTTTTCATATATTTTTGTATTCGGACTTGTCATTTGGACTTTCGAACGGACTTCGCTTTTCTTTTGGCTCCAACGGCCTCGATTTGTTTGTGTGGTGAACGCTAGGGTTCTTATTGCTTGTTATAGACATTATATAGGATATGTAGATCATTTATTGGCTGGTTTTATCATACATAATTTCCCATTAGGTTCCATATTTCCGTGATAGCGCGTTATGATTCCAAATTGTGGTATGCGTCGTCATTCGTAGGTTTTATTGCCTCATATCACTTTATAATCACTTGTGGCCAAGATTGCATGTTTAAAATAGGCCATTTTCCATTCATTATGGGATTGAGGTTGAGATGACTTGCCTCCCTCACTTGCATTCCATGTTTACTGTTATGAATCTGCATTTCCTGTATGCTGTTTATTTCATCTATTTTCTGTTGCTTCCTTTGCCTTTCCCTTAGGATCTCCATTCCTTCTTGTTGAAGATGGAATGTGATAGACATTAGGCTTTGCAACCATGTATGACGACATTAGGGTAGCTTTCCCTTTTGCAAACTTCAACCTTAGGACGAACTTGGCATGATAACGTTAGGATTAAACTAGTCTCCCCGTAGTAAGCCCGAACTACGTTTGCTCTGATCTTTCATACCAGATGAAAGTACGTAGGCACGAGATGCGATATCCCGGCGAGAAACCTCCCCCCCCCCCTTTTCTTAGGTCGTAGTTAGGCGAACTACGTTGACTCTGATTTCTCGTTTCAGACGGGAATACGTAGGCATAAAGTGCGATACTTTGCCGAGTCACTTTTATTTTCTTTTGTCCTTAAGCCCTTAGCGTAGATAGTATTAATCAAACCCTTTTAGATAAAAAATTAAGTGTGGATCCCGTCGAGTACGACGGACGTGAGGGGTGCTAATACCTTCCCCTCGCGTAACCGACTCCCGAACCCAGGCAATGGTTGCGATGACCATTCCTTTTCCTTCTTTTCGTTAGGTTTTCTATGAGCGTTTCCTTTCCCTCCTTCAGGATAAATAATGCACGGTGGCGACTCTTCTATCATAGCCGGCGCCGATTTTCGCAGTAGCGACACCCACAAAGTTTGAAAACCTGAGAAGGTGACTTTGGCAAAAATGGACATCCCGGTGGATCAAAAACCCACAAGGGCAATCCAGGAAAAAGTTAGGGATTTAAAAGCAAATGACCACGGTCTGCGTTTGATCTGTGAACGCATTTTGATTCTTGGAGGTCTCAAAGAGTAAAAATCAGTCTCTTCAGAAGGCATGGCATTGGTGAAGCATCAAAGACATGCGGGTCATAGCCGAATTGACACATGATGGTTGTCTGCTTCCATATTGCCGACATTTGTATACTTTATCATTGTACGTTTTTGTGCAATTTCCTCTTTTCAGGAATTGCACCCGTTGTAATTTGCCTATTTATAGGCCCTTTCAATCAATGAAGTATTTTTCACAAAGAGTTTTTCATTTCTTGTTTTTATTTTACTGTTTTGTTTGCGAAAAAATGTTTGATATTTTTGATAAATTTTGCATGCGAAAACTTTGGGGCTTTGCTAATCATATTAAAAATAATGATTTACTTGAGTGGTGTCATGGATGGTGATCGAAATAGCCATTTTTGCATATATGATGTACTTTTCGTTTATTTTTCGTTTACAGGGTGACAGATCCTTTTCCCAGCATGGCTCTCTCTATAGAATTTTATTTTCAAACCAGAAATATCTCACTAGAGATGATGTATACTTATCCTCAGCAGGTTAAGATTGAGATTATTCCCCAACAGCAGGGTAAGCTCAGCGTTGTTCCCCGACAGGATCTATGTCATTGACTTCTCTCCCCAAGCAGAGATTGATGTTGATTCCCTCAATGAGTACATCAGAAGTGGTTAACAACCACATCAAAGTCCAAGATCTTTGGTATTCTTCAAAGTAAGATCATTGGGATGACTTTCCGAAGGATTTTTTTTCCAAATCCCAACTGAGTGGAAATTATTTCCATGGAAGCCATTCAGTGGGCCTTTCACAGCAGAGTTTTTTTGTTGATTTTCTTCTCAAACATTTATCCTGGTGGTGTTCTTTTGCATATCATTTGCATTGCATCCTCCCAAATGCGTAGCATTTCCATTTCGTATGGAGCATTACGCCATATTCAAACATATGCATCTGAAGTATAAGCCAAGTTTGATATCTTTGTGGCCAGACACCTCCTCAGCAGACAACCACATAATTCATGAGACTCTATGGTACCTGACCCCAGCAAAATCATTGATAAATGTTTTCATCTTACTTTTACTCCTCGACAAAGCTTGCTTGTTTAAGTTTCTCTTTCCCCAGCGGAGTTTCTTTTCAGGTTGTAAGTCGGTTGATTCTACTTCCTGCATATCCCGGGTGTGGTATTCCAACTTTTGGTTGGTAATCCCCAACTTAGTCATTTTATAGATGTTATCCCAAGTTTTGGTTGGTAGTCCGTTGTTTTATGGACGTTATCCCAATTTTTGGTTGGTATTCCAACTTTTGGTTGGTAATCCCCAGCTTAGTCGTTTTGTGGATGTTATCCCAACTTTTTGTTGGTAGTCTGTTGTTTTATGGACGTTATCCCAATTTTTGGTTGATAATCCGTTGTTTTATGGATGTCATCCTAAATTTTGGTTGGTAGCCCTTCTTTTCGGTGATCCTAACTTTTGGTTAGTAGTCTTGATCCCAACCTTTGGTTGATAGTCCTCCTTTCCGGTGATCCTAACTTTTGGTTAGTAGCCTTGATCCCAACTTTTTGTTGGTAGTCCTCCTTTCCGGTGATCTTAACTTTTGGTTAGTAGTCTTCATCCCAACTTTTGGTTGGCATTCTCCTTTTATACCCCACAGAGTCATTATCCCAACTTTTGGTTGGTAGTCTTTGTTTTCGGTAAATTCACACTCAGTAGGCATCCTGGTGATTCCAACTTTTGGTTGGTAGCTATCTATTTATTTGTTGATGATCCCAACTTTTGGTTGGTAGTTTTCATTCCGGTGATCTTAACTCTTGGTTAGTAGCCTTTGTTCCAACTTTTGGTTGGTAATCTTTTGGACAATCCCAACTTTTGGTTGGTAGTCTTTATTGTTTGTGTATTCGGTTTCGGTCGGCGTCTAGGTAATCCTAACTCTTGGTTAGTAAACTCTTTCTCACAACTTTTGGATATAACTCTCTGGAAATCCTGACTTTGGTTAGTAGACGTTGTTATCATTCTGATCGGTTACTATGTCGGTTATGCCATCTTTTGGTTGGTACCCGCTATTTTTAAGTCCACCTTCGACTGACAATCATTTTATCTTGCATACGTCCCCGCAGGTTGCAAATTTCTGGGTTTCTTTTTGGTATTCAATCACCTTTTACCTTGAATGTTTGAAAGCGATTTCTTTTCATCCCTTCAGGTCCAAGTTGTTTGAATAGGGGAAGTTGTAGCACCCCAAAATTTTCCCATCTTTTTTCCTTATATCTTGGCTTATGTTTCATACCATCTTGCATTAACACCTATACATAGCATTGATCTTACACAGGGGATCAAGGTATCTTATCCAACGATCAAGGGGCTCAAGATCAACTTGTGGAAATATCATGTCATAAGGTTCCTGTTACACCCGAAATTTTGACCCCTTAGATTCTCATTATCATTTTAGCAGCATACTCACAAATTATCTAACCCTAACCCGGTGCAAGTTTGTCTTTGTCAAGTTACGGATGAATCAGGGTTTTGTGCAGTCAAATCAAAGCCTCAGGGTTTGTGATCAATCTAATTTTTAGAATAATTCAATCATGAAACAAGATCAAGGGTATCATATGATGTCAATTGAGAATCCAATTTGAGGTTGTTACCCTAGAATCAAGAACAGTACCTTTCAGGGCACCCGATTAGGGTTTTTGACTAGTAAAAGTCAAATGTAGTTTGACTTTGGTGTTGGAAGGGGTTGTAATGGTGGGATTATGATCCATGAAGTTCATATAGCTTAATAAAGTTCATTCAAGAAGTGTCAAAGTCTCAAGAGGTCCAGAGTGTCAACAGGCGACTCGGTAGTCACCGATCGATCGTACGGTTGACCGAAAAGTCAACTCTCCAAATTTAAGGAATTGGACTTCAAAGTGTGAAACAAAAATGTTCCTTATGTCACTTTTCACTTGCCTATCAATTTTTATGACCATTGGATCAAGGATGAGGAAGTAATCAAAAAATCGGGAAATTAGGGTTTTGAAAGGGGCTAAACCATAACTCCTTAACCACACATCCAATTGAGTTGGTTCAAAGCTCATTAGAAAGCTCTTGACAAATCCTACAAAAGTCCATAAGTGGTCCATGATCATAAAATGCATAGATTTGGAGTTATGACCAAGTTCATTTTGAGAAGGGAAAAAGATTTAGAAAAATTTCACTTTTAAGCTCATTTTTTAGAAACTTTGAGAGGTTTTTTCGCCAAGTTCCTTTGAGAATTTGAAACTCATGATAACATGAATGTTTTAGAGCTATTTGAGGGCTTTCTAAAAAGTACCAGCACATCTCAAAAGGATTTGTGAGCTGAAAGTTATGGTTATGGCAAGTTGGTGGTTTCATGCTTGAAGTCCCACATTGACAAACTTTCCAAAATCATTCCTTTGATCAATTGGGCCAATCTCAGCTTTTGAAACATGTTTTTATCTAATATGTAGGGAGGTTGTATCATGGAAGTACAAAGGAAATGCAGAAGGTGTGGAATTAGCCAAGCTTGCAAGTGGGCTTGCAAGTGGCTTTACAACTTGCACTTAAAGTGAAAATGGCAAGCATGAGGTGGAAAGACAAATCTGAACTAGCCATCAACCTATGCATTCTGGCCTGCATTTAGCCACTTCAAACTCATCATGAAGCTTGACCTTAGAGCTTACCTACCAGCCAAGGAAACCTCTTTGTGGAGGTTTGATCCAAAAAGCAAACCTTTCCTTCATATGAAGGAAACCTCCAAATTTGCCCACTCCATTCATTTGCCTATAAATAGAGGCCCTCACCACTTCATTTGACACATAATATCCACTCTAAAAAACCAGAGAAAGCTCAAGCCTTTGCTCTTGCACACTTTGCTTCCAAATCACAAAACCACATTTTCACCAAAAACCACCAAAATCTGTCTTGGTACAATTGCTGCCAAAATCATTTCTCTACACTCAAACTCCCCAAAAATCATCCACACAATCTCTAAATATGATATAGAAGGTGTTCAAGACCTTATACCTGTCGTACCTCGAAAAATACGATCCTCGCGATGGCCGCGGAAAATACTGTTCGAAACAGAGTCGCCACCGAACTTTATTCATTCCAAGGATGGAATAGGAAAATATCGATAAAACCTTGAAGGAGATAAGAACATGGTCGTCGCAACCAATATTCTAGGTTCGGGAGTCGATTACGCAGAGGGAAGGTATTAGCACCCTCTACGTCCGTTGTACTCAACGGGAACCTCTTGATCGATTCGAGAGTAAAGTTAACTATGCTTATTTGTTTTCTTCTAATGTTTCTCCTATAGGGGGAATGGGTGGTTTTAGGATAGGGTGCTCGCCAAGGATTGGGGCCCTTGTGCCTACGTATCTTCACTTGTAAGAAGTGGAAAATCAGAGCATTCGTAGTTCGTGGACTACGGGAAAATGAGGGGATTGTGCTCGCCAAGATCGTCGCAATCTTGTGCCTACGTATCTTACATTCAGAAGAGAATGAAGAATCAGAGCAGCCGTAGTTCGGCTGGCTACGGTAAAGAGGTTTGGTATGGGAATGAACGAGTGTTTAGGTCGCATTCTAACTGCTAAACGTTGGCTTGTCTGCTCGCTAGGGGAGGCTGAAGCACGAGTTTGTTATGCGCGAAAGAAGGGACTAAACAATGTTCTTGGTAAGAGTGTGTTTGAGTTGGAAATTGCACGAGGGCGAAGAATTTAGTGTTTGAAAAGTTTCAATCGCACAGGGGCGAGAAAGAGGAGTTTGGTTAGGTAATTCGATGGAGAATGACGATTACTCGATAAACGAGACGTCGGCCTCGCAATCAAATAATCGAGATATTATTGGAATGCTAGATCCCAACAACACCCTTTTCATTCGAATAATTACGAAATATGTTTGAGAAAGTTTCAATCGGACGAGGGCGAGAAAGAGAGAGTTAGGTTGAATAGGTAGTTAGGGTTTCGATTGCACGGAGGCGAAGAAGATAAGGTCAGTTAGATATTTTGAGGGAGAATGACGACTACTCGATAAACGAGATGTCAGTCTCGCAACCAATTAGTCGGGATATCGTTGGAATGCTAGATCCCAACGACACCTTTTTCATTCAATTAATTAGGAAATTGTATTTGAATGGACAATGAATACTTGTCCAAATAGTTAAGGCGCGTGTTTTAGACGAAAGGTCGAATGACACGCTACCTAAGGCGTACGCCTCAATAGTTGTCATTCAAGAATTCAAGGAGTGCGAGACTCCAAGAACTCGGTTCTTTCGTAATTTGATTAAGAAAAATGATTTGAATTTGACGTACGGTTTAGAAACATACTAGTGTTTAGACTCGATCACACGTGAGTGAGGAACGAGGTTAGATGGGCTGAAAACTTTAGGAGGAATGACGACTAATCGATAAACGAGACGTCGGCCTCGCAACCAATTAATCGGGATATTACTGGAATGCTAGATCCCAACGACATCTTTTTCATTCCATTAATTATGAAATATGTTTGTTGGACAGTGAAAGTATTGGTCCAAATAATTAAGAAGTGTTTTAAGAACGAAAGTTCGAATGATATACTATTCAAGGTGTACACCTTGATAGTAACCATTCTCGAATTCAAGGAATGCACGACTCCAAGAACTCGATACTTTCGTAATTTAATTATGAAAATAATTTGAAAATATTAGTGTGTTCGAACTAGGCGCGCTAGATATTCTAGAAAATAAGATCGGGAGGGTCACAACCCGAAGTGTGCACCTCGAGAGCGATCGCCTAAGAAATTCAAGGAAGGCGAGATCCAAGAATTTAATTGTTTTGAAATTTATTTTAGAAAGATTGTATAATTTGATTGAGAAAAAAAAATTTAATTTAATTAAGAAAGATAGTTTTAATTTTCATATAAAATAAATTAATCAATTGTAAAGAGTTTTTTGAGAAAAATCAATCATAACTAATTATTTTTTTTGAAGAAAAAGTTTAGTATCCCAGAAAAAATATTTTAACTTTATTAGTAAAGTATATATTTATTTTTTTTACTTGAAACGTTATTATAATTAGTTGTTTTTGAAAAGGTTAATATCTTCAAGAAGAAATAGATTTTAAATAAAGTATATTTTTGAAAAGTTTATCATTTAAAAGTATTAATTTGGTAATGATTTTTTTGAAATATATTTTTGAAAATGACATTTGAGCACAATAAAAGCTAGATACGATTTACTAACCGAGAACTCATATTGTTAATTCAAAACAACACCTTGAATATTAACGACGTCACGTCGGATATTCGACACAAATTTTAGAATAAAAACAACCATAAAATGCCTTAAAAACAAAGATAAATACATCGAATCTCCAGTAGCAAACAAGCCCAATCGAGTGCTGATATACAATTGAACCAAAGAGCAAGGATTCAAGGATTTACCAATGCCGTATAACCAGAGTGAGAGCTGCCACAAGATTGTTGGAGATGAGGCTGCTGCGGTACATGTATCAACACTGATATGGTTGCGGTGTCAAAGTTGTTGAGAAGACGTGAATTCGTTGGCCGGACTCGTTGATGCGTATGGAGTTGTATTGCTGCAAATACAGGGCAAACTACCTCCAAAACAAACAAATATAAATCTTGCACAAAAGTTACTGTTATATTAATCCACCAACATCAGCTATAAATAAAAACCAGCATACTTCATGTACTTAATCCAAAGATTACTCATTCACCGAGTAGTGCATTCAATTGAACAAGGTCACAGCAAAAAAAACCAACAACATTAAAACTGAAACGTGAAAACATCAGCAATAACAATCGAATAGCAACAGCCATCAATAACTCATGAATTCACGAAGTTGTAACTGAAATCGATACGCAAACGAATAGGCACTCAAGCACAAATTAATAACAACACCCATTAGCCAACAACCACATCTAAAACTTACGAAACCGGAATTGACGAAAATTAAAAGTTAAAACTGTTGCAAGTGTATTTACTAATTCCAACCAAATATTCAAACCAAATGTCATGAATGTAATGCTACTACCTTCAATTACTGGAACCGACTTAAAATGATACTCAGCACAATGGCACAATACTCTGGTGAAACAACAAATATGAAATCACTTCATTTTGGTCTCCTCACTAGCAACCAGACTAAATTAATGCACATGAAATCAAATGCATAGAAACGAAATCGAAACACAAAATTAATTACACTACTGCTTGCAACAGAACTTTCGAAGCAAAATGCTGCCGCCATGTAACAACTATACTGGATTCAAAATGTGAGGTACACCAGCAATGATTCAATAACATTTACATGGGTGCAGGATTTTTAGCAGCCAGGAATATAATCAAAATTTCACAAAACAACAAAGGATTCAAGTTGGGAAAATGCCATAACAGTGTATTCATCACCATAAACAAGTCTAAGATAGTGTTACCCGACTGTGGTTGTTGTAATAACGAGTTCTCGTTGGAAGCATAACCGAAACTTTGCGGTAATGCTTGTATCGTTCCGTGCTACGGAGTTTGCTGTTACGACATTGGCATCGAGCTCTGCTGCAAAATCAAAATGTTGCCGGTTCCAACTGGTTGTTGCTACACACTTCTTCAGGTCACTCGTTGTAATCTCTGTTGTCCTGCCACTTAATGGTGGCTTTGGCAGCTTCAACAAATTATCGGCGATGCCGCAACCTTTGTTTGTCTTAGCCGCTGAGTTTTGCTTAATCTCACCAGTTTTTTTGAAATTGAAAAAATGAAAGCAACAATTCGCGAATAATAAAATCCCGCAGGACGCTTCGGCATGATTTGTCTCGAAACCATGAACACAAATACTATTAACTCAAGTACATATTAACATAATGAAATAGAGAAGCGAGTTTACTCGTAATTGCATTTAAATCAAAGCCAAATTAGAACTGCAAATAATCATGTAGTAAATATGCACAAGCTTGATACCATTACCGCAATGCGAGCCGTCATAGTTGAAGAAAAACCGTTTGCTACATCTCATCAATTTTCCCACCATTTCCCTACGATCCTATCAAAGAATTCAGCGAGAAAACATCGGGTTGACAGTTTTCATTTTCAATCATATCTGTCAATGAATTCTCCATCTTCTCAAACATGCCAGCCTTACCATATCCGTCGATTATTGAATTATACGTCACATTGTTGCATTCAATGCCCCAAATATGACATATCCGCAAGAACTCGTTCAATTAAATCAAATCGACGAAATTTGCACAGCAACTTATAAGAACACAGAATGTATAAACATCTGGTTTGCAATCAGCAGCTGATTTCATATCTTCAACAATATAAAGTGCGTGACGAAAGAGACCACTTTGACCGTAAACGCTTACAAGAGCAGTGAAGACATCGACAGTAGGTTTAAGGCCTTCAAACAACATGGTCTCAAATAGCTGACTAGCCTCTTCAAAAATACTGAGTTATACTCAGGTGCTCCCAGATCTTCTAGACTTCGAATGAGTTCAGGAATGTCATCAGAGAGAAAGTACTCACGAATTATAGTCACAGCTTCCTTTTAGTACTTCCTCACCTTCTCATCTTCAACTCACTTTTATTTCGATTTATCCCTGCACCATCTATTCTTGTTCTTCCTTGGCAACTAATCTCATGCCCTGCTGACCAGAAGTAAATTGAATAGCCCCAGTTTCTTGATTTAACCCTCCTTCAAAAACCTGCTGGGGAAAATTCTGAATGCCACTACTGTTATACTGAATACCCCAGGCCGTGGTTGTTGCTGTAATAGTGTATTCTGCCAGTTCATATCTGATCCTTGAAGTGCGTCAACATGTGAGCCTAATTGCTGCTGCTGCATTGCATCAACACCTGTGGGAGCAGACCTCATTCTCTTTGCAATATTCGATAAAGGTGATGATTGTCCATCCGGATACTCTCTTTTTGCATGAAGAGATACACTTGCGTTTGGATTATCAGCATAGGAAATCATGACATCTTGGGCAGCAGGAGAAGCCCCGGATGAATTAACACCAGATATCGATCCATGCTCCTGCAAGCTTCTTAGAGTTCCAACAGTCATTGGATATCTTGATTGCTGAGACATCATAGAAAATCCAGGGATAGAAGAATCTGGCATAATATTCTTAGATCTCATGGCCATGGCAATGCTTGAGTTAAGATTTTGCATTGCTTGATTTTCAAGAGTCTGTTGCCCAGTAGCATTAGATGTAGTGATTCCTGGATCACCCAACCTGCTATTTGAGTTCTCTTGTACTCTATCAATGCATACCTTTTTCCCATGGGTTTTATTACTAGAAGTAACAGTAAACTCTGGGATATTCCTTAATCGCTTTCTCTGCAAATTAAGCTTTGTTGGAACTGAACTTTCACACAGCCTATCCAACTTTGGAGTAGGATCTAGATGAGGGCTTGGTTTTAATGCTTTCAGTATCTTCGATTCAACTTCCATTAGATCACCATATGTCCAAGATTTATCAGTAATAGATGGGATATCCTTCACAATATTTTCCAATGACATCTTGAGGCATACTTTATCAATAGTTGGGGAACTATCTGCGGATACCATGCCAGCTCCCTTTTCAGAAGAGAACCTTCGATAATTACGCACCCTATAACATGTTAACTCTGCAGGACACTGACTAGACTATTCAGCATCTTTCTTCTTCTTAGGTATTCTGTATCCACCAACAACACAAGCATGGTCCCTCTCAAATGGTTCAAGAGTCACTTGCTCAGATGGCTTAAATTGATCTGCCTTCAACTTGTTCACTTCACTAGTGAACACTGCCTCTGCAGGAACTGTAGAATCAATGCAATTGGCCTTGATGGATATAACAAAATGGCCTCCGGCTTTAAGATAGTATGAAGCATTCAGACCTAAAATTCTTGCCTGATCAGGCTGAGCAACATCAGAAAATATGACATCTACCATGCCAACTAACATTCTGTACTTGGCTGGATGTCTAGCATCTTCAATAATGGGAATAACATTAGTACGCTTTTTGGCCATGTTAACCAAATCACGCCCACTTCGGTGGGAGAACTCTACTGCATACACAACTCCAGTGGGACCAACAATATCAGACACATGAGAGACAGTTGTTCCTGAAGCAGCTCCTAGGTAAAGGACTTTAGCACCTGGTTTAATCCAAATGTTGTCAACACCACCAAGGACTGCAGCTGCCAACTTGGAACGGAAAGGATTCCAAATTCTATACTCAACTTTAGTTCCATCCTCATTCTGCACTGAAACTCTCTTCTCATTGTAAACAACCTCCCCAGGAACAAGATTCCTTGTAACAAGAACATCTTCTTTACCCTTAGCAATGAAAATACCATCGTGTCTATGAGGCTGAACAACAACCTTGCTTCCTCCTTTCATGCCACCTCTGCTGGAATCACAACCACCCCTTCCTCTTCCACGGCCGGATCCTCGTCCTCTACCACCTCCACGAGGCTTAAAATCACTTCCTCTTCCTCCACCAAAACCTCTACTTCCACCACCATCTCTGCCACCTCTACCTCCTCTGAAACCTCCACCAGAACCACCACGACCTCGGGGAACAACCATCTTGGATGCAATGAGATGGGTGTTAGCGGCGACGAAAGGGTCTATGATAGTGAAGAGGTTCACAACACGGTAGTTCAATTAGTGTGGTTGTGGTGTTTTCTGGGGGGAAGCCGAAGAAGGAGAGGTTATGTGGTGATGGGGTTTCGCGGTGGCTTTGAAGAAGGAGGAGGTAAGGTCGTGTTTATGGTGAGAATGATTATCGGAAAAGGTTGATGATGAAGGGTTTAGGAGATGGAGACGGAGAAGAAGGTGCTGGAGGCGCCGATTTGGGAGAGCGATGAATTAGGGTTTTTTTGGGGATGAATTGGGGTGGCCGTTTAGGGTTGCCCCTCAGAATTAGGGTTAGGGTGAACAGTATCCTCCCTCTCTTTTTAGGGTATGGGAAACAGTGCCTTTATATAACTCAAAAAACCAAACCCTAATCCACCGTGTTCTCATTCAGAATCTTTTTTCTTTTTTTCTTTTAATTTCTTTTTAATGATAAACTAAGTTAATAATCCTATTTTCCTATTTAATTTAATTCTCACCATTAATTATAAATTAAATCTAAACTAATTAATTAAAATCTAATCTAATTTTTAAAATAAATCTTAATTAAATTCTAACTCTATTTTTTAATCTATATTTTTTAAAATTAAAATTTTCTAAATTATAATTAAGCTCTAAATTAAATCTATTTAATTAAAACAATTAAATTTAAATCCTAATTTCTAATTCAAAACTAATTAAAAAAAATGAAAATATTATATTAACCTATCATGAGAAAAATGAAATTATATAAAAAAGGGGTATATATATAAAAAAACAAATGCCACGTGGCATACCCTTATTGGGCTAAAAAGAAAAAATGCCCGTTTTTGCTGAAAAATACGCTACGCTGTATAAGCGAGGTAAATTAAAAACAAAGTCGGGCAAATGAGAATTTTGAAAAAAGGTAGGACAAATTTGGGGTATGACAGATGCCCCTATCTAATTGCCTTGAACCTGAGGGAATGAACAGCTGCATGGCGTTCATTTTCAGGGTGAAAGTCAATTAGATACAAAAAAGACCCCGAAATTTGTCCGACAAGCAAGTAAAAATGCAAAGAGATAGGATATACCTGAACGGGATGACAGGATGCAAAATAGATGAACGAGATAACCTGATATTCCCTGGGTGGTCGAAGCAGTCCCATATCCAATAAGGTTCTCCGCGGTACCAGAGTGGTATAAATGATCCTCTTTGGGTGGTCGAAGCAGTGCCTTATCCATTAAGGCTCTTCGATGATACCAAAGCAGTATCTCGAACAAAACTTGAGATTCTTCGGGTGGTCGAAGCAGTACCTTATCCATCAAGGCTCTTCGGTGATACCAAAGCAGTATCTCGAATAAACTATGAGATTCTTCGGGTGGTCGAAGCAGTCCCTTATCCAATAAGGTCCTCCGATGATACCAAAGCAGTATCTCTGATCAAAACTTGAGATTCTTCGGGTGGTCGAAGCAGTCCCTTCCAATAAGGTCCTCCGATGATACCAAAGCAGTATCTTGAACAAAACATGAGATTCTTCGGGTGGTCGAAGCAGTACCTTATCCATTAAGGCTCTTCGATGATACCAACGCAGTATCTCGAACAAAAACTTGAGATTCTTCGGGTGGTCGAAGCAGTACCATATCCATTAAGGCTCTTCGATGATACCAAAGTAGTATCTCGAACAAAAACTTGAGATTCTTCGGGTGGTCGAAGCAGTACCTTATCCATTAAGGCTCTTCGATGATACCAAAGCAGTATCTCGAACAAAACTTGAGATTCTTCGGGTTGTCGAAGCAGTACCTTATCCATTAAGGCTCTTCGATGATACCAAAGCAGTATCTCGAACAAAAACTTGAGATTCTTCGGGTGGTCGAAGCAGTACCTTATCCATTAAGGCTCTTTGATGATACCAAAGCAGTATCTCGAACAAAACTTGAGATTCTTCGGGTGGTCGAAGCAGTACCTTATCCATTAAGGCTCTTCGATGATACCAAAGCAGTATCTCGAACAAAACTTGAGATTCTTCGGGTGATCGAAGCAGTACCTTATCCATTAAGGCTCTTCGATGATACCAAAGCAGTATCTCGAACAAAACTTGAGATTCTTCAGGTGGTCGAAGCAGTACCTTATCCATTAAGGCTCTTCGATGATACCAAAGCAGTATCTCTAGTGAAAATTTTGCTGAGGAATAGTTGAGCTAAAATTCCTATTTAAAGGAATAGCGTTGTCCAATCTCTGCAGGGGAGAAAGCCTTCAAGAAACTCTTTTGAGGATAACCTCTGCTTGGGGAGCCACTAGAGCAATAGTTGCTGGGGATCATCATCATCAACTGCATGGTTGAAGACTGACTTGTTGGGGAGTAGAATTCCCTGAACTCGTGGGGTATTAAATCTTTTCAGAGTCATACTGCCAACTTCACTGGAGGACTGACCAAGATGCTTGTGAACTGATCCTGGATCCTGCTATGTTTTCATGCAATGCAATGTTTCATAATGCCCAAACACGCAACTAAGGTGCAACTGCTACGGAGTGCACGATGCGAATGCGAAGGATATGTTAATGCTTGATATGATTATGATATGAAGCTGTATGTCGTGCTTATGATAATGCAGCAACCAGGTACGCTGGGGATAAATCCTTTCGGGGACGTCACCGGGGGCTGAATTCGGTAGTTGCCAAATGGTTTGGACTTTGGTAGTTGCGGATGCCAACAAGGGTGGACTTTTAGTGGTTGCCAATGACGACTGGACTTTTAGGGTGAATTTAAGGTGCCAATTGGAGTGGACTTTGGTAGTTGCCAAATGGATTTGGACTTTGGTTTTATGAGGATGCCACCGAGGGCGGACTTTTAGTGGTTGCCAAAGGGATTGGACTTTAATTTCATGAGGGTGCCAACAAGGGTGGACTTTTAGTGGTTGCCAAAAAGGTTGGACTTTATGTGGTTGCCAAATGGATTGGACTTTAGAGGATTTGTTTCGGTTACAAAGCTCTGACAGGTATCAGGTCCAGGCCGTAGGGGTGAAACCCAATGACAGAGAGGCTTTTTCAGGAGATTAAGGTTATTTGGTGGGGTGATGGCATGATTCCCCGACACTCAACTTTTGCTGACGAGAATAAACTTGCTTGAGTAACTTCCCTGATGTGGTTCAACTTGCCCCAGTTTGGGTCTATAAAGGAATTTTCCTTGAATGGAAATTGGAAGCAATCGTACCATGAGACGAACTCGAGATGGCTTGCCCCAGCATTCCAAGTCGTGAAAGGAAGTTGGAAACAGTTGTACCATGAGATGAACTCGAGATGGCTTGCCCCAGCATTCCATATTGTGAAAGGAAGTTGGAAGCAGTTGTACCCTGAGATGAATTCGAGATGGTTTGTTCCAAAACTCCAAGTCATGAAGGGAATTCGGACGCAAATATACCATGAGATGATCTTGAGATGGTTTATTGCAAATTTTAGTCAGGAAAGGGTTTTGACCTTGATTAATTGACCCTTGGGGTAATTGTCTTCAAATTATTCTTGTGGTAGTCTGCTCCAGAATGAGCGTTGAAGCGACATGACTTGTGCTGATTGAGCGTCGGAGGGACTCTCCCCTAATCAAACGAGACTCTGGGTAACCTGCCCCTTGTTGGATCCTTTGCAGAAGTGGTATACTCGTTCTTGTAAGAACCTTACTTCTAGCTGATATGTCATGATGACTTACGAATGTTGAGCGTAGCGACTCATCCAGAGCATTTTGACTGTGCGAGCGTAGCGACTTAACTAATGTGTTTGGGTTGCGCGAGCGTAGCGACTTAACCGATGCATATGAATTGCACGAGCGTAGCGATTTAACCAATGCGTATTAGTCGTGTTTTTGCCCTGCCCCAAGGCCTTTGACGTTTGTTGACCTCTGCCCCAAGTTCAAACAGTGTGCCCCAGTCTAGCAGGTGTTTGAAGGACTTTCTTCTGCGATGAGAACCTTGGCGGTGATTATACCAGGATATGGTTTGAACCCATTTGCCCCAGTGTCTGAACCTTGCAGTGGTCCGCCCCCGTTTAAACCTCAGAAGGACTTGCCCCAGATCCGTAGGGTTAGGAGAAATTCTTGATTCAGGTCAACGCCAATGAGTGATCAAGTTCCTCTTTGACTGTTCTTTTGTTGAAATATCCATAATGCCAAGTACTGACTTGCAGTTAAAAGTGTTTATTCAAAAATGGTAATTTTAATGTGACATTCATGCAAGTTATGAAAATATCATTCATTGGGAATGATGTGAAAATGTGTGACGATTGGACCGTTAATCCAAACACAATGCTGATTTAATTGGTGTGAACGATATAGCAAGACACCCATACATGAGCTTAGCAAATATGTAGGAGTCAGTTTACGCAACCTTGCAATAATATGCTTTCGGAATAAGCCCCGCCTCAATTAGGTCTTTTGAGGGTTGTATCATGGTCTGGTTCACGGTTATAGAAACAAAGGATATTAGGCTCAAAGTATTATTTGTACCCACCCCTTCTTCGTGATAATCTCCATACCTATGTTCAGTTACTTCTGCAAAATCTTACCTTGACGGTGTAAGCTAGATGGTTCAAGGTTCGCTCGAGATGGCAGTCACCTTATTTTGTTCTTTGATGGATGTCGGTGCCCCTTGATTTGGGTGGCCACCGAATCTTATTTTGTTTTTGTAGAGGGTTTGAAGACCTTCTTTTTGGTTTTGTTTTTTTCGATCCCTAACTTTTGCCTGGACTGATCTTGTTTTTTTTTCGAGTCCATCGGGATTGCCTTGATTTTTGCCTAAGTCTCCTTTTAAGGTGTCTGACTTAGCAGGCTCTACTTTTCTTTCTTTTTTGTTGGAGGATTTGTGACTGCCAAGTCATTGGTCATTTATGAACAATCGTCATGTCTTTTGGATGTTTGTCTTGTGATTTGAGTGCGTAATTAGGTTAACTGAACACTACCCATTCCCCAGGTTAAATGTAAGGGTTTATAGATCCGAAGGAACTCCTACTTCTAGGCTCGAAGTGGTTAACTAGGGACTAACACCTTATCTCTCCAGTGTTTGGGGGTTTGAAACAATGCCTGTACATCATTAGCGAGATTTTATCCAAAAGCATACTATCAGCAATTATGGGTATTTTGTTTTCGTCATCCTCCCTCAAATCTTTGCTAAACAGCAGTGCGATAAAGGAAGTGGAGTGAGAAAAAATTTGTGATTTTTTTGCAATAAGTGAGAAAACATGAGTGGATACGAATGGATTTGATCAAAAGCATGCATAAACATCACATTAACAATACCATTAATAAGAAACAATGTCTAAAAGCAAGTAGCACTTAACATAAAGGAAATTACAAATGCACAAAAATGATAAGGAAACTGCCAGTATTGAGGAACTGAGCTCTTCTTCCTTGCTTCACAGTTGGGCTAACTCTTGGCAGCTGTTTCATATTGCCTTTTGTGTTGTTCTCGTCTTTTCTTAGCTCAACCTGATTTTGTCTCAAGTGTTCCATGGTCTTCCAGCACTAAGTCAAGTTCATTACTGGTGTCGGGAAATCAACCGCGGATTATGGACAAAGGGTGGATAGGCTTTCTGGTTTTGGAATATGATATGCGATGCAAATAAAACGCAGATGCAGTGATATGCGAATGCAATGCAGGTGCAAACAGGATCCAGGATAACATAAGCAGGTCAAAGCGCCCTAACCGGTGGACTATACAAGGTAAGTTCTAGATTTTGTACCCACAGACCCACTCACGGGATAACTTCTATGTTGACGGATAAGGTTCCCAGGATCATGGACACCAATCGCATCAACATTATGCAACAGGCTAGCTGTATTATAACGAGAGTACGATAGGGTCTCTCCTGAGTGGAGTCCTCATGCCAAGCACACGAGGAGCGGGTCCTCGGAGACTAACACTACACGACTACCAATATAGAAACTGGTTCTAAGAGTGGTTCCCAGAGTCACGGACCCTTCATGAATCAAATCGTGCAACAGGCTAGCTGCATTACGATAGGATCTACGAAAAGGTCTATTCTGGAGGAGCTTTCATGCTAGGCACACAAGGAGCGAGTCCTTGGGGACTAACACTAATTACTACCAATTCTAAGCTATGTTTTCTCTCTTCTTTTTCCAAAGCTCGGGTGTAGAGCTTTACTTGCAATGCTATCCCCGAATCCAGCAGGCAGATATAATACAGAGCATATAATAGAAAGAGAAAGCGATACATAAACAATTGGAGAAAATAAACATAAAGAAAACAGTTAAGCAAAAGGTTAGTACTCTCAAATCGAGTCAAGTTAGGCTCGACTCTCTCTTGCATAGGGCAATGTGCAGGTCCCCAGCAGAGTCGCCATCTGTCGTACCTCGAAAAATACGATCCTCGCGATGGCCGCGGAAAATACTGTTCGAAACAGAGTCGCCACCGAACTTTATTCATTCCAAGGATGGAATAGGAAAATATCGATAAAACCTTGAAGGAGATAAGAACATGGTCGTCGCAACCAATATTCTAGGTTCGGGAGTCGATTACGCAGAGGGAAGGTATTAGCAC
Organism: Lathyrus sativus; assembly: GCA_963859935.3. NCBI lineage: Eukaryota > Viridiplantae > Streptophyta > Magnoliopsida > Fabales > Fabaceae > Lathyrus > Lathyrus sativus. Next base: position 299,850,318 of record OZ012738.1, on the reverse strand, counting down.
CCTCTACGTCCGTTGTACTCAACGGGAACCTCTTGATCGATTCGAGAGTAAAGTTAACTATGCTTATTTGTTTTCTTCTAATGTTTCTCCTATAGGGGGAATGGGTGGTTTTAGGATAGGGTGCTCGCCAAGGATTGGGGCCCTTGTGCCTACGTATCTTCACTTGTAAGAAGTGGAAAATCAGAGCATTCGTAGTTCGTGGACTACGGGAAAATGAGGGGATTGTGCTCGCCAAGATCGTCGCAATCTTGTGCCTACGTATCTTACATTCAGAAGAGAATGAAGAATCAGAGCAGCCGTAGTTCGGCTGGCTACGGTAAAGAGGTTTGGTATGGGAATGAACGAGTGTTTAGGTCGCATTCTAACTGCTAAACGTTGGCTTGTCTGCTCGCTAGGGGAGGCTGAAGCACGAGTTTGTTATGCGCGAAAGAAGGGACTAAACAATGTTCTTGGTAAGAGTGTGTTTGAGTTGGAAATTGCACGAGGGCGAAGAATTTAGTGTTTGAAAAGTTTCAATCGCACAGGGGCGAGAAAGAGGAGTTTGGTTAGGTAATTCGATGGAGAATGACGATTACTCGATAAACGAGACGTCGGCCTCGCAATCAAATAATCGAGATATTATTGGAATGCTAGATCCCAACAACACCCTTTTCATTCGAATAATTACGAAATATGTTTGAGAAAGTTTCAATCGGACGAGGGCGAGAAAGAGAGAGTTAGGTTGAATAGGTAGTTAGGGTTTCGATTGCACGGAGGCGAAGAAGATAAGGTCAGTTAGATATTTTGAGGGAGAATGACGACTACTCGATAAACGAGATGTCAGTCTCGCAACCAATTAGTCGGGATATCGTTGGAATGCTAGATCCCAACGACACCTTTTTCATTCAATTAATTAGGAAATTGTATTTGAATGGACAATGAATACTTGTCCAAATAGTTAAGGCGCGTGTTTTAGACGAAAGGTCGAATGACACGCTACCTAAGGCGTACGCCTCAATAGTTGTCATTCAAGAATTCAAGGAGTGCGAGACTCCAAGAACTCGGTTCTTTCGTAATTTGATTAAGAAAAATGATTTGAATTTGACGTACGGTTTAGAAACATACTAGTGTTTAGACTCGATCACACGTGAGTGAGGAACGAGGTTAGATGGGCTGAAAACTTTAGGAGGAATGACGACTAATCGATAAACGAGACGTCGGCCTCGCAACCAATTAATCGGGATATTACTGGAATGCTAGATCCCAACGACATCTTTTTCATTCCATTAATTATGAAATATGTTTGTTGGACAGTGAAAGTATTGGTCCAAATAATTAAGAAGTGTTTTAAGAACGAAAGTTCGAATGATATACTATTCAAGGTGTACACCTTGATAGTAACCATTCTCGAATTCAAGGAATGCACGACTCCAAGAACTCGATACTTTCGTAATTTAATTATGAAAATAATTTGAAAATATTAGTGTGTTCGAACTAGGCGCGCTAGATATTCTAGAAAATAAGATCGGGAGGGTCACAACCCGAAGTGTGCACCTCGAGAGCGATCGCCTAAGAAATTCAAGGAAGGCGAGATCCAAGAATTTAATTGTTTTGAAATTTATTTTAGAAAGATTGTATAATTTGATTGAGAAAAAAAAATTTAATTTAATTAAGAAAGATAGTTTTAATTTTCATATAAAATAAATTAATCAATTGTAAAGAGTTTTTTGAGAAAAATCAATCATAACTAATTATTTTTTTTGAAGAAAAAGTTTAGTATCCCAGAAAAAATATTTTAACTTTATTAGTAAAGTATATATTTATTTTTTTTACTTGAAACGTTATTATAATTAGTTGTTTTTGAAAAGGTTAATATCTTCAAGAAGAAATAGATTTTAAATAAAGTATATTTTTGAAAAGTTTATCATTTAAAAGTATTAATTTGGTAATGATTTTTTTGAAATATATTTTTGAAAATGACATTTGAGCACAATAAAAGCTAGATACGATTTACTAACCGAGAACTCATATTGTTAATTCAAAACAACACCTTGAATATTAACGACGTCACGTCGGATATTCGACACAAATTTTAGAATAAAAACAACCATAAAATGCCTTAAAAACAAAGATAAATACATCGAATCTCCAGTAGCAAACAAGCCCAATCGAGTGCTGATATACAATTGAACCAAAGAGCAAGGATTCAAGGATTTACCAATGCCGTATAACCAGAGTGAGAGCTGCCACAAGATTGTTGGAGATGAGGCTGCTGCGGTACATGTATCAACACTGATATGGTTGCGGTGTCAAAGTTGTTGAGAAGACGTGAATTCGTTGGCCGGACTCGTTGATGCGTATGGAGTTGTATTGCTGCAAATACAGGGCAAACTACCTCCAAAACAAACAAATATAAATCTTGCACAAAAGTTACTGTTATATTAATCCACCAACATCAGCTATAAATAAAAACCAGCATACTTCATGTACTTAATCCAAAGATTACTCATTCACCGAGTAGTGCATTCAATTGAACAAGGTCACAGCAAAAAAAACCAACAACATTAAAACTGAAACGTGAAAACATCAGCAATAACAATCGAATAGCAACAGCCATCAATAACTCATGAATTCACGAAGTTGTAACTGAAATCGATACGCAAACGAATAGGCACTCAAGCACAAATTAATAACAACACCCATTAGCCAACAACCACATCTAAAACTTACGAAACCGGAATTGACGAAAATTAAAAGTTAAAACTGTTGCAAGTGTATTTACTAATTCCAACCAAATATTCAAACCAAATGTCATGAATGTAATGCTACTACCTTCAATTACTGGAACCGACTTAAAATGATACTCAGCACAATGGCACAATACTCTGGTGAAACAACAAATATGAAATCACTTCATTTTGGTCTCCTCACTAGCAACCAGACTAAATTAATGCACATGAAATCAAATGCATAGAAACGAAATCGAAACACAAAATTAATTACACTACTGCTTGCAACAGAACTTTCGAAGCAAAATGCTGCCGCCATGTAACAACTATACTGGATTCAAAATGTGAGGTACACCAGCAATGATTCAATAACATTTACATGGGTGCAGGATTTTTAGCAGCCAGGAATATAATCAAAATTTCACAAAACAACAAAGGATTCAAGTTGGGAAAATGCCATAACAGTGTATTCATCACCATAAACAAGTCTAAGATAGTGTTACCCGACTGTGGTTGTTGTAATAACGAGTTCTCGTTGGAAGCATAACCGAAACTTTGCGGTAATGCTTGTATCGTTCCGTGCTACGGAGTTTGCTGTTACGACATTGGCATCGAGCTCTGCTGCAAAATCAAAATGTTGCCGGTTCCAACTGGTTGTTGCTACACACTTCTTCAGGTCACTCGTTGTAATCTCTGTTGTCCTGCCACTTAATGGTGGCTTTGGCAGCTTCAACAAATTATCGGCGATGCCGCAACCTTTGTTTGTCTTAGCCGCTGAGTTTTGCTTAATCTCACCAGTTTTTTTGAAATTGAAAAAATGAAAGCAACAATTCGCGAATAATAAAATCCCGCAGGACGCTTCGGCATGATTTGTCTCGAAACCATGAACACAAATACTATTAACTCAAGTACATATTAACATAATGAAATAGAGAAGCGAGTTTACTCGTAATTGCATTTAAATCAAAGCCAAATTAGAACTGCAAATAATCATGTAGTAAATATGCACAAGCTTGATACCATTACCGCAATGCGAGCCGTCATAGTTGAAGAAAAACCGTTTGCTACATCTCATCAATTTTCCCACCATTTCCCTACGATCCTATCAAAGAATTCAGCGAGAAAACATCGGGTTGACAGTTTTCATTTTCAATCATATCTGTCAATGAATTCTCCATCTTCTCAAACATTCCAGCCTTACCATATCCGTCGATTATTGAATTATACGTCACATTGTTGCATTCAATGCCCCAAATATGACATATCCGCAAGAACTCGTTCAATTAAATCAAATCGACGAAATTTGCACAGCAACTTATAAGAACACAGAATGTATAAACATCTGGTTTGCAATCAGCAGCTGATTTCATATCTTCAACAATATAAAGTGCGTGACGAAAGAGACCACTTTGACCGTAAACGCTTACAAGAGCAGTGAAGACATCGACAGTAGGTTTAAGGCCTTCAAACAACATGGTCTCAAATAGCTGACTAGCCTCTTCAAAAATACTGAGTTATACTCAGGTGCTCCCAGATCTTCTAGACTTCGAATGAGTTCAGGAATGTCATCAGAGAGAAAGTACTCACGAATTATAGTCACAGCTTCCTTTTAGTACTTCCTCACCTTCTCATCTTCAACTCACTTTTATTTCGATTTATCCCTGCACCATCTATTCTTGTTCTTCCTTGGCAACTAATCTCATGCCCTGCTGACCAGAAGTAAATTGAATAGCCCCAGTTTCTTGATTTAACCCTCCTTCAAAAACCTGCTGGGGAAAATTCTGAATGCCACTACTGTTATACTGAATACCCCAGGCCGTGGTTGTTGCTGTAATAGTGTATTCTGCCAGTTCATATCTGATCCTTGAAGTGCGTCAACATGTGAGCCTAATTGCTGCTGCTGCATTGCATCAACACCTGTGGGAGCAGACCTCATTCTCTTTGCAATATTCGATAAAGGTGATGATTGTCCATCCGGATACTCTCTTTTTGCATGAAGAGATACACTTGCGTTTGGATTATCAGCATAGGAAATCATGACATCTTGGGCAGCAGGAGAAGCCCCGGATGAATTAACACCAGATATCGATCCATGCTCCTGCAAGCTTCTTAGAGTTCCAACAGTCATTGGATATCTTGATTGCTGAGACATCATAGAAAATCCAGGGATAGAAGAATCTGGCATAATATTCTTAGATCTCATGGCCATGGCAATGCTTGAGTTAAGATTTTGCATTGCTTGATTTTCAAGAGTCTGTTGCCCAGTAGCATTAGATGTAGTGATTCCTGGATCACCCAACCTGCTATTTGAGTTCTCTTGTACTCTATCAATGCATACCTTTTTCCCATGGGTTTTATTACTAGAAGTAACAGTAAACTCTGGGATATTCCTTAATCGCTTTCTCTGCAAATTAAGCTTTGTTGGAACTGAACTTTCACACAGCCTATCCAACTTTGGAGTAGGATCTAGATGAGGGCTTGGTTTTAATGCTTTCAGTATCTTCGATTCAACTTCCATTAGATCACCATATGTCCAAGATTTATCAGTAATAGATGGGATATCCTTCACAATATTTTCCAATGACATCTTGAGGCATACTTTATCAATAGTTGGGGAACTATCTGCGGATACCATGCCAGCTCCCTTTTCAGAAGAGAACCTTCGATAATTACGCACCCTATAACATGTTAACTCTGCAGGACACTGACTAGACTATTCAGCATCTTTCTTCTTCTTAGGTATTTTGTATCCACCAACAACACAAGCATGGTCCCTCTCAAATGGTTCAAGAGTCACTTGCTCAGATGGCTTAAATTGATCTGCCTTCAACTTGTTCACTTCACTAGTGAACACTGCCTCTGCAGGAACTGTAGAATCAATGCAATTGGCCTTGATGGATATAACAAAATGGCCTCCGGCTTTAAGATAGTATGAAGCATTCAGACCTAAAATTCTTGCCTGATCAGGCTGAGCAACATCAGAAAATATGACATCTACCATGCCAACTAACATTCTGTACTTGGCTGGATGTCTAGCATCTTCAATAATGGGAATAACATTAGTACGCTTTTTGGCCATGTTAACCAAATCACGCCCACTTCGGTGGGAGAACTCTACTGCATACACAACTCCAGTGGGACCAACAATATCAGACACATGAGAGACAGTTGTTCCTGAAGCAGCTCCTAGGTAAAGGACTTTAGCACCTGGTTTAATCCAAATGTTGTCAACACCACCAAGGACTGCAGCTGCCAACTTGGAACGGAAAGGATTCCAAATTCTATACTCAACTTTAGTTCCATCCTCATTCTGCACTGAAACTCTCTTCTCATTGTAAACAACCTCCCCAGGAACAAGATTCCTTGTAACAAGAACATCTTCTTTACCCTTAGCAATGAAAATACCATCGTGTCTATGAGGCTGAACAACAACCTTGCTTCCTCCTTTCATGCCACCTCTGCTGGAATCACAACCACCCCTTCCTCTTCCACGGCCGGATCCTTGTCCTCTACCACCTCCACGAGGCTTAAAATCACTTCCTCTTCCTCCACCAAAACCTCTACTTCCACCACCATCTCTGCCACCTCTACCTCCTCTGAAACCTCCACCAGAACCACCACGACCTCGGGGAACAACCATCTTGGATGCAATGAGATGGGTGTTAGCGGCGACGAAAGGGTCTATGATAGTGAAGAGATTCACAACACGGTAGTTCAATTAGTGTGGTTGTGGTGTTTTCTGGGGGGAAGCCGAAGAAGGAGAGGTTATGTGGTGATGGGGTTTCGCGGTGGCTTTGAAGAAGGAGGAGGTAAGGTCGTGTTTATGGTGAGAATGATTATCGGAAAAGGTTGATGATGAAGGGTTTAGGAGATGGAGACGGAGAAGAAGGTGCTGGAGGCGCCGATTTGGGAGAGCGATGAATTAGGGTTTTTTTGGGGATGAATTGGGGTGGCCGTTTAGGGTTGCCCCTCAGAATTAGGGTTAGGGTGAACAGTATCCTCCCTCTCTTTTTAGGGTATGGGAAACAGTGCCTTTATATAACTCAAAAAACCAAACCCTAATCCACCGTGTTCTCATTCAGAATCTTTTTTCTTTTTTTCTTTTAATTTCTTTTTAATGATAAACTAAGTTAATAATCCTATTTTCCTATTTAATTTAATTCTCACCATTAATTATAAATTAAATCTAAACTAATTAATTAAAATCTAATCTAATTTTTAAAATAAATCTTAATTAAATTCTAACTCTATTTTTTAATCTATATTTTTTAAAATTAAAATTTTCTAAATTATAATTAAGCTCTAAATTAAATCTATTTAATTAAAACAATTAAATTTAAATCCTAATTTCTAATTCAAAACTAATTAAAAAAAATGAAAATATTATATTAACCTATCATGAGAAAAATGAAATTATATAAAAAAGGGGTATATATATAAAAAAACAAATGCCACGTGGCATACCCTTATTGGGCTAAAAAGAAAAAATGCCCGTTTTTGCTGAAAAATACGCTACGCTGTATAAGCGAGGTAAATTAAAAACAAAGTCGGGCAAATGAGAATTTTGAAAAAAGGTAGGACAAATTTGGGGTATGACAATACCACTCAAAAACCTCCCCATTCAAAAAGTCAACTTTCATACCAAGTTACTTTGACCAAAAGCCACAAAATCTGTCAAAACTTGTTCTAGGCATTTGCTTGATGTTCTAATCACTCAAACACCTCACATATATCATTTCTCAACTGTCTAAAGTGTTAAGGATCATTTTTGGAGTTTATTTCTCCAACTGTCTTGAAGTTTGCATTCTTGCTTCAAGAAGAAGAAATCTCCAAAGCTAGGTGCATTTGAAGTTCCTCTGGATTTCTTGGTGTTTTAATCTACCCAATACAGTCTGCTAGAGGTATGTACATAGTTCACTTCATCCTTTATCTCATGATATCATGTTTGGCATTTTTGAGCTTGTGGTAGTATTGAAAAATGTCATTTTCATGTCATATGTCAAATCTTATTACAACTGAGAGACAGCTGTTTGTTGAACTAGATCACCTTTAAAATCATGTTTATGTTGGATATGTAAGGTTATTTAGAGCTGTTTCCATCTGTTTTGCTTATTCATTCACAAAATGCCCTATTTTGCATATTAATGCCATAGACATGCTAGTTTTGGTTACAGGCTAGAGTTGGTTTAAATTTGAGTTTAGAATCATCCATCATTACATTTATGATATGTATGTGTTTCTGTTTTGGCTTGAAATACTTTCCATTTGAAAAGGCCCTGCTGTAGCAAATACTACCAAACTGTTTTTCTTTGCATTACAGCCATCATGTCCAAATTGGTTTTAATTGAAAATTTCCTGATTCTTGAACTTGTTCACATCTAGTAACTCATTTGTGATGTATGTATGCAAGTTATGTGGCCTGTTTCCACACTGCCTGATTCCTCACTTCCAAAATGCACTTTTTCATACACAACACAGCTGGCATACCATTTTTCTGTCATAAACTGTTTTGAACTGATTTTGTGCTTGAATACTTTCAATGACATATGTGTAACATGATTGAAGCATTAGTTTAATCAAAAGTTGCCTAAAATTAAATTTTGAACATCCTACTGTCTTGCAAAAACACCAAAATGCAATTTGAAAGTCATTTTTTGTGCCAAGCTGTTTTGAATCAATTTTCTTGTTTGAATTTACTTGGCTACATGTATATATGGTGTGTGTTTGCCTAATAGGACTTGTATGTGAATAGAAACCATTTTGCATCCTTTTATGCTTCTCCAAATGACCAAATAGCAGCCTGAAGGCAATTTGTCAATATAGTCAGTTTGAGTCCCTTTTTCTTGTTTGAAAACATTTGACAGTGTGTATGAGATATGTGTGTATGGTTTACATGATCAATTTGTGCATAAACACTAAATTTCCCTCCTTGCTGCCTCAAAAGCATGTCAGTTTTGCATCTTACACAACACCTCTCACATCCACTTGTTTTCACATGTTTCTTTGGTTTGAATCCACTCTATACCATGTATGTAAGGTGTTTGCATGATTCATTTGGCCTGAATATGCTTAGAATTAAAATTTCACTTCATCATGCATCTTATATGTCAATTTTGCAACTCATATATCACTTTCCATTGCAACCTGTTTCTCACCTCATTGATTGCTCAAATTTACTCATTAATATGTATGCAATGTGTTTGAATGCTTGACTTGACCTGGAACTGTTTGGATTTGGACTTGCACATCAAAATGCATAACACACACTCACAATGCATTTGTCTTCGAATTTTTCAGTGTGTGCATTATTTTGAACAACTAACAGTGTCATCTTGTTCCTCATGAAATTCTAGTCAGTTTACACTAAAATTTTGTATAAATCCATAAAGATTTGAAAGAGTTATGATACAAAATGCAAATCATGGTTTTTGCTCATGTTTGGCCCAGCCTGGTTTGAAAACATACCCTATATATTAATGGGGTGGCATTTACAAACGGATGTATAACCACCCCAGTGGTAGTCACTTTGTCACTTAAGCGCCTTGTACCTTGCATACCTGGGTTCGACCCCTGAGGAGGGCAACCCTTTTACCATTTTTTTCTATTTTTCATCCCATTTTCAAAAATTCATATCTCCTTCAATATTTATCATTGTTTACCCATTATTTTTGCATTATGTTCATATTGATGCCTACTTTCATGCCATATTTTTAAATTCCATGTTTGCTTACTTTTTCATCACTTTTGACTAATTTCTAGTTAAATGCGTTTTGTGATCGTTTTCGCGTATGCAGATGAATTTTTCTCTTGTTATACTTGTGATTGTTTGTGATACTTGCTTGCATTCATATCCTTAAATTTTAGTTAACATGCTAGGATTTTTTATTTGGTTGTTACCATGTTTACTTCGTCCCCCCTGTTGGATTTACTTAAGCTCGACCTGTTGTTACACTTCCTGCTTAATCAACTGCTTTGATTGTCATCAATGCATCTTTATTTTTTCACATGCTCATTTAATAGTTGTCACCATTCATGTATCTTTATCATGTTGTTACTTTGCTTAATGTTTTCTTTCCCCAAGTGATGAAGCTTGTTAGCTCTCATCCCAGTTGCCTGCCCTCTCTCTTTCCAAAGGAAAAGATCTTTCCATTGACCCCTGTATCATGGACAGTTCATTCACCATCCCTTGACTTTGTTAAGTCACTTTAACCTTAGTTTATAAGCCATTAGACTTTGCTTTAAGTCTAAAAGACCCACCTGTACTAGGAGTGTTCTTCAACTAGAACCCTAGGATAGAGTTTGTCAACTCTATGTAAGAATCATCGTCATGATTTCTTACTTCCCCTTTTGAGTGTTACAATTTAGATTAGGTAGTTTTTTCAAACTCCACACAAACATTGTCATGTTTGTTCCCCCTTGAACCTTGATCATAATCAAGTGTTCTTCATCCCTTGTGAGGTGAACTACGATTGCTCTGATTCTATCCTAGTTAGGATACGTAGGCAGAAGATGCGATGTCTTTGCGAGCAAACTTAGAAATCCATCTAGGTCTTTACCTATCCCTTATCCTAATCACAATCCATAGTAAATTTTCACAAACTTATCAAGCAATCAAACAAAAGGTTCTTGTATAGTACTACAGATGCTTAAGGTGCTAACACCTTCCCTAGGTATAACCAACCCCCGATCCCCGAATCTTTTAAGCGTTGTCGTTACATCGCGAAAAAGGTTTTTCTTTCTTTAGACCTTTCCTTTAGATAAAATAAAGTTCGGTTGTAAAAGAATTAAGATTCAAGTTAATTTAATAGCTTGATATCCAATTTTCACCGCAATATTTCCCATCATCATCAAGACATGTTAGTCAACCAATTGGATCAACAACACAAGCATTGTCTCTCCTCCTCCTATCTTATGGATAGCTGGCTAGGGTTTTGGTTCAGGAAAGGTTTGTAGTTAGTTCTTTGGGTCTAGACATGATTTTTAAGCTCAACACACACCTTAAGGATTCCCTACATGGATTATGTGCCATCACAAGCCATCACAAGAGCCTTAGTCAGTGGGTTTGGTCTTAGGATTTCATCTGGTCAACAAAAGTCAACTATGGTTCAAAGGGGTCTAAATCTTGGGTCTCAAGGTCAACTAAGGACATCATAGTTGTGACCAAGTGATTTCATATGTTTAGAACCAAAAGAATCAAAGAGGACCATAAAATCAAGAGTTAGCTAAATTAGGGTTTTTAGAGCTTTCTAAGTGAAAAATGCCCTCTTTTAGCACCTAACTTCCATGACAAGTTTCATCATGATACAAGCTCCATATCATTTTTCATCAAACATGAGACTTGTTCCTTGTCCTTCAAGCTTTATTTTGAGTACAAGAACTTAATCATTGGATCTATACATCTCAAGTTATGATTTCTTCAATTTGGTTTTACAAAGTGGAAAAGACTTAAAGGCACCCAAGGGTAACTTACTTCTAAGGCAATTTTCACATGGATCCATGCCTTTCCTCAAATTTATTCAAACACAAGAGTTGTTCCTCACTGTCTAAGCTTTCCAAGAAATGCAAGAACTCATCATTCCCATGTGTAGAACTCAAGTTATGATCTTTTTAAGTCAAGGTCATTTTGGATGACCTAGTTTTAGGTCATTCACTTCAAGGTCAAAATCCATGAACTTCAAGACCTCAAATCAAGGTTTGTGCAACATGAAAGTTATGTCTTATGATCTTAACTTCATCATGACCTCAAATTCTATAACCTATGATAATTTGAAAGGCAAGTAAAGCATGATGACCATGAAAACATGAATTTTTTACCTAACTTGACTTTCTTGCATCTCAAGCCACCAATTTGAATTGTTTTTGTTCTTTTTGGTACCATATCATCATCATGTCATGAACATACCAAATTTTACCCAAAATGAGCAAACATAACTTGGTATTTTCAAGCCATTTTCAAGTTTCACACTTAATGAGAAAGCCATTCAAAACATGTGACAAACCTAATTCGTTTCCTTCTAATCACCCAAGTTCATTTCCTCACCCCCATTTGACACCAAAGAATGACTTGAAGTAATGGGAGAATCCTTCAAACCCGTGTAAACTCTCATTTTGATTTTTTTGGCAAATTGGTAAAAAAAAAGTCATTTACATGTCATGGGCCTGCAAAAACTCTTCCAAACCTTCATATATAAAGTGTGAACTGTCACACCCTCATTTTCGCCTTTAGCCTTTATACCCTACATTCGCCATATCATACATCATTTTATTGCATATCGAGCATGTGGGTACGGATTGGGTCGATTTTTCATTTTCCATGAGATAACTTGTCTATCTTGGACTACATGGAAGGAAAGGTTCATCATTTAAGGTTTGATCTAAATTGGAAAGTCTATTCTTGTAGATTTCTTCAAAGAGAAGTTACTTAACAAAATGTTAGGATATGCAAGTCCATAATTCAAGACTTCATCCATTTCAAGCATAATGGTTCTAGGGAAATCCATCATTCAAGATTAGAGGCAAGAATATTACCAAGAGAAACTTTATGACATTACAAGAATGTCATTTGTTACAATATATCCAACTCTAAGTAATGATTAAAATTTATTTCTAATATTCATTCAAGCTTCTAATCAAATTCATGCCACACCAAGTCCACCTTATGCTTACAAACATCCAAGAAATATGTAAGGATTAAATCAACATTGGAATGTTTTAAGACCAAGATTATGCATGTTAATCATAAGCAAAATAGTCCCATGCAAAAGTGACAAATTTCCTCATGTCACAAAATCTACATGTCACAAGACCAAAGGCATAACATGTGACAATGCTTCTACACATCAGAATTTTCAAAATGCTGTCAAGAATTGGTAGCATTGACCAAGAGGAGCTGTCCAAGCACAAGCCAACAAAATGGGTGCAAGGCACAAGGTGCTGCAGAAAAATAGCATAGGAAAGTAGTGCAGAAAATGCAGCATAGCACCTTGCATGGAAATGGAAAGAAAGAGAGTGACATAAGGAAAGGTGGTAAGAAACATTGCCCCATGAAAAATCTGAAGTGCGGGAAGGAGTGAAAACCCTAGAGTGGAGAGATAAGAGGGGGGGCTGTAAAGAAGATGATAAAAACATTCATTCACTACACATTCATCCATTATACACACTTGCAAAACCAGAAAATAGAGAGAGCAAACAATACCCTAAAAAACCAGAAAAATAGGAAGCTTTGCAAACTAGAAAAGAGAGGGTGAGATAGAACCAAGAGAACCACTAAAGAGCAGAACCTTCACAACATAGAGTGAGTAGTAAAGCAAAACCAAGGAGGACTTGCAAGAAGAAGAAACTCTTGGGTATCCATTTCCTCAAACTTTTCTCTTTTTATTTCTTTGCTCTCATACTCATTTTGTTTACTCTTTTATATGTTGAACTGTACATATCATGTAAAGGTTCCAAAGGGACCAAGGAACCGTTCTTAAGAAACCACAAAAACGAAAGAAAAACATAGAAAAGTTAGGTTTTTTACTCTGGTAGCACGACACGGGCCGTGTCACACAACACGGCCACCCGTGTCACGCAACACGGGCCGTGTCACACAACACGGCCACCCGTGTTGCACTTCTGTTTGACATTTCAACATCCAAAAAAAACCCAGACATCACAACACGGGCCGTGTCACACAACACGGCCACCCGTGTTGCACCCCTGTTTGCCCTAAAACTCATTTTTTTCCAAACATCACAACATGGGCCGTGTCACACAACACGGCCACCCGTGTTACACAACACGGCCACCCGTGTTACACCACTGTGTTGTGTGACACGACCCGTGTTGTGATGTCTGAAAAAAAAAATGAGTTTTAAGGCAAACAGGGGTGCAACACGGGTGACCGTGTTGTGTGACACGGCCCGTGTTGTGATGTCTGGGTTTTTTTTGGATGTTGAAATGTCAAACAGAAGTGCAACACGGGTGGCCGTGTTGTGTGACACGGCCCATGTTGTGATGTTTGGAAAATTGTAAGACATAAGATCGTAACTAAGATCGGAAGATTCTATCCAATCATTTTTTAAGATTGGAAGGGGTAGTAAGATTGTAAAACAAACGATCGTAATAAAAATTGTAACATATTACTAAAACGAAAAATAATACTATATATTTGAACTTTTTTTATGTGATATTTTGGTAGGTAAATGTATTCGTGGGAAAATGGCCTCGCCGAACCCTAATTATTGCGCCTAGACATATTGTCATCCTTCTCATCTGGTAAAGGTGGTGATCAGAAAACAGTCTATCATGGCCGAAACAGGCCAAGATTGCACATAACCAATGATTTTAACAATTTTTTCACAATTTGGCCACAACACATAATTCTACTTGAGATCGGAATCGTTGGGTGAGTAAGATCGCAAAATCGTAAGATTTTAAGATGTAGATCGTGATTAGTGGATCCAGCGAATCAGTCGTGAAAAAAAAACAAGAATCCCAAGTTCATAATTCATAAGAAACTTCTATAGAATCTTGTCATAAAAAACTATGGAAAGCTTGAAAAAATAAACGGCGTCCTGGATCCATAGTAAATGGCGACAATAAAATAAACAAAACAAAAATGTCTTCATCATTCATGTGCAGAAAAGTACCCATGTGACTTCACAATTTTCATGCACAACACAACATGGTCCATGAATTGTTACTTACTCTTAAATGAAAAGTCATTACCTCAAATAAAAGTTGTGGCCCGTTGTTAAAATTCAATTTACCAGATCTTAGTTACGATCTTAGCAATTTACCAGATCTTACCCCCAAAGGTACATTTATTCGGATTGAGCCTTAGCCTGAACTTTCTTAACCTAGCAAACAACTTTTCCAAGTGGATGAGATGTTCCTCTTCAGTTTGGGATATTGCGATCATATCGTCTACATAGCATTCAATCTCTTTATGTATCATGTCATGAAAGAGAGTCACCATTGCTCGTTGATATGTCGCGCCAGCGTTCTTCAGACCAAATGGCATAACCTTATAGCAAAAGGTTCCCCAAGGGGTAATGAAGGTAGTCTTCTCCATATCCTCTGGAGCCATTTTGATTTGGTTGTATCCGGAGAAACCATCCATGAAACAGAACACAGAGAATTGGGCCGTATTATCCACTAACACATCAATATGTGGCAGCGGAAAGTCATCTTTTGGGCTGGCTCTATTTAGGTCTCTGTAGTCAACGCACATCCGCACCTTACCTCCTTTTTTAGGCACAGGTACAATGTTGGCAACCCATTTAGGGTATTTTGATACTGCCAAGAATCCGACATCAAGCTGCTTTTGTACTTCCTCCTTAATCTTCAGGGCCATGTCAGGTCGAGTTCGTCTCATCTTCTGCTTTACCGGCGGGCAATCTTCCTTGAGCGGCAATTTGTGCACCACGATGTCTGAATCCAATTCGGGCATGTCTTGGTATGACCAGGCAAACACATCTGCATACACCCGTAGGAGCTCGATCAGTCTTCTCTTCACACCTTCTTCTAGGGCAGTGCCTACCTTGACCTCTTTCTTGTCCTCTTTGGTTCCAAGATTGACAACTTCCAATGACTCTTGATGCGGCTGGATGATCTTTGATTCCTGCTTCAATAGTCTGGCTAACTCCTCGGGGAGTTCATAATCCTCGTCGGCGTGGTAGATTGGATTATCAAAGTCATATGGGACCGTAGCGGTATCGTTATCAATGGAATCCGGGGTGGATCTGCATGATTGGTGATTTTATGCTTTATTTTCAAAAGATGAAAAAGAAAAATGCGAGAAAACATTGCCATTTATTTATGCAAAAAGTAAAAAAGAAAGACAAGGAGCACAATTGAATGCAAAGAGGTTCATTTCATTCATGATAAACATTATTTTGAAAACATGGGGGCCCTACAAAATAATCCTTATGCCTTGGGCAGAGCATAGGATTTGAAAGCAGAACAAGGAAAATTACTCTTCAACAAGGGTAACCTCAGGTATTTCCGTAATGGTCCAATTGTTGAGTTGTTCGTTTGGCGCCTTTGGGTACACCATGTAGACTTCCTTTAATGCATCATCTTCAGCTTCCACAACGGCCACCTGATCATCCACCATATGTCCACCACTAACAAAGGCAAGTGGAGAAATGAACCTTTTGCCTTTGTCAATGGTTGTCTTCTGCTGATCTTTGTGATTGCCTGGGTAACCCAAACCAGTTCTGTTTTTGTTGATGGGTAGCTCCAACACTCTTCCCCAACCTTCGGGGTGACCGGCCTCAATTACGGTTCTTGCGTCCTTCCAAGTAATCATGGGGGGTCCTGCCCTTTCTGATTTCTTCTCCTCCTTCTTAGCAGGGATCATTTCTACATTTATCACATCAAACGCTTGAAAAGGGGTCTCATGAACTTCCCCTCCCACTTCAATATAACGGAATGAAGACAAATGGCTTACTAGCATATCCTCCTCTCCCTCGATGACGACAAGTTGGTTATTGACCATGAACTTTAGCCTTTGGTGAAGAGTGGACGTTACAGCACCGACTGCATGAATCCATGGACGACCTAGTAGGCAACTGTACGCCGGGTAGGTATCCATCACATAAAACGTGATAATGAAAGTGTGAGGCCCTATTTTGATGGGGAGATCAACCTCCCCTATCACGGTCCTTCTTGCCCCATCGAAAGCCTTCACTATCACTGAACTCGGTTTCATCATTAATCCTTCAATTGTCAGCTTGGCCAATGAATTCTTTGGTAAAACATTTAAGGATGACCCAGTATCTACCAATACTCTCGACAACACAACATTAACACATTCAATGGAGATGTGCAAAGCCTTATTATGGTTCTTCCCCTCAGGGGGCAACTCTCCCTCATTAAAGCTCAGAATATGTGCGGAGGCAATGTTTGATACCACTCCTTCAAATTGTACAACGGATATTTCTTGAGGAACATGAGCAGTCTTCAAGAACTTGATTAATGACTCCTGATGGGCAGGAGAGCACATTAGCAATGACAACATGGAAATTTTTGAAGGTGTTTGGTTGAGCTAGTCCACCACCTTATAATCGCTTTTTCGAATGATTCATAAGAATTCTTCGACATCTTCATTGGAACTCCTTCTCTGAGTAGAAGTCTGCCCCTGCTCAATCATTGGCTGCTTTTCACTTGTACCGTTTGGTGGTGGTACGGGCGCAAAAATTCTCCCACTTCTGGTTATTCCACCGGTCCCAACCATGTTCTCTACAGAATTATCAACTTTCACAGCATCCTCTTCCACCTTCTGTCCATTAATGTAAATAGTTGGCTCATATTTCCAAGGGACAGCCTTGGTGCTCTCAAAAGGGAAAGGAGCAGGTGTAGATATCACTAATGGAGCAAGTGAAGGTGGAGACAATGGAATCTCTACTTGGTCATATGGTATTTGCAACGGTTCACGAACTTGATTGTATGAGGTCTGAACAGAATACCAATCGTAATCACATGGGATTTTCAAGGGCGCACGAGGCTGGTCACATGGGATTGTCAGCGGTGTAACATCATACGGGATTTGTAGTGGAACTTGGGTAGGATACCAATCTTCATTGTACGGAATTGTCAAAGGTACACGATTTTGACCATACAAATTGTTCAACAGTTCTTCATCATAAGTAAACTTCATGGGATCATAGGGAATATCAAGAGTGGCCACTTTTTCAGCCCTGGACATCTGTTTTATCAATATGACACCTTGATCTAACAAATTTTGGATGCCCATCTTCAATTCGTGACAGTTTTGGGGATCTTTCAAACAGTGTTGGCAATCCTCGGTACACCCTGGGACAATATTCTTCATTAACAATTGTTCTTTAACAACAGCAAAAGGGGTCTTCATTTTATCAACTTCTGATACCAACTTCTTTCCTTTAAATTCTTCAACCATGTTTGTGGCATGGTGCGGCATTGGATTTTTAGTCACGTTGGGAGGGTTCTGTTGCACCCTAAAATTTGCCCTCACAATACAAGACTTTGTGTTCCAAGAAGGTTCACAAGGTTCACAAGTTCACAATTGGTCAGAAGAGTTGACAATTCCCTCAGACAATGCACCTCCTAAGCAGTGCATCCAAAACTAGGGTTTTGACTTTAATCAGGCTAAATGGACTTCCAAGACTTCAGGTGAGCTTCATAACATCTTATATGTGTATAAGAACCCCCATGTCAAGTTTCAAGACTTTTCTCAAAAGTTTGCTCAGTCAGATGATCAGATAAGTCAAAAGCAGTCAATGCAGTTAAAAGGTCAAACTGAGGTCAACTGTGGTCAAACCAAAGTCAAACTTCATGATTTTTTTTTTGCCAACATCAAAGAGAGGTTGGGTGAGAAATATTATCATAATAACTGTAATACCCCAAATTTTGCCCTAAGATTTGTCGTCGCATTTCATTGCATTTAATCAATTACTAACAAATTTGTGTAGTCGTTTGACTTTTTGCAGGTAAATATCATATGGCATGCATTTTTTTTTTCTAAAAAGTAAAAATGGCACAATTGGCAGGAGGACATGTGTAAGGAGTTATGAGTGTGAGAGGTTGAGAGTTCGAATCTCACCTTTGTCACTTTTTTTTTGTTTTTTATTATTTTTACTCTAAATTTTTCTATCTTTCATTAAAAAAAATAACAAAAATAGTTTTTTATTATTATTTAATTATTATTTTCGTATTTTAATTAAATCATTTTTTAAAATATTATTTTTTTCACTTTTTTCTAAATTATTCATAAAAATATCCAAAAAATCATAAAATAAAAAATATTGAAAAAAATTTTGTTCTTTTTATAATATTTTTTATTTTAGGAATCAATAGGATTATTAGTTTTTATTTTAAGTTTATTTTAATTATTTTAAATTATTTAAATTTTATTTTTTCTTAACTAATTATTTAGTTTGGGCTTTAAAATGGGCTTTAGGGATATTATTGACAATTTGGTGTTAACCCTAATTTGTTCCCTATATATACATGTGTTGCCTTGTTGGAAAAAAAGGGAGAGAATGAAAAAAACCTAAGAGGAGTGAGTGCCGTTTGCCGTTATTTAGTTTTCTTCTTCATCCATTACTATTGTTTCTTTTTCTTCATCGTTTACCGTTATTTCTTTTCCTTCATCTATTACTGTTGTTTCTTTTTCTTCATCTTTTACCGTTATTTCTTTTTCTTCATCTATTACCGTTATTTCTTTTTCTTTATCTATTACTGTTACGTTTATATATATATATATATATATATATATATATATATATATATATATATATATATATATATATATATATATATATATATATATATATATATATATATATATATATATATATATATAATTTTTAAATTGTTAGAGTTTATATATATAAGATTTTTGATCGAATTATGTCGATACGATGTTTGCACATTTGTGTGCATGACGCGTGACATCTGTGTTAGTTCGATCTGGTTGCGATGATCGCATTTTTGTGTGAGCAATAATACTATTTTTTGCTTAATTTCTTTTTCTTTGCGATAAATTTTGTTTCGTCCGATCTAGATCTGGTTGCGATGAGCGCATTTCTGCGTTAGCAACATTGTTGGGTTATTTGGCACATTTAAAATTCATTATTGCTTTATTATTATTATTATTATTATTATTATTATTATTATTATTATTATTATTATTATTATTATTATTATTATTATCATTATTTATTATTATTATCATTATTATCATTATTATTACCATTATTATTATCATTGTTATCATTAATTTATTAAAATTTGTTATAATATAAAAATCTGTTTTTTAAAATAAATAACATTAACATCTTTTCCAAGTTAATATGAAAACCTATTATTTTTAAGAAAAAACTTTTTTTTTAGATAAATTTAAAATAATAACTAAAATCTTTTTTTTAAAATAATAACTAGAACCGTTATTTATTTTATTTTATTATTGTTCAATTCAAATTTCATTATCATATTGTATCTGCTCCTCTCATGTAACCTCGCGAACTTAACAATCGCTCTTTAAATTCTGCCTTTAAATTTCTGCTTGCATGGTTTAAATTATGACATTATCTCTCTGTTTGCATGATTCAATTATCTCACGCGTTTACTATTATTTCTGTCACATTGCACACATCCGAAGGTTAGGTCTAACTGTTTGGCCGCCGCGCCAATAGTCCGTAAAACTTCACACATTCAATTTCAAATCCTCAAAACTACAAACTACAAACCCTAATTTTCACAAATGCCTCGCCGCAGGCAAAATTACAATTTTACCCTTAGCATTAGGTCAAAGAGCCGCCGCGCTCATTTTAGGGTTTCCCGCCGTGGAATCCCTAATTTAACCCTAATTACAACTTAACATTTCAACGTAGAGATTTGGAGTTTCTACACTCCACGTAAGCGTGTCCTTAAGATGCATTTATTCCCCTTGAGACCTTGACCACAGTCAAGAAGTTTCTAACCTCCCTATTGAGGGGAACTACGATTACTCTGATTCCACTCCCGTAA
Organism: Lathyrus sativus; assembly: GCA_963859935.3. Lineage (NCBI taxonomy): Eukaryota > Viridiplantae > Streptophyta > Magnoliopsida > Fabales > Fabaceae > Lathyrus > Lathyrus sativus. Next base: position 299,830,114 of record OZ012738.1, on the reverse strand, counting down.
GGATACGTAGGCACAAGATGCGATGTCTTGCCGAGTAAACTTAGAATTAACCCCCTTTATTATTTATTATTGCTTATTTATATTTTATTTATCTTTGCTATTTAATTATTTTGCTTATTATTTTGTAATTGTTTCTTGGATGTAAAGTTGTTTAATTATTTAATTATTATTATGGTTAGTAATTAGGGAGTGTAACAACATGTATGTAATATTAAAATAAATTTAGATCACTTTTAAATAAAGATAATTAAAATAAACACGTCACACACGTAAGTCGATTTTAATCGCCGTCTCACTTCCTAAGGATATCCCTCAAGTTGCCTACGAATAATGGTTAAGTGGGGTGTATAAAGCAAGTCCCTCAAATAGAAAAATCATCAAAGTCCCTTATGGTTGCCTTTACGAATCGAGTCCCTTTCGAAAAATGATGATGGTCCCTTATATGTGCTTATTACATCCCACAATGGCCTTCAAAGTCAAAATGTCCCTCACAAGTCCCTTAACATCCAAAGTAAGGACTACCTACTCCATTATAGTAGGGATAGTCTTACTAAAGGAAAGAATGAAGAATAAGAAAGACCTTTAAACATTAGGGTAGGTTACTCCTAGGTGCTTGCTCACTTCAAAACTGTTTCGCACTTAAACAAATTTTCAACAAGTTTTCAAACAAGTTCTTAACACATCCTTACATGGATTATTTATTAACTATTCTGAAAATTTTCTATTCACACACTACAATTTCAAAAAAATTCAAAAGTGAGCTTAAGTACCTAAGAGCCCATGGATAACCATGGATGAAAATGATGCTAATACCTTCCCTTTTCATAACCTACCCCCCGGACCCAAAATATTCTCTAAGGTCTTTCCTGTTCTTTTATAACCTTTCCTTATGGATAAAATAAAAGTCGGTGGCGACTCTTGCTATCCGCAACATTGTTTAAAGTCAGTTCACCGTGTTACAGAACTGGCGACTCTGCTGGGGATCTATTTGAGAGGGGTACCCTTAGGAATTAAAGATCACTTTAAATTGTTTGCCTTGTTTGTTTTATATTACTTGTTGGGGTGCTCTCATGTGTGAAAGGTCCTAACCCGGACCTAGTGTACCTTAGGTAAATGGCAATAGACCAAGGAAACTGTACGACGTATATCGATACGGTTGATCTGGTGGCCATAGTTAGTGCGACTTCGTGGTTGGTGCTTATATTCCTTAAGTCAAGTTGAGGATAATATTGAGGCTGCCATATGTTGTCAATGCACTAACTGACTTTTAGAACCCTAGTTAACTCATCTTGGCCTTTAGAAAGTAGTGAGGTAACCGGCTTTGGTGCAGACTGAAGTTGGTTGACACTCGATACTACGCTCATTGAGATCTTAAACTTGGAGGGTTTTGGTTGGCAAGTAAGTTGCCTTCTGAACAACCACCCTTGTGAAGGATCAATGATATTGAGATCCCTTAGAACCTGGTTACTTTTGTAGGACAGGATGAACCATCTAACTTCAGGGGAGGGTACTTGCCTTTGAACCTCATGCAAGCCTTTAAACCTAGGGCTATGGTGTGACTTGTTTGTGTGTGCCACATGTTTGTGATTGAGCATGACATCATGACATCATCATGCATCATAAGCATATCATTTTCCCTAACCATTTCAAGGACCAAAGGATTTATCTTTGTTCTTTGTTGCAGGTCATGGCTTCTGCTCGTAGAAACACCATCAGGATCAACTTTGTAGGGATACCTGCTAAGCTCAAGGAGTTGGTTTCCCTAGTGCCTGATCATTCCCAGTTCAACAAGAGACATGGTCACTTATTGGATCTAGTTACTTCAGGGTTCAGTGAAGACATGATGAGTGTGCTGTTTCAGTTCTTTGACCCTAAGCACCATTGCTTTACATTTCCTGATTATCAGCTGGTTCCAACCATGGAGGAGTTCTCTAAACTTCTGGGTATACCTGTTCTTGATCAGAAGCCATTCACAGGCTTAGAGAAGGAGCTTAAACCAGCTAGAGACGAGAAGTGGAGTTAAAGGTATTCTTGCCAAGGTATTAGTGGATAAAGCTCAAATGTTCTTGAAGGCTATGAGCTACGATGCTGTTGAGGAGGTCTTAGCCTTATTGATTTATGGCTTAGTGTTGTTCCCCAATCCTGATCAGTTCATAGACGTTCATGCCATCAACATATTCCTGAGTCACAATCCAGTGCCTACCTTACTTGGAGACATCCTACATTCTCTTCACACCCGTACTACAAGGGCAAGAGGAACTTTGATGTGCTGCATACCTTTACTTTCTAGGTGGTTTATTTCTCACCTTCCTCGCTCAGTAATGAAGAATGAGCAAGGGTTCAGATGGTCCAAGAGGATCATGTCACTTTCTCACTCAGACATCCATTGGTGCTCCAAATCTATGGAGAATGTCACCATCATTGACCGTTGTGGGGAGTTTCCTAATGTGCCACTTCTAGGCATAAGAGGAGGCATCACCTACAACCCATCTCTAGCTTTACGACAGTTTGGTTACGCCCGGAGCGATGGTCCACATGACATGTTGATTCAGGGCATTGTGTTTGACTACGACAACGATCTTCAGGGTTACCGTCAGAGATTCATACGAGCTTGGGGAAAGGTAAACAGGATTGACAGCAAGACACTGGAGCCTAAGTACACCATTCCTATGGAGGCTTATCTCAGATGGGTACGATTTCGTGCTCAGACACTCATGATGCCATATCCTGCCATCCTACCAGTTACCATGGAACCTGTTGCTGAAGGAGACACAGCTTATACCATCCTTCACCCAGACATGCCTACTGATATGGAAGACTTGCAGAGATCATGGATCCAACTGAAAGAGCAAAGAGATACTTTCGAGGCTCATTACAAAGCAAGCCAAGCAAGGATCCTAGAGCTAACAAAGCTACTTCATGAGGAACGAAACCTCAACTCATACCTCAACACAAAGAGGAAACGTCCATGGGAGACTTAAAACCCCATCTTTTGTACTTATTTCGTTTTCATTTTTTGTAAGCCTAAAAGGCAAAACAAGTTATTACTAATAAAAAGTTACTTTCTTGTTTGTTTAAGCAAATTTAAATCCTGCGGTCCTTGAAAACATTGCATATGCATTCCCATATCATTGCATCACAGGTTTATAATTGTGCACAGGTTTCTCATCTTCTCGCTGTTTATTTCAGCAATGGCTCTTGAACAATCAGTTAAGGATCTCCAGGCACAGAATGCACAGTTCCAAGAGCTGATCCTGAACCTATCCAAGGGGCAGGATGAATTGAAGACACTGCTGGCCAAGAAGACTAAGAAGGCTAGAAGGTCTGCTGGGTTGCTCAACATGGGAAGAAGGTTCAAAGGTCCTGTCAAGACCAAGGAACATGTTGAAGACTATGAATCTGAAGAATCTGAGCAGGAGAGAGGCAGTCTCCACAACACTATGGGGGACTCTGATTCTGAGGCTAACTACTACCATGAGCCTAACGAAGACAAATTCAAGATGCTGGTGGATAGAATGGATGCTATGGAATTACAGAAATCATCTGGGCTGGATTTTGAGGATTTGAGCTTGATATCTGGGGTGGTCATACCCATTGGGTTCAAAGTTCCTACATTTGTTGTCTATGATGGGGTCTCTTGTCCCAAATTGCATCTGAGGTCTTATGTCAGAAGAATGCAACCCCACACTGCTGATAAAAAGTTGTGGATCCATTTCTTTCAAGAGAGTTTATCTGGAGCTCAGCTAGAGTGGTATTATCAGTTGGAGAGTGTCAACATCAGAGATTGGAATGACCTTGCTGAAGCTTTCTACAAGCAGTATCAATACAATGCTGACTTAGCCCCCACTCGCATGCAGCTTCAAAGCATGTCTATGGGTGCCAAAGAAAGCTTTAAGGAGTATGCTCAGAAGTGGAGAGACTTAGCTGGAAGAGTTCAACCCCCTTTGACTGATAGGGAGTTGGTTGATATGTTCATGTGTACGCTGAATGGTCCGTTTTACAGTCATCTCATTGGAAGCTCATCATCTGGCTTCACTGAGTTGATCATGACAGGAGAGCGAGTAGAGAATGGTATCAAGAGTGGTAAGATCCAAGTGGGCACTTCTTCATCAGGTGCTGCAAAGAAGCCTCCCACTGGGAAGAAAGAATCTAATGCTGTGTATGGTCAGCCTGATCGTAACAGAAGGCATCAGTCTGTTAGTGCAGTTCGTATTTCAAATCCAACTCCTGCAACAACAGAGCAGCCTCAAGGCAACCAACAGAGGGCTAGAAGACAGTTCACGAAGATCAACATGTCAATGGCTCAGGCATTGCAACACTTGTTGAAGGCTGAACTTATTACCCTGAGGGAGGCTCCTCAGAATCCCAATGTTACCTCTCCCAAGTACAATCCCAATGCACGATGTGCATATCATTCAAACTGTCCAGGACATGATACTAATAACTGCTGGGTCTTGAAGAACAAAATTCAGGATATGATTGATGCTGGAGAAATTGAGTTTGATCCACCAGGTACTCCAAATGTGATTACAGCTCCAATGCCAAATCACGAAAAGACTGTCAACGCCATTGATGAAGATATTGATGAAGATCTGCATGTCTATTCAGTTATGGAGTTGAGCACACCATTGTCTGTTATCAAAAAGAGGTTAGTACAAGCTGGGATCTTTCCAGGTTGTCATGAAGATTGTCTATATTGTACCTATAAGCCGGATAGTTGCTTCATTTTGAGAGATGGGATTCAACGTCTCATGGATAAATATACTATAGTGTTTGAAAGAAGACCAGCATCTGTAGAAAGTATGGTGGATCATCTGACTCAGGGTAAGAAGATTGAAGAGGTTGACATGGTTGACAAAGTACCACTAAGAATCACTTCAAAGGGTCCCATTAAAATCACTCATCAGGGCCCAATCAAGATTATTGCTGAAGGTCCTGTGAAAGTTGTTGCTGAAGCCAGAGTAGCTCCCCTGATCATTACCACTCCTGGTCCTATTCCTTATACATCTGACAAAGCTGTGCCTTGGCACTATGGGTCTGATGTTTACATCCATGGTGTCAAGCAGGAGCCTTTACCTGATATGCCTGTTGACATTGATAATATTGCTGGATCTAGCAAGATCACTCGTAGTGGAAGAGTCTTCTCTCCTCCAGTTGCTTCTAAGAGTGCAGTTACTCCTGCTGTTACTTCCACCACTGATGCTCGGGGCAAGGGTCCTGTTATTGAGCCTGTATCTACTGATGTGCCAGCTGCTGCTGACCTCTCTAAGCAGATGGAAGAAGTATTGAAAATCATTCGCAAGAGTGATTATGATATTGTTGATCAGCTGGGGCATACTCCCTCAAAGATTTCTATGCTCTCCCTGTTATTATGTTCTGAGGCTCATGCCAAGTCATTGATCAAGTTTCTAAAGATGGCTCATGTACCCAGTGCTATTTCTGTGGACCAGTTTGAGAATTGTGTTGCTCACCTGACCTATGACAACGGGTTAGGATTTTCTGATGCTGACTTGACCCCTGCCAAGAGGGATCATAACAGGGCCTTGCATATTTCAATTGAATGCAGGGGCACTACCCTGTCTCATGTGCTGATAGACAATGGTTCCTCTCTGAATGTGTTGCCTAAGGAAGTCCTGAACAAGCTGAGTCCTAAAGATACGGTATTGAAGCCCAGTAATATTGTGGTAAAGGCTTTTGATGGTTCTAGAAGAGTAGTGCATGGGGAAATTGATCTTCCAATCAAGGTTGGTTCTCAGGTGTTCACTGCCACATTCTATGTGATGGATATTCGTCCTTCGTACTCATGTCTGCTTGGTCGTCCCTGGATCCATGGGGCAGGTGCTGTGACCTCCACATTACATCAAAAGTTGAGATATCCGGTGAATGGAAAAGTTGTTACTGTCTTTGGAGAGGAAGAATATTTTGTCAGCCATGTAAACACTTTCAAGTATCTGGAAGTAGAAGGTGAATACATTGAAACTCCATGTCAGTCATTTGAAGTGGTTCCCTGGGCTGTTAAGGATTGTGTGACTCCTCCTGCTGTGAAGAAGGTTCCTGTGGTCATCAGAAACCCTCCAACAATGGCAATGGCCTCCCTCAATGATGCAAAAGCTGTGGTGGAAGAAGGTGGTTGTACTATTTGGGGTCAGCTTCCTGATATTCCATACAAGTCTGACAAGTTTGGTTTGGGTTTCACTGCAGAGTCCCAGAAGGCTGTCCGTCGTGCCCGTGCTGTTCGTATCACCAATCAAGGGGTTATCAATGCTGTGGGAGATCAAGATGAAGACTACAACTTGGAGGCATGGATTTTTCCTACTGTGGGTGCTGGACTCAATAATTGGACAGCTGAGGATGTTATCCCTATCTCCTTTAGTCAGGAGTAAATACTATTACTGTGTTATGTTTTTAAATTTATAATTTCTGGAACAATTAAAACTTTCAAGCCATGTGCCTTACCCGGGGCACAATGGTGTGCTTGTTACGGGTTGTCATTTCATTTGCATACTTCATTCAATAAAATCAGTGGACGTTTCGTTTTCGTAAATATTGTGTTCCTTGTCGTTCTTTTTCTTTTATTTTTGCTTTATCAGCTATGTGTTCTTACACACACCCACGTCACTAAAATGCAGATCCTCATCCACTCTGGATCCAGTTGATAACAGTTCTACTATTGCCAATTACAATTTCGAGAATCCGATCTATTAAACTGAAGACGGAAACGAGGACGATTGTGAAATACCTGTAGGGCTTGCTAGGTTGTTACAACAAGAAGAGAAAGCTATACAGCCACATGAAGAGCCAGTCGAAGTTGTGAATCTGGGAACTGAAGAAAACAGAAAAGAGGTCAAGATAGGGGCTGATTTAGAGGACAGTGTCAAGAGCAGGTTGATTCAGATGCTACGTGACTATGGGGAGATCTTTGTTTGGTCTTATGAAGATATGCCAGGGTTGGATACAGACATTGTGGTTCACCGTTTGCCAGTGAAAGAAGATTGTCGTCCAAAGAAGCAGAAGGTTCGTCGTATGCGTCCTGAAATGTCAGAAAAGATCAAAGCAGAGGTAATGAAACAGTTCAATGCAGGGTTCTTGGCCGTAACTTCTTATCCTCAGTGGGTTGCAAATGTGGTACCAGTTCCTAAGAAAGATGGTAAGGTACGTATGTGTGTAGACTACAGAGATCTGAACAAGGCTAGCCCTAAAGATGACTTTCCACTTCCTCATATTGATATTCTGGTAGACAACACTGCTCAGCATAAGGTATTCTCTTTTATGGATGGTTTCTCTGGTTACAATCAAATCAAGATGGCACCTGAAGATATGGAGAAGACTACATTTGTGACACCGTGGGGCACCTTTTGCTATAAGGTAATGCCATTTGGTTTGAAGAATGCAGGGGCAACATATCAGCGTGCTATGGTGGCTTTGTTTCATGATATGATTCATCATGAGATAGAGGTATATGTGGATGATATGATAGCCAGGTCTCAGAATGAAGAACAACATCTTGATCATCTGCACAAGTTGTTTGAGAGGTTGAAGAAATACAGGTTGAGATTAAATCCAAACAAGTGTACTTTTGGAGTTAGATCTGGAAAGCTCCTGGGTTTCATTGTCAGTGGAAAAGGTATTGAAGTGGATCCTGCAAAAGTGAAAGCTATACGAGAGATGCCAACTCCCCGTACTGAGAAAGAGGTTAGAGGTTTCTTGGGACGATTGAACTACATTGCAAGATTTATTTCCCAATTAACTACCATCTGTGAGCCAATCTTCAAGTTGTTGAAGAAAGATCAGGTGATGGAATGGAATGATGAGTGCCAGACTGCCTTTGATGAAATCAAGAGATATTTGCTAGAACCTCCAATTTTAATGCCACCAGTTGATGGAAGACCCTTGATTATGTATTTAACAGTATTAGACAACTCAATGGGGTGTGTATTGGGGCAACATGACGAGTCTGGTCGAAAAGAGCAGGCAATATACTACCTTAGCAAAAAGTTTACCGACTGTGAAACAAGATACTCACTGCTCGAGAAAACTTGCTGCGCTTTGGCATGGGCTGCTCGCCGACTAAGACAGTATATGTTGACCCATACTACCTTGTTGATTTCGAAGATGGATCCAATCAAGTACATATTTGAGAAACCTGCTCTCTCCGGAAGAATTGCAAGATGGCAAATGATCTTGACGGAATATGATATACAGTATACCACTCAGAAGGCCATTAAGGGGAGTGTTGTTGCTGATCATTTGGCTCATCAAGCAGTAGATGATTACCAGTCAATGAATTTTGAGTTCCCTGATGAAGACATTATGTCTGTTACCAAAGAACCTGGACAATATGACGGACCTGAACAAGGATCCCGATGGACTATGGTTTTTGATGGTGCCTCCAATGCACATGGTAATGGTGTTGGTGTTGTGATTAGTTCCCCTGAAGGTTGTCATACCCCGATTACTGCCAGACTTTGTTTCTATTGTACCAATAACATGGCTGAGTATGAGGCATGTATCATGGGTATGCAAGTTGCTATTGATATGAAGATTCAGTTCCTTGAGGTGTATGGAGATTCAGCTCTGGTAGTAAGTCAGATTAAAGGAGATTGGGATACAAAGCATGATAATCTCATTCCTTACAGAGAGCATGTGTTGTCTTTGATCCCACATTTCAAAGAGATTACTTTTGGGCATATTCCACGAAGAGAGAATCAGTTGGCAGACGCATTGGCCACCATGGCATCTATGTTTGAGATCAGCTGGGATGATGAAGCTCCCAAGATTACCATTGATAGATTTGAGAAGCCTGCATACTGCAATGAGATTGACACTGAAGGGGCAGAGGAGAAGCCTTGGTTCTATGAAGTGAAAAACTATCTTGAAGCTCAGGAGTTCCCTGAAGGGGCATCTGTCAAAGATAGGAAGTTCCTGAGAAGGTTTTCTGCTAAGTTCTTTCTGAGTAATGGCATTCTGTATAAGCGTAATCATGATTCAACTATGCTTCGTTGTGTGGATAAGAAGGAAGCTACAGAAATTATGGAAGAGATGCATGATGGGACCTTTGGCACTCATTCTAGTGGTCATACCATGGCAAAGAAGATTTTGAGAGCAGGTTACTATTGGTCTACCATGGAAGCTGATTGCTATCAACACTCCAGAACATGTCACAAATGTCAAATCTATGCTGATAAAGTACATGTACCTCCATCTCCATTGAATGTGTTGACTGCTCCTTGGCCCTTTGCCATGTGGGGCATTGATATGATTGGTGAGATCAAGCCTACTGCTTCTAATGGGCATAGTTTCATCCTGGTTGCTATTGATTACTTCACGAAGTGGGTAGAGGCAGCTTCATTTGCATCTGTGACTAAGAATGTTGTGGCTCGGTTCATTAAGAATAATCTCATATGTAGGTATGGTATCCCTGAAAGGATTATCACTGACAATGGCTCTAATCTGAACAACACTATGATTACTGATCTCTGTACGCAGTTCAAGATTAAGCATCACAACTCTTCTCCGTATCGTCCAAAGATGAATGGGGCAGTTGAAGCTGCTAATAAGAACATTAAGAAGATTGTACAGAAGATGACTGTTACTTACAAGGATTGGCACGAGATGTTACCATTTGCTCCGCATGGTTATCGTACTACAATACGTACTTCAACAGGGGCAACCCCATTCTCCTTAGTCTATGGTATGGAAGCAGTTCTGCCTATTGAAGTTCAGATCCCCTCCTTGAGAATTATGAAGGATGCAGGCTTGGATGAAGATGAGTGGATTCAGACTCGACTTGACCAGATAAATTTGATTGATGAGAAAAGGTTAGCAGCAGTTTGTCATGGCCAGATGTACCAGAAACGGATGATCAAAGCCTTTAACAAGAAGGTTAAGCCAAAGGTATATCAGGCTGGTGACTTGGTAATCAAGCGTATCATATTACCACAGGGTGATCCTAGGGGCAAGTGGACTCCAACATATGAGGGACCATTTGTAGTCAAGACAGTGTTCTCAGGAGGTGCCATGATACTGACTACAATGGATGGTGAAGACTTCCCACAACCTGTAAACGCAGACATAGTTAAAAAATACTACGCATAAAAAGAGACCCGCTAGGTTGACAGGCCTAGGCAAAAATAAGGGCATCCCGGCAAACCAAAAGGGTTTGGGCAAAAATTAGGGATATATATATAAAAAGATGTACACCCGGCAAGTCGAAAACCTGAAAAGGCGGCTTGGGCAAAAAAGGGTATCCCGGTGGATTGAAAACCTGAAAGGGCAATCCAGGCAAAAGTTAGGGATTAAAGCGTATGACTATGTCTCGTTTGGATCACTCATGAAACTGCAACCAGTTGTACTACTTACTCAAGCTCAAACAGATAAAGCTCAATCCAATCGTTTCCGTCTCAACAGCAAGAAGATGAGATACTTGAGTGGCAATAGTAGAATTGAAACTCAATAGGATTATTTCCCACATAGCTGATTCTTTTTGTAAAACTTCATGACAAAATTCTCTTACTAGGGTTTATGTCTCCTTGTACACACTTACCCGTGTATGGGTCACTTTTGATATAAATAAATTCCATCTTTTGAATCCAGATTTACTTTTACCCTATTTACATAAAGCGAAACGTCCATTGGTTGTGTTTGAATGTATGTATGCCTTTGAATACGATTGATGTTTACCAGAAATGCATGTATGCTTTTAATATGATTGATGTTTACCAGAAATGCATGAAAATGCAGTAATAGTACTTACTAAGGACGAACGAGGGAAGGATTTCAACGAAGCTTCGCCGGTTCATCTTTACAAGGCAGTTACAAACCATCAGTAGGACTAATCCATTTTCACAAAGTCTAATCTCCCCTGGAATTTATATCCATCTCTTTTATCCTCATACGGATATACGGGAAATTACTTTCCAATAAGGGCACGATGAACAAAGACGGGATGTTATACTTATCCTACTATCAAACGAAAACGAAGGTTATCTATACCCTACTATCCCCAACAACGGGAGGTTATCTATACCTTGTTATCCCCAACAACGGGAGGTTATCTATACCTTGTTATTCCCAGCAGACGGAGGGTTATATATTCTTCAACAACGAATCGGGATTTATTTTCCTTGGCCAGCAGTTGTTATACAAGGATATCCAGACACTTCCAGCAGTGTCATATCATACATACATTATTTACATCATACCATAACATATATATCTATAGTACATTACCTAAGTGCATCATGTCATACATGCATACATAAAGCATAAACTAATGTTGTTATACAGAATGCTACCTTGTTTTCAGGTTAATTATCCAACAAACAAGCTTATGATCTTTGGGACTGCTTTATTGTAACCTCAGGGTTACTTTATCCTCCTGATGAGCTTCTTATTACTTTGGGACTGCTTTATTGTAACCTCAGGGTTATTTTATCCTCCTGATAGCCTCTCATGACTTCAAGACTGCTTTAGAGCTACTGATTGCTCTATCCTCCTGAAATCATCCTATTACTTCAAGACTGCTTTAGAGCTATTCATTGCTCTATCCTCATGAGGTCATATTACTACTTCAAGACTGCTTTAGAGCTATTCATTGCTCTATCCTCCTGAAGCCATCTAATTATTTCAAGACTGCTTTAGAGTTCTCCATTGCTCTATCCTCCTGAAATTACATTATTATTTCAAGACTGCTTTAGAGCTATCCATTGCTCTATCCTCCTGAAATCATTACTTCAAGACTGCTTTAGAGCTATTGATTGCTCTATCCTCCTGAAGACATATCACATTATTATTTCAAGACTGCTTTAGAGCTGTTGATTGCTCTATCCTACTGAAGCCATTCTATTACTTCAAGACTGCTTTAGAGCTATTGATTGCTCTATCCTCCTGAAGCCATTATTACTTCAAGACTGCTTTAGAGCTATTGATTGCTCTATCCTCCTGAGGTCAGATTTATCACTTCAAGACTGCTTTAGGGTTATCATTATTGATTGCTCTATCCTCATGAAGACATGCTGTTACATCAGTATTACTCCAGACTCCTGACAGTTCTCATTATACTACTGAAGAACTTTCCCCTAGTGGCATCTTTAAGCCCACTCAATCATGTTCAACAAACCATCAATATCACTCCATGCACTGGTGAGTGCAAATTTTTGGGCTTTTGTGTTCAATCCCCTTCAACCTTCCAGGTTACGACTGGCAAATATACCAATCTAACCCCTCAGGTTTCAGAAAATTGAACAGGGGCAGCTGTTGCACCCCAAAATTTGCCCTCACAATACAAGACTTTGTGTTCCAAGAAGGTTCACAAGGTTCACAAGTTCACAATTGGTCAGAAGAGTTGACAATTCCCTCAGACAATGCACCTCCTAAGCAGTGCATCCAAAACTAGGGTTTTGACTTTAATCAGGCTAAATGGACTTCCAAGACTTCAGGTGAGCTTCATAACATCTTATATGTGTATAAGAACCCCCATGTCAAGTTTCAAGACTTTTCTCAAAAGTTTGCTCAGTCAGATGATCAGATAAGTCAAAAGCAGTCAATGCAGTTAAAAGGTCAAACTGAGGTCAACTGTGGTCAAACCAAAGTCAAACTTCATGATTTTTTTTTTGCCAACATCAAAGAGAGGTTGGGTGAGAAATATTATCATAATAACTGTAATACCCCAAATTTTGCCCTAAGATTTGTCGTCGCATTTCATTGCATTTAATCAATTACTAACAAATTTGTGTAGTCGTTTGACTTTTTGCAGGTAAATATCATATGGCATGCATTTTTTTTTTCTAAAAAGTAAAAATGGCACAATTGGCAGGAGGACATGTGTAAGGAGTTATGAGTGTGAGAGGTTGAGAGTTCGAATCTCACCTTTGTCACTTTTTTTTTGTTTTTTATTATTTTTACTCTAAATTTTTCTATCTTTCATTAAAAAAAATAACAAAAATAGTTTTTTATTATTATTTAATTATTATTTTCGTATTTTAATTAAATCATTTTTTAAAATATTATTTTTTTCACTTTTTTCTAAATTATTCATAAAAATATCCAAAAAATCATAAAATAAAAAATATTGAAAAAAATTTTGTTCTTTTTATAATATTTTTTATTTTAGGAATCAATAGGATTATTAGTTTTTATTTTAAGTTTATTTTAATTATTTTAAATTATTTAAATTTTATTTTTTCTTAACTAATTATTTAGTTTGGGCTTTAAAATGGGCTTTAGGGATATTATTGACAATTTGGTGTTAACCCTAATTTGTTCCCTATATATACATGTGTTGCCTTGTTGGAAAAAAAGGGAGAGAATGAAAAAAACCTAAGAGGAGTGAGTGCCGTTTGCCGTTATTTAGTTTTCTTCTTCATCCATTACTATTGTTTCTTTTTCTTCATCGTTTACCGTTATTTCTTTTCCTTCATCTATTACTGTTGTTTCTTTTTCTTCATCTTTTACCGTTATTTCTTTTTCTTCATCTATTACCGTTATTTCTTTTTCTTTATCTATTACTGTTACGTTTATATATATATAATTTTTAAATTGTTAGAGTTTATATATATAAGATTTTTGATCGAATTATGTCGATACGATGTTTGCACATTTGTGTGCATGACGCGTGACATCTGTGTTAGTTCGATCTGGTTGCGATGATCGCATTTTTGTGTGAGCAATAATACTATTTTTTGCTTAATTTCTTTTTCTTTGCGATAAATTTTGTTTCGTCCGATCTAGATCTGGTTGCGATGAGCGCATTTCTGCGTTAGCAACATTGTTGGGTTATTTGGCACATTTAAAATTCATTATTGCTTTATTATTATTATTATTATTATTATTATTATTATTATTATTATTATTATTATTATTATTATCATTATTTATTATTATTATCATTATTATCATTATTATTACCATTATTATTATCATTGTTATCATTAATTTATTAAAATTTGTTATAATATAAAAATCTGTTTTTTAAAATAAATAACATTAACATCTTTTCCAAGTTAATATGAAAACCTATTATTTTTAAGAAAAAACTTTTTTTTTAGATAAATTTAAAATAATAACTAAAATCTTTTTTTTAAAATAATAACTAGAACCGTTATTTATTTTATTTTATTATTGTTCAATTCAAATTTCATTATCATATTGTATCTGCTCCTCTCATGTAACCTCGCGAACTTAACAATCGCTCTTTAAATTCTGCCTTTAAATTTCTGCTTGCATGGTTTAAATTATGACATTATCTCTCTGTTTGCATGATTCAATTATCTCACGCGTTTACTATTATTTCTGTCACATTGCACACATCCGAAGGTTAGGTCTAACTGTTTGGCCGCCGCGCCAATAGTCCGTAAAACTTCACACATTCAATTTCAAATCCTCAAAACTACAAACTACAAACCCTAATTTTCACAAATGCCTCGCCGCAGGCAAAATTACAATTTTACCCTTAGCATTAGGTCAAAGAGCCGCCGCGCTCATTTTAGGGTTTCCCGCCGTGGAATCCCTAATTTAACCCTAATTACAACTTAACATTTCAACGTAGAGATTTGGAGTTTCTACACTCCACGTAAGCGTGTCCTTAAGATGCGTTTATTCCCCTTGAGACCTTGACCACAGTCAAGAAGTTTCTAACCTCCCTATTGAGGGGAACTACGATTACTCTGATTCCACTCCCGTAAGGATACGTAGGCACAAGATGCGATGTCTTGCCGAGTAAACTTAGAATTAACCCCCTTTATTATTTATTATTGCTTATTTATATTTTATTTATCTTTGCTATTTAATTATTTTGCTTATTATTTTGTAATTGTTTCTTGGATGTAAAGTTGTTTAATTATTTAATTATTATTATGGTTAGTAATTAGGGAGTGTAACAACATGTATGTAATATTAAAATAAATTTAGATCACTTTTAAATAAAGATAATTAAAATAAACACGTCACACACGTAAGTCGATTTTAATCGCCGTCTCACTTCCTAAGGATATCCCTCAAGTTGCCTACGAATAATGGTTAAGTGGGGTGTATAAAGCAAGTCCCTCAAATAGAAAAATCATCAAAGTCCCTTATGGTTGCCTTTACGAATCGAGTCCCTTTCGAAAAATGATGATGGTCCCTTATATGTGCTTATTACATCCCACAATGGCCTTCAAAGTCAAAATGTCCCTCACAAGTCCCTTAACATCCAAAGTAAGGACTACCTACTCCATTATAGTAGGGATAGTCTTACTAAAGGAAAGAATGAAGAATAAGAAAGACCTTTAAACATTAGGGTAGGTTACTCCTAGGTGCTTGCTCACTTCAAAACTGTTTCGCACTTAAACAAATTTTCAACAAATTTTCAAACAAGTTCTTAACACATCCTTACATGGATTATTTATTAATTATTCTGAAAATTTTCTATTCACACACTACAATTTCAAAACAATTCAAAAGTGAGCTTAAGTACCTAAGAGCCCATGGATAACCATGGATGAAAAGGATGCTAATACCTTCCCTTTTCATAACCTACCCCCCGGACCCAAAATATTCTCTAAGGTCTTTCCTGTTCTTTTATAACCTTTCCTTATGGATAAAATAAAAGTCGGTGGCGACTCTTGCTATCTGTCGCTTGCGCGAAAATAAGGTGCCGGCATGACAGAAGAGTCGCCACCTTTCGTTATTTATCCCTCAGAGCGGGAAAGGAAACGATCGGAAAAACCTGACGAAAAAGGGTAAGACAAGGTCGTCGCAACCATTGTCTGGGTTCGGGAGTCGGTTACGCAAGGGGAAGGTATTAGCACCCCTCACGTCCGTCGTACTCGACGGGATCCTCGCTTGTTTGTTTACTTGGACGGGTTGGTTATAATCTATCTACCTATCAAGGCTGGCTAAAAAAAGAAAAGAAAAATGACTCGGCAAAGCATCGCGCTTTATGCCTACGTATTCTCATCAGAGAATGAGAAATCAGAGTCAACGTAGTTCGGCCTACTACGGGTGAAGGTGGGGAAGGTTGCTCGCTAGGACGTCGCATCCTATGCCTACGTACTTTCATCTGGTATGAAAGATCAGAGCAAACGTAGTTCGGGAAACTACAGGAAAAATGGCTCAACTAGGAGGGAGACTATCAAGTCCTACTGTTGTCATGCCATGGATTCATCCTATGGTTGAGGTTTGAACAGGGAACTCCTAGATGTTGTCATGCATAGGTTTCAACCTAAAAGTCTATCATCAAATCCTCATCAGAGGAAATGAGAGTCCTAAGGGATCATGTCAATGATACACCAAAACAGACAAAAGCATCAGCTTTTAACAGTAAAATGCATGCAATGCAAGTGAGGGAGGAAATGTGTGTGGGGCTTCAACCTCCACAAGCTCATCTCAACCTCAAGCCAGTCATGAAATAACAGTAATCATACTGAAAATAATCAACATGCCATCAAGCAACAACAGATAAGAGGAATGAAGTGCCATCAGGCAAACAAAACATGCATGCTAGAGAAAGAAAGAATCTATATCTAATCCTAACCCTAACACAGAATCTAAACAAATCTAAGCACTAAAGCAAGACCCTAAACAAGAGAAATCATTCCCAGTCTTCAAGCTTCAGAACAAGCTTACCAAAGAAAGGGAGCTAAGCAAGCAGACTCACAGTGTCTTCCTCAGGAAAGCACTAGGAGGTGTATACTCAGGAGTCATATCCTATGTGGCTCAACCACTGTGATCAGTTTACATTCCTCCTCAGGAGAAATTAAACTCACAAGCAGGCTCCAACATCACTGGATATTTAGGAAATCCTATTTGAACTAGTGGAACTAAATGAATAGACTCATAGGACCTTCCTCAGGAAAGTACTAGGAGGCTTCCACTTAGGAGTTGCATCCTATGTGGCTCAACAACTGTGATCAGTTTACATTCCTCCTCAGGAGAAATTAAACTCACAAGTTGGCTCCAACATCATTGGATACTTGAGAAATCCTAGATAAACTAATGGAACTAAGTGAATAGACCCATATGACCTTCCTCAGGAAAGTACTAGGAGGCTTCCACTTAGGAGTTGCATCCCATGTGGCTCAACAACAGGTGATCAGTTTACATTCCTCCTCAGGAGAAATTAAACTCACAAGTTGGCTCCAACATCATTGGATACTTGAGAAAGAGGTGAGAAGAAAGAATGAAAGTCATTCATAGTGCCTTCCTCAGGAAAGTACCATGAACTTCCTTTAAACTTCAGGATCTCAAACCTCACAGACAGGGAACAAGCCAAGCTCTGGGTCTCTGATTCTTGATCTACAATCTTCTCCTCATGATGCTCCCCATCAAGGTCTTCAAGACAACACAAGCCCCACAACAAATTCCCCACCATGAACCCCAAAGATGAACAGATAACCACAGGGTACACAAAATCAACAGGCAACTTCAGAAAATACCTAAAAATACTAAACCAATGGGGAAAAATCTAACAATTATTCATAAGGGTCCTCAACACCTACTCATAACATCTACATAGGCCTCTACCTAAAAATCAAGACAAAACTCAATCAAAGAAAGGGATTCTTCACCTAAACACAATCTAAACCCTAATTAGGATACCCTACATCTACCCTAATTAAACTAATCAAAAATTTAATTCTAAAATTCTAGAAAAAATCCTATGGGGAACTATGATTCATCATCTAATTGCACAAAAAAAGAGTGGATAAAAAACCCTAAGGGAAGGTCCTAAAACAATTCCTACAAAATCATGATACAAAATTAAACAATATAAAAGCTATTTAAAAGGAAAATCTATTAAAAATATCAAACTAAAAAATAAAATCCCATTTTTATTTTTATAATTTTCTACACATTTTCATCTAATCATAGAAAAAAGAAGAATTAAAAAATCATTTTTTATCATTTTTTAATGAATTTTCAAAGACAGAAAAATATTAAGAGAAAATTAAAACAATTAAATGAATTAAAGGGAGGGGGGGTGTGACAAGCACACGCGCTAGTTGAAAATAAATGGGCCAGCAAAGAAGGGGGGTGGGGATAGCACATAAGCCCAGAACGCTGGCTTTAAGTGAAACGCCGCGTTTCACTCATTTTAAATCTTCCCTCCAACTCTCAGATTCGCTCACAGCCATTGGATTTGATGAATTGGTCAAACTTTGGAGAGGATCCAAGGGCTCTCCCTCATCGTCCCAAATATAACCTAGGGTTTTCAGAACCCTCCTTCCATGCACTCAAATTCGAGCTCCTCTACCTCTCTACTCAGGCCATGGTTTCACACGATCCAAACACGAAAATTGCTCTACTAAATGAGAGGAATAAAATGGTACGATTAGTTTTTCTTGATTCCACCTAGGTTGTTCTAACAGAATCTTGCAATGTCTTGGTACAACCATGTTCACTTGCTATCAACTGGTATCGACCTTCACCAAACTTCAGTCTAATGGTATACAGATATTCTTGATGTTATCCTGGTCATTTTAACCTAATTCATGTTACCTAAAACTCATTAAACAACCAGTTATTGAAGATTAAAGAATCATGGCTCTGGTGTGAAACCTCACAAATCTTGCTCTAACTCTTAGGGTTACATCAACTAACCTAATGCATCAATTATATACCTAGGAAACTACTGAAAAGTGCATAAATTAGGGGAAGCATAGAGAGAAACCAACCTGTCAAAGAGAGGTGGTAGATGCTCGTGGAGATGGTTCCAAGGCTTGAAATGGCTTCAATGAGATCCTCTGAGGATGTACAAGTTTCTGTTTGCACTTGTTGTGAAAGAGAAGGCTTGTGGTGGAAGAATTCTTGAGTTGCTTGAACTTGAAGAAATTGCTTCAATGGCTATCTCTCCCTCTCTCTCCCCTCTGAAAATGCTCTCTATCACCAACCTTTATCACTTTCTGATGCACTCTCTATATAATAATCATTGGATGTTTCTAGATTCATCTAGAATGTGGTGGAAACTTCTTGAAATTCTCATGACATGCCAAATTGGATATCTCATATCTCATATGTTATGCCTTGCAATTTTGTCTTAAATTCTCCTTACATGAGTTATTGAGAAGGGATGAGTGAAAAACAAGTTCATTTTTGGCTTATGTAGGGTTTTTCAACATTGCCTTCTTTTTCAAGTAATGACTTTTCAAAGCATCACCCATTTTTAGACCTCAAATGAAAATTATAGCTAAACCAATGTTCTCAAAATGGTTTTTCCAATCAAAATGATATATTGGATGACCTATTTTGGATTTGTGGATCTCCCAAATCACTTTTCAATTTCAACTTTTCAAAGTTATAAGCCATTTTTAGTTCATTTTTTGACCAATCATGTAATCTCATGCTATGAGCTTTTCCAACAATTTGTGACCTTCTTTCTAGACTTAAAATCACATTTTGAGCAACTTTCATGTTTTGAGTTTTTTCATTTGAGGCTTGGAAATAGGAGTTTTAGGCATTGGCTAAAATGACCTATAATTGACAAATGACCAAAATACCCCTGTCTTGTTCAAACCATAAGTTGAGTTCCACAAATCCAATCAAGGACTTCTACCACTCAAATTAAAGCTAAGAAGATGCTCTTCAACATTCATGTTGACCAAGAAATCATAGGAATCCTCCTACTAGGGCAAAAGTTGTCTGCAAGTTGGGTGACTTTCAAGGACCCAGATTCACACACCTCTGCTGACCTGTAATTTGTCAAAACCATAACTTGAGCTCTGCAACTCCTATCAAGGACTTCCACCACTCAAATTAAAGCTTAGAACAAGCTCTACAACATTCATGTTGTGGGGAAGATGAGATATCAATCACATCTAGAGCTAAAACTGCCTGGAATATAGGGATCAAATTAGGGTTTTTCCACTGACAATCCTCAGAAACCCTAACTCAAAACTTCTCAAACTCCTCAATCATGATGAGTTGGTCTAGGAATCATCTTTATAACATCTCTATGCATCATTACATGATCTCATGGCCCTTGGATTAAGTCACAACCTCCTCCAAATTTCAGTTAATCTAGGGTAGACCCAGTCAAAACCCTAATTCTACCATTCATGGTTGAATCTTCAGAATTCTTGCATAATGACTTCTCTGGGCTTCATGATGGCTATCAAGACATCTCATAAGCTTTCTAAAAACATCTAGTTCTTTCTCAAAGTCTCAGAATCATCTGAGGAGCACCCACAACTCTCAAGCTATGAAGCACACAACCCTGGTTTCAACCCACTCCTCTGAGGGTCTCCTGAACTTTCTGATGAAGGTATCCATTTTCAAACACTCAATGAATAAATAATTGTTGGTCAAATTTTGGGGTGCAACAGCTGCCCCTATTCAAACGGCTTGAACCTGACTGGGTGAGAAGCGAACGGCTCTCAACCAATCAAGGTGCGAGACGATTGAATACCGGTAAACCCGAAAATTTGCCAACTGCATGAGCACACGGTACTCTGCGGGGAACAAATCTTCGAATATTGCAACACTAGCCGCTCAACAACTAGCTGGAGAAATATCGATCTAACATCACCGTCAGTCATCCACATTAACTTCTTCTGATATTGCCTTCAGACAACCACAACATCCTCTTAGAGACACTCGACATCACTGTCGCACAAACATTATCTCTACTGGGGATTTAAAGAGTCTGACCTCGCCGTCAAACAAACATTCAACCTCGCCTTCGAACAAAACATGATCTGACCTCGCCGTCATATCCAAACGTTCAACCTCGCCGCCGAACAAACATCCAACCTCGCCGCCGAACAAAATATGATCTGACCTCGCCGTCAAAAACAAACGTTCAACCTCGCCGCCGAACAAACATCCAACCTCGCCGCTGGACAAATGATGATCTTAAATATCTCTGACCTGGGGTTCACCCCTGGTAAATGGAACAAAAAGTACACTTGCATACCTGAAGCTACTCCGCTGGGAATGAGAGACTTAACTGAGCACACTCTGATCTGGGGTTCACCCTCAGAACCATAACGAACATCGGAATACTACTGCACAACGATCCCACTGTAGAACTTCAGCATCAGAACTATGTGAAACCCTGGCCCCTGGCCACTTCCAGCTTCAGCTAGAAAAGATCTTCAAGTACTTCTGAAGATAAGCATCCTTGGCCTTCAAGGATGGCAACTCTGCAGGAGGTATCTTTGACTTCAGTCTGAAGAGAATGATCCTTGGCCTTCAAGGATACATGGATATACCTTCAGGCAATTCCGCCTCTGCTATAGAGCATCCGAGACTTCAGTCAGGGATATACTTCGGCCTTCAGTCCGAAAAATGAATCCTAGGTCATTCATGACCTTGGGGATAACCTTGCCCTTAGGCACCTTCGCTTCAGCATGGGGAATCTATGACTTCAGTCAGAGAAATGGTATCCTGAGCCATTCATGACTCTACGGGGATTCAAACACTTTGCCTTCAGGCAAAACTCCGCTTCAGCTGGAGAAACATCTTCGACTTCAGTCAGAAAAAACACTATTCACTTGATCGCAATCAATCATCTTCTCAGGACAACTGACTTGGTCTTCAGACTCACACGAATTACTCTGTTGTATCTACAATTCCGGAACCTTGTCTTCAGCTACCTGTTGATTCATCAATCCGGAAATCTGAACTCACCGGAACCTTCTGATATCGCCATCGGGCGCTTACGAAATCCATCTTCAGATTAGACATCGTTGTTGGAGCAGACATATCATGCTGCTGAGGACTTCAAGAATCAACTTGAACAAACAGATCCGTCGGGCATCTTCAAGAATCGTCCTGAACTAATAACCTTTTTGGAGCAAACATTCTGGTTGGGTATTCCAGGAATCTTCCTGGGCAACTCTTGCTGGAGGCGCTATTGGGGAGCTCAAGTATCATACTAGGCGAACCACTCGGGAAGCTGTACTGGGGTCTTAAGAATCGTCTTAAGCGAACGGCCCTGCTGAGGAGTTCGAGAATCATCTTGAACTGAAGACTTTGCTGGGGATCTCAAAAATCATCTTGAGCGAGCAACTGCGGGGATCACACCGGGGTCTTTAAGAATCATCTCGCAAGCGGTCTGGCTGGGGAGAACATCAAGAATCGTCCTGAGCAACCGGTCTTTTGGTGGTACACCTGTAAAACAAGAATAATAATGACCTAGATCATGCTTATGATGCATATGCTTCTGCGCTATGCCCCACACGGTGGGAATGATATGCTAAATGCTGTGCAATCATGCATAATGCTATGCAGCGTTAAATGCTATGCAGTCATGCACAATGCTATGCAGTCATGCACAAAGATGCGATCCCATCAGCAAAATAAATGCCGAAGGGGAAATCCTCCTGTCAAGGAGAAGGAATCGCTCAGGTAGAGGAGTCATCCTGCTGAGGAGAACGTGAACACGCCAATATCAATCAGGCTCTGTCTGGGGAATTGATCTTCCGCGAACTGCTGCGGGGGAACAACTTCAGCTGACTGCTGCCGGGGACGAAGCTCTACGAGAACTTGGATCTGCTGATATCAATTGCGAGAATGAACTGCGCGGCCGTCTCGGCTACTCTTCCGGGGATGACAACTCTGTGGGGGAACCAACTTCAGCTGCTTAACACTCCACTGGGGAAAAACCAATCATGATCTGATCCACTTCCAAGGATTCGGATCCCTTGGACATCTGCAAACTCGGCTGAGGAAGGAGAAGTCATTCTGCTTCACTGGAGAGAGTGCGACTCTGGGGAAACACAACGTTAGCTGCCCCACGCTCTGCTGGGGAACATCGATCATGATCTGACCGACTTCCAAGGATTCTGCTTTTCTGCGGACTCAGCCGGGGAGAGAAATCATTCTACTTCGCTGGAGAGTGTGACTCTGATGGGGAATTTCAATTCTGCTGGGGAAGAAAGAATCATCTGACTTCGGGGGAGAGTACAACTCTGCAGAGGAATACAACATCAGCTGTTCCAACACTCTACTGGGGAAGAGGGAATCATCGAATCTTCAGGAGAGAGCCCGACTCTGGTGAGGAATCTCAATTCCACTGGAGACTTCAGTCTGGCACCATCAGTTACTGCATACTTCGGTATACGAACAGCTTCCTACGAGACCTGCACTTGTGACCCGGTGCGGGGGAAGACACCTGCTTCGGTGACTTTACTGGGGGAAAACACGAGCTTCAGCTTCCCAAACATTTCTATGAACTCTGCACTTGTGACCCGGTGCTGGGGAAAACGACATCATTCTTCGGTGCTTGACTCAGCTGATGAGGTGGCATTCCTTCAGGATGCGCTTGCTTGGGGGAGAGAATCACCTCTACCTGGAAGACATATCAATGCTCACCATTCTGATTCTGATTCTGCGGAGGAGAGACTACTGAACTCTGCCGGAGAAGGAGGACTCGCTCCGCTTCGGGGATATCAATCCTGGTCTGCTGAGGGTAATCTTGACCCTAATTTGATGAGGGGTGAACGCCATCTCAATCTGCTGCAGTCTCAAACTGTACAGGGGGAACAACCTCAAACTGTGCGCCTCTGCTGAGAAATAATCTTGATTCAACAATGTCAACACAGGGAATACATGCTACCAATCATGGAGCCAAGTAACAGGTTATGCTGTAGGATATCAACCCAATGACCACAAGGCTTCTTCAGAAGGTTCAGGTTTTGACGGGGTAACGACATGATTCCCCGATACTCAATTCTTGCCAGGGTGAACAAACTCATTTGAACAACTTGCCCCAGCGCAATTCAACTTGCCCCAATCCGACCTTTGGGAATAATTCATTCTGAGCCGAAAACAACTGGCAACAAGACAATCTTCAGAGGGCTTGCCCCAGCATCTGCACAACGGGAGGATTCATCCTCAACTAATCAACTCTCAGCATGGTCGGCTTCAATATCTCTGAAGTAGTTTGCCCCTGAACAAGCGATGAGCGGCTCAACATGCTCTGATCGAACACTGGAGGGATCTGCCCTTAAATCGCAAGGATTCCGGGTAACTGCCCCTGGTTGGGTCTCGAGAAGATTCACTTCCGATCAACCGCTGCTTGCATAAACTGCCCCATAATCAACTGATGCTCCGGGACTTGTCCTCGGACAAACTGATTCCAAACTCACAGGAAGTCATTGCCCCAAATTCACCGGGCTTCGCAGCATACCGTTCTGATCCAGACCTCTGACGATTCAGTCCTGATTGACTATTCCCTGTTGAAGTTCCTCCGTATCAGCTACCGACCTGCAACTAAAATTGTTTATTCACGAATAGTAATTTTAATGCAGTGTTCATGCAAATTTCGAAAAAATGTTGTACTGTCACTCATTTACGCGTCATGCTAGTGAGTGACGAATGAACCAAAGAGTTCAAACGTAGTGCTGATGCGATCAGTGAAAAATGTGATAAGGATATGATTTAGCAAATCATGAAGGAGTCAGGTTACTCAACCTTATCGTAATGCGCTTTCAGAATAAACCCTGCCTCAATTAGGTCTTTTAAGGGTTGTATCGCGGTCGGGTTCACGGTCCGTGAAACAAAGGATATTTGGCTCAAATTATGATTTGTACCCACCCCTTCTACGTGATGTTCTCCGATCCTAAAGTTCAGTTAACTCAGCTCGAGCGCTCTCCTCTTCGAGAGGTATGTTGAACATTGGGAACAACTGGTTAAAGAATTCACAAGGTGTTTCGGAGTGACAGTTACTCCTTTTCGTTTTCGGTGTCTGTATCTACACGACTTTGTCCTTGTTCGAGGATTTTCCTTTTTTATAATCCTTTCTTTTTCATTCTTTTGATTCCCTAACTTTTGCCTGGACTGACTCCTTTTGAGTTCTTTTCAATTTTTCTTTTTGAAGTCCAGCGGGATGCCCTGATTTTTGCCTAAGTATTTGCTTTCTAGCTTTTCTTTTTACTTAGCGGGCTTTCTTATTTCTCTTTTTTTCTTGGAACAAGTCGTGCGACACTGGTTGTCTTGATTGCTCCGAAAGGCTTGTAACTGTCTCACTCCTGATTGGTGAGGTTTAACCATTGTGGTTGATGAGGTACGACCTCTGGAGAGGAATATGATGTGATTGGTCCTCGAAGGACAACACTCCTCTATAAGACTTGAACGCTCGATCAAGCTAACTGACAACTACCCTGCCCCGGGTTAAGATGTGAGGGTTAAAAAGTCCGAAAGGAACTCCTACTTCTCGGCTCGAAGTGGTTAACAAGGGATTCTCTTCCTTATCTCTCCGGTGTTTAGGAGATTTGAAACAATGCCTTGTACGTCATCGGCAAAGTTTTATCTGAAAGCAATACGATCATTGGCTATGAGTATTCAGTTTCATCATCCTCCCTCCGCTCATTGCTAATCATAGTAAGAAATCGGAGTAAATAAGATGCAAATGTCAGTGTAATGCAATAAATGAGTGACAACGACATAACTAATTCAGAAAAATGCATCGTCACTTTATTAATATTACCATCCGAAACATACAATGTTTTAACAGCAAGTAGTAACTTAACAGAAAAGAAACTACAAATGCAAATGGTAAAAAGTCCGAGGACTGCCAATGTTGAGGACGTCTGCCTGTCTGGATCACTGGCTTCTGGAAATAACCCTCTGAATCTGCGAGCTCAAACAGCTGAGAGGTTGTCACGCACAACCAAGACTCCATCTGGAAAGGAAATACACCCTTGGTCGATCAATTGTTGTACTTTCGCCTGGAAAGCCTTGCAATCTTCAGTTGAATGCCCCGGAGATCCATCATGGTAACCGCAATGAACATGAGGATTGTACCCTGGAGGGTAAGGCTCAGGCACGGGCCTGAGAGCTTTCGGTTCCACCAAGGAATTCTGAATCAGCAGTGGAAGAATCTGGCTATAAGGCACAGGCACTGGCTGGAAAGAAGCATTCCTTTGTTCTAAGCGGTTGCGAGGTCTCTTGTGATCCTGGGGCTGGTATTCTTTTCGCCCAGGAGCAAGAGGTCGTCGTTTCTGAGTGGCTAAGGTCCCTCGTTTAGGCGCTTGCGTCCCTGAGCTTGATCCAGGTAGAAACTGCGAGCGAGGCGATTCAGTCATCAAAGGTTGAGGGACGTATTCGAGATCTTTCTCAGCTTCAGGCAAAGGAGTGAAATCATTCACCTCTTCTGCGGGGTAAGGGATGAACTTTCCCGATGCTCTTATGCCGCCCGACACAAGCCTAATGGTCCTCGAGTCAATAAGGTCTTGAATCTTATTCCGGAGAGCCTTACATGTTTCAACATGGTGCCCCGGTGCTCCTGAGTGGAAATCACAACGCATGCTTAGATCAACGTCTGGTGACACGTCATCTGGTGGATTTGAGGTCCGAAGCTTGAGAACACGGTTCTGAACCAGCAGCGGCAGCAACTGGGCATAACTCACAGGTAGTGGGTCCACAGCTCTATCAAGTAGCTTCTTCTTTCGACCATAACCTTCAGGGTTATTCTGAGATGCTCGGCGCGGCTGATGACGAGACAGGCCTCGAGCTTCATGCTGTGTAGAGGGTCCATGAAGTCCACTTGGCTTCAGCACAGGTGGCACTGACGGTAACGGAGGAAGCACTCTGGTCTCCTCCTTGGGTGCTTGACCACTTTCCTTATTTAGCATACTTCTCACCACTCCCATGAGAAAGCTCAACTGATTCTGCAGCTGCTGATTCTCCTCTCTGAGTACTTGCTGGTCCAGACGCACTGCCTGTATGTCATTCATGACCTGCCCCAGCTGGCTTTGGACTTTCCCCAGTTCAGCTTGTATCTGCTCCATTAGTCTGAGCTGCTAGATCCTGAGTCAAACCTGTCAACACAAGGGTTAGAAGACAAGTCCCGGCTTCTGCCATGCAAGATGAATTATGCTAATGTCATGGGTGTCTGTACGTTCAGGAGATCACCCCTGATTCTGGTGTCAACGTGCCAACATAGTGTCGATGCAATGATAAGACTGGATCCATTCATGGAAGAAAATATCTCATATTGCTCGGGACACCAGGATCAGGGTACGAAACGCGCCTGCAGCATAAACACATGCTAAAGGGATGCAAAAATGGATATGCGAGCTAATGCAAAATGCAGGCATGCAATAATATATCCAGGTGGCTGCTGTGGAGATTCGGTATCAACAGTCACTGATGAGAAGGAAACCCCGGTGTAAAACCTCTGATCTGATCTGCTGTGAATAACCATCTGGTAGGATCGAGATCAAACTCCTGCCCTGACGAGAATAAAGGCCTGATAGTAAAGACCCCGGGTGCAAGATCAAGGAATATCTGTTGATGAAGTCTTCGGACCCCAAATCACAAATCTGCCCTATCAAGAACAAAAATACAGCTGCTGATGAGATCTTCAAACCCCACTCAAAAATCTGCCCTGTCAAGAACAAAATAACAACTGCTGACGAGATCCTCAGACCCCATTCAAAAATCTGCTCCATCCAGAACAAACCTCTGATAACAATACCCTGATCAAAGCCTGCTCTATCAAGAACAGACAAACACCCGATGATAATATCCTTTGATCAAACCCTTGCTCTATCAAGAACATATCTGCAACTGAGAACCCAACATAACTGATTCACTGTCAAGAAAACCAGGTAGTCTGAGGGTCAAAGTTTCCTGCAACATCCCAACCCCACTCACAGGTATGATGGACCTAATCCACGGACCAAGGTACGGCACCCTATGCGGTTGTCAGCGTCACAGACATTCATGAGTGACAATACGATTCCCAGAAGGAGTGGCATCGTCAAGTCATGAAGAGGCCTCTCTTAGCTGACTTCCAAATGATCGGTCCCCAGAGTCGACAATCCTCACGTCTGGACTCCCCTCAGATCCTCAGGACCGGAAAGGAGCACCTCTGCAAGAATCTCGTCTGAGCGCAGATTTTCGTAGGGAACTGTGCCTGCTCAGCAGACAGGTTCGTCTACTACTTCTCCGCAACTATATCTAGGTGTGTACTCAAGCCCAGGTCCGGCTTCTCACTCACAGTAACATCCCTCTCCCACAGCAGCACAGATAATCATATCAAACTGGAAATAAAATGCGGGAAATAAAATGCGGGAAGTAAAGACACGATAAATAAACGCAACCCAACAAGCAAACACACAAACGATAGGATTGACTCGCGTAGGAGATGGGAAACGGTCCCAGCATAAGGGATGGGAAAAGTCCCTAGATGCCTTAAGTCCCCAGCAGAGTCGCCAGCTGTCGCTTGCGCGAAAATAAGGTGCCGGCATGACAGAAGAGTCGCCACCTTTCGTTATTTATCCCTCAGAGCGGGAAAGGAAACGATCGGAAAAACCTGACGAAAAAGGGTAAGACAAGGTCGTCGCAACCATTGTCTGGGTTCGGGAGTCGGTTACGCAAGGGGAAGGTATTAGCACCCCTCACGTCCGTCGTACTCGACGGGATCCTCGCTTGTTTGTTTACTTGGACGGGTTGGTTATAATCTATCTACCTATCAAGGCTGGCTAAAAAAAGAAAAGAAAAATGACTCGGCAAAGCATCGCGCTTTATGCCTACGTATTCTCATCAGAGAATGAGAAATCAGAGTCAACGTAGTTCGGCCTACTACGGGTGAAGGTGGGGAAGGTTGCTCGCTAGGACGTCGCATCCTATGCCTACGTACTTTCATCTGGTATGAAAGATCAGAGCAAACGTAGTTCGGGAAACTACAGGAAAAATGGCTCAACTAGGAGGGAGACTATCAAGTCCTACTGTTGTCATGCCATGGATTCATCCTATGGTTGAGGTTTGAACAGGGAACTCCTAGATGTTGTCATGCATAGGTTTCAACCTAAAAGTCTATCATCAAATCCTCATCAGAGGAAATGAGAGTCCTAAGGGATCATGTCAATGATACACCAAAACAGACAAAAGCATCAGCTTTTAACAGTAAAATGCATGCAATGCAAGTGAGGGAGGAAATGTGTGTGGGGCTTCAACCTCCACAAGCTCATCTCAACCTCAAGCCAGTCATGAAATAACAGTAATCATACTGAAAATAATCAACATGCCATCAAGCAACAACAGATAAGAGGAATGAAGTGCCATCAGGCAAACAAAACATGCATGCTAGAGAAAGAAAGAATCTATATCTAATCCTAACCCTAACACAGAATCTAAACAAATCTAAGCACTAAAGCAAGACCCTAAACAAGAGAAATCATTCCCAGTCTTCAAGCTTCAGAACAAGCTTACCAAAGAAAGGGAGCTAAGCAAGCAGACTCACAGTGTCTTCCTCAGGAAAGCACTAGGAGGTGTATACTCAGGAGTCATATCCTATGTGGCTCAACCACTGTGATAAGTTTACATTCCTCCTCAGGAGAAATTAAACTCACAAGCAGGCTCCAACATCACTGGATATTTAGGAAATCCTATTTGAACTAGTGGAACTAAATGAATAGACTCATAGGACCTTCCTCAGGAAAGTACTAGGAGGCTTCCACTTAGGAGTTGCATCCTATGTGGCTCAACAACTGTGATCAGTTTACATTCCTCCTCAGGAGAAATTAAACTCACAAGTTGGCTCCAACATCATTGGATACTTGAGAAATCCTAGATAAACTAATGGAACTAAGTGAATAGACCCATATGACCTTCCTCAGGAAAGTACTAGGAGGCTTCCACTTAGGAGTTGCATCCCATGTGGCTCAACAACAGGTGATCAGTTTACATTCCTCCTCAGGAGAAATTAAACTCACAAGTTGGCTCCAACATCATTGGATACTTGAGAAAGAGGTGAGAAGAAAGAATGAAAGTCATTCATAGTGCCTTCCTCAGGAAAGTACCATGAACTTCCTTTAAACTTCAGGATCTCAAACCTCACAGACAGGGAACAAGCAAAGCTCTGGGTCTCTGATTCTTGATCTACAATCTTCTCCTCATGATGCTCCCCATCAAGGTCTTCAAGACAACACAAGCCCCACAACAAATTCCCCACAATGAACCCCAAAGATGAACAGATAACCACAGGGTACACAAAATCAACAGGCAACTTCAGAAAATACCTAAAAATACTAAACCAATGGGGAAAAATCTAACAATTATTCATAAGGGTCCTCAACACCTACTCATAACATCTACATAGGCCTCTACCTAAAAATCAAGACAAAACTCAATCAAAGAAAGGGATTCTTCACCTAAACACAATCTAAACCCTAATTAGGATACCCTACATCTACCCTAATTAAACTAATCAAAAATTTAATTCTAAAATTCTAGAAAAAATCCTATGGGGAACTATGATTCATCATCTAATTGCACAAAAAAAGAGTGGATAAAAAACCCTAAGGGAAGGTCCTAAAACAATTCCTACAAAATCATGATACAAAATTAAACAATATAAAAGCTATTTAAAAGGAAAATCTATTAAAAATATCAAACTAAAAAATAAAATCCCATTTTTATTTTTATAATTTTCTACACATTTTCATCTAATCATAGAAAAAAGAAGAATTAAAAAATCATTTTTTATCATTTTTTAATGAATTTTCAAAGACAGAAAAATATTAAGAGAAAATTAAAACAATTAAATGAATTAAAGGGAGGGGGGGTGTGACAAGCACACGCGCTAGTTGAAAATAAATGGGCCAGCAAAGAAGGGGGGTGGGGATAACACATAAGCCCAGAACGCTGGCTTTAAGTGAAACGCCGCGTTTCACTCATTTTAAATCTTCCCTCCAACTCTCAGATTCGCTCACAGCCATTGGATTTGATGAATTGGTCAAACTTTGGAGAGGATCCAAGGGCTCTCCCTCATCGTCCCAAATATAACCTAGGGTTTTCAGAACCCTCCTTCCATGCACTCAAATTCGAGCTCCTCTACCTCTCTACTCAGGCCATGGTTTCACACGATCCAAACACGAAAATTGCTCTACTAAATGAGAGGAATAAAATGGTACGATTAGTTTTTCTTGATTCCACCTAGGTTGTTCTAACAGAATCTTGCAATGTCTTGGTACAACCATGTTCACTTGCTATCAACTGGTATCGACCTTCACCAAACTTCAGTCTAATGGTATACAGATATTCTTGATGTTATCCTGGTCATTTTAACCTAATTCATGTTACCTAAAACTCATTAAACAGCCAGTTATTGAAGATTAAAGAATCATGGCTCTGGTGTGAAACCTCACAAATCTTGCTCTAACTCTTAGGGTTACATCAACTAACCTAATGCATCAATTATATACCTAGGAAACTACTGAAAAGTGCATAAATTAGGGGAAGCATAGAGAGAAACCAACCTGTCAAAGAGAGGTGGTAGATGCTCGTGGAGATGGTTCCAAGGCTTGAAATGGCTTCAATGAGATCCTCTGAGGATGTACAAGTTTCTGTTTGCACTTGTTGTGAAAGAGAAGGCTTGTGGTGGAAGAATTCTTGAGTTGCTTGAACTTGAAGAAATTGCTTCAATGGCTATCTCTCCCTCTCTCTCCCCTCTGAAAATGCTCTCTATCACCAACCTTTATCACTTTCTGATGCACTCTCTATATAATAATCATTGGATGTTTCTAGATTCATCTAGAATGTGGTGGAAACTTCTTGAAATTCTCATGACATGCCAAGTTGCATATCTCATATCTCATATGTTATGCCTTGCAATTTTGTCTTAAATTCTCCTTACATGAGTTATTGAGAAGGGATGAGTGAAAAACAAGTTCATTTTTGGCTTATGTAGGGTTTTTCAACATTGCCTTCTTTTTCAAGTAATGACTTTTCAAAGCATCACCCATTTTTAGACCTCAAATGAAAATTATAGCTAAACCAATGTTCTCAAAATGGTTTTTCCAATCAAAATGATATATTGGATGACCTATTTTGGATTTGTGGATCTCCCAAATCACTTTTCAATTTCAACTTTTCAAAGTTATAAGCCATTTTTAGTTCATTTTTTGACCAATCATGTAATCTCATGCTATGAGCTTTTCCAACAATTTGTGACCTTCTTTCTAGACTTAAAATCACATTTTGAGCAACTTTCATGTTTTGAGTTTTTTCATTTGAGGCCTGGAAATAGGAGTTTTAGGCATTGGCTAAAATGACCTATAACTGACAAATGACCAAAATACCCCTGTCTTGTTCAAACCATAAGTTGAGTTCCACAAATCCAATCAAGGACTTCTACCACTCAAATTAAAGCTAAGAAGATGCTCTTCAACATTCATGTTGACCAAGAAATCATAGGAATCCTCCTACTAGGGCAAAAGTTGTCTGCAAGTTGGGTGACTTTCAAGGACCCAGATTCACACACCTCTGCTGACCTGTAATTTGTCAAAACCATAACTTGAGCTCTGCAACTCCTATCAAGGACTTCCACCACTCAAATTAAAGCTTAGAACAAGCTCTACAACATTCATGTTGTGGGGAAGATGAGATATCAATCACATCTAGAGCTAAAACTGCCTGGAATATAGGGATCAAATTAGGGTTTTTCCACTGACAATCCTCAGAAACCCTAACTCAAAACTTCTCAAACTCCTCAATCATGATGAGTTGGTCTAGGAATCATCTTTATAACATCTCTATGCATCATTACATGATCTCATGGCCCTTGGATTAAGTCACAACCTCCTCCAAATTTCAGTTAATCTAGGGTAGACCCAGTCAAAACCCTAATTCTACCATTCATGGTTGAATCTTCAGAATTCTTGCATAATGACTTCTCTGGGCTTCATGATGGCTATCAAGACATCTCATAAGCTTTCTCAAAACATCTAGTTCTTTCTCAAAGTCTCAGAATCATCTGAGGAGCACCCACAACTCTCAAGCTATGAAGCACACAACCCTGGTTTCAACCCACTCCTCTGAGGGTCTCCTGAACTTTCTGATGAAGGTATCCATTTTCAAACACTCAATGAATAAATAATTGTTGGTCAAATTTTGGGGTGCAACAGCTGCCCCTATTCAAACGGCTTGAACCTGACTGGGTGAGAAGCGAACGGCTCTCAACCAATCAAGGTGCGAGACGATTGAATACCGGTAAACCCGAAAATTTGCCAACTGCATGAGCACACGGTACTCTGCGGGGAACAAATCTTCGAATATTGCAACACTAGCCGCTCAACAACTAGCTGGAGAAATATCGATCTAACATCACCGTCAGTCATCCACATTAACTTCTTCTGATATTGCCTTCAGACAACCACAACATCCTCTTAGAGACACTCGACATCACTGTCGCACAAACATTATCTCTACTGGGGATTTAAAGAGTCTGACCTCGCCGTCAAACAAACATTCAACCTCGCCTTCGAACAAAACATGATCTGACCTCGCCGTCATATCCAAACGTTCAACCTCGCCGCCGAACAAACATCCAACCTCGCCGCCGAACAAAATATGATCTGACCTCGCCGTCAAAAACAAACGTTCAACCTCGCCGCCGAACAAACATCCAACCTCGCCGCTGGACAAATGATGATCTTAAATATCTCTGACCTGGGGTTCACCCCTGGTAAATGGAACAAAAAGTACACTTGCATACCTGAAGCTACTCCGCTGGGAATGAGAGACTTAACTGAGCACACTCTGATCTGGGGTTCACCCTCAGAACCATAACGAACATCGGAATACTACTGCACAACGATCCCACTGTAGAACTTCAGCATCAGAACTATGTGAAACCCTGGCCCCTGGCCACTTCCAGCTTCAGCTAGAAAAGATCTTCAAGTACTTCTGAAGATAAGCATCCTTGGCCTTCAAGGATGGCAACTCTGCAGGAGGTATCTTTGACTTCAGTCTGAAGAGAATGATCCTTGGCCTTCAAGGATACATGGATATACCTTCAGGCAATTCCGCCTCTGCTATAGAGCATCCGAGACTTCAGTCAGGGATATACTTCGGCCTTCAGTCCGAAAAATGAATCCTAGGTCATTCATGACCTTGGGGATAACCTTGCCCTTAGGCACCTTCGCTTCAGCATGGGGAATCTATGACTTCAGTCAGAGAAATGGTATCCTGAGCCATTCATGACTCTACGGGGATTCAAACACTTTGCCTTCAGGCAAAACTCCGCTTCAGCTGGAGAAACATCTTCGACTTCAGTCAGAAAAAACACTATTCACTTGATCGCAATCAATCATCTTCTCAGGACAACTGACTTGGTCTTCAGACTCACACGAATTACTCTGTTGTATCTACAATTCCGGAACCTTGTCTTCAGCTACCTGTTGATTCATCAATCCGGAAATCTGAACTCACCGGAACCTTCTGATATCGCCATCGGGCGCTTACGAAATCCATCTTCAGATTAGACATCGTTGTTGGAGCAGACATATCATGCTGCTGAGGACTTCAAGAATCAACTTGAACAAACAGATCCGTCGGGCATCTTCAAGAATCGTCCTGAACTAATAACCTTTTTGGAGCAAACATTCTGGTTGGGTATTCCAGGAATCTTCCTGGGCAACTCTTGCTGGAGGCGCTATTGGGGAGCTCAAGTATCATACTAGGCGAACCACTCGGGAAGCTGTACTGGGGTCTTAAGAATCGTCTTAAGCGAACGGCCCTGCTGAGGAGTTCGAGAATCATCTTGAACTGAAGACTTTGCTGGGGATCTCAAAAATCATCTTGAGCGAGCAACTGCGGGGATCACACCGGGGTCTTTAAGAATCATCTCGCAAGCGGTCTGGCTGGGGAGAACATCAAGAATCGTCCTGAGCAACCGGTCTTTTGGTGGTACACCTGTAAAACAAGAATAATAATGACCTAGATCATGCTTATGATGCATATGCTTCTGCGCTATGCCCCACACGGTGGGAATGATATGCTAAATGCTGTGCAATCATGCATAATGCTATGCAGCGTTAAATGCTATGCAGTCATGCACAAAGATGCGATCCCATCAGCAAAATAAATGCCGAAGGGGAAATCCTCCTGTCAAGGAGAAGGAATCGCTCAGGTAGAGGAGTCATCCTGCTGAGGAGAACGTGAACACGCCAATATCAATCAGGCTCTGTCTGGGGAATTGATCTTCCGCGAACTGCTGCGGGGGAACAACTTCAGCTGACTGCTGCCGGGGACGAAGCTCTACGAGAACTTGGATCTGCTGATATCAATTGCGAGAATGAACTGCGCGGCCGTCTCGGCTACTCTTCCGGGGATGACAACTCTGTGGGGGAACCAACTTCAGCTGCTTAACACTCCACTGGGGAAAAACCAATCATGATCTGATCCACTTCCAAGGATTCGGATCCCTTGGACATCTGCAAACTCGGCTGAGGAAGGAGAAGTCATTCTGCTTCACTGGAGAGAGTGCGACTCTGGGGAAACACAACGTTAGCTGCCCCACGCTCTGCTGGGGAACATCGATCATGATCTGACCGACTTCCAAGGATTCTGCTTTTCTGCGGACTCAGCCGGGGAGAGAAATCATTCTACTTCGCTGGAGAGTGTGACTCTGATGGGGAATTTCAATTCTGCTGGGGAAGAAAGAATCATCTGACTTCGGGGGAGAGTACAACTCTGCAGAGGAATACAACATCAGCTGTTCCAACACTCTACTGGGGAAGAGGGAATCATCGAATCTTCAGGAGAGAGCCCGACTCTGGTGAGGAATCTCAATTCCACTGGAGACTTCAGTCTGGCACCATCAGTTACTGCATACTTCGGTATACGAACAGCTTCCTACGAGACCTGCACTTGTGACCCGGTGCGGGGGAAGACACCTGCTTCGGTGACTTTACTGGGGGAAAACACGAGCTTCAGCTTCCCAAACATTTCTATGAACTCTGCACTTGTGACCCGGTGCTGGGGAAAACGACATCATTCTTCGGTGCTTGACTCAGCTGATGAGGTGGCATTCCTTCAGGATGCGCTTGCTTGGGGGAAAGAATCACCTCTACCTGGAAGACATATCAATGCTCACCATTCTGATTCTGATTCTGCGGAGGAGAGACTACTGAACTCTGCCGGAGAAGGAGGACTCGCTCCGCTTCGGGGATATCAATCCTGGTCTGCTGAGGGTAATCTTGACCCTAATTTGATGAGGGGTGAACGCCATCTCAATCTGCTGCAGTCTCAAACTGTACAGGGGGAACAACCTCAAACTGTGCGCCTCTGCTGAGAAATAATCTTGATTCAACAATGTCAACACAGGGAATACAGGCTACCAATCATGGAGCCAAGTAACAGGTTATGCTGTAGGATATCAACCCAATGACCGCAAGGCTTCTTCAGAAGGTTCAGGTTTTGACGGGGTAACGACATGATTCCCCGATACTCAATTCTTGCCAGGGTGAACAAACTCATTTGAACAACTTGCCCCAGCGCAATTCAACTTGCCCCAATCCGACCTTTGGGAATAATTCATTCTGAGCCGAAAACAACTGGCAACAAGACAATCTTCAGAGGGCTTGCCCCAGCATCTGCACAACGGGAGGATTCATCCTCAACTAATCAACTCTCAGCATGGTCGGCTTCAATATCTCTGAAGTAGTTTGCCCCTGAACGAGCGATGAGCGGCTCAACATGCTCTGATCGAACACTGGAGGGATCTGCCCTTAAATCGCAAGGATTCCGGGTAACTGCCCCTGGTTGGGTCTCGAGAAGATTCACTTCCGATCAACCGCTGCTTGCATAAACTGCCCCATAATCAACTGATGCTCCGGGACTTGTCCTCGGACAAACTGATTCCAAACTCACAGGAAGTCATTGCCCCAAATTCACCGGGCTTCGCAGCATACCGTTCTGATCCAGACCTCTGACGATTCAGTCCTGATTGACTATTCCCTGTTGAAGTTCCTCCGTATCAGCTACCGACCTGCAACTAAAATTGTTTATTCACGAATAGTAATTTTAATGCAGTGTTCATGCAAATTTCGAAAAAATGTTGTACTGTCACTCATTTACGCGTCATGCTAGTGAGTGACGAATGAACCAAAGAGTTCAAACGTAGTGCTGATGCGATCAGTGAAAAATGTGATAAGGATATGATTTAGCAAATCATGAAGGAGTCAGGTTACTCAACCTTATCGTAATGCGCTTTCAGAATAAACCCTGCCTCAATTAGGTCTTTTAAGGGTTGTATCGCGGTCGGGTTCACGGTCCGTGAAACAAAGGATATTTGGCTCAAATTATGATTTGTACCCACCCCTTCTACGTGATGTTCTCCGATCCTAAAGTTCAGTTAACTCAGCTCGAGCGCTCTCCTCTTCGAGAGGTATGTTGAACATTGGGAACAACTGGTTAAAGAATTCACAAGGTGTTTCGGAGTGACAGTTACTCCTTTTCGTTTTCGGTGTCTGTATCTACACGACTTTGTCCTTGTTCGAGGATTTTCCTTTTTTATAATCCTTTCTTTTTCATTCTTTTGATTCCCTAACTTTTGCCTGGACTGACTCCTTTTGAGTTCTTTTCAATTTTTCTTTTTGAAGTCCAGCGGGATGCCCTGATTTTTGCCTAAGTATTTGCTTTCTAGCTTTTCTTTTTACTTAGCGGGCTTTCTTATTTCTCTTTTTTTCTTGGAACAAGTCGTGCGACACTGGTTGTCTTGATTGCTCCGAAAGGCTTGTAACTGTCTCACTCCTGATTGGTGAGGTTTAACCATTGTGGTTGATGAGGTACGACCTCTGGAGAGGAATATGATGTGATTGGTCCTCGAAGGACAACACTCCTCTATAAGACTTGAACGCTCGATCAAGCTAACTGACAACTACCCTGCCCCGGGTTAAGATGTGAGGGTTAAAAAGTCCGAAAGGAACTCCTACTTCTCGGCTCGAAGTGGTTAACAAGGGATTCTCTTCCTTATCTCTCCGGTGTTTAGGAGATTTGAAACAATGCCTTGTACGTCATCGGCAAAGTTTTATCTGAAAGCAATACGATCATTGGCTATGAGTATTCAGTTTCATCATCCTCCCTCCGCTCATTGCTAATCATAGTAAGAAATCGGAGTAAATAAAATGCAAATGTCAGTGTAATGCAATAAATGAGTGACAACGACATAACTAATTCAGAAAAATGCATCGTCACTTTATTAATATTACCATCCGAAACATACAATGTTTTAACAGCAAGTAGTAACTTAACAGAAAAGAAACTACAAATGCAAATGGTAAAAAGTCCGAGGACTGCCAATGTTGAGGACGTCTGCCTGTCTGGATCACTGGCTTCTGGAAATAACCCTCTGAATCTGCGAGCTCAAACAGCTGAGAGGTTGTCACGCACAACCAAGACTCCATCTGGAAAGGAAATACACCCTTGGTCGATCAATTGTTGTACTTTCGCCTGGAAAGCCTTGCAATCTTCAGTTGAATGCCCCGGAGATCCATCATGGTAACCGCAATGAACATGAGGATTGTACCCTGGAGGGTAAGGCTCAGGCACGGGCCTGAGAGCTTTCGGTTCCACCAAGGAATTCTGAATCAGCAGTGGAAGAATCTGGCTATAAGGCACAGGCACTGGCTGGAAAGAAGCATTCCTTTGTTCTAAGCGGTTGCGAGGTCTCTTGTGATCCTGGGGCTGGTATTCTTTTCGCCCAGGAGCAAGAGGTCGTCGTTTCTGAGTGGCTAAGGTCCCTCGTTTAGGCGCTTGCGTCCCTGAGCTTGATCCAGGTAGAAACTGCGAGCGAGGCGATTCAGTCATCAAAGGTTGAGGGACGTATTCGAGATCTTTCTCAGCTTCAGGCAAAGGAGTGAAATCATTCACCTCTTCTGCGGGGTAAGGGATGAACTTTCCCGATGCTCTTATGCCGCCCGACACAAGCCTAATGGTCCTCGAGTCAATAAGGTCTTGAATCTTATTCCGGAGAGCCTTACATGTTTCAACATGGTGCCCCGGTGCTCCTGAGTGGAAATCACAACGCATGCTTAGATCAACGTCTGGTGACACGTCATCTGGTGGATTTGAGGTCCGAAGCTTGAGAACACGGTTCTGAACCAGCAGCGGCAGCAACTGGGCATAACTCACAGGTAGTGGGTCCACAGCTCTATCAAGTAGCTTCTTCTTTCGACCATAACCTTCAGGGTTATTCTGAGATGCTCGGCGCGGCTGATGACGAGACAGGCCTCGAGCTTCATGCTGTGTAGAGGGTCCATGAAGTCCACTTGGCTTCAGCACAGGTGGCACTGACGGTAACGGAGGAAGCACTCTGGTCTCCTCCTTGGGTGCTTGACCACTTTCCTTATTTAGCATACTTCTCACCACTCCCATGAGAAAGCTCAACTGATTCTGCAGCTGCTGATTCTCCTCTCTGAGTACTTGCTGGTCCAGACGCACTGCCTGTATGTCATTCATGACCTGCCCCAGCTGGCTTTGGACTTTCCCCAGTTCAGCTTGTATCTGCTCCATTAGTCTGAGCTGCTAGATCCTGAGTCAAACCTGTCAACACAAGGGTTAGAAGACAAGTCCCGGCTTCTGCCATGCAAGATGAATTATGCTAATGTCATGGGTGTCTTTACGTTCAGGAGATCACCCCTGATTCTGGTGTCAACGTGCCAACATAGTGTCGATGCAATGATAAGACTGGATCCATTCATGGAAGAAAATATCTCATATTGCTCGGGACACCAGGATCAGGGTACGAAACGCGCCTGCAGCATAAACACATGCTAAAGGGATGCAAAAATGGATATGCGAGCTAATGCAAAATGCAGGCATGCAATAATATATCCAGGTGGCTGCTGTGGAGATTCGGTATCAACAGTCACTGATGAGAAGGAAACCCCGGTGTAAAACCTCTGATCTGATCTGCTGTGAATAACCATCTGGTAGGAT
This sequence comes from Lathyrus sativus, assembly GCA_963859935.3. Lineage (NCBI taxonomy): Eukaryota > Viridiplantae > Streptophyta > Magnoliopsida > Fabales > Fabaceae > Lathyrus > Lathyrus sativus. The sequence continues at coordinate 299,790,466 of OZ012738.1, read as the reverse complement.
CGAGATCAAACTCCTGCCCTGACGAGAATAAAGGCCTGATAGTAAAGACCCCGGGTGCAAGATCAAGGAATATCTGTTGATGAAGTCTTCGGACCCCAAATCACAAATCTGCCCTATCAAGAACAAAAATACAGCTGCTGATGAGATCTTCAAACCCCACTCAAAAATCTGCCCTGTCAAGAACAAAATAACAACTGCTGACGAGATCCTCAGACCCCATTCAAAAATCTGCTCCATCCAGAACAAACCTCTGATAACAATACCCTGATCAAAGCCTGCTCTATCAAGAACAGACAAACACCCGATGATAATATCCTTTGATCAAACCCTTGCTCTATCAAGAACATATCTGCAACTGAGAACCCAACATAACTGATTCACTGTCAAGAAAACCAGGTAGTCTGAGGGTCAAAGTTTCCTGCAACATCCCAACCCCACTCACAGGTATGATGGACCTAATCCACGGACCAAGGTACGGCACCCTATGCGGTTGTCAGTGTCACAGACATTCATGAGTGACAATACGATTCCCAGAAGGAGTGGCATCGTCAAGTCATGAAGAGGCCTCTCTTAGCTGACTTCCAAATGATCGGTCCCCAGAGTCGACAATCCTCACGTCTGGACTCCCCTCAGATCCTCAGGACCGGAAAGGAGCACCTCTGCAAGAATCTCGTCTGAGCGCAGATTTTCGTAGGGAACTGTGCCTGCTCAGCAGACAGGTTCGTCTACTACTTCTCCGCAACTATATCTAGGTGTGTACTCAAGCCCAGGTCCGGCTTCTCACTCACAGTAACATCCCTCTCCCACAGCAGCACAGATAATCATATCAAACTGGAAATAAAATGCGGGAAATAAAATGCGGGAAGTAAAGACGCGATAAATAAACGCAACCCAACAAGCAAACACACAAACGATAGGATTGACTCGCGTAGGAGATGGGAAACGGTCCCAGCATAAGGGATGGGAAAAGTCCCTAGATGCCTTAAGTCCCCAGCAGAGTCGCCAGCTGTCGCTTGCGCGAAAATAAGGTGCCGGCATGACAGAAGAGTCGCCACCTTTCGTTATTTATCCCTCAGAGCGGGAAAGGAAACGATCGGAAAAACCTGACGAAAAAGGGTAAGACAAGGTCGTCGCAACCATTGTCTGGGTTCGGGAGTCGGTTACGCAAGGGGAAGGTATTAGCACCCCTCACGTCCGTCGTACTCGACGGGATCCTCGCTTGTTTGTTTACTTGGACGGGTTGGTTATAATCTATCTACCTATCAAGGCTGGCTAAAAAAAGAAAAGAAAAATGACTCGGCAAAGCATCGCGCTTTATGCCTACGTATTCTCATCAGAGAATGAGAAATCAGAGTCAACGTAGTTCGGCCTACTACGGGTGAAGGTGGGGAAGGTTGCTCGCTAGGACGTCGCATCCTATGCCTACGTACTTTCATCTGGTATGAAAGATCAGAGCAAACGTAGTTCGGGAAACTACAGGAAAAATGGCTCAACTAGGAGGGAGACTATCAAGTCCTACTGTTGTCATGCCATGGATTCATCCTATGGTTGAGGTTTGAACAGGGAACTCCTAGATGTTGTCATGCATAGGTTTCAACCTAAAAGTCTATCATCAAATCCTCATCAGAGGAAATGAGAGTCCTAAGGGATCATGTCAATGATACACCAAAACAGACAAAAGCATCAGCTTTTAACAGTAAAATGCATGCAATGCAAGTGAGGGAGGAAATGTGTGTGGGGCTTCAACCTCCACAAGCTCATCTCAACCTCAAGCCAGTCATGAAATAACAGTAATCATACTGAAAATAATCAACATGCCATCAAGCAACAACAGATAAGAGGAATGAAGTGCCATCAGGCAAACAAAACATGCATGCTAGAGAAAGAAAGAATCTATATCTAATCCTAACCCTAACACAGAATCTAAACAAATCTAAGCACTAAAGCAAGACCCTAAACAAGAGAAATCATTCCCAGTCTTCAAGCTTCAGAACAAGCTTACCAAAGAAAGGGAGCTAAGCAAGCAGACTCACAGTGTCTTCCTCAGGAAAGCACTAGGAGGTGTATACTCAGGAGTCATATCCTATGTGGCTCAACCACTGTGATCAGTTTACATTCCTCCTCAGGAGAAATTAAACTCACAAGCAGGCTCCAACATCACTGGATATTTAGGAAATCCTATTTGAACTAGTGGAACTAAATGAATAGACTCATAGGACCTTCCTCAGGAAAGTACTAGGAGGCTTCCACTTAGGAGTTGCATCCTATGTGGCTCAACAACTGTGATCAGTTTACATTCCTCCTCAGGAGAAATTAAACTCACAAGTTGGCTCCAACATCATTGGATACTTGAGAAATCCTAGATAAACTAATGGAACTAAGTGAATAGACCCATATGACCTTCCTCAGGAAAGTACTAGGAGGCTTCCACTTAGGAGTTGCATCCCATGTGGCTCAACAACAGGTGATCAGTTTACATTCCTCCTCAGGAGAAATTAAACTCACAAGTTGGCTCCAACATCATTGGATACTTGAGAAAGAGCTGAGAAGAAAGAATGAAAGTCATTCATAGTGCCTTCCTCAGGAAAGTACCATGAACTTCCTTCAAACTTCAGGATCTCAAACCTCACAGACAGGGAACAAGCCAAGCTCTGGGTCTCTGATTCTTGATCTACAATCTTCTCCTCATGATGCTCCCCATCAAGGTCTTCAAGACAACACAAGCCCCACAACAAATTCCCCACAATGAACCCCAAAGATGAACAGATAACCACAGGGTACACAAAATCAACAGGCAACTTCAGAAAATACCTAAAAATACTAAACCAATGGGGAAAAATCTAACAATTATTCATAAGGGTCCTCAACACCTACTCATAACATCTACATAGGCCTCTACCTAAAAATCAAGACAAAACTCAATCAAAGAAAGGGATTCTTCACCTAAACACAATCTAAACCCTAATTAGGATACCCTACATCTACCCTAATTAAACTAATCAAAAATTTAATTCTAAAATTCTAGAAAAAATCCTATGGGGAACTATGATTCATCATCTAATTGCACAAAAAAAGAGTGGATAAAAAACCCTAAGGGAAGGTCCTAAAACAATTCCTACAAAATCATGATACAAAATTAAACAATATAAAAGCTATTTAAAAGGAAAATCTATTAAAAATATCAAACTAAAAAATAAAATCCCATTTTTATTTTTATAATTTTCTACACATTTTCATCTAATCATAGAAAAAAGAAGAATTAAAAAATCATTTTTTATCATTTTTTAATGAATTTTCAAAGACAGAAAAATATTAAGAGAAAATTAAAACAATTAAATGAATTAAAGGGAGGGGGGTGTGACAAGCACACGCGCTAGTTGAAAATAAATGGGCCAGCAAAGAAGGGGGGTGGGGATAGCACATAAGCCCAGAACGCTGGCTTTAAGTGAAACGCCGCGTTTCACTCATTTTAAATCTTCCCTCCAACTCTCAGATTCGCTCACAGCCATTGGATTTGATGAATTGGTCAAACTTTAGAGAGGATCCAAGGGCTCTCCCTCATCGTCCCAAATATAACCTAGGGTTTTCAGAACCCTCCTTCCATGCACTCAAATTCGAGCTCCTCTACCTCTCTACTCAGGCCATGGTTTCACACGATCCAAACACGAAAATTGCTCTACTAAATGAGAGGAATAAAATGGTACGATTAGTTTTTCTTGATTCCACCTAGGTTGTTCTAACAGAATCTTGCAATGTCTTGGTACAACCATGTTCACTTGCTATCAACTGGTATCGACCTTCACCAAACTTCAGTCTAATGGTATACAGATATTCTTGATGTTATCCTGGTCATTTTAACCTAATTCATGTTACCTAAAACTCATTAAACAGCCAGTTATTGAAGATTAAAGAATCATGGCTCTGGTGTGAAACCTCACAAATCTTGCTCTAACTCTTAGGGTTACATCAACTAACCTAATGCATCAATTATATACCTAGGAAACTACTGAAAAGTGCATAAATTAGGGGAAGCATAGAGAGAAACCAACCTGTCAAAGAGAGGTGGTAGATGCTCGTGGAGATGGTTCCAAGGCTTGAAATGGCTTCAATGAGATCCTCTGAGGATGTACAAGTTTCTGTTTGCACTTGTTGTGAAAGAGAAGGCTTGTGGTGGAAGAATTCTTGAGTTGCTTGAACTTGAAGAAATTGCTTCAATGGCTATCTCTCCCTCTCTCTCCCCTCTGAAAATGCTCTCTATCACCAACCTTTATCACTTTCTGATGCACTCTCTATATAATAATCATTGGATGTTTCTAGATTCATCTAGAATGTGGTGGAAACTTCTTGAAATTCTCATGACATGCCAAGTTGGATATCTCATATCTCATATGTTATGACTTGCAATTTTGTCTTAAATTCTCCTTACATGAGTTATTGAGAAGGGATGAGTGAAAAACAAGTTCATTTTTGGCTTATGTAGGGTTTTTCAACATTGCCTTCTTTTTCAAGTAATGACTTTTCAAAGCATCACCCATTTTTAGACCTCAAATGAAAATTCTAGCTAAACCAATGTTCTCAAAATGGTTTTTCCAATCAAAATGATATATTGGATGACCTATTTTGGATTTGTGGATCTCCCAAATCACTTTTCAATTTCAACTTTTCAAAGTTATAAGCCATTTTTAGTTCATTTTTTGACCAATCATGTAATCTCATGCTATGAGCTTTTCCAACAATTTGTGACCTTCTTTCTAGACTTAAAATCACATTTTGAGCAACTTTCATGTTTTGAGTTATTTCATTTGAGGCTTGGAAATAGGAGTTTTAGGCATTGGCTAAAATGACCTATAACTGACAAATGACCAAAATACCCCTGTCTTGTTCAAACCATAAGTTGAGTTCCACAAATCCAATCAAGGACTTCTACCACTCAAATTAAAGCTACGAAGATGCTCTTCAACATTCATGTTTACCAAGAAATCATAGGAATCCTCCTACTAGGGCAAAAGTTGTCTGCAAGTTGGGTGACTTTCAAGGACCCAGATTCACACACCTCTGCTGACCTGTAATTTGTCAAAACCATAACTTGAGCTCTGCAACTCCTATCAAGGACTTCCACCACTCAAATTAAAGCTTAGAACAAGCTCTACAACATTCATGTTGTGGGGAAGATGAGATATCAATCACATCTAGAGCTAAAACTGCCTGGAATATAGGGATCAAATTAGGGTTTTTCCACTGACAATCCTCAGAAACCCTAACTCAAAACTTCTCAAACTCCTCAATCATGATGAGTTGGTCTAGGAATCATCTTTATAACATCTCTATGCATCATTACATGATCTCATGGCCCTTGGATTAAGTCACAACCTCCTCCAAATTTCAGTTAATCTAGGGTAGACCCAGTCAAAACCCTAATTCTACCATTCATGGTTGAATCTTCAGAATTCTTGCATAATGACTTCTCTGGGCTTCATGATGGCTATCAAGACATCTCATAAGCTTTCTCAAAACATCTAGTTCTTTCTCAAAGTCTCAGAATCATCTGAGGAGCACCCACAACTCTCAAGCTATGAAGCACACAACCCTGGTTTCAACCCACTCCTCTGAGGGTCTCCTGAACTTTCTGATGAAGGTATCCATTTTCAAACACTCAATGAATAAATAATTGTTGGTCAAATTTTGGGGTGCAACACTATCCGCAACATTGTTTAAAGTCAGTTCACCGTGTTACAGGTTCTTGGTGAAATTGATGGCTTTTGAATCAATGAGATCTTGTACCACGTATTTCAAAGTTTTGCAGTTTTCAATGTTATGTCCGGGAGCTCCAGAATGGAATTCGCAACGGGCATTTGCATCATAGCCGGGAGGTAGAACAGCTGGGGGAGCCTTCATTTCTCTCAACTGCACCAATGAACCTCTAAGCAAGAGCGGAAGCAACCTAGTGTACGTTGTCGGAATAGGATCAAATTTTTTCTCAGGTTTCCTTTGTCTTGGCGGACCTTGATAATAGTTTTGACGTTGTTGTTGATAGGGAGCTTGAGCAGCCGGTTGACTTACGGGTATGGAGAGAGGCTGATTTGGAGTAATTGCGGCCACATGATGATAAGAGCCTTGGTATGCTTTGGCCTTCCCTTTGTCCATAAAAGCAGCGCTCGTTTTGCCTTCCCTTTTCCTTGCAAAACCTTGGTAGGGCTTCTTAGAAGCTCCATCAGCAATTTGAATCTTTCCAATCTTTATCATATTCTCTATCCTCTCACCAGCCATCACTAAATCTGAGAACACAGTAGATGTGCATCCAGCCAAGTGTTCTAGGAAAGGGCCTTGAAGAGTCCCCATGAACATATCGGTCAATTCTCTTTCAAGAAGAGGAGGTTGGACTCTAGCAGCTAGGTCCCTCCACCTTTGAGCATAGTCCTTGAACGCTTCACCGGATTTCTGGGTCAAGCCTTGGAGTTGCGTGCGATTGGGTGCCATATCAGAGTTGTATTGGTAGTGTTTCAGAAATGCCTCGGCTAACTCTTTCCAAGTCTTGATGTGTGTACCTTCTAACTGCATGTACCATTCAAGGGAAGCTCCACTGAGGCTATCTTGAAAGAAATGCATTAGTAGTTTTTCATCGTCAGAGTAGGCAGCCATCTTCCTGCAATAAGATCGGATGTGAGTTCGGGGACAGCTTGTCCCTTTGTATTTTTCAAAATCAGGGACTTTGAACTTGAGCGGAATCTTAACACCGGGTACCAAACACATATCCGCAGCCTCTAACCCAAAAGTGCTTGGGCCTTGTAGTCCTTTGACCGTCTCTTGCAAGGCGAGTACCTTCTTTTCCAAGTCAGTAGTTGGTGCTCCAGAGCCGTCTGCAGCCAAGTCATTGTGAGAGTTGTAGAAACCTTCGTGATCATCAAAGTGGATTTGAGGGGTAGTCGTACCACTACGAGGAATAGGGATTGCACCCGCGCCAGCAGGAGTAGGGATCGTGCCACTAGGAACGGGGATTGCATTTGTAGGAGTTGGAACGACTTCGCCAGGAGTGGGAGTTGAGCCTACAGTAGTAGGAACTGGAGTGTTGGCAGCGTTTCTCTCCATGGCTTGCTTCAACTCTTCTTGTCCTTTAGCCATAGCATGGATGACTTCCATCAACTGGCCCATCTGAGTCTTCATGTGGGTCATCTCGTCTCTGAAGGCGGCTTGGGTCTGTTCAATTTGATCCATCAGTAATCTTTGCTTGCCGCGAGTGTAGTAGGGATGTTGGGAAGTCAGCTTGTTTACTGCGAATGGAGGTCAAGTTTTGTAAGTTTTTGGTTTTGTTTTTATGAAATGCGACATGATGTGTATGGAATGCATATGAATAATGTTATGCGCAAAGCTCCTAGTAACCTTCTTAGTTATCGTTGAGAATATAAACATTTTCCATTGCAATTAATCAGAAGAGACATAATAGAACAAACTCTCATCTCATTAAGGCTCGAAGCCAAGTTCAAATACAAAATACAAAAGATACATTTCTTAAGCAAATTACAAATCGACTCTAAATGTGACTCCTTGGGCTCTGCGGATAGCCTCTAAATCTGTAACAAGTTCCCCCATTGTTTCCTTGCAAAACTTCACAAAGTCGAACACAGGGACAGGAGTGTTTTCAGGAGTCATCACTTGATCGGCTACCTTCAATCTTTCAGGGATCTGCTGAAGCACAAAGTTGGAGAATCCCGCCAAGTTTATGAATTTTTCCTTCCACTCCTCATAGAGAATTTGGAGATCATGGATGACGTCGTCTCTCTGAAGTACCGCAGCTTCTGCCTGATGACAACTTTCTTCCCAGTAGTGGCAGCTGTCCTTCAACTCTAGATATAGCTCATCATATATTCCATCTTTCAGTCTTCAGATCTCTTCGATAGCTCTACCCAACTGGTACTCTGCTTGCATGAAGTCTCGCTGCGCATTCTCCTTTTCCAATAGCTCACGAGCTAATTGATCTTCGCAACCTTTCATAATGCCTTTCAACTTGTGAATCTGAGCTTCAAATTTTTCCCTTTCATCTTTCTTCATCTGGGTGGCTATTCTCACATCATTTTCTAAGTCTCTGACCTTTCGCCACACTTGGTCCAATTTTTCATTTTGGTGATCCAAGTCGGCTTTGGCGTTTTTGAGAGCTCCACCAACCCATTCTTTCTTTCCTTTCTCTTCCCTAGCCCTTTTCCTGCTATCCTCGAACTTTTCTTTCAACTCTTTGCTTTTGTCTTCCCAAGCTTCGCTTTTCTGCTTAGTCTCGTTGAGTCGAATTCGAAGCTGAGTGTTCTCATCTTCAAGTTCCTGGATCTTAGCCTTAAGTTTCTCCATATCTTCGGGTAAGATAGGCTCGGGTTCAGGATGAGATGGGAAAACAGATGCATCAAAGATAAAAGGTAATCTGACCTCTTTCACTCTCTCTTTTACCCATTTGACATAAGGTTCACGAGCAAGGATGTTCTTCCGCCCATTGTCTGGATTGCTTCTTTGGATGTTTACCCATGCTCTTCTTGCTCTTCGTACAGACGGATCACTTGGATCGGCCGTATTGACAAGGAATGGCACCAAATCTTCTTCCTTAGGAGGGTCATCCATGGAGTGTCCAAATTGTCTCTTGAGTAACACCGGGTTGTAATTGATGCAACCTTGTGTCCCCACAAGAGGCACGTTGGGAAATTCTCCACAAGAAAAGATAATATCTTTGGTTTCCCATTCCCTCTTGTACCATGTGATGGAACTAGCGGTGAGTGAAGCGAATCTTTGAGGCCATGAGAGTTCCTTGGAAGCAAAAGGACCTTTTTCGGGCATGTGGGTCCTTAGCCACTTATGCAGGAGTGGGGCGCAACAAAGGAACATTCCACCTCCTTTTGTATGTCTTGTATGGAGTGTGTGGTAGAAGTCATCTAAGAGGAAAGGCACAGGGTTCTTGGTCAAGAAGATTTCAACAGCTACTTGGTCCACAAAATTTTCCCCATTTGGAAACATCACAATTCCGTAGACTAAGAGTGCTAGAATTGAACCACATATTTCCCATTTCTCTTCCTTGGCATACTTCCACGCTTGTTCTTCCAAGAATTTCCTTGAGAAACCCCTAGCTACTTTGGGTGCCCAATTGGCTATCACATCTGATGTAGGAATCCCTAAGGCAGAAGCCACTTTCTTCAACGTGAACTCTTCTTCGAGCTTGGGAAAAGGATTGCGATCTTTGATGGAGAGGTTCAAGATCTTCTCAAATTCTTCCAAAGTAGGAGCTATCTGAAAATCGGCGAAGGTGAAACAACGGAAAGACGTGTCATAGTACTGAGCCAAGGCTGTGAGAGCTTCAAACTCCACCTTCTCTGTCAACAGATCCAAAATTCTCCCATAAGAAGAGTGAAATTTGTTGTGCTTGATGGGAGTGATCTTGGCACTTAGAGCTTTTAGACTGTCGATTGAAGGATCTTTGTATTTGAAAGTGAAAGTGCTCTTTCGGTCGGTTTTCTTGTTTAGCTTCATTGTTCCTAAATTCACATTCATCATGACTGCTTCTGAAAAATGCTTATATCTGCAACAAGAACAAGACACTAAGAGCTTTGTTTTTTTATTTATTTATGAAGTATGTATGTATGAACGGATGCAGAATTCGAGCATATGGGTTCATAAGTCCGTGGTATGGATATGGTCGATACTGTCTGCTTTATGGAAAAGGTTCTCACAAGGTGTGATCTAGGGTTTAAAAGGGATCCCAAAGTCATGGATTCATATGACTGTTCATCCTACATGACATGAATATGTCGGAGGATGACTCCATCACATGAATCTCTTTTGGGTGAGGTCCTCGTATCGACCCACATGAGAAGAACTTCTCGGGGGCCCATACTACGAGACACATCGACATTGGGTTCTAGACAAGGATTTCAGAGTCATGGACTTTCTTGACTGTTTGTTACGTATATCAGTCATTGCCAGGCAACAACTCCATCAAGAAAGTCTCTTCTGAACGAGGTCTTCGTATCGATCCACACGAGAAGAGCTTCTCGAGGACCCATACTACGCGACCATCAATCTTAGTTGGCCAAAGGTTTAGGGTTCTAAAAGGTCCTTAGAGTAATGGAATCTTGAGAAAACGTTGATCAAACACGCCAAGAGATTGACGGTTCTCATCATTCTCAAATGAATCTACTCTAAGCGAGGTTCTCGTATCGACTATCACGAGATGAGCATCTCGGAAGCCCATACTACTCAACCTCTCATATCTCAATTTTAACATTCTAGACTCGGGTGTAGAGCCTTTCCCTCAAGGTTTGCCACCAAAGTTTTCAATCCATACCAAGAACCAATGAAGCCAAACACGGTGAGATACAATTAAAAAAAACAAGGAAAGCGATAAACAAGCAAAAAGGAAAGAACCCAAACACGCCAAAACAACCTAGGTTAGGCTTGACTCGCTTAGGAAAAAGTCCCCAGCAGAGTCGCCAGCTATCGCTACGCGAAAAATGACACAGAGTCGCCACCGGATTTTATTTATCCCACGGGGGGAAAGGGAAATAACGATAAAACCTCTGGGAAAAGAGCGTGGTCATTGCAACCAAGTCTTGGGGTTCGGGAGTCGGTTATGCGAGGGGAAGGTATTAACACCCCCTCGCATCCATCGTACTCGATGGGAACCTCCTAGGTTATTTTGCGTGAATGGGTGTTTTTATTCTAAAAGTTTGCTTGCTTACGGAAAAGAGGGGTTGGTTTATTTATTTTAATGCTCGCCAAGGATTGTGGCCCTTGTGCCTACGTATCCTCACTTAAAAGAAGTGAAGAATCAGAGCTCCGTAGTTCGGAGGCTTATGAAATAGTCGTTTGTTGGTTGATTTTATACCTTGAAAAAAGGGTTTTTGATTGGTGCCCTAAGGCGAAAATAGGTTTGATGAGTTGATGTTATTTTTAAGTTTCTTAAGAGAAATTGTTCTTGATTAGGATTATACACAGAAGACTTTGGATAGAAACGAATGTTTCGAATAACCAAGTCGAGCGCCTTGTATCCAAAACATTCGGAACGAGTGTAGGAGGACTCCATTCTCATTCCTTTTCTACCACTTTAAAGTTCGTGGTGCATAATTCTAATTGTTTATGTTATTGTGTTTTGGATTTTTTATGAGAAAAGAGAACCACTTGATGTTGGATCAAGGTTTATTGTTTGTAAGAGTATTTGAGGTGATATGAACAAGGTCGATGGCGGACGCACAAGGCGGCCGACTTACAAGGGTTGAAAATGGCTCGATAAAATCGAGAGTTTGTTTTTGAAAATGGTTTTTGGAATCAAAAGTCACCAAGGACAATAGCAACATTCATACTAAAATATACAAACATATCGGGTTATTCGCATAAAAAAAATTGAGACATGCAATAAAAACGGCACGATGTGCCATCAAGGAGTTCGCCGTGCGAACTCTTTGAGAAAAAAAATTTTTGGAGGTAAAATATCGAAAAAAGTAGCAAAACAGTGGTGTAACACGGGTGGCCGTGTTGTGATGTCTGAAAAAAAATGAGTTTTAGGGCAAACAGGGGTGCAACACGGGTGGCCGTGTTGTGTGACACGACCCGTGTTGTGATGTCTGGGGTTTTTTTGGATGTTGAAATGTCAAACAAAAGTGCAACACGGGTGGCCGTGTTGTGTGACACGGCCCGTGTTGCGTGACACGGGTGGCCGTGTTGTGTGACACGGCCCGTGTCGTGCTACCAGAGTAAAAAACCTAACTTTTCTATGTTTTTCTTTCGTTTTTGTGGTTTCTTAAGAACGGTTCCTTGGTCCCTTTGGAACCTTTACATGATATGTACAGTTCAACACATAAAAGAGTATATGAGAGCAAAGAAATAAAAAGAGAAAAGTTTGAGGAAATGGATACCCAAGAGTTTCTTCTTCTTGCAAGTCCTCCTTGGTTTTGCTTTACTACTCACTCTATGTTGTGAAGGTTCTGCTCTTTAGTGGTTCTCTTGGTTCTATCTCACCCTCTCTTTTCTAGTTTGCAAAGCTTCCTATTTTTCTGATTTTTTAGGATATTGTTTGCTCTCTCTATTTTGTGGTTTTGCAAGTGTGTAGAATGGATGAATGTGTAGTGAATGAATGTTTTTATCCTCTTCTTTACAGCCCCCCCTCTTATCTCTCCACTCTAGGGTTTTCACTCCTTCCCACACTTCAGATTTTTCATGGGGCAATGTTTCTTACCACCTTTCCTTATGTCACTCTCTTTCTTTCCATTTCCATGCAAGGTGCTATGCTGCATTTTCTGCACTACTTTCCTATGCTATTTTTCTGCAGCACCTTGTGCCTTGCACCCATTTTGTTGGCTTGTGCTTGGACAGCTCCTCTTGGTCAATGCTACCAATTCTTGACAGCATTTTGAAAATTCTGATGTGTATAAGCATTGTCACATGTTATGCCTTTGGTCTTGTGACATGTAGATTTTGTGACATGAGGAAATTTGTCACTTTTGCATGGGACTATTTTGCTTATGATTAACATGCATAATCTTGGTCTTAAAACAATCCAATGTTGATTTAATCCTTACATATTTCTTGGATGTTTGTAAGCATAAGGTGGACTTGGTGTGGCATGAATTTGATTAGAAGCTTGAATGAAGATTAGAAATAAATTCTAATCATTACTTAGAGTTGGATATATTGTAACAAATGACCTTCTTGTAATGTCATAAAGTTTCTCTTGGTAATATTATTGCCTCTAATCTTGAATGATGGATTTCCCTAGAACCATTATGCTTGAAATGGATGAAGTCTTGAATTATGGACTTGCATATCCTAACATTTTGTCAAGTAACTTCTCTTTGAAGAAATCTACAAGAATAGACTTTCCAATTTAGATCAAACCTTAAATGATGAACCTTTCCTTCCATTTAGTCCAAGATAGACAAGTTATCTCATGGAAAATGACAAATCGACCCAATCCGTACCCACATGCTCGATATGCAATAAAATGATGTATGATATGGCGAATGTAGGGTATAAAGGCTAAAGGCGAAAATGAGGGTGTGACAGCTGCCCCTATTTAATCCTCTTGGACCTGAATGTCTGGAGGGTAAGGGTGCTCGAACATTCATGGTAGAAGAGAATTAAATACTAGAATACCCGGGATTTTCGACTGGAGAGGTATGGGGTGAAAGTAAATAGTCAACGAGATGGCTTGAAAAAGGTTTCTTGTTATTGGAGAAGGGGTATGAGGGATATGATGATAGGCTTGAGATGCAATACTGAATGAACATGAGTGCTTTGCCAGCCGAAAGAGGAGGCACCTCGTAACATGGAAACATAATTGGCCAAGAGATATTCCTTCTATAAAAGATAGAGAGGACTCAAGAAATGGATTGTGAGATATTCCTTCTACAAAAGATAGTGAAGACTCAAGAGATAACAATGAGATATTCCTTCTACAAAAGATAGAGAGGACTCAAGAGATGGTTTTTTCTCTTACAAAAGGCAAGGAGGACTCCTGAACAAAAGGTTTGGAGAAAATGCTTCCTTCTAAAAAAGGTAGAGAGGACTCCGAAACAAAAGGTTTGAAGACAAGTATTCCTTCTACAAAAGGTAGAGAAGACTCCCTTGGGAGAATACAATCGTATTTCCTTCTGTCACAGCAGAAAGGACTCCAGAACAAAAGGTTAGGAGAAAATGTTCCTTCTACAGAAGTTAGAGAGGATTCCTGAACAAAAGGTTAGGAGAAAAGTTCCTTCTACAAAAGGTAGATAGGAAACTCTCTTAGGAGAGGATGATCGTATTTTCTTCTGCGAAAAGCAGAAAATATTCCTGAACAAAAGGTTAGGAGAAAATGTTCCTTCTACAAAAGGTAGACAGGATACTTATGAAAGGTAAGCTGACAAGAACCTGTACAAAAGGTACGAGAGGTCTTATTAATGGTAAGTTGAATCTGTTGCAAAAGGCAAGACAGGGATATTTTGAAAGGACTCACAAAAGTAAGTTGAGGGCAATAACCATCCTCCTGCAAGAGGTAGAGGAAATTTCATAAGGTATTAGAACATCATTTGATCTCACCGGCACAACAGCGGAGATGATATTCCTTAAGTATGGCGACCATTCAGTTCTTGGCCACATAGGCATCAAGCGTCCAAATAGGTCGAAGATACCCAAAACAAAGTTTTGTCGCATGTAAAAGACAGCGGGAAACGCTTACAAAATGGAAGCGAAGGGAAAAGATTTCACGCAAAAGGCAATGAAATACCTTACGAAAGGTAAGGTGAGAAAATATCTCATGCAAAAGGCTCAAAAGACTTAAAAAAGGTAAGTGAATGGATAAACACTCCAAAAGGATCCTGCCAGGATTTCCACAGGAAATTCGCATCTTTGAGAATGAATGGCTAAGCACATGTAATGATGCAGTATGTATGCAAAAATGTCAAGGACGTAAGGACATGAAGGTTAGGGGTGATAATTTATGCCAAGTGATTGGGCTTTGATTTGGGGCATCAATTTTGACTTCCCAACATCCTCGTGACGAAATTTGGATCCTCTCCAGATGGTCTTATCAGACGAGCTGTGCTGGCCAGTCAGGTTGCCCCTGATTTGCTCAAGTCCCTGACGAACTTTATGATTAGACGATGCTTAGGGTACACGTGCGCCTACTAGAGATCGTTTTTATCCTTCATACACCTAGGTTGAAGAGCAACTTTATGCTTTCTTTTGTTATTGTTATCGGTATCCCATAATTTTTCAATGCAATATTTATTAAGAATGAAAATTCCACTTTTTGCAAACATAGAAGAAAATAAATGTGACACACGAATTGATGAAAGAGATTTTTATTGATGATAAAGTGACCCATAATGGGTAATTTTACATAAGGATACAATTCCTAAAAGAGGTAATTGCAAAAGAAATATGATAAAAAGCACTGTGGCAATGTGAACAAAAAATCGGATTTCCATTGAGTTCCAATTCTGCTATGATCCCTATGGCCTTGAAGCTTCTCGTGCATTGCCTCCGAGGAAGGTGGATGAATTGATCTTCCCCATGTGTAGTTCTCCTTATTCGGATGATGAGCTCACAGACTTTTCGCAGACCTCAGTCTTTTCTTTTTTAGGTCCCTAACTTTTTCCTAGACCGCCCTTTCGGGTTTTCAGTCTACCGGGATACCCATTTTTTTGCCTAAGTTGCCCCTAAGGGTTTTCAACTTACCGGGTATTATTATTTTTTTATTTTTAGCCCTAATTTTTGCCTGGACTTTTCTTTTTGTTGTCCACCGGGTCTTCTCTCAAGCGTAGTATTTCTTGATTGCGTCTGCGTTTACAGGGGATGACAGATCTTCACCGTCCATGTTGGATAATATCAAGGATCCTCTGGAGAAAACCTTGTTTACAACATATGGACCCTCATAGTTAGGTGTCCATTTGCCCCTTGGGTCTGTGTGGATTGGTAGAATCTTTCTCAATACCAAGTCTCCCACTTCGAAATCTCGAGGATGAACTTTCTTGTCAAACGCCCTTTTCAATCGCTTTTGGTAAAGTTGGCCATGGCAGATGGCTGCCATGCGTTTTTCATCAATGAGATTAAGTTTATCAAATATCGCCTGCACCCATTCGGCTTCGTCAAGCTTGACATCGGTCAGAATTCTCAGGGAAGGGATTTCTACCTCGACAGGGAGTACCGCATCCATGCCATACACAAGAGAAAATGGAGTTGCCCCAGTTGAAGTGCGCACTGAAGTGCGATAGCCATGTAAAGCAAATGGTAGCATTTCATGCCAATCTTTATATGTTTTCACCATTTTCTGAACAATCTTCTTAATGTTTTTGTTCGCTGCTTCAACGACGCCGTTCATCTTTGGGCGATACGGTGACGAATTGTGGTGTTCGATCTTGAAACTTTCACACAATTCCTTCATCATCTTGTTATTGAGGTTGGAACCATTGTTAGTAATGATTTTATTTAGGACCCCATAACGACAAATGATTTCCTTTTTGATGAAGCGAGTGACCACTTGTTTGGTGACATTGGCATAAGATGCGGCTTCTACCCATTTAGTAAAGTAGTCAATGGCCACTAAGATGAAGCGATGTCCGTTTGAAGCAGTTGGCTCGATGCTTCCGATCACATCTAGGCCCCACATGGCGAAAGGCCAAGGTGACGTCAAGACATTCAGAGGAACTGGCGGAACATGTATCTTATCTGCATAGATTTGGCATTTGTGACATGTTTGCACGTGACGATAGCAATCAGTTTCCATCATCAACCAGTAATAACCAACTCTCAAAATCTTCTTAACCATCGTGTGTCCACTGGAATGTGTACCGAAAGAACCTTCATGGATTTCGTTTATGATCCGGTCGGCTTCGTGTCTATCCACGCATCTGAGCAAGACCGAGTCATAGTTTCGCTTGTAAAGCACATCTCCACTTAAGAAGAATTTGGACGAAAGCCTTCTTAAATACTTCTTGTCTGTGATGGAAACATTTTCTGGATACTCTTGCTTTTCTAGATATCTTTTAATATCATAGAACCAAGGTTGATCATCGGTTGCTAACTCTGCTTCCAGGCAGTGAGCAGGCTCATCAAGATATTCAATACGGATAGAGGGTGCCTCATTTTTCCATTTAACTTTGAACATGGATGACAACGTGGCAAGAGCGTCTGCCAATTGATTGCTTTCTCTAGGAATGTAATTGAAAGTAATCTCATCGAAGTATGGGATTAACTTCAAGACGTGATCCCGATATGGCACTAATTTGCTGTCACGTGCTTCCCAATCGCCTCTGACTTGGCTGATGACTAGAGCTGAGTCTCCATACACTTCCAGAATCTTGATTCTATGGTCAATTGCAGCTTCAATCCCGAAGATACATGCTTCATATTCTGCCATATTGTTGGTGCATTCAAAACATAATCTTGCGGTGAATGGAATGTGGAAACCGGTAGGAGAGGTGAGAATTGCCCTTATCCCATTGCCTTGAGCATTTGCGGCACCATCGAACACGAGCGTCCATCGTGATCCTGGTTCGGGTCCTTCGTCTGGGCCTGGTATTTCGTAGTCTCTGACAAACATGATATCTTCATCAGGGAAGTCAAAACGCATCGGCTGGTAATCTTCCACGGGTTGGTGGGCAAGGTAGTCAGATAACACACTCCCTTTGATAGCTTTTTGCGAGACGTATTGGATGTCATATTCTGTCAGTACCATTTGCCAACGGGCTACTCGTCCGGTGAGAGCAGGCTTCTCGAAGATGTACTTGACTGGATCCATCTTTGATATCAGCAATGTGGTATGGGTCAACATATACTGCCTTAAGCGCTTGGCAGCCCATGCGAGTGCACAACAGGTCTTCTCCAACACTGAGTATCTCGTTTCACAGTCAGTAAACTTTTTGCTTAGGTAGTAGATAGCATGCTCCTTTCTACCTGTTTCGTCATGCTGTCCCAACACGCATCCCATGGACCCTTCCAGAACGGTCAAGTACATGATGAGAGGTCTTCCTGGCACGGGAGGCATCAGAATCGGTGGCTCTTGCAGATATTCTTTTATTTTCTCAAATGCTTTTTGGCAATTGTTATTCCACACGATTGCTTGATCTTTGCGAAGCAACTTGAATATTGGCTCACAGGTGGCTGTTAGGTGAGATATGAATCTGGAAATGTAGTTTAATCTCCCTAAGAAACCACGAACCTCCTTCTCGGTTCTTGGAGCTGGCATATCTTGGATAGCCTTTACTTTGACAGGGTTGACTTCAATCCCTTTTTGGCTCACGATAAAACCTAGCAATTTACCAGATCTTACCCCAAAGGTACATTTATTCGGATTGAGCCTTAGCCTGAACTTTCTTAACCTAGCAAACAACTTTTCCAAGTGGATGAGATGTTCCTCTTCAGTTTGGGATTTTGCGATCATATCGTCTATATAGCATTCAATCTCTTTATGTATCATGTCATGAAAGAGAGTCACCATTGCTCGTTGATATGTCACGCCAGCGTTCTTCAGACCAAATGGCATAACCTTATAGCAAAAGGTTCCCCAAGGGGTAATGAAGGTAGTCTTCTCCATATCCTCTGGAGCCATTTTGATTTGGTTGTATCCGGAGAAACCATCCATGAAGGAGAACATAGAGAATTGGGCCGTATTATCCACTAACACATCAATATGTGGCAGCGGAAAGTCATCTTTTGGGCTGGCTCTGTTTAGGTCTCTGTAGTCAACGCACATCCGCACCTTACCTCCTTTTTTAGGCACAGGTACAATGTTGGCAACCCATTTAGGGTATTTTGATACTGCCAAGAATCCGGCATCAAGCTGCTTTTGTACTTCCTCCTTAATCTTCAGGGCCATGTCAGGTCGAGTTCGTCTCATCTTCTGCTTTACCGGCGGGCAATCTTCCTTGAGCGGCAATTTGTGCACCACGATGTCTGAATCCAATCCGGGCATGTCTTGGTATGACCAGGCAAACACATCTGCATACACGCGTAGGAGCTCGATCAGTCTTCTCTTCACACCTTCTTCTAGGGCAGCGCCTACCTTGACCTCTTTCCTGTCCTCTTCGGTTCCAAGATTGACAACTTCCAATGACTCTTGATGCGGCTGGATGATCTTTGATTCCTGCTTCAATAGTCTGGCTAACTCCTCGGGGAGTTCACAATCTTCTTCACAATCCTCGTCGGCGTGGTAGATTGGATTATCAAAGTCATATGGGACCGTAGCGGTATCGTTATCAATGGAATCCGGGGTGGATCTGCATGATTGGTGATTTTATGCTTTATTTTCAAAAGATGAAAAATAAAAATGCGAGAAAACATTGCCATTTATTTATGCAAAAAGTAAAAAAGAAAGAAAAGGAGCACAATTGAATGCAAAGAGGTTCATTTCATTCATGATAAACATTATTTTAAAAACATGGGGGTCCTACAAAATAATCCTTATGCCTTGGGCAGAGCATAGGATTTGAAAGCAGAACAAGGAAAATTACTCTTCAACAAGGGTGACCTCAGGTATTTCCGTAATGGTCCAATTGTTGAGTTGTTCGTTTGGCGCCTTTGGTTACACCATGCAGACTTCCTTTAATGCATCATCTTCAGCTTCCACAACGGCCACCTGATCATCCACCATATGTCCACCACTAACAAAGGCAAGTGGAGAAATGAACCTTTTGCCTTTGTCAATGGTTGTCTTCTGCTGATCTTTGTGATTGCCTGGGTAACCCAAACCAGTTCTGTTTTTGTTGACGGGTAGCTCCAACACTCTTCCCCAACCTTCGGGGTGACCGGCCTCAATTACGGTTCTTGCGTCCTTCCAAGTAATCATGGGGGGTCCTGCCCTTTCTGATTTCTTCTCCTCCTTCTTAGCAGGGATCATTTCTACACTTATCACATCAAACGCTTGAAAAGGGGTCTCATGAACTTCCCCTCCCACTTCAATATAACGAAATGAAGATAGATGGTTACTAGCATATCCTCCTCTCCCTCGATGACGACAAGTTGGTTATTGACCATGAACTTTAGCCTTTGGTGAAGAGTGGACGTTACAGCACCGGCTGCATGAATCCATGGACGACCTAGTAGGCAACTGTACGCCGGGTAGATATCCATCACATAAAACGTGATAATGAAAGTGTGAGGCCCTATTTTGATGGGGAGATCAACCTCCCCTATCACGGTCCTTCTTGCCCCATCGAAAGCCTTCACTATCACTGAACTTGGTTTCATCATTAATCCTTCAATTGTCAGCTTGGCCAATGAATTCTTTGGTAAAACATTTAAGGATGACCCAGTATCTACCAATACTCTCGACAACACAACATCAACACATTCAATGGAGATGTGCAAAGCCTTATTATGGTTCTTCCCCTCGGGGGGCAACTCTCCCTCATTAAAGCTTAGAATATGTGCGGAGGCAATGTTTGATACCACTCCTTCAAATTGTACAACGGATATTTCTTGAGGAACATGAGCAGTCTTCAAGAACTTGATCAATGACTCCTTATGGGAAGGAGAGCACATTAGCAATGACAACATGGAAATTTTTGAAGGTGTTTGGTTGAGCTGGTCCACCACCTTATAATCGCTTTTTCGAATGATTCATAAGAATTGTTCGACATCATCATTGGAACTCCTTCTCTGAGTAGAAGTCTGCCCCTGCTCAATCATTAGCTGCTTTTCACTTGTACCGTTTGGTGGTGGTACGGGCGCAAAAATTCTCCCACTTCTGGTTATTCCACCGGTCCCAACCATGTTCTCTACAGAATTATCAACTTTCACAGCATCCTCTTCCACCTTCTGCCCATTAATGTAAACAGTTGGCTCATATTTCCAAGGGACAGCCTTGGTGCTCTCAAAAGGGAAAGGAGCAGGTGTAGATATCACTAATGGAGCAAGTGAAGGTGGAGACAATGGAATCTCTACTTGGTCATATGGTATTTGCAACGGTTCACGAACTTGATTGTATGAGGTCTGAACAGAATACCAATCGTAATCACATGGGATTTCCAAGGGCGCACGAGGCTGGTCACATGGGATTGTCAGCGGTGTAACATCATACGGGATTTGTAGTGGAACTTGGGTAGGATACCAATCTTCATTGTACGGAATTGTCAAAGGTACACGGTTTTGACCATACAAATTGTTCAACAGTTCTTCATCATAAGTAAACTCCATGGGATCATAGGGAATATCAAGAGTGGCCACTTTTTCAGCCCTGGACATCTGTTTTATCAATATGACACCTTGATCTAACAAATTTTGGATGCCCATCTTCAATTCGTGACAGTTTTGGGGATCTTTCAAACAGTGTTGGCAATCCTCGGTACACCCTGGGACAATATTCTTCATTAACAATTGTTCTTTAACAACAGCAAAAGGGGTCTTCATTTTATCAACTTCTGATACCAACTTCTTTCCTTTAAATTCTTCAACCATGTTTGTGGCATGGTGCGGCATTGGATTTTTAGTCACGTTGGGAGGGTTCTTGGTGAAATTGATGGCTTTTGAATCAATGAGATCTTGTACCACGTATTTCAAAGTTTTGCAGTTTTCAATGTTATGTCCGGGAGCTCCAGAATGGAATTCGCAACGGGCATTTGCATCATAGCCGGGAGGTAGAACAGCTGGGGGAGCCTTCATTTCTCTCAACTGCACCAATGAACCTCTAAGCAAGAGCGGAAGCAACCTAGTGTACGTTGTCGGAATAGGATCAAATTTTTTCTCAGGTTTCCTTTGTCTTGGCGGACCTTGATAATAGTTTTGACGCTGTTGTTGATAGGGAGCTTGAGCAGCCGGTTGACTTACGGGTATGGAGAGAGGCTGATTTGGAGTAATTGCGGCCACATGATGATAAGAGCCTTGGTATGCTTTGGCCTTCCCTTTGTCCATAAAAGCAGTGCTCGTTTTGCCTTCCCTTTTCCTTGCAAAACCTTGGTAGGGCTTCTTAGAAGCTCCATCAGCAATTTGAATCTTTCCAATCTTTATCATATTCTCTATCCTCTCACCAGCCATCACTAAATCTGAGAACACAGTAGATGTGCATCCAGCCAAGTGTTCTAGGAAAGGGCCTTGAAGAGTCCCCATGAACATATCGGTCAATTCTCTTTCAAGAAGAGGAGGTTGGACTCTAGCAGCTAGGTCCCTCCACCTTTGAGCATAGTCCTTGAACGCTTCACCGGATTTCTGGGTCAAGCCTTGGAGTTGCGTGCGATTGGGTGCCATATCAGAGTTGTATTGGTAGTGTTTCAGAAATGCCTCGGCTAACTCTTTCCAAGTCTTGATGTGTGTACCTTCTAACTGCATGTACCATTCAAGGGAAGCTCCACTGAGGCTATCTTGAAAGAAATGCATTAGTAGTTTTTCATCGTCAGAGTAGGCAGCCATCTTCCTGCAATAAGATCGGATGTGAGTTCGGGGACAGCTTGTCCCTTTGTATTTTTCAAAATCAGGGACTTTGAACTTGAGCGGAATCTTAACACCGGGTACCAAACACATATCCGCAGCCTCTAACCCAAAAGTGCTTGGGCCTTGTAGTCCTTTGACCGTCTCTTGCAAGGCGAGTACCTTCTTTTCCAAGTCAGTAGTTGGTGCTCCAGAGCCGTCTGCAGCCAAGTCATTGTGAGAGTTGTAGAAACCTTCGTGATCATCAAAGTGGATTTGAGGGGTAGTCGTACCACTACGAGGAATAGGGATTGCACCCGCGCCAGCAGGAGTAGGGATCGTGCCACCAGGAACGGGGATTGCATTTGTAGGAGTTGGAACGACTTCGCCAGGAGTGGGAGTTGAGCCTACAGTAGTAGGAACTGGAGTGTTGGCAGCGTTTCTCTCCATGGCTTGCTTCAACTCTTCTTGTCCTTTAGCCATAGCATGGATGACTTCCATCAACTGGCCCATCTGAGTCTTCATGTGGGTCATCTCGTCTCTGAAGGCGGCTTGGGTCTGTTCAATTTGATCCATCAGTAATCTTTGCTTGCCGCGAGTGTAGTAGGGATGTTGGGAAGTCAGCTTGTTTACTGCGAATGGAGGTCAAGTTTTGTAAGTTTTTGGTTTTGTTTTTATGAAATGCGACATGATGTGTATGGAATGCATATGAATAATGTTATGCGCAAAGCTCCTAGTAACCTTCTTAGTTATCGTTGAGAATATAAACATTTTCCATTGCAATTAATCAGAAGAGACATAATAGAACAAACTCTCATCTCATTAAGGCTCGAAGCCAAGTTCAAATACAAAATACAAAAGATACATTTCTTAAGCAAATTACAAATCGACTCTAAATGTGACTCCTTGGGCTCTGCGGACAGCCTCTAAATCTGTAACAAGTTCCCCCATTGTTTCCTTGCAAAACTTCACAAAGTCGAACACAGGGACAAGAGTGTTTTAAGGAGTCATCACTTGATCGGCTACCTTCAATCTTTCAGGGATCTGCTGAAGCACAAAGTTGGAGAATCCCGCCAAGTTTATGAATTTGTCCTTCCACTCCTCATAGAGAATTTGGAGATCATGGATGACGTCATCTCTCTGAAGTACCACAGCTTCTGCCTGACGACAACTTTCTTCCCAGTAGTGGCAGCTGTCCTTCAACTCTAGATATAGCTCATCATATATTCCATCTTTCAGTCTTCGGATCTCTTCGATAGCTCTACCCAACTGGTACTCTGCTTGCACGAAGTCTCGCTGCGCATTCTCCTTTTCCAATAGTTCACGAGCTAATTGATCTTCGCAACCTTTCATAATGCCTTTCAACTTGTGAATCTGAGCTTCAAATTTTTCCCTTTCATCTTTCTTCATCTGGGTGGCTATTCTCACATCATTTTCTAAGTCTCTGACCTTTCGCCACACTTGGTCCAATTTTTCATTTTGGTGATCCAAGTCGGTGTTGGCGTTTTTGAGAGCTCCACCAACCCATTCTTTCTTTCCTTTCTCTTCCCTAGCCCTTTTCCTGCTATCCTCGAACTTTTCTTTCAGCTCTTTGCTTTTGTCTTCCCAAGCTTCGCTTTTCTGCTTAGTCTCGTTGAGTCGAATTCGAAGCTGAGTGTTCTCATCTTCAAGTTCCTGGATCTTAGCCTTAAGTTTCTCCATATCTTCGGGTAAGATAGGCTCGGGTTCAGGATGAGATGGGAAAACAGATGCATCAAAGATAAAAGGTAATCTGACCTCTTTCACTCTCTCTTTTACCCATTTGACATAAGGTTCACGAGCAAGGATGTTCTTCCGCCCATTGTCTGGATTGCTTCTTTGGATGTTTACCCATGCTCTTCTTGCTCTTCGTACAGACGAATCACTTGGATCAGCCGTATTGACAAGGAATGGCACCAAATCTTCTTCCTTAGGAGGGCCATCCATGGAGTGTCCAAACTGTCTCTTGAGTAACACCAGGTTGTAAGTGATGCAACCTCGTGTCCCCACAAGAGGCACGTTGGGAAATTCTCCACAAGAAAAGATAATATCTTTGGTTTCCCATTCCCTCTTGTACCATGTGATGGAACTAGCGGTGAGTGAAGCGAATCTTTGAGGCCATGAGAGTTCCTTGGAAGCAAAAGGACCTTTTTTGGGCATGTGGGTCCTTAGCCACTTATGCAGGAGTGGGGCGCAACAAAGGAACATTCCACCTCCTTTTGTATGTCTTGTATGGAGTGTGTGGTAGAAGTCACCTAAGAGGAAAGGCACAGGGTTCTTGGTCAAGAAGATTTCAACAGCTACTTGGTCCACAAAATTTTCCCCATTTGGAAACATCACAATTCCGTAGACTAAGAGTGCTAGAATTGAACCACATATTTTCCATTTCTCTTCCTTGGCATACTTCCACGCTTGTTCTTCCAAGAATTTCCTTGAGAAACCCCTAGCTACTTTGGGTGCCCAATTGGCTATCACATCTGATGTAGGAATCCCTAAGGCAGAAGCCACTTTCTTCAACGTGAACTCTTCTTCGAGCTTGGGAAAAGGATTGCGATCTTTGATGGAGAGGTTCAAGATCTTCTCAAATTCTTCCAAAGTAGGAGCTATCTGAAAATCGGCGAAGGTGAAACAACGGAAAGACGTGTCATAGTACTGAGCCAAGGCTGTGAGAGCTTCAAACTCCACCTTCTCTGTCAACAGATCCAAAATTCTCCCATAAGAAGAGTGAAATTTGTTGTGCTTGATGGGAGTGATCTTGGCACTTAGAGCTTTTAGACTGTCGATTGAAGGATCTTTGTATTTGAAAGTGAAAGTGCTCTTTCGGTCGGTTTTCTTGTTTAGCTTCATTGTTCCTAAATTCACATTCATCATGATTGCTTCTGAAAAATGCTTATATCTGCAACAAGAACAAGACACTAAGAGCTTTGTTTTTTTATTTATTTATGAAGTATGTATGTATGAACGGATGCAGAATTCGAGCATATGGGTTCATAAGTCCGTGGTATGGATATGGTCGATACTGTCTGCTTTATGGAAAAGGTTCTCACAAGGTGTGATCTAGGGTTTAAAAGGGATCCCAAAGTCATGGATTCATATGACTGTTCATCCTACATGACATGAATATGTCGGAGGATGACTCCATCACATGAATCTCTTTTGGGTGAGGTCCTCGTATCGACCCACATGAGAAGAACTTCTCGGGGGCCCATACTACGAGACACATCGACATTGGGTTCTAGACAAGGATTTCAGAGTCATGGACTTTCTTGACTGTTTGTTACGTATGTCAGTCATTGCTAGGCAACAACTCCATCAAGAAAGTCTCTTCTGAACGAGGTCTTCGTATCGATCCACACGAGAAGAGCTTCTCGAGGACCCATACTACGCGACCATCAATCTTAGTTGGCCAAAGGTTTAGGGTTCTAAAAGGTCCTTAGAGTAATGGAATCTTGAGAAAACGTTGATCAAACACGCCAAGAGCTTAACGGTTCTCATCATTCTCAAATGAATCTAATCTAAGCGAGGTTCTCGTATCGACTATCAAGAGATGAGCATCTCGGAAGCCCATACTACTCAACCTTTCCTATCTCAATTTTAACATTCTAGACTCGGGTGTAGAGCCTTTCCCTCAAGGTTTGCCACCAAAGTTTTCAATCCATACCAAGAACCAATGAAGCCAAACACGGTGAGATACAATTAAAAAAAAACAAGGAAAGCGATAAACAAGAAAAAAGGAAAGAACCCAAACACGCAAAAACAACCTAGGTTAGGCTTGACTCGCTTAGGAAAAAGTCCCCAGCAGATTCGCCAGCTGTCGCTACGCGAAAAATGACACAGAGTCGCCACCGGATTTTATTTATCCCACGGGGGGAAAGGGAAATAGCGATAAAACCTCTGGGAAAAGAGCGTGGTCATCGCAACCAAGTCTTGGGGTTCGGGAGTCGGTTATGCGAGGGGAAGGTATTAGCACCCCCTCGTATCCATCGTACTCGATGGGAACCTCCTAGGTTATTTCGCGTGAATGGGTGTTTTTATTCTAAAAGTTTGCTTGCTTACGGAAAAGAGGGGTTGGTTTATTTATTTTAATGCTCGCCAAGGATTGTGGCCCTTGTGCCTACGTATCCTCACTTAAAAGAAGTGAAGAATCAGAGCTCCATAGTTCGGAGGCTTATGAAATAGTCGTTTGTTGGTTGATTTTATACCTTGAAAAAAGGGTTTTTGA
Source organism: Lathyrus sativus (assembly GCA_963859935.3). NCBI lineage: Eukaryota > Viridiplantae > Streptophyta > Magnoliopsida > Fabales > Fabaceae > Lathyrus > Lathyrus sativus. Next base: position 299,764,383 of record OZ012738.1, on the reverse strand, counting down.
TTGGTGCCCTAAGGCGAAAATAGGTTTGATGAGTTGATGTTATTTTTAAGTTTCTTAAGAGAAATTGTTCTTGATTAGGATTATACACAGAAGACTTTGGATAGAAACGAATGTTTCGAATAACCAAGTCGAGCGCCTTGTATCCAAAACATTCGGAACGAGTGTAGGAGGACTCCATTCTCATTCCTTTTCTACCACTTTAAAGTTCGTGGTGCATAATTCTAATTGTTTATGTTATTGTGTTTTGGATTTTTTATGAGAAAAGAGAACCACTTGATGTTTGATCAAGGTTTATTGTTTGTAAGAGTATTTGAGGTGATATGAAAAAGGTCGATGGCGGACGCACAAGGCGGCCGACTTACAAGGGTTGAAAATGGCTCGATAAAATCGAGTTTGTTTTTGAAAATGGTTTTTGGAATCAAAAGTCACCAAGGACAATAGCAACATTCATACTAAAATATACAAACATATCGGGTTATTCGCATAAAAAAAATCGAGACATGCAATAAAAACGGCACGATGTGCCATCAAGGAGTTCGCCGTGCGAACTCTTTGAGAAAAAAATTTTTTGGAGGTAAAATATCGAAAAAAGTAGCAAAACAGTGGTGTAACACGGGTGGCCGTGTTGTGTGACACGGCCCGTGTTGTGATGTCTGAAAAAAAATGAGTTTTAGGGCAAACAGGGGTGCAACACGGGTGGCCGTGTTGTGTGACACGGCCCGTGTTGTGATAACATGGAAACCTCTGGGCATTTGGCTTCTACAGGAGACTTCTCCTGAATCTGAATTATTTCAAACGCCTGGCAGAGTGTTTCGTGGATCTCCCCATCCACTTCCACATACTTGAAGGATGACAAATGGCTAACCATGATATCCTCTTCACCGCATACTGTAACAACTTTCCCTTCCACCATATATTTCAGCTTCTGATGCAACATTGAAGTAACTGCTCCCACAACGTGTATCCAAGGTCGGCCAAGCAGACATTTGTATGCTGTCTGGATATCCATAATGTAAAAAGTTGCATCGAAAATCTATGGCCCAACCTAAATAGGCATCGTAATCTCCCCAAACACTGATCTCTTAGATCCATCGAAAGCCCTCACAACCAAATCACTTGGCGTGCATATCAAACCTTGAGTATCTAATTTCATCAATGCCTTCTTTGGTAGCACATTAAGGGATGATCATGTATCAACCAAGACATGTGATAGCAGGGACCCTCTACACCCCATAGATATGTACAAAGCATGGTTGTGATTCCTCCGGGAAGGAGTCAAATCTAGGTTCATAAAAACCAAACCATTACTAGCATTTACATGAGCTACTACCCCCTCTAAATGATTACAGAAATCTCCTGGGGTACATATGCTGAATTCAAGATTTTCAATAAAGTGTTGCAGTGTGCCACAATTTTGTAGTCACTTTTTCGAATGAGCCTCATGAATTCTTCAGTATCTTTCGAAAAATCATCATTATCACTCTGTTGTTGGATGTTCTCCTCAATCACTGCCTTACCTTTACCTTTGTCATCTCTATTAGTATTAACCTCCGGTGGGGAAAAGATCCTGCCACTTCTAGTGATACCGCATGCACCAACTATATTCTCAACCGAAGAACTTCCGTACGAAGACCCTGTTAATTCTTGTCTCTGTCCATTACAGAACACCTCTGTCCCATAGTTCCATGGGATGGATTTAGTGCTCTCGTACGGCACAGGTCCATGAACAATAATGATAACCAGAACTGGCCTAGCAGGAGCAGAAATATTGATTGTCCGGTATGGAATGGAGATTGTAGCAACTTCGCTTCCATCATTACTCACCTTATCTTCAACGTCTTCTCTTACAACCATATCAAATTGTAAACAACCCTCATCAATCATTCTCTGAATACCCTTCTTCAAAAGATCACATCCCTCAGGTTGCGCTTCACATTCTGAGCAGTCAGTAGAACACCCCGAAAACACTCATTTCTTCAACAAATTAGCCTTCATAAAACTCAACGGAGTCTTCAAATCCTCAACATCAGTTATTAGATTCAACTTTTCTCTCTCAATAACAGCATTAGCTCTGCGACCCCATGATTTGGCATCACGTTTTGATTCACATTAGGCCCCTCGTTGGTGAAGTTGATAGCCTTTGAGTCAAACAAGTCCCGAACTTTGTACTTGAAGGCCTTGCAGTTGTCAATATTATGGCCCGGAGCGCCTGAATGGAAATCGCATCTGGCGTTCACATCATAACCAGGAGGCGGTGTGTTGCACCCCAAAATTTGCCCAACTTTTCTTTACCTAGCTTGTGTTTCATTTCATTCACATTAGCATTATCATTTGCATTTCATTGACATGTATGCAGGGGATCAAGAGGTATGATTACCAATTAAGAGCTATACAAGACTATGAAGCTAGCTAAGAAGGTTATTCAAGTGTTCAAGGGTTGATATCCTTGCCAGGGAAGTTAAAAGATCCTCAGGGAGAGTGGTTGAAGTCAAGTATGTGTGTCTCCTAACATGAGAGTTGAGGGAAGCCAGCAGATGATTCTGAGGCCATGAAGTTGGAATTGAGGTCTTGAGAGAGCTCATGAGAAATTTTTAAGTTCATTTAGGAGCTTATACAAGTCCTTATGCAAGATTAAGAAGCCTCAGCCATGATTGGTGCAACTAGGGTTTGACTGGGTCAATCCTAAGTCAACTGATGATTTGAAGAAGGTTGAGACCTAATTCAAGAGCCATGTGATAATGGATTGATGCATTGAGATGTTCTAAGGATGATTCCAAGGATAACTCGTCATGATTGAAGAGTTTGAGAAGTTTCAGGCTAGGGTTTCTAAGACTTGATAGTGTAAAATCCCCTAGTTTGACCCCTGACTTCAAGACTATGTAACTCAAGACATGATTGTCATCTCATCTTGACCCCAAAATAATTGTTGTAGAGCATGAGCTTAGCTTTAATTTGAGTACTAGAAGTCCTTAATAGGGTTTATAGAACTCAAGTTATGAGCCAGACAATCTACAAGTCATCTGAGGCATGTGTATTTGGAGCTTGAAAGTTACCCAACTTGCATGACACTTTTTCCCTAGAAGGATGATTCCTATAAACTCTTGGTCAACATGAATGTTGTTCCTTATCCTATTATCTTTCCATAGAGTACTAGAGGTCCATGATTTGATGTATAAAACTCAAGTTATGGCTTTGACAAGTCAAGGGTATTTTGGGTAATTGGGCATTACAAGTCATATTGAATCATAAGTCAATTTCACCATCTTGCAAGCCTCAAATGGATTTTTGTTCAACATGAAAGTTGCTCAAAATGATGTTTTTAGCTTGTCCAAGTATCAAGAGTCCATTGATATGGGTTATATCAAGCATTTCTGGGAGAAAGTTCATATCAAGGCCATTTTAATGAATTAAAATGAGAAAATTCAAAACAATTGAGAATAACATGTTTTCAAGTCAAATTTGTAGTCAATTTGAATGGAATTGATATTATAAAGAGATTGAAATTATTAAATTTTTGATTTGAAGTCCATAACATGGCCATTTGGAAGGTTGCTTCACAAATAAGAAACATATCCCACATACTCCATAGATTGAAATCAAGGGAGGGAAACCACTTCATTACATTCCACAAGGCTTAAGTGAATCATTGGGGCTGAGTTTGGAGTATGAACAAGGCTTTAAGGTGGATATCAACATTGAATTTTTGAAGGAAAATGAAAATCCAAAATCCACAAATGGGCTTGGTTTGGGCCTCCAACTCATTGAAACAGAATATAAATATGATCTAGAACAAATTAGGAAGCTTCTAGTGCCCATTTTCATGGAGAAGCCATTGGAGAGAAGTGAAGAAGAAAGCTTGAAATTGAAATTTCATTTTGGAGAATCAAGAGTTTTCAACATGAATTGAGCATCAAGAAGCATTCACCATTGATCACTGAAAGTTTCTGCACAACTTGGAAGAGAATTGAGGCTTGAATCCACTACAATCCAAGTTCAAAGCCAGGTTTCAACTTCTTGAATTTTCTCTCTATTTGTGTGTTTTCAATGAACTAGAAGCATGCGGTTAGGTTCCCCTATTGATCTAGATGGATTTTGGATAGTTAATTTCAACTTTAGAGACAATTTAGGGTTAACACCATTTTCAGTTGAGATTGATATCTCACGATCCTTGCGTTTTTAGAATGAATGAGTTGTATGGTTGAATTCATGGTGAGATTTAGGACAAGATTCATGTAGAGATCGTGGCAAATGGTTGAGCGTAGATGAACTTAGGGTTGCGCAGGGGTGGCCGGAAAAGCCACCGGCGATGGCCTGGTTCTCGCGCGCAGAGGAAGACTTGCAGGTTTAAAAAGGTAGGAGAGATAATCTTATCCATCCATTCATGTTGAAAACTTGACCTGGTCCATCAATCCTAGTGCTCACGTTGAGCCATGTACCCCCCCCCCCTCAAAACGCACAGTTTTGGTTAGTGAATTTCTCAGGTTTTGTGACTTCGCTGGGTGAACCAAGAAAGCGTGGGTTCGATACCTCACGCGTTCTTATTTTCCTTTTATTTTTGTGAACTGATTTGAATATGAGGAATTCAAGGGTGTTGGGCTTGGCATTCTCCTTGCTATCACCACCCCCCATCCAGGCCCAGTGTGGATTTACAACGTGAAATCCCTGCTTAGTGCACCCCTCCCCTGGGTTTATTTTTGTAACTGAGTTGAAACTCAGATGGGCCTAGCGCCCAGTTGCTACACACACCCCCCAGTCCCTGGGCCCAAGCGAGCTAGTTTTATTGTGTTGCTAACTGCACCCTCCCTTCATTTCTTTTATTTTTGTTTTCTTTTTAATTCTTGTTTGCATATTGTTTGATTTTAATTCCCAAAAAACAATAAAAATTGGTATTAAATCTTGAGAAAAATTGTGGATACAATTTAAAACGTTTAGATTTTTGTCATAATTTGGTTTTCCATTTTTCATGCATTTTCATTTTATTGTATTTTTTTGGTTTAATATGTGCTTAATGGTGAAATATTGATGTTGTGATTTTGTCCATTTTCTTTCTCCCTGATGGTTCTGAATTTGATCTTGATTTTTTGTATGTTGTTTGAGTACACATTGATGTTGCCTTGTGATTTTTATCATGATTTTCAGATGATTGTTAATATGCTTTTAGTGTAGTTGTTTAGGAGTGATTTTCAACTAGTTCCCCCTTTTACTAAATAACTTTAGATTATGTGATCTTAAATTAGAGAGTTTCATATATTAACATTGTAAATAGCCATTAGATGATTCTAAATAATGTAGTCATTTCTTGATAGATCGGTAAGTAGGTAGAGATCCCTTTAGAACTTTGCCATAGCCTTGATAGAGCTTTTGATGCCCCTAGCTGTTGCACCCCAAAATTTGCCCAATATTTCTTCACCTAGCTTATGTTTCATTTCATTCACATTAGCATTATCATTTGCATTTCATTGACATGTATGCAGGAGATCAAGAGGTATGAGTACCAATCAAGAGCTACACAAGACTTTGAAGCTAGATAAGAAGCTTATTCAAGTGTTCAAGGGTTGATATCCTTGTCAGAGAAGTTAAAAGATCCCCAGAGAGAGTGGTTGAAACCAAGAGTGTGTGCCTCATAACTTGAGAGTTGTGGGAGCTCCTCAGATGATTCTGAAGCCAGGAATGTGGACTTGAAGCCTTGAGAGAGCTTATGAGATGTCTTGAAATTAGGGTTTGACTGGGTCAACCCTGAGTCAACTGATGATTTGGAGAGGGTTGCGACCTAATCCAAGAGCCATGTGATCATGGATTGACACTTTGAGATGCTATAAGGATGATTCCAAGGTCAACTCATCATGATTGAAGAGTTTGAGAAGCTTCAGGCTAGGGTTTCTAAGGCTTGACAGTGTAAAATCCCCTAGTTTGATCCCTATATTCAAGGAAGTTTAGCTCAGGATGTGATTGTCATCTCATCTTTCCCCCAACATGAATGTTGTATAGCTTGATCTTAGCTTTAATTTGAGTGCTAGAAGTCCTTGATAGGATTTGTAGAACTCAAGTTATGACTTTGACAAGTTACGGGTCATCTGAGGTATGTGAATTTGGGGGCTTGAAAGTTACCCAACTTGCATCAAACTTTTGCCCTAGAAGGATGATTCCTATGAACTCTTGGTCAACATGAATGTTGTTCCTTATCCTAGTAGCTTTCTAGAGAGTACTAGAAGTCCTTGATAGGATTTGTAGAATCCAAGTTATGGCTTTGACAAGTCAAGGGTATTTTGGTCATTTGGAGATTATAGGTCATTTCAACCATAAGGCCATAACTCCTATTTCCAAACTTCAAATGGGAAAATGTTCAACATCAAACTTGTTCAAAATGATGTTTTAAGGCTAGTAAAAAGGTCATGAAATGTTGGAAGTGCTTGTATCTCAAAGTTGCAAAAATGACCTAAAATAAGGGTATAAGTTAAATAAACCAAAGTTGGAAATTGATATTTTTGATCTACACATCCAAACCAAGGCATGTAATATATCATTTTGACTCTAAAAAACATTTTAAGAACATTGGTTTAGCCACATTTTTGAGTTGAGGTGTAATTTGTGGACTTGCTTTGAAAAGTAGTTACTTACATCTTAAGTAACATTTGCAAAACACATGAGAGATCAATACACAAGCTTCCAAGGCCTTGCAACACATCTAATATCTCATTTGGAGAGATTTTGGAATCATAACAAGCTGTTGCAACAAGTGAAACCCGAATTGGGGTGAGTATGGCATGAGATGGTATTTTGGATGACATGAGAAATTCAATATCTCCTTGGATGATTCCAGAAGATTCTAGAGAGGTCCAACATCATCTATATATTGATTAGAAGGGGTTCAAGTGCAAGGTTGGTGAGAATTGAGGGAGAGAAGAGAGTTTGCAACTTCACATTGTTCATTGCAAATTGAAATCAGTTTCTTCATTCTACACCATTTTTTATCTTTCTTGTGATCTCAACAACTTCTATGGAGGATACTGAATGATTCCAGATCAATTCCATAGCCAAAGCCTTAAAGGATCGTGTTCTTGCATTTGAGTTTCAGCACCTGCAAGTCTCCATCGGATTTGGAGTTCCAAGCATTTGCAATCGATTCTCTTGCATACAGAAGCAAGAACTTGGTACATTGAATGATTCCGGAGCAGTAGAAGGGTTGAATTGAAGAGTTGCTACATCTGTTATTCAAGAATTCACAGGTTTGAAACTTTCATCCCTCACCTTAATTTAAGAAGAATTAAGTTAATTTGTTAGGTTAGATTGATAGTATGTGGTTAGGAGATCGTTTCTGGAAACTTAGAGAGGATTTCGTGATGATCAATGAGATGACACAATTTCTGTTTGGATCAAGAACATGCTGGATATTGAGAGATAATGTGAGTATTATAGCAAGAACTGATCAGGGTAATATGGTGAACATTTTAGACCAAACAATTTGAAGAATGGTGATGATTGAGGTCTGAGCATAATTTTGATTCTTGATCGTGTTTTAGGTTAGAGGTTGATTCAATAAATTCTGAGGCTAGGGTTAGATTCAACGTTCAATTTAGAGTGGTTTAGTGCTTTAGATCTTGAATTTTGATGGAGATTTCGTGAGATGCGAATGTGATGAAGATGAGCATGAGAGCTCTGTTTCAATGGAGGTTATTCCCTCAAGAATTGTTCAAATGAAGGTGATGATGTTAACACCATTGGATCAACATGAAGACTTTGACTAAACCATGTATCCCACGACCTGGATTAATTTGAATTCGTGAGAGAGTCTGAGTAAGTGAAACGATGCGTTTCACTTACTAGGTGGCATTGGGCTTAAGTCTGAAACCACTATCCATACCCCCCAGCGAGCCCAATCCATGATATAAACTGATTTTCATTGCTATCTGCACCACGCATTTGATATTTTATTATCATTTTCTTTTATTTTTTCATTTTATTCATGGTTATTGATTAATTCATAATAAATTGAAAATGATCCAATTAATCCCATTCTTTTTGCATTATATTCATGATTGAATCTAGTATTTTTTAGAGAAAAAATATTTTTATTTCATGCATTTTCTGATTTTTTGGGAATTTTCACATTTTAATTGATATTAAAATAGTTATGTTTGACACTTGATTTTGTGGAATTTTGTGTGATCATGTGATGATGATTTTGATCCTTATTTTTTGTGAGTTGTTAGCATAGACATGCATGCTCCCCATAGAATTTTCTCACATTTTTGTGATGAACATAGGTGGTAGTTTAGGTTGAAACTTTTAGAAGCTCCATTTTTAGGGTTTATGGTTGATACCTTTGGATTTAGGACTTAATTTTAGGACTTAATAGATGATTTAGTCCCTGGTTTTTATATGAGGTGTTCTTAATTGAATTAGGATCCCTTAGGAATTCTTGTAGAAATTTATAAGATAGTTTACTATTTTTGATTGATTTTAGTTTAGATGCTAACTTTAGATGATTCTAAGGCAGTAACTCAACTAGATTAACATCTTTAGTTCCCTTAGATTAGGGTTGTGCGTTACTTGTTCTTGGATGAGGATGAAGACAATTTGAAGATGCATTGGATTGCTTGAAGAGGCTTGGATTTGAAGATCTTCCCTTCTGGTGGTGTAGTCCTGATTAGGTTAAGATTAGGGTTTTGTAGGCAGAGCTTCTAGATAGTTCTCTTCCTTCATAAACATGGAATATGTTGATCAATTCCATTCTTCCCTATGATGTAAGGTCCCTTTTTAAAGGCCTCATCCCTCCTTTGGTAGGATGTGTGGCTCTTTGAAAATTGGTAGAACCTTTGAGGGTCCCTTTCTCTGATGACAGGATGCTCAGTGGTGACCTTTGGTCTTCACTCTGCTACCAACCATCCCAACTTTGCTCTTGATAGATGCATCTTTCTCCCTTGATTAGAGGATGGAGTTACTTGCTTGAAGAAGATTGAATAGTGAAGTTGACACTTCCATGAGATTGAAGACTACTCTGAGAAGCTGAAGCTTGTAGGAGAAGGAGCTAGCTGATGTTGGTAAAGCAAGGAGAGCTGAAGCAAGAAGACCAAGTTGGAACTTGTGAAGAGGATTCAATTGAGGTTGAGTGAAGAGCTGAGGCTTGAGGAATAAAGGACAAGTTGACACTTACATTGATGCATTGAGAGCCTGAAGGAATCAAGTTGATACTTGTAGTTAGGAGTAAAGCCTGAAGGTGGAATTGACTGGAAAGCTGAAGCTTGGAGAAGAGAGAACAAGTTGATACTCATGTTTGATGTGTTAGGACCTTGGAGGAGCAAGTTGATACTTGTTATTGAGGAGGATAGCCTTGAAGAGTGAAGTTGATACTTCCAGGGTGATTGAAGTATGAAGACTGGATTGCTGTCAGAAGAGCTGAAGCTTGGAATAGAGAGAGGGAGCTGTTGATCTGCTTTCTTCCTTGTCTGTTTTCTTTTCTGTATTGATGTGGCTTGTTTGATTTGCTTGATGCATTAGAATAAGTCCATACCTAGACTGATGTAATCTAGGAGCATGATTGCACTAGAGGTTGAGTTGCTCCCTCTGCTTGTATTTTTACTGTATGGCTTTGCTTGCGGGTATTCGGTAGAGCCCAACTCCCTTGCCTATGTGGTTTGTGATTTGCTTGATAGCACTTTATTTTATTCTTTCTGTATGATTGCAGTTATTCATATCTGGCTTGAGGTTGAGATGAGCTTGTGGAGGTTGATGCCCCACACACATTTCTTCCCTCACTTGCATTGCATGCATTTTATAGTCGTTCACTGTTTACTGTTCAAGCTGATGCTTTATCTGTTTCTGTTTATCATTGACATGATCCCTTAGGACTCTCACTCCCTTTGATAAGGAAATGATGATTAGAACTTTAGGTTGAAACCTATGCATGATAACTTCTAGGAGTTCCCTGTTTCAAACTTCAACCATAGGATGAATCCTTGGCATGACAACATTAGGACTTGATAGTCTCCCTTTAGTTGAGCCTGTTCTCTTCTCATCTCAAAACAGCTTAAGATACAGTAATCATGAATGATTTATTTCGTACGTTACGAGCCTTAAGCTATCTAAGAAAGGATTGTTGGAGAGCTTCTTTTCAACAGTCTAGATGTTTAGTATGGCACCCTTTGGGTGACATACGACGCATTCACTCTCAGGTCATAGTCTTTAGTGCGATTGAAATTGCAAACACAATAAAAAACAGTTCTTTCGTAAAAGACAGAAAACAAACTTCAAACCTTTTTGCCCCGTGGGCCCATAATTCAAAGGAAGCTTTTCTGAAGAAATGAGTGTCGTTAAACTCCAGTTCTACTGCAAACAGGCTTTGTCCCTAACTGCTGGAATTGCTGTTTAACCCTACTCGATAAAAACAGATGAATCTGAATTCCCGTAATCCGTATTATCCCGAACTACGTAAGCTCTGATCTCTCATACCTGTTGAGAGTACGTAGGCACAATACTGATGTATTGGCGAGCCACCTTCCCCGTAACCCGTAGTTAGTCGAACTACGTTGACTCTGATTTCTCATTCTCTGATGAGAATACGTAGGCATAAAGTGTGACGCTTTGCCGAGTCAGTTTCTTTTCTGTTTAAGCCAGCCTTGATAGGTAGATAGATAAAACCAATTCGTCCATTAAACACAACAAGCGTGGATCTCGTCGAGTACGACGGACGTGAGGGGTGCTAATACCTTCCCCTTGCGTAACCGACTCCCGAACCCAGACAATGGTTGCGATGACCTTGTCTTATACCTTTTTCGTCAGGTTTTTCCGATCGTTTCCTTTCCCGTTCCGAGGGATAAATAACGAAAGGTGGCGACTCTTCTGTTTTGCCGGCACCTTATTTTCGCGGAAGCGACACTAGCTTAGGTGAAACTTGTAGCTAGTTTGTAGGATTTCCCTGGAGTGTTGTGTTGCCTCCTGTCCCCTCTGTGTTTTCCTTGGGCTTTGCCCTACATTCTTCATTCAAGTCTTGAAGAGGAACCCTCCTGGGAGAGCCTAATCCTTCCTTTGGTTTGATTTTATGCATTCCTCAGGAGGTTGAGCCTTGAATTGACATTCCCCAGTATAGTACATTCCTTTGGTCTGTACTATCTTTATCCTTCAAGTCTTGATGAGGAACCCTCCTGTGAGAGCCTAATCCTTCCTTTGGTCGGATTCTGTGCATTCCTCAGGAGGTTGAGCCTTGGATTGACATTCTTGGCATGGTATATTCCCTTGGTTTATACGCTGTCATCCATCTCAAAGTCCTTTTCTTAGGATCCCTCTTGGAAGAGCCTAATCCTTTCTTTGGTTGGATTATGTGCATTCCTCAACAGGTTGAGGCTGAGATGGACACTCTATGTTGATACACCATAATCAGTTACCCTTAGATTGATATCTAGGACTAATACCCAGTCTTTTCTGTCCTATTGACATATGATCCCTCTTGTGAGAGCCTAATCCTTCCCTTAGTTGGATTCTGTGCATTCCTCAAGAGGTTGAGCCTATGATGGACTCTGGTATTGATTTACCTCTAACCTAATGCAGCCTGGGATTACTTCCTTGTTGCTCATTGTGGTTTCTCTCCCTTGTTTGATTTGCTTGATGCATTAGAATAAGTTCATGTTTAGATTATTTTAAGCTAGGAGCATGATTGTATTAGAGGTTGAGTTTCTCCCTCTGCTTGTATTTTTACTGTATGGCTTTGCTTGCTGGTATTCGGTAGAGCTTCGCTCCCTTGCCTGTGTGGTATGTGGTTTGCTTGATGGCATTCTATTTTCTTCTATTATTTTTGCAGTTATTCATATCTGGCTTGAGGTTGAGACGAGCTTGTGGAGGCTGATGCCCCCACACACATTTCCTCCCTCACTTGCATTGCATGCATTTTACAGTTGTTTATTGTTTACTGTTTAGCTGATGCTTTATCTATTTTTGTATCCCTATGACATGATCCCCTAGGAATCTCACTTCCTTTGATAAGGAAGTGATGATTAGAACTTTAGGTTGAAACCTATGCATGATAACTTCTAGGAGTTCCCTGTTTCAAACTTCAACCATAGGATGAATCCTTGGCATGACAACATTAGGACTTGATAGTCTCCCCATAGAGTTCATTCTTTTCTCATCTCAAAACAACAGTAAAAAACATAATAAAGGCAAGACAGTACAAGTATGTTACGAGCCTTAAGCTACTTGGGTAATGATAATTAAGAGGTCTCCTCTCAATCGTCTAGAATGTTTAGTATACGTCCTTTGGACGATATGCGACGCATTGGTTCCCAGTTCATAGTCTCTAGTGCTGTACAAACTACAGATAAACATAAAAAAACAGTTCTTTCGTAAAAGACAGAAAACAAACTTCAAAACTTTTGCCCCGTGGGCCCGTAATCCAAAGGAAAGCTTTTCTGAAGAAAAGAGTGTCGTTAACTCCCAGTTCTACCGCAAACGGTAACACCTAAGTCTCCAAGGGTCGAGTTGCGTACGCCAAACTGCTGGAACTATTTGTTAACCCTACTCGAGAAACAGATGAATCTGAATTCCCGTAATTCGTATTATCCCGAACTACGTAAGCTCTGATCTCTCATATCTGTTGAGAGTACTTAGGCACAATACTGATGTATTGGCGAGCCACCTTTCCCGTAACCCGTAGTTAGCCGAACTACGTAGACTCTAATTTCTCATTCTCTGATGAGAATACGTAGGCATAAAGTGCGACGCTTTGCCGAGTCATTTTCTTTTCTTTTCAGACCGGCCTTGATAGGTAGATAGTAAAATAAACCCGTCAGATAAACACAACAAGTGTGGATCCCATCGAGTACGATGGACGTGAGGGGTGCTAATACCTTCCCCTTACGTAACCGACTCTCGAATCCAGACAATGGTTGCAATGACCTTGTCTTATACCTTTTCGTCAGGTTTTTCCCATCGTTTCCTTTCTCGTTCTGAGGGATAAATAACGAAAGGTGGCGACTCTTCTGTTTTTCCGGCACCTTATTTTTGCGATAGCGACAGCTGGCGACTCTGCTGGGGATTTTTGATAGTTTCCTAGGGATCCAACGTCCCTGATGCGAGTCAATATGGGGATCCAACGTCCTTGTACGAGAGTCAATCCTAGCGCTTTTATGTTTAACTGTTGGGTTTTATTTATCGCATTTTATTTCCTGCATTTTATTTTCAGTATGATATGATTATCTATGCTGTTGTGGGAGGGGCACTCCGATGAGTGAGAAGTCAGACCCAGGCTTGAGAGCTACATAGTATTAGAGTGGATTAGTGGAGGACGTGTTTGCTTTTCTTTCATCAGTTCCCATGTAATCCACACTCATACGAGGTTCTCTTTGAGGACTTCCTATCGGTCCTTTGGACTCGAAGGGTTACCGGATCTAAGGATTGTCGACTCTGGGAACCGATCATTTGGGATTCAGCTAAGTGAGGCCACTTTAAGAGATGATGATGCCACACCCCATGGGTATCGTATCATCGTTTCTTGAAAGTCTGTGACGCTGATGACCGTATAGGATGCCGAACTTGTGTCAGTTTAGGTCCATACCTGTGAGCAGGGTCGGGTTTGTTGCAGGAAACCTTAACCTTCAGACTACCTGGTTTTCTTGACAGTAAATCAGTTTTGTTGGTATCAGAGGTTATCATCATCATATATGTGTTTGTTCTTGACAGAGCAGATTTATGGTCTGGTATTAGGGGTTCTTCTCATCAGAGATATGTTTGTTCTTGACAGAGCAGAGTTGTAGTCCTTCTCCTCCACAGCACAGTCACCTTGATCTCCTGCCGCATGTTTGCATTTTGCATTGTTTGCATCCTCATTTGCATGTCATTAACGTGTGTCTGTGTTGTAGGTGCATATTTCTCCCCTGATTCTAGTGATCTTGATCTTCATGGCTGATATGGCATCTCTGAAGAAGACTGTGGCTTACAAGCTACCAACACCCGACATCCGAGAGTTACGAGCTTTGATTTTGTTGGCTGATAAGACAATGATGGAGAGTTTCAGAAAGAGTTATGGGAGACTTCTGGGTATTGTGTATAAGCTTCCTACGTAGAAGTTGAATGGCCTCTACGCCCTACTGCAGTTTTACAACCCACATCTCAGATGCTTTGTGTTTCTAGACTATGTCCTAGCTCCGACCCTGGAGGAATACTCTGACCTGTTAGGGGTGCCCTTGTTGAATCAAATGCCTTATTACCGTGTTGAGGGTGAACCTAAATTGAGTAAGTTGACTGACGCTCTTCATGTAGATGAGTCTGAGTTTGAAGGGATGGTATTCAGAAAGATTAGAGTTCATGGCTTCCCTTTGCCTTTCCTGATGGAAAAGGCCCGAAAGTTTGCCAAGAAGGGTCGTTGGGATGTATTCAATGCCTTCTTAGCCCTTTGCATTTATGGGATCGTGCTATTCCCAAGTCATCCAGACTTCATAAGCATGGATGCTTGCCATATATTTGCCTCCGGGAATCCAGTGCCCACTCTCCTTGGAGACGTCTACCATTCGGTTCATAGCAAAAATGAAAACAGAAAGGGGAAGAACGTGGCATGTTGTGCTCCTTTACTGTATAAGTGGTTTGCTAGCCATCTTCCTAAGTCAGGGTCGTTCATTGATTCTACTGAGTCTTCGCCTTGGTCTGCATGTTTGATAGGTTTGACTGCTGACAATATTATCTGGTTTGATAGAGATCTACTAGGAAAAGATATTGTACATAGCTGTTGTGGCTTTCCTAACATCCCCCTGGTCGGAAGGAATGGATGTATCAACTACAATCCCTCTCTGCTAGTACGACAATTTGGGTATGCACTACGAGGTCCTCCTGAAGAGGAAGAGATACAGGAATCTCTGTATCTCACAGGGTTGCTTGAAGGTGACACTTTGGTCAAGGTACAGAATGCTTGGAGCAAAATTCACCGAAAGGGAAAGGTCCTACTGGGAAAGAGCAACAACAAGGCCTTTGATCCGTATGTGGCTTGGGTCCGAGAAAGAGCCACCAAGTTTCTAATGTTGTTTCCTGCTGTGGAACCATTGTATCCTCCTGTGTACAAAGAGCCTACCACAGTTGATATTCAGAAATTGAACCAGGTACTCCAAGAGAAGGAAGAGCTACGAAAAGCCAACGAAGAGTTGGAGAAAGAGATCGCTCAACTTCGGAGAGAAAAAAGTGAAGCCGTTTATACCTGCAAGAAGCAGACCGAGATGATCAATCTTCTGGGAACTAATCTGACCAAAGAAACTGATGCTAGGGAACGTCTGGGGTTGGATCTGAAGTCAGTACATGACGTGTTGACCACCAAGAAACAGGATCTGGATAGAGTATACCGGAAGTTGACCCAATACGAGAAGGTGTGGAGCAGCACCCTAGCCAAATATAAAGAGCGGGAAGAAAAGCTGAAGCAGCAAGTACCCGAGCAAGAAGCTCAGATTATGGTGAAAGACAAGAAGATAGAGGCTGAAGCCTCACTGCGACGAGACGTCCAGTATAGATTGGTTGATGCCAAGGCGAATTTACAAGATTTTCAACTATGGGCTAACGCTAAGAGGAGTAGAGTCGAGAACCATTCCGAAGGAGGTATTTCTAGGAGTGTTGCCGAGAACCTCCCAGATATCATCGGACAGAGGGACCTGCTAATCCAGGGTTTGCTTACTCAGCCAGATCATCCCGCTACAAAGAAGTTGTTAGAAGATTTTCTTGCCCGTGGCCGCACCTGATCTTTTTGTATTTTCTTTGTACATTTATGCATTGATATGCTGATCACCGCCAGGTCTGTTGGTTGGGGTCATGCCTTGTTGCTTCAGTTGTATGTGATTACAGTTGTACGCTACCCAAGCGGGCTTTTCAGATGAATATATGAGGATTTTTGTTCCATGATTGGATCTTGGACTTTATTTGTCTCGGAAACTAGGATCGGGGGGAATCTCCCCAAGGCACAAACACACGTTTGCATTTGCATGAATCATTTGCATGACAACTACCTTGCCATTTTTCTAACCCCCTGTTGATACAGGTTGTTTCAGGTTGTTCCAGGATTGACCGAAGACCGATCCACCGATACTTGACCAGAGTGAATCAAGCTAGAGCAATGGAACAAGTGCAAACTGACATCCAGGAACTCTGAGAGAGGATGGACCGCTTCATGGAGCTCATGAAAGTGGTTGCTAACGGCCAAGACCAGCTCAGAACATTGGTCAAGCCTCTGATCTCAAGAGTTGACAGCAGCGGTGTGCTTCATGGAGGGAGCGTTCCAGTCCCTCCACCTGTTGAAACTCCTCAGGGTGGCATCTCTGTGACCGGGGGGAATGAAAGTGGTAACGGCAATGTGATCACTAACATCGGGCCCAATGGTAATACAACTGGCGTCGGTAACGGTGACTCTGAGGCCAATGGCAATACGGGACTAGGCCACGGCAACACAGGTGCTAGAAATCTGTATGGGCCTAATGCTACTGGATTTGCTGCTGGCAATGGCGTTCATCCATGGCTAGAAGATCGCCAAGAAGATTTGTTCTCACAGAGGAGCGCTGAGGGAGAATTGAATGTTGAGGCACGTCTGAGGTTTAAAGCACTCGAGGACAAAATGAAGAGTTTCGAGAACCAGAACACTATGGGTGTCGACATGACCAAACTGGGATTGATTTCTGATTTCAAGGTGCCTCCTAAATTTAAGGTACCTATCTTTGAGAAATACAAGGGCACCACTTGCCCTCGTGTCCACCTAAGGTCATACTACCGAAAGATGTCCGCTCACTCTGAAGACGATAAGCTGCTGATGCACTTCTTTCAGGATACCTTGTCCGGTCCATCCCTGGAATGGTATATGGGTTTGGAACCCACCAGTGTGCGCACATGGAAAGAACTCGCTGAGGCCTTTGTACACCATTATCAGTATAACGGTGACTTGGCTCCGAACCGGGCTCAACTATAGAACTTGTCATAGAAGAACAATGAGGGGTTCAAAGAATACGCCCATCGATGGCGTGAATTAGCAGCTAGAGTTCAGACGCCGATGGTTGAACGAGAGCTTGTTGAGATGTTTGTAGCCACTCTCCCGGGGGTCTATTACGTGAAACTGGTCAGTGGTATGTCAGGGAGTTTCTCCGATCTCATCATTACTGGCGAGCACGTTGAAAATGGGATCAAATTGGGGAAAATTCAGGGTGTTGATATATCCTCAGCTGGAGGTGGAAAGAAACCATACAGTAACAAAAGGCGTGAAGGAGAGACAAGCGTCGTGTCTAACGCTCGGAGGAAAGGTAAGGGCCAGCACCAGCAGGTTGCTAGCATAACCATCCCTACTGTCCAACAGCCGCAGCAGCAGCAGCCAAATCAGCAAGGGTACAGAAGGTATCAGAACAGAGCACCGCTGGCAAATAGTCACCTCGAGACACCACCCATGTCTTACGCTCATCTATTACAAACTCTGCTTCAGTTACAGCTAGTCCAGAAAAGAACCCTGGCTCCCTTGACAGGGGCACCTCCGCAGGGTTATAATGCGAATGCAACATGTGATTTTTACTCAGGGGCACCTGGCCATACAATAGAAAACTGTAAGGCATTCGAGCACAAGGTGCAAGATATGGTGGATGCTAAAATCATCAATTTCTCAGATAATGTGCCGAATGTCACAAAGAACCCTATGTCGAACCATGGGGGAGGCTAGGTGAATGCCATTATTGAAGAAGAGAACTTAGATTTATTGACTGATGTCAGGGATCTGAAGACACCGCTTAGCTTCGTTAAAGCCAAGCTGATGAAGAAAGGCTTCTTTTCGGGCTGTGGAGAATTGTGTATGGGCTGTGCGACTCGTCCTGATGGCTGTGAACAGTTGATAATGGGGATTCAGAGTCTGATGGCCGAAGAAATATTGAAGTTTAGCCGAAGGGCCGAATATGGATCTGGAGAGGTAATGATGAAACAGGATGATGAGGTTACCACCATCACCATCCCTCGCAAGACAATAACCATTTATGCGCCCAGGCCGCCCACAATCACCATCACAAAGGCTGGGCGATACCTTTTGAAAGCACCAACGCTATCCCATGGCACTATGGGGCAGACGTCTATTGTAACAGACAGAAATTGGAACTGGAGCCATCTGGGCAGTCTGTGGATAACCTAGTGGGAATGGGCGGATTCACACGTAGCGGAAGAGTATTTGCTCCACCTGAGATTGTAGCTGAAAAAGTTGAAAAAACTGACAAGGGAAAGAGTAAAGTCATTGAGGAAACCCCTCGTGGGGTAGAGAAGGACTTACTTGTAAAGGACGCTAAAGAGTTCATGAGGTTGATCAAGAAGAGTGATTACAAGATCGTTGACCACCTCCATCAAACACCTTCGAAAATCTCCATTCTAAATTTGTTGATGTCTTCTGAGGCACATCGCAACGCGCTGCTAAAGGTTTTGAATGCCACGTATGTACCGCAAGAGATCTCGGTCAACCATTTGGAGGGAGTAGTAGCCTGCGTAAATGCTGGAAATGGGTTAGGGTTCACGGACCTGGAGCTGACGCCGAAGGGAAGAAACCACAACAGCACCCTACACATCTCGATAGAGTGTAGGGGAACATTTATGTCCCATGTGTTGGTGGACACTGGGTCATCGCTCAATGTTCTCCTGAAGAAGGCATTGATGAAGCTGGATACAAGAGGATTGATTTGCACACCCAGTGATCTGGTTGTGAAGGCTTTCGATGGAACCAAGCGTCATGTCTTTGGAGAGGTAACTCTGCCAATCCACGTTGGGCCGGAAACTTTTAACGCAGTCTTCTACATCATGGACATTATGCCAGCCTACATCTATCTCTTAGGCCGGCCATGGATCCATTCTGCTGGTGTCGTGACCTCCACGTTGCACCAGAAGCTCAAGTATGTTGTAGGGGGCAGTATTGTAACTGTATGTGGCGAGGAAGATATAATGGTGAGCCATTTGTCGTCCTTCAAATATGTTGAGATGGATGGGGAGATCCACGAAACCCTATGTCAGGCGTTCGAAGCTGTTAAGGTCAAAGACGTGACTCCAGTAATGATTGAGAAACCAGAGATGACTCTCTCTTCCTTCAAGGAAGCCCGGGCCGTTGTTCAAGCCGGATCTCCCCCAGGTTGGGGGCAAGTTCTATAAATACCTAACAAACAGGACAAGTTTGGATTGGGATACTCTCCTACTGCTGAAGCCTCCTCCTCCCACAGTGCGTCCCGAGGAAAAGGGCCGATCCAGTTTACAAGTGGCGGGGTAATATTTGAAAGTGTCAACGCAATGTTTGAAGACGGCGAAGACAACGATTGCGACCTAGATTCCTGGATCCAGCCAAGCAAACCAGGCTAGAGCCTCAACAACTGGTCCATCAGGGATACCATCCAAGTGACAAGCAAAGAGTAATGATTTACTTTCTCCAATTATTATACAACCCTATGTCCTACCCGGGGCATAGTGGTTTTATTGTCAGGGCCTTGTTTGATTATGTACATGCATTTTGCCAATAAATCAAAAGGCATTTTTTCGCATTCAAATGTTGTGATCTCTGTTATTCCTGTTTTATATTTGTTTTGAAAAACAATAAAATGGCAATAGGGTTTGTGCTAACCTGCATATCCTTGTTTTAAGCTTAACCCTTGTTATTGCAGGATCCACATAGCAGATGACATCGACTCTGGACCTTCTACGACTCACTTTGACTTCTATTGCCTGATCTATCAAGCCGAAGAAGAGATTGATGAAGACGAAGACCTTCCCGAAGAGTTGGCCCATTTGTTGAAACAAGAAGAGAAAGTCATTCTGCCTCACGAGGAAGAGATTGAGATTCTGAATCTGGGTTCTGAGGAACTTCTCAGGAACGTCAGGATAGGGGCTGCATTGCAGAGTGATGTCAAGCAGAGATTGGTCGAGATGCTGAGAGAGTATAGTGACATCTTTGCTTGGTCATACGAGGATATGCCCGGACTTGATACTGACATTGTGGTCCATCACTTGCCGCTGCGAGAAGATTGTCCTCCCGTTAAGCAGAAGCTTAGAAGGACACGACCAGATATGGCCGTTAAGATCAAAGAAGAAGTGCAAAATCAGCTTGATGCTGGCTTCTTAGCGGTCACTACTTACCCTCCGTGGGTCACCAACATAGTGCCTGTACCGAAGAAAGACGGTAAGGTGCGAATGTGCGTCGATTATCGGGATTTGAATAGGGCGAGTCCTAAAGATGATTTCCCGCTCCCTCATATTGATGTGTTGGTCGACAATACAGCTCAGTTCTCCGTGTTTTCGTTCATGGATGGCTTCTCCGGCTATAACCAGATCAAGATGGTGCCGGAGGACATGGAGAAAACTATGTTTATTACACCTTGGGGAACATTTTGCTACAAGGTAATGCCTTTCGGTCTGAAGAATGCAGGGGCCACTTACCAACGAGCAATGGTCACTTTGTTTCATGACATGATTCACCATGAGATTGAAGTCTATGTTGATGACATGATTGCGAAGTCCCAAACGGAGGAGGGACATCTGGTCAATTTGCTGAAGCTTTTTGAGAGGCTTAGGAAGTTCAGGTTGAGGTTGAATCCTAACAAGTGTACATTCGGAGAACGGTCTGGAAAACTACTAGGGTTCATTGTGAGTGAAAAAGGCATTGAGGTTGATCCTGCGAAGATAAAAGCAATGCAAGAAATGCCAGCGCCAAAAACTGAAAAAGAAGTTCGTGGTTTCCTGGGCAGAATAAACTACATTGCAAGGTTTATCTCTCAGCTCATGGCCACGTGTGAACCGATGTTCAAACTACTAAAGAAAGATCAGGCGATTATCTGGAACGAGGATTACCAGAAGGCATTTGATAAGATAAAATAGTATCTGCAGGAACCTCCGATCTTGATACCCCTAGTGGCCGGAAGACCCTTAATCATGTACTTGACAGTTCTTGAGAATAGTATGGGGTGTGTTCTCGGTCAGCACGACGAGACGGGCAGAAAGGAGCATGCCATTTATTATTTGAGTAAAAATTTCACGGATTGTGAATCCCGTTACTCAATGCTGGAGAAGACGTGTTGTGCACTCGCATGGGCTGCCAAACATTTACGACAGTACATGCTCAATCATACAACCATGCTAATTTCGAAGATGGATCCGATCAAGTACGTCTTCGAGAAACAAGCACTTTTGGGCAGGATTGCCAGATGGCAAATGGTGTTGACGGAATACGACATTCAGTACGTTTCCCAGAAAGCCATCAAGGGAAGCGTATTGTCTGAATACCTTGCTGAACAGCCGATCAAAGATTATCAGCCGATGAGATTTGAATTCCCTGATGAGGATATCATGTTTCTCAAGGTGAAAGATTGTGATGAACCGTTGCCTGACGAGGGTCCAGATAGGAAATCCCAATGGAAATTGATACTTGACGGGGCGGTTAATTCTTACGGAAGTGGCATTGGGGCAATCATCATGACTCCTCATGGATCCTACATCCCATTCACTGCTAGACTAACGTTTTCGGTCACCAATAATGAAGCAGAGTATGAAGCATGCATCATGGGTCTAGAAGAAGCAATTGATTTGAGAATCAAGAATCTAGATGTATATGGTGACTCGGCACTTGTGATTAACCAGATTAAAGAGGAGCGGGAGACTCGTCAATCGAATTTGGTGTCGTACATGAACTATGCCAGAAGGCTACTTCCGTTCTTTGATCGAGTGGAACTCCATCATGTGCCCAGAGCTGAAAATCAGATGGCTGATGCCTTAGCCACGTTGGCTTCGATGTATAAAGTCAATTTTTGGAATGAAGCTCCAAGGATTGTCCTTTCTCGTCTTGTTAGACCTGCGTTCGTCTTTGCGATCGAGGAAGCCTCTGATGGCAAGCCATGGTTCCATGATATCCAGACCTTCCTTATGACTAAGGAGTATCCTGCGGGAGCGTCGACCCAGGACAAGAAGACTCTGAGGAGGTTGTCTGGAAATTTCTATCTCAATCCTGATGGAGTTCTATATAAAAGAAACCACGATCTCGTGCTGCTCAGATGTGTAGATGAGAAAGAAGCGAGTATGCTCATGGAAGAAGTCCATGAAGGCACATTTGGTACGCACGCCGGCGGGCATGCTATGACGAGAAAGATCCTGAGAGCAGGATATTACTGGCTGACAATGAAGTCAGATTGCTTTAAATTCGCGAAGCGATGTCATAAATGCCAGATTTATGCTAATAAAATTCATGTGTCGCCGTGCCCGTTAAATGTCATGTCCTCCCTGTGGCCGTTCTCCATGTGGGGAATCGACATGATATGCAAGATCGAGCCCACTGCATCTAACGATCATCGATTCATTTTGGTAGCCATCGACTACTTCACCAAGTGGGTGGAGGTAGCCTCGTATGCTAATGTGACCAAGCAAGTGGTGGCTAAATTCATAAAGACCGACATCATCTGTCGTTACGGAATTCCCGAGAGGATTATTACTGATAATGGTTTGAATCTAAATAACAAGATGATGAAGGAGTTATGCCAAAGTTTCAAGATTGAACACCACAACTCGTCTCTTTACCGGCCGAAGATGAATGGCGCCGTTGAAGCGGCCAACAAAAACATTAAGAAGATTGTACAGAAGATGGTGCTGACCTATAAAGATTGGAACGAGATGTTGCCATTTGCATTGCACGGTTATCGTACGACCGTACATACCTCAACCGGGGCAACTCCTTTCTCACTAGTGTACGGTATGGAAGCTTTCCTACCGTTAGAAGTTGAGATTCCTTCTTTACGAGTTTTGGTTGACGTGAAACTCGATGAGGAAGAATGGATTAAGAACCGACTAAACCAACTCAGCCTGATGGACGAGAAGAGATTAGCATCAATCACCTATGGTCGTCTGTACCAAAGCCGAATGAAGAAAGCTTATGATAAGAAGGTGCGTCCTAGAAGCTTTCAGACGGGTGATCTCGTCCTGAAGAAGATTCTTCCTCCACACTCCGATCACAGGGGCAAGTGGACTCCCAATTACGAAGGTCCGTACATCGTCAGCAAGGTCTTCTCGAGAGGATCCCTGTTGTTATCCAGAATGGATGGCGAAGACTTTGCATCCCCGGTGAACGCGGACGCAGTTAAAAAATACTTTGCTTAAAAAATGACCCGCTGGAAAGAAAAAAGAATATCCAGGCAAAAATGGGGCATCCCGGCGAACCACGAAAAAGGAAAAAGGTTCGGGCAAAAGTTAGGGATATAAATGAAATAATGTACACCCGCAAATTCGAAAACCTAGAAGGGCGACTTTGGCAAAAAAGGGTATCCCGGTGAATCGAAAACCCGAAAGGGCGATTCATGCAAAAGTTAGGGATTTGAAAAAGCAAATGACTGCGTTCCGCGTATGGACTTTCATTGTTTAGTGATTTGGAAGACCTGAGGGCCGTTTATCTGAATCAATCTCTTCTGAAGCTGAAGCGTCGGAGAAGTATCAAAGTCGAGTGGGTCATAGAGGGATCAACTCATGGTGTTTGTCTACGCCACATTACCGACATTTGTGTATGTACTGATGTATATTTATGTTTTATGCTTGCGCAGCTTCCTCATTCCAGGAGCTTGCATCTGTTGTAAAACATTTTTGCCCATTCAGGGGTTCGTTATCAATAAAACATATACTATTCAGCAATTCTATTTGCTTGTTTAGCATTTATCTGTTTTTTTTGTTAAAAAGAACGCCGATGTTTTTGACAAAATGCGCATACATAAACTTGCTGGCCTAGGCCGATAATTGTTGAAACATTGAATTACTTGAACATTGTCGCAAGATGATAACCTTGATAGGTCCCTTTGAGAAGGGTATCTTGTCTGTTTGGTTGTGTTGTTGCAGGTATGGCATATTCCAGGCAGTACGCCGTATGTGTTCCCAAGCAGGATGATTCCTTCTTCCCCAACGAGTTCAACAACTTCTCCCCACGGAGTCTGAACATGGGACTGTGAACATTGATATGTCTCCCAAAGCAGAGAAGATTCTCCCCAACCAGATGTGTCCTGAGGCAGGATCATCATCTCCCCAGCTGAGTCATGCGCTGAAGCGTATGTTCATTCCCGGCACTGACCCAATGTGAAATTTTCTCGTAGAAACCTAGTCGCAAGTGTGCAGCTTTCGATAAGTTCAGACTGAAGTCTCCAGCGGAATTGAAATTCCTCACAGAGTTGTACTCTCCCCGGCCGGTAGGAGTGATTTCAGCGTCTGGTTGCCCATCCTCAGCCGAGTTTGCAGTTCCCCAAGAGAGCCGAGTCCTTGGAAGCCGTTGAAGCCATGATTGGTTTTTCCCAGTAGAGAGTGTTGAATAGCTGATGCTATATTTCCCCATCGGAGTCATTATCTCCAGGAAAGTTCTATCTGCGAATGTCGTGCAGTTTATTTCTGCGATTGATATTGTTTCCTTGACAGTTTGTGGTTTGAATACCTGGTTGAGCGGGTTCAGGTTCTTGTAAAACTTTGTTCCCCTGCAGCAATCGACTGAAGTTCGTTTCCCCAGGCGGAATCCAATTGAGATTGGTGTGACTTCTCCTCCTCGGCAGGATGATTCCTTCCTCCACCAGAGTGGTTCTTTCTCCTTGACAGGAGGATTTTCCCTTCAGCATTTATTTTGCTGATGGGGTCATAGCATTTTGCATGATTGTATAGCATTTACCCTAAAAACGCGTAGCATTTCCACCGTGTGGAGCATTGCGCCAGTTTCAAGCATATGTATATGAAACATGAGCTAGGTCGTTACTGTTCTTGTTTTGCAGGTGTTCCTACGCAGAATGGTTTGCTCAAGATGATTCTTGAATTCTCCAGCGAAGTTGATTGCTTAAGATGATTCTTAAAATCCCCAGTGAAGTCGCAAGAGTTAGTTGTTCAAGTTGATGCTTAGAGTCCCCGGCAGAGTGTTGCTCAGGATGATTCCTGAAATCTTCGGCAGAGTTATTGGTTTTGGATGATTCTTGAAGTCCCCGGCGGAGTTATTTGTCCAAGATGATTCTTGAAGTCCTCAGTAGAGTTGATTCACCTGGAATGATTTCTGGATCCCCGAAGCAAAGTGACTTGATAGTTCTCCAGAATCCCCAACGGAGAGGTGTCATCCCCAGCAGGTCTTAAACATGGAAGTTGAAATTTCCTTGAAGACTTGATGATTGAAGTCCGGCAGCGGTGCCAAAACCCCTGACTTACTGATGAAGTCTAACTGCGAGGTCAAAGCAGTTATCTCAGCTGACGCAGAGTGCCTGACGGCAAAAAGATTGTATATCCTTAGCGGTTCCTGATTGATTAAGGATTCCATTTGAAGACTTACTGATGAAGTCCAGCTGCGATGTCGAAGCAGTTTGCCTAGCTGACGCAGGGTTCCTGACGGCAAAAGATTGTATATCCTTATTGGTCCGTGATAGATTAAGGATTCCATTTGAAGACTTACTGACGAAGTCCAACTGTGATGTCGAAGCAGTGCTCCTGGCTAATGTGGAGTGCCTGATGGTAGAAGTTTGGATATCCCTATTTGGTTCATGATTGACCGAGAATTCCATTCCCGACTTACTGAAAAAGTCTGGCTGACGCCCGAGAATTTCTTTGAATGCCCGACGACATAATTAACTTGATTGTTAAAAAGTTCCTAATGACCTGATGAGTCCCGAGGAATCCTTCTGCCACAAAATGCCTGACGGCAATATCAGCTATGTATCGCCGGTTACCGAGTGACCAGTGAGCCCTTGATGACTTGAGGAAGAAGCTGCAGCGAAATCTGATAATCATCCCGACAGAGATTTGAGAGTAGCCCATCACTAGTTACCGAATAACCGGTGATACCTTATTGACTTACTGATGAATTCCGACAAAGATGTTGTCGACGTTCCTAGCGATACGATGAGTCCATAGGCGACGATAAGGAATTCTTCTGCCATGATGCAGAATGCCTGGCGGCATAATCGACCATCCTTCACCAGTTACCGTGTAACCGGTGATCCCTTGATGACTTGAGGACGAAGATCTACAGCAAAATCAGACGATCATCCTGACGGAGATTTGAGATTAGATCCATTACCAATTACTGTGTGACCAATTCCCCAGCAGGTTTCCGCGCAACTGCCATGCTCAGTTTTGAAGATGTTCCTACCAATCCAAGTATTGTTTACCTGTGCGGATGGCAGATCGCCTGTTGCCGTGTAACCAGTGATCCCTTAATAATTTGAGGATGCAATGATATCAGATAAATCATAGAATCATCCTGATGGAGATCCAGATCAGTATTCTCCGGCTAGTTGCCGTGCAAC
This sequence comes from Lathyrus sativus, assembly GCA_963859935.3. Taxonomy (NCBI): domain Eukaryota; kingdom Viridiplantae; phylum Streptophyta; class Magnoliopsida; order Fabales; family Fabaceae; genus Lathyrus; species Lathyrus sativus. Next base: position 299,738,140 of record OZ012738.1, on the reverse strand, counting down.
TATCATTTCAGTTTCCGAAGATTTGTCCCCATCAGAGTACCGTGTACATGTGCAGTTGGCAAATTTCCGGGTTTGTTGGTATTCAACCGTCTTTGACCTTGATTGTTTGAGAGTCGTTCGCTTCTCACCCAGTCAGGTCCAAGCCGTTTGAATAGGGGCAGCTGTTGCACCCCAAAATTTGCCCAACTTTTCTTTACCTAGCTTGTGTTTCATTTCATTCACATTAGCATTATCATTTGCATTTCATTGACATGTATGCAGGGGATCAATAGGTATGATTACCAACTAAGATCTATACAAGACTATGAAGCTAGCTAAGAAGGTTATTCAAGTGTTCAAGGGTTGATATCCTTGCCAGAGAAGTTAAAAGATCCTCAGGGAGAGTGGTTGAAGCCAAGTATGTGTGTCTCCTAACTTGAGAGTTGAGGGAAGCCAACAGATGATTCTGAGGCCATGAAGTTGGACTTGAGGTCTTGAGAGAGCTCATGAGAAATGTTGAAGTTCATTTAGGAGCTTATACAAGTCCTTATGCAAGATTAAGAAGCCTCAACCATGATTGGTGCAACTAGGGTTTGACTAGGTCAATCCTAAGTCAACTGATGATTTGAAGAAGGTTGAGACCTAATTCAAGAGCCATGTGATCATGGATTGATGCATTGAGATGTTATAAGGATGATTCCAAGGATAACTCATCATGATTGAAGAGTTTGAGAAGTTTCAGGCTAGGGTTTCTAAGACTTAACAGTGTAAAATCCCCTAGTTTAACCCCTGACTTCAAGACTATGTAACTCAATACATGATTGTCATCTCATCTTGACCCCAACATGATTGTTGTAGAGCATGAGCTTAGCTTTAATTTGAGTACTATAAGTCCTTGATAGGATTTATAGAACTCAAGTTATGAGCTAGACAAATTACAAGTCATCTGAGGCATGTGTATTTGGAGCTTGAAAGTTACCCAACTTGCATGACACATTTGCCCTAGAAGGATGATTCCTATGAACTTTTGGTCAACAAGAATGTTGTTCCTTATCCTCTTAGCTTTCCATAGAGTACTAGAGGTCCATTATTGGATGTATAAAACTCAAGTTATGGCTTTGACAAGTCAAGGGTATTTTGGGTATTTGGGCATTCCAGGTCATTTTGAATCATAAGTCAATTTCACCATCTTGCAAGCCTCAAATGGATTTTTGTTCAACATGAAAGTTGCTCAAAATGATGTTTTTAGCTTGTCCAAGTATCAAGAGTCCATTGATATGGGTTATATCAAGCATTTGTGGAAGAATGTTCATATAAAGGCCATTTTAATGAATTAAAATGAGAAAATTCAAAACAATTGAGAATAACATGTTTTCAAGTCAAATTTGTAGTCAATTTGAATGAAATTGATATTCTAAAGAGATTGGCATTATTAAATTTTTTATTTGAAGTCCATAACATGGCCATTTGGAAGGTTGCTTCAGAAATAAGAAACATATCCCACATACTCCATAGATTGAAATCAAGGGAGGGAAACCACTTCATTACATTCCACAAGGCTTAAGTGAATCATTGGGGCTGAGTTTGGAGTATGAACAAGGCTTGAATGTGGATATCAACATTGAATTTTTGAAGGAAAATGAAAATCCAAAATTCACAAATGGGCTTGGTTTGGGCCTCCAACTCATTGAAACAGAATATAAATATGATCTAGAATAGATTAGGGAGCTTCTAGTTCCCATTTTCATGGAGAAGCCATTGGAGATAAGTGAAGAAGAAAGCTTGAAATTGAAATTTCATTTCGGAGAATCAAGAGTTTTCAACAGGAATTGAGCATCAAGAAGCATTCACCATTGATCACTGAAAGTTTCTGCACAACTTGGAAGAGAATTGAGGCTTGAATCCACTGCAATCCAAGTTCAAATCCAGGTTTTAACTTCTTGAATTTTCTCTCTGTTTGTGTGTTTTCAATGAACTAGAAGCATGCGGTTAGGTTCCCCTATTGATCTAGATGGATTTTGGATAGTTAATTTCAACTTTAGAGACAATTTAGGGTTAACACCATTTTCAGTTGAGATTGATATGTCACAACCCTTGCGTTTTTAGAATAAATGAGTGGTATGGTTGAATTCCTGGTGAGATTTAGGACAAGATTCATGTAGAGATCGTGGCGAATGGTTGAGCGTAGATGAACTTAGGGTTACGCAGGGGTGGCCGGAAAAGCCACCGGCGATGGCCTGGTTCGCACACGCAGAGGGAGACTTGCAGGTTTGAAAAGGTAGGAGAGATAATCTTAGACATCCATTCATGTTAAAAACTTGACCTGGTCCATCAATCCTAGCGCTCACGTTGAGCCACGTACCCCCTCAAAACGCACAGTTTTGGTTAGCGAATTTCTCAGGTTTTGTGACTTCGCTGGGTGAACCAAGAGAGCGTGGGTTCGATACCTCACGCGTGCTTCTTTTCATTTTATTTTTGTGAACTAATTTGAATATGAGGAATTCAAGGGCGTTGGGCTTGGCATTCTCCTTGCTATCACCACCCCCCATCCAGGCCCAGTGTGGATTTACAACGTGAAATCCCTGCTTAGTGCACCCCTCCCCTGGTTTTATTTTTGTAACTGAGTTGAAACTCAGATGGGCCTAGCGCCCAGTTGTTACGCACACCCCCCAGTCCCTGGGCCCAAGAGAGCTAGTTTAATTGTGTTGCTGACTGCACCCTCCCTTCATTTCTTTTATTTTTGTTTTCTTTTTAATTCTTGTTTGCATATTGTTTGATTTTAATTCCCAAAAAACAATAAAAATTGGTATTAAATCTTGAGAAAAATTGTGGATACAATTTAAAATGTTTAGATTTTTTTCATGATTTTGTTTTCCATTTTTCATGCATTTTCATTTTATTGTATATTTTTTTGGTTTAATATGTGCTTAATGGTGAAAAATTGATGTTGTGATTTTGTCCATTTTCTTTCTCCCTGATGGTTCTGAATTTGATCTTGATTTTTTGTATGCTGTTTGAGTACACATTGATGTTGCCTTGTGATTTTATCATGATTTTCAGATGATTGTAAATATGCTTTTAGTGTAGTTGTTTAAGAGTGATTTTAAACTAGTTCCCCCTTTTACTAAGTAACTTTAGATTAAGTGATCTTAAATTAGAGAGTTTCATAGATTAACATTGTAAATAGCCATTAGATGATTCTAAATAATGTAGTCCTTTCTTGATAGATTGGTAAGTAGGTATAGATCCCTTTAGAACTTTTCCATAGCCTTGATAGAGCTTTTGATGCCCCTAGCTTAGGTGAACCTTGTAGCTAGTTTGTAGGATTTCCCTGGAGTGCTATGTTGCCTCCTGTCCCCTATGTGTTTTCCTTGGGCTTTGCCCTACATTCTTCATTCAAGTCTTGAAGAGGAACTCTCCTGGGAGAGCCTAATCCTTCCTTTGGTTGGATTTTGTGCATTCCTCAGGAGGTTGAGCCTTGAATTGACATTCCCCAGTATAGTACATTCCTTTGGTTTGTACTATCTTTATCCTTCAAGTCTTGATGAGGAACCCTCCTGTGAGAGCCTAATCCTTCCTTTGGTTGGATTCTGTGCATTCCTCAGGAGGTTGATCCTTGGATTGACATTCTTGGCATGGTATATTCCCTTGGTTTATACGCTGTCATCCATCTCAAAGTCCTTTTTCTTAGGATCCCTCTTGGAAGAGCCTAATCCTTCCTTTGGTTGGATTATGTGCATTCCTCAACAGGTTGAGCCTGAGATGGACATTCTATGTTGATACACCATAATCAGTTACCCTTAGATTGATATCTAGGACTAATACCCAGTCTTTTCTGTCCTATTGACATAGGATCCCTCTTGTGAGAGCCTAATCCTTCCCTTGGTTGGATTATGTGCATTTCTCAAGAGGTTGAGCCATGATGGACTCTGGTATTGATTTACCTCTAACCTAATGCAACCTGGGATGACTTCCTTGTTGCTCATTGTGGTTTCTCTCCCTTGTTTGATTTGCTTGATGCATTAGAATAAGTTCATGTTTAGATTATTTTAAGCTAGGAGCATGATTGCATTAGAGGTTGAGTTTCTCCCTCTGCTTGTATTTTTACTGTATGGCTTTGCTTGCTGGTATTCGGTAGAGCTTCGCTCCCTTGCCTGTGTGGTCTGTGGTTTTCTTGATGGCATTCTATTTTCTTCTATTATTTTTGCAGTTCTTCATATCTGGCTTGAGGTTGAGACGAGCTTGTGGAGGCTAATGCCCCCACACACATTTCCTCCCTCACTTGCATTGCATGCATTTTACAGTTGTTTACTGTTTACTGTTTAGCTGATGCTTTATCTGTTTCTGTATCCCTTTGACATGATCCCCTAGGAATCTCACTTCCTTTGATAAGGAAGTGATGATTAGAACTTTAGGTTGAAACCTATGCATGATAACTTCTAGGAGTTCCCTGTTTCAAACTTCAACCATAGGATGAATCCTTGGCATGACAACATTAGGACTTGATAGTCTCCCCATAGAGTTCGTTCTCTTCTCATCTCAAAACAACAGTAAAAAACGTAATAAAGGCAAGTTAGTACAAGTACGTTACGAGCCTTAAGCTACTTGGGTAATGATAATTGAGCGGGCTCCTCTCAATCGTCTAGAATGTTTAGTATACGTCCTTTGGACGATATGCGACGGATTCGTTCCCAGGTCATAGTCTCTAGTGTTGTACAAACTACAGACAAACATAAAAAACAGTTCTTTCGTAAAAGACAGAAAACAAACATCAAACCTTTTGCCCCGTGGGCCCGTAATCCAAAGGAAAGCTTTTCTGAAGAAAAGAGTGTTGTTAACTCCCAGTTCTACCGAAACGGTAACGCCTAAGTCTCCAAGGGTCGAGCTGCGTACGCCAAACTGCTGGAACTGTTTGTTAACCCTACTCGAGAAACAGATGAATCTGAATTCCCATAATCTGTATTATCCCGAACTACGTAAGCTCTAATCTCTCATATCTGTTGAGAGTACGTAGGCACAATACTGATGTATTGGCGAGCCACCTTCCCCGTAACCCGTAGTTAGCCGAACTACGTAGACTCTGATTTCTTATTCTCTGATGAGAATACGTAGGCATAAAGTGCGACGCTTTGCCGAGTCATTTTCTTTTCTTTTCAGACCGGCCTTGATAGGTAGATAGTAAAATAAACCCATCAGATAAACACAATAAGCGTGGATCCCATCGAGTACGATGGACGTGAGGGGTGCTAATACGTTCCCCTTACGTAACCGACTCCCGAATCCAGACAATGGTTGCGATGACCTTGTCTTATACCTTTTCGTCAGGTTTTTCCGATCGTTTCCTTTCCTGTTCTGAGGGATAAATAACGAAAGGTGGCGACTCTTCTGTTTTGCCGGCACCTTATTTTCGCGGTAGCGACACAGTGTACCAGTGAGAGGTGCCAAAGTCCTCTTCTGAACCAATTGCAACTGCAACATATGTTGTAACAACTGAGAATACGACATCAGAGGAGTCTTAAAAAGCCTGTCAGTCATTATTGGTCTAGCAGCGTAATGTCACGATGCATTAACTTGTGGCTGAGGTGCATCCGGAATAGCTACAATAGTAACTTGTTGATGATAACGAGACTGCGCTCTACCTTTACCCTTGTGAGAAATAGCATTGGCATCCCCTTCCTTTATTTTAGGGTTTGTTGAATATGGTTTCTTCATTCCTCCCGAAGAGGATCCACCACCATTTGGAATCTTCCCATACTTAATCCCACTTTCGACTCTTTCACCATCCATTACCAGATCAGAAAATCCCGCAGACGTACAGCCTATCAACTTCTTAAAATACACGTCAGGCTGCTAAATCTCGCTACCTCTGGGTGTACTCCTTGAAGCTTTCAGTATTCTTCTGTGACAAACTCTGCAATTGTTCCCTGTACGATGCCAGATCACTATTATACTGATAGTGACGCACAAAAGCCTCGGCCAATTCTCTCTGGCTGCTAATATGAGTCCTCTCTAACCCCATATACCATTCCAGAGATGCTTCTACTAGACTGTCTTGGAAAAAATGCATTAACAGCTTTTCATCATCGGAGTATGGAGACATTTTTCTGAAATATGCTCGGATGTGTACTCTAGGACAGGTCGTCCCTTTGTACTTGTCAAAATCTGGTATTTTAAACTTGGGGAGAATCCTGACCCCGGGCACAAGTCCCAAATCCGATATATCAACCCCCAAAGAATTTTGATTCTCTAAAGACTTCATCTTCTCCTCGATCACTTTAAACCTTCTGCCAACTTCAGTTGGCAAAATACCCTTCATATCTTTCATGGAAAAGACGTCATCGTGGTGATCTTCCCAATGAGGACCAGCAGCCTCGTCCAGAACGCACACACTCCCACCAATAACATTACCATTTTCATTCACAACACCTCCGCCCGGAGGTATGACAACAGTAGGAATACCCTGTGGAACAGACCCACCAACCAACGGAGGAATAACACCAGATCCTCCATGCAAACACCCTCTTCGATGACCCGTGCTATCAACGGGTGGAACATAGTTCTTAATTGTTCCTGCCCACTGACAACATTCTGCATTAGCTCCATAAATTGGGCCATGCGAGCCCTGACTTCCTGCAATTCAGCTTGAACCTGATCCATTACTTTTTGCCGATTCCCTTGAGTTGGATACCTGTGGAAACTGAACTCCTCAATCCTGTTACTAAAGAAAACCAAGCAGAGATAAGAACAAAAGGCCACTGAGAACACCCGCGATGCAAATGAAAATGAAAAATGCAAACATGTCTATGTACTTATAGGGAGATCTCCCCCTTGATTCTAGTTTCAACAAACAAGAATAGTAGAGATGGACAAGAATACCACAAAAACCTTCTCATATATCAAGTAAAGCTGAGACAATACATAACAACAATTGAGAAAAATCTGAATACAAAAGGGTACTGATCTCATCCAACAGATTTGATGATGATCATGATGCAAAAGAAAAGAAGCTACTGTGACATATTAGAAGATAATCATATCCAGCAACCATGCTCCTTGCTCCAGGTTTGAGCCTCCTTAAGCATCGTCTTCGTATCTAGATGGTCTGGTTTGACAACCAACTCTCTGATGAGGATGTCCCTTCTGCGTATCACATCCCGGAGACAATTATAATAGTCTTCCCAAGAATCCTCACCAAAGGCATTCCAAGCCTGGGTTTCTTCACATCCTCCCGGATCTTGAGCTCTTCAATCACTGATAGAGTCTCGTAGAGTTTCTTCTCAAACGTATACCTACGGGCTGATTCTACCATTACTTCTTTCTCCTTGACTTTCAGTAGCGCCTTCAGGTTATCAACCTGAGTACGAAGCTGGTCTTCCCTGTTCCTGTTGGCGGTCAAATTAGAATTCTATTGCTCATTAAATTAGGATATCTCCATTTGCGCTTTGTCTAAATCTGCCTTCTTATGTTTCAAAATGCTGCAGGTGCTTTTTAGATCCTGACAGATCCGCTCTTACGTCCTAATCTGCTCAGCTAGCTCTTTCTCTAACTTGGTCAATGATTTTGAATATGTCTTAGCCAAATAAATAGCTTCACCTTTATCATGCTTCAGCTGACTGATCTCCTATTTTAACTCTTCATTCTCTTTGTGCAGCTCTTCCTTCTCTTCCCAAAGCTTATTATATTTCAGGATGTCGATCGTCTTAGGCTCTTTAACCATCAGGGGATACAATGGTTCTTCAACATGGAATGACAATAATACCCTTTCAACTATCTTCTAAACTCATTCCAAGTAAGGGTCATAAGCTCTGCAATCACCTTTGCCCAAAGAAAGCTTTCCCTTTTTATGAACTTTTCTCCATGCTTCTTCTATTTTGGCTAGAATATCATAATCAATTACACATGTGAAGTACAAAAATTCCTGCACTTCCTCCTCTTTCAGGGGTCCCCTCAAAGCATAACAAAACTGTCTAACGGCAAGAGAAAGGGTTGTAATTGATTCCCCCTTTTCTTCCTATCAAAGGTACATTAGGGAAACTACCACAACTAAAGATGAGCTCATGACCAAGCAGATCTCGGTTGAACCAGGTGATATCCTTTTTTGTCAGACCCATGAGTCTTTTGGACCATTCAGATGAATTCCTTAAATCCAAAAAAGCTCTAGAGCGAGGAAGATGATCGATAAACCACTTGTGGAGAAGTGGTGCACAACAAGAAACCATCTTTCCTCTTATCTTCTTATTCTTGTAGTGTACCGAATGATACAAATCTCCTAGAAGGATATGCACAGGGTTTTTTGAAACAAAGATGCTGAAAGCGTCCATGTCAATGAAGTCTGGTATGTTGGGAAACAAAATAATTCCGTATATGCATAGATCTAGCACAGCGCTGAAAAAGCTTAGGATTCTCCCATAATCTCTTCTGAAATCTTTGAGAATGCCAGGATCAGCAATAAAAATCAGACCAAATAAAGGTCCAAGATCTGGTAATGGAAATTTGTAAATGATGGTCTTCTTTAGGTTAGCTTCCATCTCAACAGAAAACCAGGACCAGGATCAAAGGAAAGACAAGAACCTATAAAACACACAGACGCACAATGTTAAATGTAAGATGATTATGCAAATGCAAACATGAGATCAAGGTATCCAATGCTCAAAAATTGTTGTTGTGCTATTGACTGAATCAGAACTTTTCTCTGATAAGAAAACCCAGGCACTATGACAGAAAACCATAGTATCCAAGGTCAAAGGTCCACTCTGACAAGAAAACCAAAAAACCGGGTTGGTTGAAGGTCAAAGTTTTCCTTCAAAACCCTTCCCTCTCACATACGGGTTCTAGTCTTGAAATGGTACGACATCCTATGCAGATCGTCATTATCACAAACTCTCAGGTCAAGAAACAATGATACGTTCACCATTTCTGGTTTGGCATCATGGTCAATCGAGGAGGTCTCAACTGACTTCCCAATGAACGGTCTCCAGAGTCATTAGCTTTAAGATCCAACACTCCCTCAACTGTCCAAGATGCACAAGATAGCATGTCTTCAAAGAAAATCTCGTTTGAACGCGAATTTTATGCAGAATCTTGCGTGGCAAGATACCACACAAGTCCACACTACTCTCCACATTAACCCTGTGAAATCAAGATTCTCAGAGATCAACCTATGTTTTGATGAAGACAAATCACTTGACAAAGAAGACAAAAATGATCAACCATTTCAAGATATCAGAATCAGGACAAATACATGACATGAAGAATATTTCCCTCAGAAGGTATAATGAGAATTTTCATCATGTGTTTAAGTCCTGATTGCTCAAAACATTAAAAATATTTTACATTACTTTTCACACTAACACAAGCTTTTTAAAACAGAATTTCTCTAAGTTTTTATAAGTGCAATCAATTTCACTCTTAGAGCAATCGATTGCATGATCAAAATTTTAAATCATTTTTGCTTCTATTTCAGTAAGCAATTGATTGGTTCCTTGGTGCAATCGATTGCCTGCTTGAAAATCTCTCTTTCTTTGCTTCTGTTTTAGTGTGCAATCGATTGGTCCTTTTGGTTCAATCGATTGCTCTGTTGAAACTTTGAATTTTCAAGTGTTTTTGTGAAGGTGCAATCGATTGGTCTATATGTGCAACCGATTGCTCACGGAACGTTTTTGAAAAATCATTCTGAAAAATTGCATCTCTTCAACCAATCTTCCATGAAATGTTTCCTTTGAAACATGGCAATTGTTCATCAATTTTTTTTCTGGAGATTTGCATGATTTTCTCAAGAGTTGTTTGTGTAATATAAATACCTAAATCTTTCAAAAATTAAAGTCTCTTTCAAAATCTTTATCACAATTTCATCTTTCCACATCTAAGTAAAATCACTTTACATAAAGAATTTTCTGCATAATTTTTATATCCTTTGAAAGAAAATTCTTGAGCAATAAGTCTTAGACATTTGTGGAAACTCTCATTAAAAGAGAAGATCAATCTACAGCGTTGATAAACATTGCATACATTGTTACAAACTCATTACAAAATCAGATTGTATTTATTTCCCCTTGCTGTTCAGGATTGTTGAAAGCAAGTGTGTGCATTGAAGAGGATTGTTCTTCCTGCACTTAGTGTTTTAGATCTTAAAGGTGTTTAAGAGCCTTTGATCTACCTATAGGTTACAAAGTATTGTACACTGATCCTAACTATAGTGAAATCTCTTTCGTGTTGAAAGGGGACTGGAGTACCTTCAGAATGTGAAGGGAACCAGGATATTTCTTGGTGTTCTTTACTTTCTGCACTTTACCGCTTTCATACCATCATCATATCTCAAGAAAGTAATAAACCAGTCTCTAAAACCAGAAAATTTCAAAGAACCTAATTCACCCCCCCCCCCCCTCTTAGGTGCAACTCAGACTTTCAAACCCTATGTGTATACTCAAGCCTGGGTATTGGGCTTATCTCTCATGGAACCACCCACCCAACAACAACAATAACATAATATAACAATAAAATGAAAATGCAATAATATGCAACAGGATAATGTACATAAAAGCAAATAACTGCACACAAGTAAACACCCAAAGACGATAAATAAACAAGCGCTAGGATTGACTCACATAGGGAACACTCTTAGTCCTCAGCAGAGTTGCCAGCTGTTGCAACTGCGAAAACACCCAGCGGAAAAACAGAAGAGTCGCCACCGAACAATATTTATCCCAAAAAGAGGGAAAGGAAATGATCAAAGAAAACCTGAAGAACAGGAGAAGACAAGGTCATCACAACCAAATCTTGGGTTCGGGAGTTGGTTACATAAGGGGAAGGTATTAGCACCCCTCACGTCTGTTATACTGAATGAGATACATGGTTGTTGTGTAATCAAAAGGTGTGTTTATCTATAAACTACTACTAAACGGAAACAATAACAAAATACAAAATAAGAAAGAGACTCGATAGGACATCACCCCCCTATGACTATGTATTCCCCCATGCAATGGGAAAGTCAGAGTCAACATAGTTTGAAAAACTACGGGTGATGGGGAAAGGTTGGTCACCAAAACATCATCGTCTTGTGCCTACGTATCCTCATCTGTTATGAGAAATCAAAGCAAACGTAGTTCGGGTAACTAGACCACAGGTTGGTTAAGTGTTTTTTATGAGTGACGTTAAACTCCCATTCCAACAGTTAGGGTCGAGCCTGTTTGCGATAGAACGAAAAAGTAACGTACTCTTTTCTGAAAATGAGTTTGAAACACAATGTTGCACCCCAAAATTTGCCCAACCTTTTTTCTGTAGCTGGCTTTTGTTTCTATGCATTATTCTAGCATTTGCATTGCATAGCATTTTTCATTGAGCAGGGGATCAAGAGGTTGTGCATAGCAAGAGGAGTCTACTCAGAGTGTTTAACCTAAGCAAGGGGTGTTACTCTAGTTTGAATGGTCATCAGATCATCAAGAAGTGGTCAATATTCTTTGAAAGGATTGATGGATGTATGTGGGTCAGCTCCTAACTTGGAGGCCAGTTGAAGATCATCAGAGGGTTTTGAATTCATAATTATGGATATAAGATGTTGAGAGAGCTCATTGAGTGCTTTGAGAGCCATGTTGGAGCTTATTCAAGTTGTTGTGTGATGTGGAAGAAGCCACAGTCAAGAATGTTGCATCTAGGGTTTTCATCTGGTTAATCCTCAGTTAACTGTGAAATTGAAGGATATTAAAACACAATTCCAAGTCTCTATGGTCATGGTATGTTGTGTTGAGATGTATAACATATCATTTCAAGATCAATTCATCAAGAATTAAGAGTGTGAGAAGTTACTAAATTAGGGTTCTCAGTGTAAAATCCCATATTTAGTCCCTAACTTCAAGACCACCTTTATCAAGATAGAAGTCTCATCTCATCTTGACCCCAACAAGAAACTTGTAGAGCATGTTCTTATCTTTCTTTTGAGTACTAGAAGTAATTCATCTAATTTCTTGAACTCAAGTTATGATACTGACAAGTTATAGGTCCTCAGATGAATGTGGTTTTGGTCAACAAAAGTCAACCAACTTCCAAGCCACTTTTGACCTAGAATCATGTTTCACATCAATTTTTGATGAACATGAGAGTTGTTCCTCATAATCTTATATTTCCAAAGAGTACTATAAGTTCTTCATTTGATTTGTAGAACTCAAGTTATGAGGCTTGCAAGTCAAGGGTATTTTGGGAAAGTAAGATTACAGGTCATTTTCATTATGAGTCCATTTCACTATCTTGCACACTTCAAGTGGAGATCTTTCCAACATCAAACTTTCTCCAAATGGGGTCATTTGCATTACCATACCATCTCTTGTCATTGTTGAAGCTTGGATTGAAGAATGCCTAAAGTGATTTTCATGGAAAAGGCCTTAAAAGGCGAAAATCAAATTAAATTCATCTGAAATCATTTTGTACCAAGTTTATGCTTTTTTTGAGTGCAAAACACATTCTAAACACAATGGCATTTCTAGAATTTGAATTTGGTGAGTTTTGGTATGCCACTTTCATGCTTACTTCAAGCTTAAGTAACAAATTCAAAATCCACCATTAAGATCAAAACAAGGAATGATTATTGGCCCTTTGATCAGTATATCCCATGTGCAGATTACATGAAACAAATTTGGAGCAAATGAAGCTCATTTCACACGGTTTTGAAGCTTAAAATGCAAGGAAAAATTGAAATTGCAATTGGGCTTAACAACATTTAATTGGGCTTCCTTGCCATCTGAATCCATCACATATAACCTCAGCAAGCTTCTCAGACCTAGAGGAGGCGGATTGGTGCAGAAGAGAGCAAGAACACATTGAGAAAAAGCAAGGCAAAAGTGAAACACGATTTTTGAGATTTACATCATTTCAAGCCAGATTGAGCATAGCAAAAGCTTCATTGAAGAACAAGGAGGGATTCTGGGTGGTTTTCCAGATGCATTGCTGGCCTTTGGATCTTAGTCTTTTCTTGACTTAGTCCATGGATCTTACGCCTGTGGTTGAGTCAACTGGGCTTGGCTTGACTTTTGATGGCGTGGCGTGTTTTTGTTCTTTGGATGTGTTTACCTTTTCATTCAATGCTTGTGATTAAGACACACTGTGTGTCTCGTTTGACTTCACCTTATCAGATCTTTAATGAAACAATGTGTTTCATTTATGCACAGCGTGAGCCTTTTGATGCGCATACCAGTTAATCTGATGGCTATTGTTTGCGTTCCACCATGGTCACTCTGTTGACTTCACACACACAATTATTGTTTGGCTCAAACTTTTTTTTGATGCTTTGGATTTGGGCGCGTTTCTTGCTTTCTGCACCCCACTTTTGGGCCCAGTTTGTTTTTGAACTGAATTTATTTGCTATTCGTATCACTGCTTTTATTATTTTAGCTTTTATTTTCATTTTATTTTTGTTTGTTATCTGTTTAGATTTAAATCATTTTAAAATACTTCCAATGGTGCAAAAATTCCACAAAAATATTTTTTATACACTTTGGGATCTCCTCTGATTTTAGGAAATTCTATTTTATTTTTTTAGTTTTATTTTCAATTTAAAAAGGAATTAAACATTGGAAGTGTTCTAAGTGAGTTCAATCTTGACATGTGTTTGTTTTTGAATTGTTTCTCTCATTTCTTTTTGATCCAATGACTAAAATTAAATCCTCATATCCATGATGAGTTGATTAAATTTTGAGGACCATTTTGCCCCTGGTTGGTTGACTTTAGGGTTGACTTTGGGTGCTTTTCTTTTGACCCTCGATTCTCCCATTTCAAAGTGGTACATCTTAAGGATTATTTTCTTTTGATGGTGCTTTGAGGGAATATGGCTTTGATCTTTTGGCCTCTGGTTTCCAACTTGTTTGTGCACCTCTTGTATTTTATTTGGTAATTTTTGAGCCTTTTTCCTAATTTTGAGATGACTTGCAAGTCAAGTCATTTCCTAGGGTGGCTCATACAAGTGTATGACCTAGTTTGAGTTGGAAATAACCTTTGTGGATCGAATAAGCTCTCAACTCCTCTTGTTTCATATATTAGACATGTTGATCTTGTTGTATGTTCATTTTTAGGTCAAAATTATGTTCATTACTTGTTGGTTTGTGCATTCCTTTTGTTGCTTCCATTTAGGGTTTCCATATGTGACATGTTTGAATTGTTTGTGTGATATCTCCTTTTGTGTGATTCCTTTTTGTGCATTTCTTCTCCTTCTTTCTTCTTTACATTTCTCATATGCATGCTTGGTTGAGATGAGCTTGTGGAGGCTACTGCCCCACACTATTTTCCTCCCACTTTCATTCTACTTGTGCATCTTATGTTTGCATTTTCATTTGCATGTTATTTCTTCTTCTTCTTTGGTTTTTTCTTTGCCATGTTCCCCATAAGTTCTCTAACCTCTTGAGGTTATGATAGACATTAGGTGCCTAACCATGCATGATAACATTAGGTAGTCCCCTTTTGAATCTCAATCTTAGGATCACCATTGCATGACAACTTTAGGTTTGTGTTAGTCCCCCTTTAGTTTGTCCCTTCTCTTCTCATCTTCATACCACCTTAACACACTTAATAAAGATAATGGATGTTGTGCCATGAGCCTTATACTTGGGAAATAGTGATTGAGGGGCTACCTCTCAATTTCCTAGAGTGTATAGTATACGTCCTTAGGACGATATGTGACGCATTCGATCCTAGGTTTTAGACTTTAGCACAACATACATTATAAACACTCAAATTCAAAACACTTCTTTTCTAAAAAACACAAAAACACTTCAAACCTTTTTCATCCTCCAGGATCTTAATCGGGAAAATCTTTTTCAGATAAAAAGAGTGTCGTTAACTTTTAGTTCTACCGCAAACGGTAACGCCTAAGTCTCCAATGGTCGAGTTGCATACACCAACTGCTAGAATTACTTGTTAACCCTACTCGGGCCTAAAAAAACTTTTGAACTAACCCGTGTTCCTTTTATCCCGAACTACGTTTGCTCTGATCTTTCATACCATATGAAAGTACGTAGGCACAAGACGCGACGTCTTGGCGAGCAACCTTTCCCCTTTACCTGTAGTTAGTCGAACTACGTTGACTCTGACTTTCCCATTGCACGAGGGAGTACATAGGCACAGAGCGGCGATGCTCTGTCGAGTCACTTCTCTTTTCTTTTTCTTTTTTCCCTTAACCTTTAGCTAGATAGTTGATCACCCTTTTAGATAGAAAAAAATGCGTGGATCGCGTTGAGTACGACGGACGTGAGGGGTGCTAATACCTTCCCCTTGTGTAACCGACTCCCGAACCCAGACATGGTTGCGATGACCTTGTCTTTCCCTTTTTCGTCAAGTTTTTCCGTTCGTTTCCTTTCCCTCTCTGTGGGATAAATAACGAAAGGTGGAGACTCTTCTGTTCTCCGCCGGTTTTTTTTCGCATTTGCGACAGCTAGCGATTCTGGTTCCCTATGCGACTCAATCCTAGCGCTTGTTTGTTTATCTTTGGGTGTTGTATATATGTGCTTTATTTACTTTCGGACTTTACTTTCCCGCATTTAGTTTCCTGCATCATATTTCATTTTTGTTGTGCTGTGGGGATGGGAAGTTCTGATGCGTGATAAGCCGGAACCAGGCTTGAGTACAAACCTAGTATTAATAGTGGAGATTAATGGGGGGCCTGTTTGCTGAGCAGACACAGTTCCCCATGAAATTCGCGCTCGGACGAGATTCTCTTTGATTATTTTCCTTCAGATCCTTAGGATCGGTCGGGATTTTGGATTTGATGATTTTCGACTCTGGGAACCGATCATTTGTGAGTCAGCTAAGTGAGGCCTCTTCTGGAGATGATGATGCCAAACCAGAAATGGTGAACGTATCATCATTTCTTGAAAGTCTGTGACACTGATGAACGCATAGGATGCCATACCTTATCAGTGAATAGGTCCATACCTGTGAGTGGGACTGGGGTTATGCAGGAAACTTTTACCTTCAGATTACCCGGTATTCTCTATAGTTTGAATTCGAATTATTGGTATCAGTTGGTTTCTATCGGAGCAGTGTTATGTTCTTGCTGAAGCAGCGCTCTGATCTTTCTCAGCCTATAGCACAACGGTCTTGATCCCTTGTGTGTGCATTAGCATTTTGCATTTAGCATTGTTTGCATTTGCATTTCATTTTTGCATATCCATCCTCAGCCGGAACAAGGAGCTTACCCATCTTTTGTCTGCTTCGTTAGTTGATTTCCCGACATTCGCATTAGATTTGAGTTAGCTTCTGGAAGAATCATGAACTCAGGAGAGCAGAATTTAGTTGTTACAAGGGCAGAGTTTGAGTTGATGAAGAATCAGTTGAGTCAGCTCATGGAAGCCATGGCAGCTATGACTAGAGGAAAGGCCGATATTCAGAGGATCCCAGGGAACAATGTTGCTCAAGCTCAGCCGATGTCGATTCATGTCGAAGAGCACCCCGTTGCCAGAGATTGAGATTCTTCTTCTCTCCATGACACCGAATATCAGAGTTTCACTTTCCCTGTGCCAGATTCCCAGAGGACTGTTCCAAAGGCTAAATTCTGAAGACTCACAGACTGTTGAATTTATGGGAAAATGCCAGCTGCTGGAGGAAAAGCTTGATGCCCTGATGAGTCAGGATACTCTTAATTTGAGTGCTGCAAGCATGTGTTTGGTGCTCGGTCTTGTGATACCTCTGAAGTTCAAAATGCCGAATTTTGAGAAGTTCAAAGGGGATAGTTGTCCGAAGCAGCATTTAGTAATGTTCTGCAGGAAAATGACCTCACATGTCCACAATGATCAGCTTATGATTCACTGCTTCCAGGACAGTCTGAGTGGAGCATCGTTGAGTTGGTATATGCAGTTAGAGAGTGGTTGTATCCGATAATGGTTAGGTTTAGCCAATGCCTTTGTGAAGCAGTATGATTACAATCTCAACATGGTTCCTAGTCGCGTGCAGTTACAAGAATTATCTCAGGCGGACAATGAATCCTTTAGAGGGTATGTGCAGAGATGGAGAGAATTAGCTGCTCGGGTTCAACCTCCACTTCAGGAAAAAGAGTTGATTGATACATTCTTGGGTACTTTGAAAGGCCATTACTTTGACAAGTTGATCAGTGGTGGAATGTCAAACTTTGTTGACTTGGTGATAATGGGTGAGCGTATTGAGAGTGGACTCAAGAGCGGAAAAATTCGAGACATCTTAGATACTTCAGTTTATGAAGGTGAATCAGTTGTGAGTTCTCAGGAAGAATGGGAAAGAGGAAGTGATATTCTTTAAGAATCTCCTGTATCTCAAGTTCAGTTTTCAGATACTTCGAGTGTTCAGAGTCAGCGGTCTGTTGGGTCTGTGTATCAGGTATATATTTCCCACCAGAATCAACAGTCGTACCGTCGTCAACCGCGTCAGCACGCTAGATGAATACCAAGGAAGCCTGAGAGGCATTTCACTCAGTTGTCGGTATTATATAGTCAGTCGTTGCCAGATTTGATCAGAGGTGGGTTGATATTGCCGAAGAAGATTAATCCAAAAATTCCGCCGTATCCGCCAAGCTTCAACGTCAGCGCCCGCTGTGAGTACCATGCTAGGGCACAGGGGCATTCAACTGAAGATTGTAAGGTGCTTAGGAGCCAGGTTCAGGCTTTACTGGATTCCAATAGGATCTCAGTCACGTCTCAGGGTATTCACATCAATGATCTTTTTTTATCCAGTCAAGCGGGTGTATCAGTTCATGTTATGGAGGAATTCACCGAGAGCATTTGTTCTGAAGAGTATCAAACTGAGGACTCAGTTGAAGGCTATATCCTTGTGTAGCATTGGTTCATTACTGTATGCTGACCATCGCCAGGCTTGTTGGTCGAGGTCACTCTGTTTGTATTCAGTTACTCCTATATGGTGGATATGTGTGATGGTTATCCCTGATTGGATCTTGGGTTCCTTTTTGCCTTGGTACTATTCTGATATTTCCCTGTTGCATTTTTGTCTGCATCTTGCATATTATTTTTGTATAACAGGTACCTCAGAGCTGTTAATTTGACTTCATATACTCCACTAGTTTGTTGCAGGTTATACAATCAGATAGGTCACTGTTGCACCCCAAAATTTGCCCAACCTTTCTTTACCTAGCTTATGTTTCATTTCATTCACATTAGCATTATCATTTGCATCTCATTGACATGTGTGCAGGAGATCAAGAGGTATGACTACCAATTAAGAGCTACACAAGACTAGGAAGCTAGCTAAGAAGGTTATGCAGGTGTTCAAGGGTTGATATCCTTGTCAGAGAAGTTAAAAGATCCTCAGAGAGAGTGATTGAAGCCAAGTGTGTAGGTCTCCTAACTTGAGAGTTGTGGAAAGCCATCAGATGATTCTGAGGCCATGAGGATGGACTTGAGGTCTTGAGAGAGCTCGTGAGAAGTGTTTAGGATCACTTTGAGGCCAAGACAGGTCATTGTGCAAGATTAAGAAGCCTTAGCAATGAGTGGTACAATTAGGGTTTGACTGGGTCAACTCTAAGTCAATTGAGGATTTGAAGAAGGTGGAGACCTAATCCAAGAGCCATGTGATCATGGATTGATACATTGAGATGTTATAAGGATGATTCCAAGGTTAACTCATCATGATTGAAGAGTTTGAGAAGTTTCAGGCTAGGGTTTCTAAGGCTTGACAGTGTAAAATCCCCTAGCTTGACCCCTGACTTCCAGGCCATTTAACTCAAGATATGATCTTCATCTCATCTTGACCCCAACATGATTGTTGGAGGGCATGATCTTATATTTAATTTCAGTACTATAAGTCCTTGATAGGGTTTATAGAACTCAAGTTATGAGCCAGACAAGTTACAAGTCATCTGAGGCATGTGAATTTGGAGCTTGAAAGTTACCCAACTTGCATGAGATATTTTGGTCAACATAAATGTTGTTCCTTATTCTCTTAGCTTTCCATAGAGTACTAGAAGGCCATGATTGGATTTGTAGAAATCAAGTTATGGCTTTGACAAGTCAAGGGTATTTTGAGTATTTGGGCATTACAGATCATTTTGAATTATAGGTCAAGTTCACTATCTTGCAAGCTTCAAATGGAGTTTTGTTCAACATGAAAGTTTCTTAAAATGATGTTTGTAGCTTAGCCAAGTATCAAGAGTCCATTGATATGGATTAAAACAAGCATTGGTTGAAGAAAATTCACAAAAGACCATTTTAATGAATTAAAATGGAAAAATTCAAAACAATTGGTAATGGAATGTTTTCAACCCAAATTTGTGCTCATTTTGATTGGAATTGATGTTCTAAATATTTTGGCATCACTATATTTTTGAATTGAGGTTCATAACATGGTCATTTGGAGGATTACTTCATGATGAAGTAACATTTCAAATGCATCCCTTTGATTGAAATCAAGGAGGGAAAACAATCCAATTATACTCCACAACTGTCAAGCAAGTGAATTGGAGTGAGTTGAAGGCAAAAGCAAGCCAAAATCGTGCAGATCATAATTGAATTTTTGGAGGAAAATTGAAAATGGGAAGTCACAAATTGGGCTTTGTTTGGGCCTCCAAAGGTGTTAAACAGAATATAAATTGAATTTAGATCATTCTCAGAAGCTTCTAGTGGCAAATTCTGTTAAGAATCAGTTGGAGCAAGTGTGTAAAGGAGCTTGAAAATTGGTTTTCGGATTTTTAGATTGAGAGAGTTTCAAAAAGAATTGGACTTCAAGAATCGTTCCTCATCATCCATTGAAGGGATCTGCACCAGTTGGAAGCAAGTGGAGCTCTAGAAGTCGCTATATTTGAAGATTTGTGTCAGGTTTTTTATCTCAAAATTCCTCTTAATTTACACGCATTTAACACCTTAGATACATGTGGTTAAGTTAGAATTGAGACATAGATGGATTTTGTATAGCTTTTAGGGTGAATCGTGAAAGTTTAGGTTATGGTGATCCAAGTTGTGATTCGTGTATCTCCTTGAATGTTGGTTTAAAATGAAATCGAAGGCTAGATTAGTAATCTAGGGAGAAAGGCGAGTTAATTGATGTAGAGAAATTGAGTTTTCATCAAGGTTGGGTGTCTAGTAAGGATCCCTTCGTGAGGTAGGGGATGACCGGCACTAGGCCGGCCACCGTGAGGAATTTGCAGAACCGCCGTGCTTTCTTTTCCCTCCGTTTAGAGTTTGAAATATCAGTTTCTACCACAGCCGTTGGATGGCGCTTGAAAGTTGAATTGGTAAGCAAATCTGATGATCATGAACATGTCCACGTGTGACCGCCCTCCCTTTTAATGAAACGCAGAGTTTCATGAGTTGAAACTCTGGGCTTTGGATTCAGCTACTATCCACACTCCCCTAGTTAGGCCTACTCTGTTTTAACACGTGAAAAGCCTTGCTCAATACACCCCCTGGCGTTGTTTCAATGAGAGGTGAGAGCTGAGGAAACTTACCTGGGCCCAGTGCCCACGCGCTTTTCACACCCCCACCTTGTTGGACCCAGGCGAGATTACCCATAGATTCCCTGCTGGTTACACCTCCCTCCCCTTATTTCTTTTATTTCTTTTTTCTTTATTTCTTTTGTTTTAATGATTTTTTGTTTAATTCATAAAAAATAATGAATGTTGTTAATAAAATCTTGAAAACATTTGTGGTAATAGATTGGGATGTCTAGAATATTTCCATGTTTTTTATTTTAATTTTCCATTACTTTTGCAATTAATTTCATATTTTCTCTGGTAGTATGTTTTTAATGATGGAATAATTGTGTACTGAATTTGTTGATTTTATTTTTCATTCATACTTTGGAATTAAGATTTGAGATTTTGTGTGCTGGTTAAATACATGTTGATGATGCTATGTGATTTTTGTTAAGATTTTTAGATGATTTTAAGTAAGGTTTTAGGGTAGTTGTTTAGGAGTGTTCTTTGTTGAATCCCTTTAGTGTACCCTTGAAGTTTTAGCTTTAGTTTGAACCTTTTGACTTAGGTTTAACCCCTGATTTTTGGACTATAGCATGTTGATACATGTAGGATAGTGTAGTATTTTCCTTGGAATTTTTAGGAATGATTTTCTATTAAGTTCCTATTTTACAAATTGGCCTTAGTATAGGTGATCCTAACTAGGTTAAGTGTATAGATTAGGCTTGTAAATGACCTCTAGATGATTCTAGGTCCCATTTCCTTTCTTGGTAGATTGGTATTAGATAGAAATCTATTTTAGAACCCTTGATCTTTAGGATGGATGTCCTTAGAAGGTATCATTTGTGGTTTCTTTAGAAGCTTAAATAGGTGGATGATTCTTCCTATAGGGGTAGTTTCCTCTTCAATTTTTCTTGCTTGATTGGAATCCCTCTTATGAGCATGTTTCCTCCTATGGAGGAATACATTGCACTTTCATAAAAGGGTTGAGTCCATGAAAGCTCCCTCTCTCTAAAGGAAGTGGAGTTGGTTGAGTGTCTGTGGTAAGTTCCTAGGGAACTTACCTTGCTTCTCATCTCCATTCTCCTAAATTTCTCTCATTCATTTCTTTTTAGGAACCTTCTTGGGGTAGCATAATCCCTCCTGTGGGGGGAATGTTGCACATCTCTTGAAGGAGCCAAACCCATAGGATTCCCCAAAATCTCTGTTAGTTGGTTGAGTGCCTGGGATAAGTTCTTGTGGACCTTACCCTGGCCTCCCAACACCCAATTTCTTTCCTTAGGATAGAAGCCTTGTATGATTACTTGTGGATTGAATCCATTATTTGTCATAAGTCCTTCTCCTCATTCATTGATTGAATTGCTTGTTGCATTAGGATAGTGCATGATTAGAATAGTTTAAGCTAGGAGCATGGCTGCCTAGAGGTTGAGTGAGCCTCCCTCTGCTTGTTTGCATTAAGGGTTAAGGTGATCCTCCCCTTGCTTGTGTGTTGTTTTCTTTTTC
The DNA here is from genome assembly GCA_963859935.3 of Lathyrus sativus. Lineage (NCBI taxonomy): Eukaryota > Viridiplantae > Streptophyta > Magnoliopsida > Fabales > Fabaceae > Lathyrus > Lathyrus sativus. Next base: position 299,716,287 of record OZ012738.1, on the reverse strand, counting down.
TAATTGATGTACTTGCATAATAGAGGTTGAGTGAGCTCCCTCTGCTTGCCTGTTTTTTCTGTTTTTCTTTTCTTGATTGCTAAGAGGTTGAGTGAGTCTCCCTCTGCTTGTATTGCTGCATTGCATATGCATCTTTACTGTATATCTGTTTACTGTTTAAGCTGATGTTTTATCTGTTTCTGTATACCTTTGGCATGATCCCCTAGGAATCTCACTTCCTTTGATAAGGAAGTGATGATTAGAACTTTAGGTTGAAACCTATGCATGATAACTTCTAGGAGTTCCCTATTTCAAACCTCAACCATAGGATGAATCCTTGGCATGAAAACATTAGGACTTGATAGTCCCCCCATAGAGTTCGTTCTCCTCTCATCTCAAAACAACAGTAAAAAACGTAATAAAGGCAAGTTAGTATAAGCGCGTTACGAGCCTTAAGCTACTTGGGAAGTGATGATTGAGCGGTCTCCTCTCAATCATCTAGGATGTCTAGTATATGTCCTTTGGACACTATACGACGCATTTATTCCTAGGTCATAGTCTCTAGTTTTGTACAAACTACAGACATCCATAAAAAACAGTTCTTCCGTAAAAGACATAAAACAAACTTCAAACCTTTTTGCCCCGTGGGCCCATAATTCAAAGGAAAGCTTTTATGAAGAAACGAGTGTCGTTAACTCCCAGTTCTACCGCAAACGGTAATGCCTGAGTCTCCAAGGGTCGAGATGCATACACTAAACTGCTGGAACTGTTTGTTAACCCTACTCATAAAACAGATGAGTCTGAACCCCCGTAACCCGTATTATCCCGAACTACGTAAGCTCTGATCTCTCAAGCCTGTTGAGAGTACGTAGGCACAATACTGACGTATTGGTGAGCCACCTTCCCCCATCCCACGTAGTTAGCCGAACTACGTTTACTCTGATTTCTCATTCTCTGATGAGAATACGTAGGCATAAAGTGCGACGCTTTGCCGAGTCATTTTCTTTTCTTTTCAGACCAGCCTTGATAGGTAGATAGTAAATAAACCCGTCAAATAAATACAACAAGCGTGGATCCCATCGAGTACGATGGACGTGAGGGGTGCTAATACCTTCCCCTTGCGTAACCGACTCCCGAATCCAGACATTGGTTGCAATGACCTTGTCTTATACCTTTTCGTCGGGTTTTTTCGATCGTTTTCTTTCCCGTTCTGAGGGATAAATAACGAAAGGTGGCGACTCTTCTGTCTTTCCGGCACCTTATTTTCGCGGTAGCAACAGCTGGCGACTCTGCTGGGGACTCCAACGGTTCCCTGTGCGAGTCAATCCTAGCGCTTGTGTGTTTACCTGTTGGGTTGTGTTTATTTATCGCATTTTATTTCCCGCATTTTATTTTCAGTATGATATGATTATCTGTGCTGTTGTGGGAGGGGCTCTGATGAGTGATAAGCCAGACCCAAGCTTGAGAGCTACATAGTATTAGAGCAGATTAATGGTGAACCTGCATGTTAGGCATGCACTAGTTCCCACGTAATCTGCACTCAGACGAGATTCTCTGAGATGACTTCCATTTCCAGCCCAGTAGGCCGTTGAAAGGATTTCAGATCTAAGGATTGTCGACTCTGGGAACCGATCACTTGTGATTCAGCTGAGTGAGGCCACTTCAAGAGATGATGATGCCACACCTTCTGGGTATCGTATCATCATTTCTTGAAAGTCTATGACGCTGATGAACGCATAGGATGACGTACCTTTGTCAGTGATTAGGTCCATACCACTGAGCGGGGTCGGGTTATTCCAGGAAACCGTAACCTTCAGACAACCTGGTTTTCTTGACAGTGAATCAGTATTATGGGTTTCAGTAGACCTTTATTATCAGACTGTGGTATTTTCTTGCTGAAGCAAAATTATGACCCGCCACTTCACAGCACAACACAACACCTTTGATCTCCTGCTGCATTTTGCATTTGCATTTACATTTTCATATTGCATTGCATCTAACACGTATCTGTGTTGCAGGTGTGCAGTTCTCTCTAGATTCTAGCAATCTTATCCTTTCTGTGTCCATCATGGAGCCCAATGTGAGAAGAATTTTGCCCTATAAGTTCCCTACTCCAGACATTACTACTCTAAGGAGTTTGATTTCTTTGCCTAGTAAGGAAGCGATGAGAGACTTCAGAGGAACCTATGGGAAGCTGCTCAGTGTTGTGTGCAAGCCATCTGTGTACAAATTGAACGAACTCCAGACTCTGCTTCAGTTTTATGATCCACCGTTGCGTTGCTTCATATTTCCAAGCTATGTGCTGGCCCATACTCTAGAAGAGTTTTCTATCATATTGGAGATACCCATTCTTGCTCAGTTACCCTTTTGGCCTATCGATCAGGAGCCAGATCTGGCTAAGATTGCTACAACTCTGCATATTGAGGTTTCTGAGTTGAAGGGAAAGACAGGGTTCCCATTACCTTTTCTAGCTGAAAGAGCCCGACACTTCGCCAAGAAGGAATGCTGGGTGGCATTCAAAGCTATTTTGGCACTATGCATATACGGTATCATGTTATTCCCCAATATTCCAGATTTTGTGGATGTGGATGCCCTTCGTATCTTTGTTTCAAAGAACCCCATCCCTACCTTGCTCAGAGACGTGTATCATTCGGTGCACTACAAAAACGAGAATAGAAGAGGTAAAAGTGTCTCCTGTTGTGCTTCACTGTTCTACAGATGGTTTGTCACTCATATACCTAAGGATGGTCCTTTTATAAAGACTGCAGAGACGAAAGAGTGGTCTGAGCGACTGATGAGCTTGTCGGCCGAAGACATTGATTGGTTTAATAGAGATCGCCTGGGGAGTGAAATCATCTACAGTTGTGGGAACTTTCCTAATGTCCCTCTGGTGGGTAGGAAAGGCTGCATCAAATACAATCCGTCTATCGCTATTAGGAAATTCGGGCATGCCTTGAGGGGCCCTCCTAAAGATGAAGAGGTACAGGAATCTCTGTACCTCACTGGTGCATTAGAAGGAGATGATTTGGTCAGATTTAAACATGACTGGAATAACGTTCACCGCAAGGGAAAGACCTCGTTGGGAAAGAGCAATAATCATGCTTACCCTCCTTACGTGGATTGGATTCATAGCAGAGCAGAAAAAGTGCTGATGCCTTTTCCTCCTGTCAAGCAGGACTGTCCTCCAGAGCCTACCATGATTGAAATCCAGAAGTATGAGCAGCTTCAGGCTAAGAATGAAGAGCTAGTCAAAGCCAACGAAGAGCTGGAAAGCGAGATCGCTCAACTCCGAAGAGAAAAGAACGAAGTCGTGCGCACCTGCAATAAGTAGATAGAATTGATCAACCACCTGGGCGCTAATTTGACCAAAGAGACTGATTTCAGAGAGCGTCTTGGGTTGGACCTAAAGGCAGTGCACGGGGTATTGACCACCAAGAAGCAGGAGCTGGATAAGGCGTACCGAAAGTTGACCCAGTACGAGAAGCTGTGGAACAACACTTTGACTAGCCACAAGGAGCGGGAAGAAAAGCTGAAGCAGCAGATAGCCCAGTTAGAAGCTCATATGGAATTCAAAGACAACAAGATGGAGGCTGAAGCCTCACTGCGACGAGATGTCCAGTATAAGTTGGTTGAGACCAAGGCAAACTTGATGGATTGCCAACTCCGGACTGATGCTAAGAGGAGTAGGGTGGAAAACCGTTTTGAAGAAGGTGTTTCTAGGAGCGTTGCCGAGAACCTCCCAGAGCCCATTAGGCAGAGGGACCTGCTGATCCAGGGTCTGCTCACCCAGCCTGACCATCCCGCTATGAAGAAGTTACTAGAGGATTTTCGTGCCCGTAGCCGCACCTGAGTTCTTTGTATTTATTTTGTACATTTTATGCATTGATATGCTGATCACCACCAGTTCTGTTGGTTGGGATCACGATTGTCGCTTCATTTGTATTCAGTTGCTATTGTAGGCTACCCTCGTGGGTTTTCTTTGATATATATGACGGTTTTCTTTCCATGATTGGACAGTAGACTTTATTTGTCTTGGAAGCTAGAATCGAGGGGGACTTCCTCCTACAACATGGATACGTGTTTGCATTTGCATGAACCATTTGCATGACAGGTACCTGGCCATTTTGCTAACCCTTTGTGTGTGCAAGTTGTTTTAAGATTGATCGAAGACCGATCCACCGATACTCGACCAGAGCGAATCAAGCAAGAGCAATGGAACAAGTGCAGACAAACATCCAAGAACTCCGAGAAAGGATGGACCGCTTCATGGAACTCATGCAAGTGGTTACTAATGGCCAGGACCATCTTAGGACTCTGGTCCAGCCTCTGATCTCAAGGGTTGACAGCAACGGTGTGCTTCATGGTGGGAGCACTCCAATACCTCTACTTGTTGAGACCCCGCAGAATGGAATCCCTCTGACTGGAGGGAATGGAAGTGGTAACGACAATGTGGTCACTAACATCGGGCTTAATGGAAATACGACTGGCGTCGGTAACGGTAACTTTGTAGCCAATGGCAATGTTGGGTTAGGCCATGGCAACACTGGAGGAACTGGCAATGCAGCGAATGTTGGTGTTGGGAATCTGTATGGTGTTGAGAATGCTGGGTTTGCTGCTGGCAATGGCAATCAGCCATGGCTAGAGGATCGCCAAGAAGACTTGTTCTCACAGAAGGGAGTTGAGGGCGAATTGAATGTTGAAGCCCGTCTAAGGTTTAAAGCGCTCGAGGACAAAATGAAGAGTTTCGAGAACTTGAATACTTTGGGGGTTGACATGACTAAACTTGGATTGATTTATGACTTCAAGGTGCCTCCCAAATTTAAGGTACCCGACTTTGAGAAATACAAGGGCACCACTTGCCCTCGTGTCCATTTAAGGTCATACTACCGAAAGATGTCCGCTCACTCTAAAGATGAGAAGTTGCTGATGCACTTCTTCCAGGATAGCTTGTTTGGCCCATCCTTGGAATTGTATATGGGTTTGGAACCCACCAGTGTGCGTACATGGAAAGAACTTGCTGAGGCCTTTGTACACCATTATCAGTATAACAGTGACTTGGCTCCTAACCGGGTTCAACTGCAAAACTTGTCTCAGAAAAACAATGAGGGGTTCAAAGAGTACGCCCAGAGATGGCATGAATTAGCAGCTAGAGTTCAGCCACCGATGGTTGAACGAGAGCTTGTTGAGATGTTTGTAGCCACTCTTCCGGGGGTCTATTACGAGAAACTGGTCAGTGGTATGTCAGGAAGTTTCTCAGATCTCATCATTACTGGCGAGCATGTTGAAAATGGGATCAAACTGGGAAAAATTCAGGGTGTTGATCTATCCTCAGCTGGAGGAGGAAAGAAACCATACATTAACAAGAGGCGTGAAGGAGAGACGAGCGCATTATCTAACGCTCGAAGGAAAGGTAAGGGCCAGCGCCAGCAGGTTGTTAGCATAACCATCCCCACTGTCCAACAACCTTAACAGCAGTAGCAGTAGCAAAATCAGCAAGGGTACAGAAGGTATCAGAACAAAGCACCTCTGGCAAACCGTCATCTTGAGACACCGCCTATGTCATATGCTCAGCTATTACAAACTCTGCTTCAGTTACAACTAGTGCAGAAGAGAACCCTGACACCCTTGACAGAGACACCTCCACAGGGTTATGATGCGAATGCAAGATGTGCTTTTCACTCAGGGGAACCTGGCCACACGATAGAAAACTGTAAGGCATTCAAACACAAGGTGCAAGATATGGTGGATGCTAAAATCATCAATTTTTCTGATAATGTGTCGAACGTCACAAAGAACCCTATGTCGAACCATGGGGGAGATGGGGTGAATGCCATTATTGAAGAAGAGGACTCAGATTTGTTGACTGATGTCAAGGATCTGAAGACACTGCTTAGCTTCGTTAAAGGCAAGCTGATGAAGAGAGGCATCTTTCCGGGCTGTGGAGAATTGTGTATGGATTGTGCGATTCGTTCAGATAGTTGCGAACAGTTGATAATGGGGATTCAGAGTCTGATGACCGAAGGAATCTTGCAGTTTAGCCGGAGGGATGAATAAAGATCTGGAGAGGTAATGCTCAAACAGGATGATGAAATTGCCACCATCACCATCCCTTGCAAGACAATAACCATTTATGCGTCCATGCCACCTACAATTACCATCACAAAGGCTGGGCATATAACCTTTGAAAGTACCAACGCTGTTCCATGGCATTATGAGGCAGACGTCTACTGTAACGGACAGAAATTGGAATTGGAACCATCTGGGCAGTCTGTGGATAACCTAGTGGGAACCGCCGGAATAACCCGCAGCGGAAGAGTATTTGCTCCACCTGAGGTTGTGGCTGATAAAACTGACAAAGCTGAGAAAACTAATAAGGGAAAGAGTAAGGTCGTTGAGGAAACCCCTCGTGGGGTAGAGAAGGACTTACTTGTAAAGGACGCTGAAGAGTTCATGAGGTTAATTAAAAAGAGTGACTATAAGATCGTTGACCATCTTCATCAAACACCGTCAAAAATCTCTATTCTGAATTTGTTGCTATGTTCTGAGGCACATCGCAACACGCTGCTAAAGGTTTTAAATGCAGCGTATATGCCACAGGAGATTTCGGTCAACCAGCTGGAGGGAGTGGTAGCCCATGTGAACGCTGGGAACGGGTTAGGGTTCACTGACCTAGAGCTGACGCCGAAGGGAAGAAACCACAACAGCGCCCTGCATATCTCGATAGAGTGTAGGGGAATAGTTATGTCCCATGTGTTGGTGGACACCGGATCATCTCTCAATGTTCTCCCAAAGAAGGCTCTGATGAAGCTGGATACGAGAGGATTGATTTGCACACCCAGTGATCTGGTTGTGAAGGCGTTCGATGGAACCAAGCGTCATGTCTTTGAAGAGGTAACCCTACCCATCCAAGTTGGGTCGAAAACTTTCGACACAGTCTTCTACATCATGGATATCATGCCAGCCTATAGTTGTCTGTTAGGCCGGCCATGGATCCATTCTGCTGGCACAGTGACCTCCACGTTGCACCAGAAGCTGAAGTATGATGTGGGGGGCAGCATTGTAACTGTCTGTGGCGAAGAAGACACAATGGTGAGCCATTTGTCGTCTTTCAAATATGTTGAGGTGGATGGCGAGATCCACGAAACCTTGTGTCAGGCATTCGAAGTTGTTAAGGTCAAAGATGTGACTCCAGTGATGTTTGAGAAACCGGAGATGACTCTATCTTCCTTCAAGAAAGCTCGGGTTGTTGTTCAAGCTGGCTCTGCCCCAGGCTAGGGGCAAGTTCTGGAAATACCTAACAAACAGGACAAGTTTGGTTTATGGTACTCTCCCGCTGCTGATGCTTCCTCCTCTCACAGTGCACCGCGCATCAAAGGGCCGATCCAGTTTACAAGCGATGGGGTGATATTTGAAAATGTCAACGCAATGTCTGAAGATGGAGAAGACAGCGATTGCGACTTGGATTCCTGGATTCAGCCAAGCAAACCAGGTCGGAGCCTCAACAACTGGTCCATCAAGGATATCATCCAAGTGACAGGAAAAGACTAATGATTTACTTTCTCCAATTATTGTACAACCCTGTGTCCTACCCAGGGCATAGTGGTTTTATTGTCAGGGCCTTGTTTGGTTATGTACATACAATTTATCAATAAATCAAAGGGTGTTTTTCTTTGCATTCAAATGTTGTGATCACTGTTATTCCTGTTTTATTTTTGTTTTGAAAAACATTAAAATGGCAATATGGTTTGTGCTAACCTGCATATCCTTGTTTTAAGCTTAACCCTTGTTATTGCAGGATTCAAATCGCAGATGACATCGACTCTGGACCTTCTACGACTCACTTCTACTTCGATTTCCCGATCTATCAAGCTGAAGAAGAGATTGATGAAGACGAAGACCTTTCCGAAGAGTTGGCCCGTTTGTTGAAACAAGAAGAGAAAGTCATTCTGCCTCACGAGGAAGAGATTGAGATTGTGAATCTGGGTTCTGAGGAACTTGTCAGGAATGTCAGGATAGGGGCTGCATTGCAGAGTGATGTCAAGCAGAGATTGGTCGAGATGCTTCGAGAGTATAGTGACATCTTTGCTTGGTCATACGAAGATATGCCCGGACTCGATACTGACATAGTAGTCCATCATCTACCACTGCGAGAAGATTGTCCTCCCGTTAAGCAGAAGCTTAGAAGGACACGACCAGATATGGCCGTTAAGATCAAAGAAGAAGTGCAAAAGCAGCTTGATGCTGGCTTCTTAGCGGTCACTACTTACCCTTCGTGGGTCGCCAACATAGTACCCGTACCGAAGACGGCGGTAAGGTGCGAATGTGCGTTGATTATCAGGATCTGAATAGGGCGAGCCCAAAGGATGATTTCCCGCTCCCTCATATTGATGTGTTGGTCGATAATACAGCTCAGTTCTCCGTGTTTTCATTCATGGATGGCTTCTCCGGCTATAACCAGATCAAGATGGCGCCGGAGGACATGGAGAAAACCACATTTATTACACCTTGGGGAACATTTTGCTACAAGGTAATGCCTTTCGGTCTGAAGAACGCAGGGGCCACTTACCAACGAGCAATGGTTACTTTGTTTCATGACATGATTCACCGTGAGATTGAAGTCTATGTTGATGACATGATTGCGAAGTCCCAAACGGAGGAGGGACATCTGGTCAATTTGCTGAAGCTTTTTGAGAGGCTTAGGATGTTCAGGTTGAGGTTGAATCCTAACAAGTGTACTTTCGGAGCACGGTCTGGAAAACTACTGGGGTTTATTGTTAGTGAAAAAGGCATTGAGGTTGATCCAGCGAAGATAAAAGCAATACAAGAGATGCCAGCGCCAAAAACCGAAAAAGAAGTTCGTGGTTTCCTGGGGAGAATAAAATACATTGCAAGGTTTATATCTCAGCTCACGGCCACGTGTGAGTCGATGTTCAAACTACTGAAAAAAGATCAGGCGATTATCTGGAACGAGGATTGCCAGAAGGAATTTGATAAGATAAAACAGTATCTGCAGGAACCTCCAATCTTGATACCCCTAGTGGCCGGAAGACCCTTAATCATGTACTTGACCGTTCTTGAGAATAGTATGGGGTGTGTTCTCGGTCAGCACAACGAGATTGGCAGAAAGGAGCATGCCATTTATTACTTGAGTAAAAAGTTCACAGATTGTGAATCCCGTTACTCGATGCTGGAGAAAACGTGTTGCGCACTCGCGTGGGCTACCAAACGTTTACGACAGTACATGCTCAATCACACAACCATGCTAATTTTGAAGATGGATCCGATCAAGTACGTCTTCGAGAAGCAAGCGCTTTCGGGCAGGATTTCTAGATGGCAAATGATGTTGACGGAATATGACATTCAGTATGTTTCTCAGAAGGCCATTAAGGGGAGCGTATTGTCTGAATACCTTGCCGAACAGCCGATTGAAGATTATCAGCCGATGAGATTTGAATTCCCTGATGAGGATATCATGTTTCTCAAGGTAAAAGATTGTGATGAACCATTGCCCGACGAGGGTCCAAACAGGAAGTCCCAGTGGAAATTGATATTTGACGGGGCGGTTAATTCGTACGGAAGTGGTATTGGGGCGATCATCACGACTCCCCATGGATCCCACATCCCATTCACCGCTAGATTGACGTTTCCAGTCACCAATAATGAAGCAGAATACGAAGCATGCATCATGGGATTGGAAGAAGCGATTGATTTGAGAATAAAAAACCTAGATGTATATGGTGACTCGGCACTTGCGGTTAACCAAATTAAAGGGGAGTGGGAGACTCGTCAATCAAATTTGGTGCCGTACATGAATTATGCCAGAAGGCTACTTCCGTTCTTTGATCGAGTAGAACTCCATCATGTGCCCAAAGCAGAAAATCAGATGGCTGATGCCTTAGCCACGTTGGCTTCGATGTATAAAGTCAATTTTTGGAATGAAGCTCCAAGAATTGTCCTTTCTCGTCTTGATAGACCTGCGTTCATTTTCGCAATCGAGGAAGCCGCCGATGGCAAGCCATGGTTCCATGATATCCAGGCCTTCCTTATGACTAAGGAGTATCCTGCGGGAGCGTCAACCCAGGATAAGAAGACTCTGAGGAGGCTGTCTGGAAATTTCTATCTCAATCCTGATGGAGTTCTGTATAAGAGAAACCACGATCTCGTGCTACTCAGATGTGTAGATGAGAAAGAAGCGAGTTTGCTCATGGAAGAAGTCCATGAAGGCACATTTGGTACGCACGCCGACGGGCATGCTATGACAAGAAAGATCCCGAGAGCAGGATATTACTGGCTAATGATGGAGTCGGATTGCTTTAAATTCGCGAAGAGATGTCATGAATTCCATATTTATGCTGATAAAATTCATGTGCCGCCGTGCCCGTTGAATGTCATGTCCTCCCCGTGGCCGTTCTCCATGTGGGGCATCGACATGATAGGAAAGATCGAGCCCACTACAACTAACGGTCATCCTTCATTTTGGTAGTCATCGACTACATCACCAAGTGGGTGGAGGCAGCCTCGTATGCTAACGTGACCAAGCAGGTGGTGGCTAAATTCATAAAGAAGGACATCATCTGTCGATACGGAATTCTCGAGCAGATCATTACTGATAATGCTTTGAATCTGAATAACAAGATGATGAAGGAGTTATGCCAGAGCTTCAAGATTGAACATCACAACTCATCACCTTACCGGCCGAAGATGAATGGCGCGGTTGAAGCGGCCAATAAAAACATCAAAAAGATAGTACAGAAGATGGTTGTGACCTACAAAGATTGTCATGAGATGTTGCCATTTGCATTGCACGGTTATCGTACGACGGTACGCACATCAACCGGGGCAACTCCTTTCTCACTAGTGTACGGTATGGAAGTTGTCCTACCGTTGGAAGTTGAGATTCCTTCTTTACGAGTTTTGGTTGACGTAAAACTCAATGAGGCAGAATGGATTAATAACCGATTGAACCAACTCAGCCTGATGGATGAGAAAAGATTAGCATCGATTGCATATGGTCGTCTGTACCAGAGCCGAATAAAAAAAGCTTATGATAAGAAGGTGCGTCCTAGAAGCTTTCAGACAAGTGATCTCGTCCTGAAGAAGATTCTTCCGCCACACTCCGATCACAGGGGCAAGTGGACTCCCAATTACGAAGGCTCGTACGTCGTCAGCAAGGTCTTCTCAGGAGGAGCCTTATTGTTATCCACGATAGATGGCGAAGATTTTGCATCCCCTGTGAACACGGACGCAGTTAAAAAATACTTTGCTTAAAAAAAATGACCCGCTGGAAAGAAAAAAGAATATCCAGGCAAAAATGGGGCATCCCGGTGAACCATAAAAAAGGAAAAAGGTTCGGGCCAAATTAGGGATATAAATGAAAAATGTACACCCGCAAAGTCGAAAACCTGGAAGGGCGACTTTGGAAAAAAAGGGTATCCCGGTGAATCGAAAACCTCAAAGGGCGATTCAGGCAAAAGTTAGGGATTTGAAAAGCAAATGATTGCGTTCCGCGTGTGGACTTTCATTGTTTAGTGGTTTGGAAGACCTGAGGGCCGTTTATCTGAATCAATCTCTTCTGAAGCTGAAGCGTCGGAGAAGTATCAAAGTCGAGTGGGTCATAGAGGGATCAACTCATGGTGTTCGTCTATGCCACATTGCCAACATTTGTGTATATACTGATGTGTATTTATGTTATTATGCTTGCGCAACTACCTCATTTCAGGAGCTTGCATCTGTTGTAAAACATTTTTGCCCATTCAGGGGCTCGCTACCAATAAAACGTATATTATTCAGCAATTCTGTTTGTTTGTTTAGCTTTTATCTGTTTTGTTTGCGAAAAAGGACGCCCGATGTTTTTGATAAAATGTGCATACATAAACTTGCTGGCCTAGGCCGATAATTGTTGAAACATTGAATTACCTGAGCATTGTCATAGGATGATAACCTTGATACACCCCTTTGAGAAGGGTATCTTGTCTGTTTGTTCGTGTTGTTGCAGGTTCGACATGTCAGGCCGTATGCCAGATGTTTTCCGAGCAGGATGATTCCTTCTTCCCCAGCGAGTTCAGCAGCGTCTCCCCACAGAGTCTGAACATGGGACCGCAAGCATTGATGCGTATCCCCAAGCAGAATAAATTCTCCCCAACTAGACGTATCTGAAGAAGGATCATTCTCTCCCCAGCTGAGTCATACGCTGAAGCGTATATTCATTCCCCAGCACTGAGTCAATGTGCAGTTTTCTCATGATAGACTATCCGCAAGTGTGCAGCCTTCGATAGTTCAAACTGAATTCTCCAGCGGAATTGAAATTCCCCGCAGAGTTGTACTCTCCCCGGCAGGTAGGAGTGATTCCAGCATATGGTTGCCTATCCTCAGCCGAGTTTGCAGTTCCCCAAGAGAGCTGAGTCCTTGGAAGTCGCTCAGGCCATGATTGGTTTTCCCAAGTAGAATGTTGAATAACTGATGTTGTATTTCCCCATCGGAGTTGTTATCTCCAGGAGAGTTTTGGCCGCGAAGGCCGTGCAGTTTATTTCAACGATTGATATCGTTTCCTCAGTAGTTTATGGTTCGTACACCTAGTTGAGCGAGTACAGGTTCTTGTAGAACATTGTTCCCCTGCAGCAGTCGTTTGGAGTTCGTATCCCCATGTTTAATCCAATTGAGATTGGTGTGACTTCTTCTCCTCGGCAGGATGATTCCTCCCCTCCACCAGAGTGGTCCTTTCTCCTTGACAGGAGGTTTTATTTCTTCAGCATTTATTTTGCTGATGGGGCCATAGCATTTTGCATGATTGCATAGCATTTACCCTAAACGCGTAGCATTTACACCGTGTGGAGCATTGCACCATTATCAGACATATGCATACGAAACATGAGCTAGGTCGTTACTGTTCTTGTTTTGCAGGTGTTCCTCCGCAGGATGGTTTGCTCAAGATGATTCTTGAATTCACCAGCGAAGTTGTACTTAAGATGATTCTTAAAATCCCCAGTGAATTTGCCAGAGTTGGTTGCTCAAGTTGATGCTTAGAGTCCCCGGCAGAGTGTTTGCTCAGAATGATTCCTGAAATATCCAGCAGAGTTACTGGTTCAGGATGATTCTTGAAGTCCCCGATGGAGTTATTTGTCCAAGATGATTCTTGAAGTCCTCAGCAGAGTTGATTCATCCAGAATGATTTCTGGAGCCCTGAAGTAGAGTTACTTGATAGTTCTCCAGGATCCTCAGTGGAGATATGTCATCCCCACCAGGTTTTAAACCAGAGAAGTTGAAACTTCCTTGAAGACTTGATGATTGAAGTCCGGCTGACGCCCGAGAATTTCTTTGAATGCCCGATGGCATGATTAACTTAATTGTTAAAAAGTTCCTAATGACCTGATGAGTCTCGAGGAATTCTTCTGCTGCTGTGCTGCAGAATGCCTGACGACAACATCAGCTATGTATCACTAGTTACCGAGTGACCAGTGATCCCTTGATGACTTGAGGAAAAAGCTGCAGTGAAATCTTATGATCGTCCTGATGGAGATTTGAGCCCATTGCCGTGCAACTGCCATTTCAGACTTCAAAGATTGTCCTACCAATCAGAGTATCGTTTACTTGCATGGTTGGCAAATTTCTGGTTACCGTGTGACCAATTCCCCAGCAGAGTTGTTGTGCGACTGTCATGCCCAGTTTTGAAGATGTTCCTACCAATCAGAGTATAGTTTACCTGTGCGGGCGGCAGATCGCCAGTTACCGTGTAACCAGTGATCCCTCGATGACTTGAGGACACAATGATATCAGATAAATCAGAGAATCATCCTGACGGAGGTTCAGATCAGTATTTCTCCAGCTAGTTGCCGTGCAACTATTATTTTAGTTTCCGAAGATTTGTCCCCACCAGAGTACCGTGTACTTGTGTGGTTGGAAAATTTCCAGGTTTGTTGGTAATTAACCGTCTTTTACCTTGATTGTTTGAGAGTCGTTCGCTTCTCACCCAATCAGGTCCAAGCCGGTTGAATAGGGGCAGCTGTTGCACCCCAAAATTTTGCCCAACCTTTCTGTACCTAGCTTATGTTTCATTTCATTCACATTAGCATTATCATTTGCATCTCATTGACATGTGTGCAAGAGATCAAGAGGTATGATTACCAATTAAGAGCTACACAAGACTAGGAAGCTAGCTAAGAAGGTTATGCAGGTGTTCAAGGGTTGATATCCTTGTTAGAGAAGTTAAAAGATCCTCAGAGAGAGTGATTGAAGCCAAGTGTGTAGGCCTCCTAACTTGAGAGTTGTGGAAAGCCATCAGATGATTCTAAGGCCATGAGGATGGACTTGAGGTCTTAAGAGAGATCATGAGAAGTGTTGAGGATCACTTTGAGGCCTAGGCATGTCATTGTGCAAGATTAAGAAGCCTCATCCATGAGTGGTGCAATTAGGGTTTGACTGGGTCAACCCTAAGTCAATTGAGGATTTGAAGAAGGTGGAGACCTAATCCAAGAGCCATTTGATCATGGATTGATACATTGAGATTTTATAAAGACGATTCCAAGGTTAACTCATCATGATTGAAGAGTTTGAGAAGTTTCAGGCTAGGGTTTCTAAGGCTTGACAGTGTAAAATCCCCTAGCTTGACCCCTGACTTCCAGGCCATTTAACTCAAGATATGATCTTCATCTCATCTTGACCCCAACATGATTGTTGTAGGGCATGATCTTAGATTTAATTTGAGTACTATAAGTCCTTGATAAGGTTTATAGAACTCAAGTTATGAGCCAGACAAGTTACAAGTCATCTGAGGCATGTGAATTTGGAGCTTGAAAGTTACCCAACTTGCATGAGACTTTTTCCATAGAAGGATAATTCCTATGAAATTTTGGTCAACATAAATGTTGTTCCTTATTCTCTTAGCTTTCCATAGAGTACTAGAAGTCCATGATTGGATTTGTAGAACTCAAGTTATGGCTTTGACAAGTCAAGGGTATTTTGGGTATTTGGGCATTACAGGTCATTTTAAATTATAGGTCAAGTTCACTATCTTGCAAGCTTCAAATGGAGTTTTATTCAACATAAAAGTTGCTCAAAATGATGTTTTTATCTTAGCCAATTATCAAGACTCCATTGATATGGATTGAAACAATCATTGGTTGAAGAAAATTCACAAAAAGACCATTTTAATGAATTAAAATGGAAAAAATTCAAAACAATTGGTAATGGAATGTTTTCAACCCAAATTTGTGCTCATTTTGATTGGAGTTGATATTCTAAATACTTTGGCATCACTACATTTTTGAATTGAGGTTCATAACATAGTCATTTGGATGATTACTTCATGATGAAGTAACATTTCAAATGCATCCCTTTGATTGAAATCAAGGAGGGAAAACAATCCAATTATACTCCACAACTGTCAAGCAAGTGAATTGGAGTGAGTTGAAGGCAAAAGCAAGCCAAAATCGTGCAGACCATAATTGAATTTTTGGAGGAAAATTGAAAATGGGAAATCACAAATTGGGCTTTGTTTGGGCCTCCAAAGGTGTTAAACAGAATATAAATTGAATTTAGATCATTCTCAGAAGCTTATAGTGGCAAATTCTGTTAAGAATCAGTTGGAGCAAGTGTGTGAATGAGCTTGAAAATTGGTTTTCGAACTTTGAGATTGAGAGAGTTTCAGAAAGAATTAGACTTCAAGAATCGTTCCTCATCATCCATTGAAGGGATCTGCACCAGTTGGAAGCAAGTGGGGCTCTAGAAGTCGCTATATTTGAAGCTTTGTGTCAGGTTTTTCATCTCAAAATTCCTCTTAATTTACACGCATTTAGCACCTTAGATACATGTGGTTAAGTTAGAATTGAGACATAGATGGATTCTGTATAGCTTTTAGGGTGAATCGTGAAAGTTTAGGTTATGGTGATCCAAGTTGTGATTTGTGTATCTCCTTGAATGTTGGTTAAAAATGAAATCGAAGTCTGGATTAGTAATCTAGGGAGAAAGGAGAGTTGATTGATGTAGAGAAATTGAGTTTTCATCAAGGTTGGGTGTCTGGTAAGGATCCCGTCGTGAGGTAGGGGATGACCGGCACTAGGCCGGCCACCGTGAGGAATTTGCAGAACTGTCGTGCTTTCTTTTCCCTCCGTTTAGAGTTTGAAATCTCAGTTTCTACCACAGTCGTTGGATGGCGCTTGAAAGTTGAATTGGTAAGCAAATTTGATGATCATGAACGTGTCCGCGTGTGACCGCCCTCCCTTTTAATGAAACGCAGAGTTTCATGAGTTGAAACTCTGGGCTTTGGATTCAGCTACTATCCACACTCCCCTAGTTAGGCCCACTATGTTTTAACACGTGAAAATCCTTGCTCAATACACCCCCTAGCGTTGTTTCAATGAGAGGTGAGACCTGAGGAAACTTAATTGGGCCCAGTGCCCACGCGCTTTTCACACCCCCACCTTGTTGGGCCCAGGCGAGATTACCCATAGATTCCTTGCTGGTTACACCTCCCTCCCCTTATTTCTTTTATTTCTTTTTTCTTTATTTCTTTTGTTTTAATGATTGTTTGTTTAATTCATAAAAATTAAGGAATGTTAATAAAATCTTGAAAAAATTTGTGGATATAGATTGGGATGTCTAGAATATTTCCATGTTTTTGATTTTAATTTTCCATTACTTTTGCAATTAATTTCATATTTTCTATGGTAGTATGTTTTTAATGATGGAATAATTGTGAACTGAATTTGTTGATTTTATTTTTCATTCATACTTTGGAATTAAGACTTGAGATTTTATGTGCTGGTTATATACACGTTGATGATGCTATGTGATTTTTGTTATGATATTTAGATGATTTTAAGTAAGGTTTTAGGGTAGTTGTTTAGGAGTGTTCTTTGTTGAATTCCTTTAGTGTACCCTTGAAGTTTTAGCTTTAGTTTGAACCTTTTGACTTAGTTTTAACCCCTAATTTTTGGACTATAGCATGTTGATACATGTAGGATAGTGTAGTATTTTCCTTGGAATTTTTAGGAATGATTTTCTATTAAGTTCCTAGTTTACAAATTGGCCTTAGTATAGGTGATCCTAACTAGGTTGTGTATAGATTAGGCTTGTAAATGACCTTTAGATGATTCTAGGTCCCATTCCCTTTCTTGGTAGATTGGTATTAGATAGAAATCTCTATTAGAACCCTTGATCTTTAGGATGGATGTCTTTAGAAGGTATCATTTGTGGTTTCTTTAGAAGCTTAAATAGGTGGATGATTCTTCCTATAGGGGTAGTTTCCTCTTCAATTTTTCTTGCTTGATTGGAATCCCTCTTATGAGCATGTTTCCTCCTTTGGAGGAATACATTGCACTATCATATAGGGGTTGAGTCCATGAAAGCTCCCTCTCTCTAAAGGAAGTGGAGTTGGTTGAGTGTCTGTGGTAAGTTCCTGTGGAACTTACCTTGCTTCTCATCTCCATTCTCCTAAATTTCTCTCATTCATTTCTTTTTAAGAACCTTCTTGGGGTAGCATAATCCCTCATGTGGGGGGGGAATGTTGCACATCTCTTGAAGGAGCCAAACCCATAGGATTCCCCAAAATCTCTGTTAGTTGGTTGAGTGCCTGGGATAAGTTCCTGTGGACCTTACCCTGGCCTCCCAACACCCAATTTCTTTCCTTAGGATAGAAGCCTTGTATGATTACTTGTCGATTGAATCCATTATTTTTCATAATTCCTTCTCCTTATTCATTGATTGAATTGCTTGTTGCATTAGGATAGTGCATGATTAGAATAGTTTAAGCTAGGAGCATGACTGCCTAGAGGTTGAGTGAGTCTCCCTCTGCTTGTTTGCATTAAGGGTTGAGGTGATCCTCCCCTTGCTTGTGTGTTGTTTTCTTTTTCTAATTGACGTACTTGCATAATAGAGGTTGAGTGAGCTCCCTCTGCTTGCCTGTTTTGTCTGTTTTTCTTTGCTTGATTGCTAAGAGGTTGAGTGAGTCTTCCTCTGCTTGTATTGCTGCATTGCATATGCATCTTTACTGTATATCTGTTTACTGTTTAAGCTGATGCTTTATCTGTTTCTGTATACCTTTGGCATGATCCCCTAGGAATCTCACTTCCTTTGATAAGGAAGTGATGATTAGAACTTGAGGTTGAAATCTATGCATGATAACTTCTAAGAGTTCCCTGTTTCAAACCTCAACCATAGGATGAATCCTTGGCATGACAACATTAGGACTTGATAGTCCCCCCATAGAGTTCGTTCTCTTCTCATCTCAAAACAATAGCAAAAAAACGTAATAAAGGCAAGTTAGTATAAGCGCGTTACGAGCCTTAAGCTACTTGGGAAGTGATGATTGAGCAGTCTCCTCTCAATCATATAGGATGTTTAGTATATGTCCTTTGGACGCTATACGGTGCATTCGTTCCTAGGTCACAGTCTCTAGTGTTGTACAAACTACAGACATCCATAAAAAACAGTTCTTCCATAAAAGACAGAAAACAAACTTCAAACCTTTTTGCCCCGTGGGCCCATAATTGAAAGGAAAGCTTTTCTGAAGAAAAGAGTGTCGTTAACTCCCAGTTCTACCGCAAACAGTAACGCCTGAGTCTCCAAGGGTCGAGATGCGTACACCAAACTGCAGGAATTGTTTGTTAACCCTACTCGGAAAATAGATGAATAT
Source organism: Lathyrus sativus (assembly GCA_963859935.3). Taxonomy (NCBI): domain Eukaryota; kingdom Viridiplantae; phylum Streptophyta; class Magnoliopsida; order Fabales; family Fabaceae; genus Lathyrus; species Lathyrus sativus. The sequence goes on along the minus strand of OZ012738.1, from coordinate 299,697,680 downwards.
GAACCCCCGTAACCTGTATTATCCCGAACTACGTAATCTCTGATCTCTCAAGCCTGTTGAGAGTACGTAGGCACAATACTGACATATTGACGAGCCACCTTCCCCCATCCCCCGTAGTTAGTCGAACTACGTTGACTCTGATTTCTCATTCTCTGATGAGAATACGCAGGCATAAAGTGCGACGCTTTGCCGAGTCATTTTCTTTTCTTTTCAGACCAGCCTTGATAGGTAGATAGTAAATAAACCCGACAAATAAATACAACAAGCATGGATCCCATCGAGTACGATGGACGTGAGGGGTGCTAATACCTTTTCCTTGCATAACCGACTCCCGAATCCAGACATTGGTTGCGATGACCTTGTCTTATACCTTTTTGTCGGGGTTTTCTGATTGTTTCCTTTCCCGTTCTGAGGGATAAATAACGAAAGGTGGCGACTCTTCTGTCTTGCCGGCACCTTATTTTCGCGGTAGTGACAGTCACAGGAATTCCCGCAAAGTTATGGAGCAAGTTCAGGCAGAGTTGAAGAAAGTCCAGGGACAGTTCATCGGGGACATGCAGGCGTTACGCTTGGATCAGAATGCGCTCAGAGAGGAAAACCAGCAGTTGAAAACTCAGGTGGGCTTAATCATGGAAGTGATAAGGAGCGTGCTCAGGAAAGAAGGTGATCAAATGCCTGAGGCTGCAGTAAAGATGATTGTTCCACTTTTGTCCATGGAACCTATACCAGAGCAAAATGTGTGTCAGAAATCTTCTGTGCAACCAGAGGTTCCAAAATTCCCGTGCCATCAGCTGCGTCCCGTTTCTCAAGAGAATCGCAGGATTAGAAGATATGGTCAAAGGATAAAATCTCAAGACAGAATGTTCGATCAGATCCCCATGGATTATGCGCAGTTGGTGCAGCTTTTGCTCCAACTTCAGTTGGTTAAGCCTCGGACTTTGGCTCCACTTACTAGCCAACCACCACCGGGCTTTGATATCAATGCTTATTGTGATTTCCACTCTGGGGGACAAGGGCACAACATCACAAACTGTAAAGCTTTTAAACATAAGGTTCAATACTTGATTGATTCAAAAACAATTGAATTCACGTCGGGCGGCATGAAGGTATTAGGCGAATTTGCTCCCTATCATGCAAAAGAGATGGATACTCATATTCCCTCACCTAAGGCTGCAGTAGGTCGAGGGTATATCCTACAATCTTTGGTGTCAGAATCTCCTTGCCCACAGTTGCTTCCGGTTCCTGGGTCAAGCTTAAGGCTAAAAGCGCCTGAACAAAGAGAGTCCTCAAGATCTCAAACCTGGTCGTCAGACGCTTCTACTGTTTAGAGTCCACGACCTTTTGGGTCCTTGCAGCAAAATTATCATAATCAGAATGGGCCTCACAACAATTTGAAAAGAAGGAATGCTTCTCTGCATCCAGTGCCTATGTCACATCGTTCGTCTGATTGAGTTTGAAGACTTCAAGGGTCGCATCCCCTAGCAGCTAATCAGTGTGAAAGCCCAGTGTTGCGGTGAGAATCGTGATACCAAGCTATTGACTAACTTGAATCTTAATTCTTAAATTCACAACCGGACTTTAATTTATCCAAAAAGGAAAGGTTTAAAGAAAGAAAAACCTATTAAAATGCAAAGAAAAAGGCAAGGCTTAAAGCTAAGCAAAGAGAGATCTAAAGGTTCGGGGGTTCGTTATGCATAGGGTAGGTATTTCACATCCTAAACATCTGTAGTACTCTACAGGAACCTCTTATTAATATTTGTATTTGCTAAAATTTTCTTGCTAAAGGGAAAGTGCTAAGGGTAGATATGTAAAGTATATACAAAGTTTGTTCGCCAAGAAATCGCATCTCGTGCCTACGTATCCTGACGGGGATGGAATCAGAGCAACCGTAGTTCCCCTGACTAAGGGGTGAGGAACCCTTGACTGTGGTCAAGGTTCCATGGGGGCAAGTAAATGTCTGCGGTGAGACACCTACATAGAGTGTGGAGACTCTAAACTAAGATTAAGTTAGAAAAGAAGGGAATGTCCACGGCGGGACAGCTAAATAGAGCACGACGACTCCAATTCTAAGTTTTAAATGTTAACAGGAAGTTAGTTGTTACTTAGGGAGAAAGAAAAGGATGGCTCGCTAAGAAATCGCATCTTATGCCTACGTATTCTCAACGAGAAATCAGAGCATTCGTAGTTCCCCTGGTTAGGGGTGAAGAACTCTTGACTGTGATCAAGGTTCCATGGGGATGTAAGCATTCATAAGGAAGTACTTACATGGAGTGCGGCGACTCCTAAATCTACGTTGAGATTGTTATGGTAGAGAATATCCACGGCGGGACGCTAAACATGAGTATGGCGACTCAGATCCTAAGGCTAGGATAACGGGGAAAAGATGTCCATGGCGGGATGCTAAATAGAGCACGGCGACTCCAATCCTAAGGTTAAGATAAAGGGATAAAGGGTGTCCACGGCGAGATGCTAAATAGAGCACGGCGACTCAAATCCTAATATTAAGATAAAGGGGAGAGAATGTCCACGGAGGGACGCTAAATAGAGCACGGCGACTCCAATCCTAAGGCTAGGAAGGTTAAAACTCTAAAATGGGTTATAACTTGCTCATAATGCAAAGTGTTTCTAAAATAGGATTTTTAGAATTATTTAAACATTATATAGAAATATGTTAAAACACAAGAATTTTGCAAAAAGAACCACTTAAAAATGATTTAAAATGGAGAAGTTATGTGGTTTTTAAGTTTGTGAACAAAACATAAAAATCTAAATGATAACAAGAATAAAATGCACATGGTAAGACAATGAATCAAACAAATTTGATTATTTAAAAATTTTAATAAACATGTATAAATAATACAAGATCAATATCACAAGAAAAATCAAGTTACAAGTTGAAAAAGTTTAAGAACATCATGGTAAAAACCCTAAAAATAGTCATGGTAGCATGTGAAATGCAAATGGAAACTTCACATTTATGAGTTTTAGGTTTACCTCTTGAAGCAAGCTTAAGCAATAAGAAAACCAAAGATATTGAGAGCTCTTCCAAGATCTGCAAATGTTCCTAGGATGGGGAATAGATGCTCCAAACAACCTCCAAGCAAGCTATGGACGAAATGCCTTCTAAATGAAGGAAAATCTTTGAAATCCAAAGATTTCAAAGACCAACTCACTCGAAACTTGTTACATAAGTTTGGAAGTGATTTGTATAGCTTCAATACATCATATTTGATGTGTTTGAAGTGTTTCTTGAGTTGGAAGAAGTTTGGAAATGGTTTGAAAAGGTGTTTTGCAAAAGCAGATTTTGAAGGATTTTGGAAACTTAATGAGATTTTGCAAGAACTTGTGATTGTGTAAGGAAGGGAGTTATAGATGGTTTCTAGCATGGAACTTGTGTGTTTGTGATGTAGGAAATGAGTTCTATTTATAGCCAAAGGCCTTGGATCAAGTTTATAGGCAAAAGTAAAGCAAATTGCCAATTTTAACCTTCCATCATGAAAATCTTTGAGTTTTTCAATGCAATCTTCATCTTTGTCTTTAAGCCACTCTACTAAGATATTATCCATACCTCATAGATTTTTTTCATCATGCTTGATAGGATAGGAGGTGACTTTTTGAATTAAATTTGATGATTTGACAAGGGTAGCCACTTTTTTTCTCTTTCTTCACTATTCACTTTTGAAACTTGCATTAAATAATGATTTCCTTTGATCTTTGTACCATTTTCGTGGGAATTGATGTAAAAAGTTTCATTATCAATATAAACATCATTAATGAGGCTTAGTCTTTGATTAGCATCGATTTCGAGAGGTTTTGGAATCAAAAAACTCATGTTGACCTGGTTTTGCCAATGTGAGTTTTTGCCAACTTGTGGACCTTGGTTCTCTCTAACCAGGAAGAGTTATGGAACCCACTTGTAATTTTTAGAAAGCCCCAATTAGGTAATACAATATTTATGTTTGTTTTAGGAACTCATTCCTCTTGAAACTAGGTCAAAAACCCTTGTGTGGTTAAGGAGTTATGGCTTTTCCCTTTTCAAAACCTTAATTCCCAACTTTTTGATTACTTCTCAATTCTTGATTAATTGGTCACAAAACTTCATGATTAGATATTAAATGATGTTGGTAACATATTTGGCTTCAATTTTGGGTTAAAACCCTATTGGTCAATGGGTTGACTTTTCAGTCAAACGAACCGAACGATCGAAAACCTCTGAATCGACTGTTGGTGTCGTGGGTCTTCTAAGGCTTTGAAACTTCTTTAGTGGACTTCCCTAATCCATATGAGCTTCATGGACCATAACTTCATCATTGTAACACCTTTAAAATCAAAAGTCAAACCACAGTTGACTTTTCCTGATCAAAAACCCTAATCGGGGATCCTGAACGATACTGTTCCTGATCTTTGTGTGACAACCTTAAATTGGACTCATGTTTGACCCAATGGAGTATATTTGATGATGTAGATGCTTGTTTCATGGACAATCAATCCAATACATTTACTTATTAAACCGTCGAAACTTCGATTTCCGACTGTACGGAATCCTAGTTCACCTGTAACTTAACAAAGAAAAACTTGAAGTAGGTTAAGGTTAAATAATCAAATGAAAATGATCCTAGAATGATGATGAAGATTTAAGGGGTCAAAATTTGGGGTGCAACAGTTGCCCCTATTTAAATATCTTCACCAGATGGTAATGAGAGATCATAATCCTCATAGAATCGTAGTGAAAGGTATTTAAATATAGCAAACCAAAAATTTTGTCCCTTAGATCCTATGGTATGCAAAAGGAAAAATGCTGAAATGCAATGACAACTAAATGACGTTTTATGATGCTTAGATGCAAGACAAATGCAGACACACGAGCAAAAATAAAAGAACGACATAACAACGAGCAACTACTCACTAGGAAACACAGCAACACAGGGGAAGTAACAGTCATCATGCATGAACGGAACTGGATGGAAAAGAGTCACAACATTCAAAATATCAATGAATGAGGTGAGGAGAAACCTGAGAAATACAACAGGGAAACATAAACAAACATCAGAGACATTCGGAAGAACATCGAGTGAACTCTGAAATATACCAGAGATATTCGGAAAAATATCGAATAAACTCCGGAACATATCAAAGAAGTACATTGAAGACATATATTTAAAGGTTCATCTAAAACATTTTAGAAGGGTATACGAGGAAAAGGTTTGAAGACATATCTGGGAGAACATCAGATAAGCAACAAAGGAGTTCTGGAAGAACATCAGAACAAAGATATATATATCCGGAAAAACATCAGATAGATTCTGGAAAAACATCAGAATCAAGGTAAATATCTGGAAAACCATCAGATACGTTCTGGAAAAACATCAGAACAAAGACTCAATCTGGAAAAACATCAGAGAGAGAAACATATCCGGAAAACATCGGAAAGATTATGGAAAAACATCAGAATCAAGGTAAATATCTGGAAAACCATCAGATAAGTTCTGGAAAAACATCAGAATAAAGAGAGACAAACAAAGGTGACATTCAAGAATAGCGTTGGATAAAAGGAAACCAGACATCCAATAATGGCTTTGAATGAAAGGTATAAATATAGTATCTGAGAATAGTATTGGATGTATATAGGATCAGACATATCCGGAAGAACAATCGGATAAGAAATGTCATATCTGGAAGAACATCAGATAGACACGACACAAAAATCTGTTTGGTAGGTGCCAAGTGAGTTGGACTTTGACCACAAGGTAAGACGTGGATAAAACACGACATCGGGAGAAATGCAAATGAGGATGAAACACTCATGTTTTGCATATGAATATGAATTATGCAGATGATATATGATCAAATGCAAATGCAAATGCAGACGACAAGGCTCGACTCTTTTGGTGAGAAGACAAGACTGGAAGACTGATTCCTCAATACGAAGAACGCTTTCAACCTGCTTGGGGACTAAATATGTTACTGCTGAGCACATCTCTGCCACACTGGTAAATTGTGTCAAATTTATGATCCTTGTAGGAAGGATGAAGAGCTGCATGGGGATTCTTCAAGTAAACTGCCCCAGTTTAGCAGTCTGTTGTAGGTAAACTGATAATCGCTTCAGCTTGTTGAAGATGTTGAAAATGACCGATCCGCTGGGTACTTGGAAGGCTTGCCCCAGTCTGAGTCTTGAAATATCTTCTGGATAAACCACATTTGAGAAGACCTTGCCTTGAACAAATATTGAATTGATTCTTCGACAGGATGTGAAAAGAACTTGCCCCTGATAAGATCACCGACCAAGTTTCTCAACTGTTTGAAAATTCCTTGAGGGGAAAGCCAGTTTGCAAACAAAAGTATTCACACAAACATGGTAATGTAAAGTTCATGCAACTTTTGAAATCAAAATCATTTTTGAAAGATGCAACATAAATGAGTCGTTGGTCAGAACACAGTGGTTCAAAACACTTAAAAGTGACAGGTGAAGCAAAAGGTATTATGCCCAAAACAAATGATCTGCAAAGATCTTTTGGATTCAGTTTACGTAACCTTGTTGTAGTATGCTTTCAAAATAACCTTGCTTCAGTTAGGTCTTTTGAGGGTTGTAGCGTGGCCTGATTCACAGTTTAAGAAACAAAGGATAAAGGCTCAAAGTTTATTTGTTCCCACCCAATCTACATGATGATCTTCAGTCCTATACTCAGCTAACTCAGAGTATACACTCAGGTTCCTATAGGAATTGCACTGATTATAGCCATGATAATGGTCCAGAAGTCCAAGGACCCTTCAGACGGCAGTCACTACTTTTCTATAACATTTGGTTATTTTGATATTGAGGATTTTCAAGGTGAAGATTTAAATACCTCCTCTTTTTTATTATCCCTAACTTTTGCCTGAACTGTTTCTTGTGAAGATTATAGTCAGCGAGATGCCCCAGTTTTGCCTAAGTTTCCTTAATAGGTTTTGACTTAGCAGACTTTTCTTCTGATGTATCTTTTTTGAAAGAAAGAGAATGATTGTCTGGCTTTAATGATTACGGTGAACCATCATTGGCATTTTGGCTTGAAAAACATCTTCAACACTTGTTTGTTGTGTGCGAAGGAAAATTGTGGATGCAACCTTTATATGAAAGGTGCCTTGCATGAACGCATAACCAAGTTAACTGAGAACTACCCATCCCAAGGTTAAGATTGTGGGTTTTTGTAAAGAAAGAAACTTCAACTTCTAGGCTCTAAGGGGTTGACGAGGGATTATCTTCTTTATTTCTCCAGTGTTTGGGAGTTGAAACAATGCCTTACATCATCAACAAAGTTTAATTTAAAGCATACTGACAGCGGTTATGGGTATAAAGTTTTCATCATCCTCCCTAAAATATTTGCATAATAAAAAATTTGGACAAAGAGTAAATAATTTAAATATAAAGTATAAAAGTGCAAGTAATAGACAAAGTGAATATGAAATCAAAAGTCACAATGCTTATTTCATTGGTATCAAAGTACAAACAATAATTAAAAGCAAACAGCTTAAACAAAATGAAGGAAAGTACAAACAATGAGAAACAAAAGGCCTAGTGACTAAATCAGGACAAGGATGAGTCGTCTTGTCTGAAACACTGGCGTTTAGGAAGACAGCCTGTTGAAGTCAGTCTGAAGCTTCACCTTTGATGTACTGGCAAGGGATTGTTCTGGACATTCGACGTCTGTAATTAGCTCTAGTCTGATATCGGTATCGAGGAATCAGCTTGACAACTCAAAGGCACACTGGAATGGTGAAGACAACTAGAGATGAACGACTGGACAAGAAGAGGTATGCAACAAACTGTGCAAAGATGCAAATGCAATGCAATGCTATGCAAGACAGGATGCAAAACACATATAATAGGATCAAAGGTTCAAGATCACAGTATGGAGTCTGGGTAAAGAACCAACCATAGGGTGTGTACTAGGGGTAAAGCACCTGCACAACGGGTTCTAAGAAGTTCCCAGAGTCATAGTAAATCCTTCGGATATTGCCAACTAACGCAACTACTTACGTGAGTCAACAATATTCTCAAGATAAACTCTTCTGAGTGTAGCATCGCGTGACAACTATTGAGGGACTACTCCCTAACAATTTCCGCGTTACGTCCTAAAAAGTCCAAGTGGGGTAAAAGTGTTAATAAAGTCCTCAGCTTCGCAGACTCATGTTGAAACAATTAGTGAATACACTACTACTCATGCATTACTAACCATTTCAAAGAGTTTCCACTGAGCGTGATTACATCATATGTTAGACATATTGGGACTACTCCCAATATCCCAACTATTGATCATATCACAATCCTATCTTATGTGTCACTAAAATTCGAGTTAGGATTTATCTCACCACTCAAGGCACCCAAATCAAACATATATATTGACAAATAAATATAAATACACAAGCAAGCATAAATATAAACAAGGTAGGCTTAACCCTTTTAGGGGAGTCCCCAGTGAAGTCGCCATTTCTGTTGCGGTGAGAATCGTGATACGAAGCTATTGACTAACTTGAATCTTAATTCTTAAATTCATAACCGGACTTTAATTTATCCAAAAAGGAAAGGTTTAAAGAAGGAAAAACCTATTAAAATTCAAAGCAAAAGGCAAGGCTTAAAGCTAAGCAAAGAGAGATCTAAAGGTTCAGGGGTTGGTTATGCATAGGGTAGGTATTTCACATCCTAAACATCTGTAGTACTCTACAGGAACTTCTTGTTAATATTTTTGTTTGCTAAAGTTTGATTGCTAAAGGGAAAGTGCTAAGGGTAGATATGTAAAGTATATACAAAGTTTGCTCGCCAAGAAATCGCATCTCGTGCCTACGTATCCTGACGGGGATGTAATCAGAGCAACCGTAGTTCCCCTGACTAAGGGGTGAGGAACCCTTGACTGTGGTCAAGGTTCCATGGGGGCAAGTAAATTTTTGCAACGAGACATCTAAATAGAGTGCAGAGACTCTAAACTAAGATTAAGTTAGAAAAGAAGGGAATGTCCACGGCGGGACAGCTAAATAGAGCACGTTGACTCCAATTCTAAGTTTTAAATGTTAACAGGAAGTTAGTTGTTACTGAGGGAGAAAGAAAAGGTTGGCTCGCTAAGAAATCGCATCTTATGCCTACGTATTATCAACGAGAAATCAGAGTGTTTGTAGTTCCCCTGGTTAGGGATGAAGAACTCTTGACTGTGGTCAAGGTTCCATGGGGATGTAAGCATTCATAGGTGTCGCTACTGCAAAAATCGGCGCCGGCTATGACAGAAGAGTCGCCACCGTGCGTTATTTATCCCACAAGAGGGAAAGGAAACGCTCAGAGTAAACCTAATGCAAAGAGAGAAAGGAATGTTCATCGCAACCAAATCCTGGATTTGGGAGTCGGTTACGCAAGGGGAAGGTATTAGCACCCCTCACGTCCGTCGTACTCGACGGGATCCACGCTTGTTTTCTATCTAAGGGTGTGTTATTCTATCTACTCTACAGGTCTGGGTTAAAAAGGAAAGAAAATGACTCGGCAAAGTATCGCACTTTATGCCTACGTATTCCCGTCTGGAACGAGAAATCAGAGTCAACGTAGTTCGCCTACCTATGGGAAAGGAGGGAAAGGTTGCTCGCCAAGATATCGCATCTCGTGCCTACGTACTTTCATACGGCATGAAAGATTAGAGAAAAAGTAGTTCGGGCTACGGAGGACACAAGCTTATCTGACTGGTTTTTTTATTACCTTAAGAAAGGGTTTTCCTGATTAAAGGTCCAAGCAGACAAAAACAGAGTTTGATTGTTTGTTTTGAGTTTTTACGAAAGAACTGTTTTTTAGTTTGTTTGCAACTTGTACTGCACTAAAGACTTGTGATCTGAGAGTGACAACGTTGCATGTCTCCCTAAGGGTACCATACTAAGCAGCCATATTTCTGAAGAGTGACCCTCCAGCAACCTTTTCTCAAATAGTTTAAGGCTCAACATACAACACGCGTTATCCTTATTACTGTGTTTTTTGAATTGTTTTGAGTTGAGAAGAGAAAGACGCTCTAAAAAGCCTATGGTTGAAAGGGAAACTAACCTAATGTTATCATGCATGGGTCAAAACCTAATGTCTATCATAATTCCCTCCTGCACAGAGGAAATTAGAGATCCTAGGGGATAAACAGAAAAGAAAGCAAGCAAATACAGTAAAATGCATGCAATGCCGCAATACAAGCGAGGCAAGGGAGTCCCACTTAACCTCGAACCTGGGAAAACAACAGGCAAAGTGAATCAAAATTCACCTCAAACCTAGGGGGCAAGCTACACAAGCCAACAAACAATACAGAAAACAAAACCCCAAAGCAGAGGAGGCAGCCCAAGCAGCAGCACCAAACTCCTACGGCAAACAGCAGCTCTGGCAGCAACAAATGATTAACCAACAAAAAGTTGACAGCAACAACCTTCATCTTCATGAATAACTCCCATCTTCAAGCTTCAATAAACTTTCGATCTCTAACAAACACCAGGCTTCAACAAGCTCCCAGCTTAAGCAAGCTCAAACCCCAACCAGTAACCAGCTTCAACAAGCTCCTGACTTCAACAAGCTCCTAGCTTCAACAAGCAAACAAAACCCTAGCTTCAACAAGCTACCTCATCTTTTCCTTTTCCAAGCTTCAACAAGCACCTCCAAGGGATAATCATTCAACAAGATCAAGTTGAAGTGTTGAGAAACTCAATGACAACCAAGGGAAGTCACTGAGAACTCAACATTGTGAGAGACTGGCATCCTCAAAGTTCTACTCTTAAAGCATGCCATTCATCCCTCCTAAGGAGATATGTGACTTCTTTAAAAGGAATTTATGTCATTGGATTGAATGGAGATGAGCAATATACTCCATGTTTGAAGAAACAAGCAAAACTAGGTTTAAGGCACTTCCTAAAATCCTAATTTCCTAAGCTCCTAAAAAAGCTCCGCAAGAGGAAAAAAACCTTCAAATCCAAGCTCCAATCCTCAATTCCAAGCATATTCAATGAATCTAGAAGCTCCAACAAAAAGAACTCAAGCTCAAACCAAACTCCAAGGCAGCCAACCAAGCCAATCAAACCAAAGCACTCGAGAGAGGAAATCATAAACACAAGCCATTTGCAAAATACAACAAAAATAGAAAACAAAGTTGTAAAAATCTAATAAAATTCCTAGGGGAACATGAATATGGCTACTAACAGCCAGCAAAATATCTCCTCCTAACTCTATTCTAATCACTAGAACAAAAATCAACAAAAAGAGGGAAGAATTACGAAAGAAGAAGAGAAAACAAGTAACATGCAAATGCAAACATGCGAGTGGAAAATGCACACAAGATCATGATTAAACAGCCAAAAGCAGTGACAAGCATCCAAAATAATTCAATCCTAATGCAACACAATGATCTATGATGATTCGGATCGAACCGGCACGCGAACAAGCAAGCAAAACAGCAAAACAGGCCCTGTGTTACAGTGTTAATCAATTAACGCCAGGGGTTAATCGGTTAACCATTGAAAAACGCTTGAAAATTTGAATATTTGAGTTGGTTAATCGATTAACCATACTGTGCCAGAGGTGAAAAACAGCAGTTCAGAATCACTTTTCAGCAGCTTATCACTTAAGCAAACACTCCAATTATCATGTGATTGATCATGCACGAATTTAAACCAGCAAACATTGATTTAAACAACATGTAAACACAATAACACAACAAGATCATGGATCAAAATCAACATATTCAATCAAAGGCAAATATCCACATGCAAATTGTGCAAATAATTTGAAAACAAAATCGGATCAGAATTCCAACCTTCGGATCAGAGACTTGATCCGGTAATTGTTGATTCAACTATAGATGAGTAGATCTAAGCAAAGAAAACCAGAATTCTTCAAGATCCACACCAATTCTTGTAGTAGCAATGTAGATCCACCAAGAACAACTCAAAATAATCCAAATAATCACTTCTAAGAACACTTCAAAATTCAGATCTGCTTGTGCACGAAAATTGGATGATGAAATGGAATTGATGGAGTGAATTAATGGAGGTTTAGCTCTTAGAAATCAATGATTTCAATGAAGAATCAATGATCTCAAGAAGAAGAGCTTTGAGTGAGGTTTTTGAGATTGGAAAATTGAGAGAGAATTGAGAGAAAATTGATAGCAATTCTGAAAATGAGAGTGAATTATGAGGATTTTCTTGTGAGGTTTGGAGTGAATCAAATATATATACTCTTGGTTTGGATCCAAAGAAAGGATTGGAAAATGGCTTGGAAAATGTGGTATGGAATGAGATTTGGGCATTTGGAGGGAAAATGAAATTTGATAGTGTTCTAGATCCTTCCCAAGTGTGAAAATGCAATTTAAATGACCAAAAGTGGACCCCAAAAGTGGCTGGACTTGAAAATTCACGTGCAAGGCAAAACCTGCTGTGGTTAATCGATTAACCATATAGGTTAACCGATTAACACTGCTAAAAATTCAATTCTGGACTGATTTTCTAATGGTTAATCGATTAACCCTATGTGCTAATCAATTAACACATTCAAAAATTTGAATTTGACGCCTTTTGGAGGGAAATCTGCCCCTTTGCCCGTTTCCTGCCGTTCTGAACTCTGTTTAGCTGCTGAAAGCCATTCTTGATAGCTCTGACCCTGGGAACACTGTACATAACCTGAATGCTGCTTCTGACATGAAAAATGCCCTGCAAAATAAAGTAAAATCGGTCGCTCGATCGCTGGGCAAAACAAGTGTTGAAGCCTCTGATGTTTGTTGTTTTAGCCTCTTGCACCGAAAGTTGCACCTGGAGCCACCTGAATGCCTTGATCCCCTGCCTCGAGAATAAATGCTATATAATGCAAATGCTAGAACAATGTAATGATGTAACTATGCAAATGAAATGCAATGAAACACAAATCAGGCAAGAAAAGGTTGAGCAAATTTTGGGGTGCAACAGCTGCCCCTATTCAAATGGCTTGGACCCGACTGGGTGAAGAGCGAACGACCTTCAAACAATCGAGGTACGAGATGGTTGAATACCAAGAAACCCGAAAATTTGCCAACCGCAGAAATAAACTGCACTGCTTGGGGAACGACATCCACCAACTGAATCTGGTTGTTACGGCAACAGCTGATCCGACGTCTGATAATAATTCTGATCTCAACTTCAACTACCTATGTAACGCCACAGGTGCTGAACAATTTTTGCAAAACACCTCCATCCACAACTGGACCAACCTTGTCAACACAAGAAGAGAAACAAATTCGTCAACACGAATTGAGATTCTGTCGTCACAGAAGTAACCTTGCCCACATATGGACCCAAATTTCGTCAAATCACGAATAAGTACAAATCTGTCCACGTCAGGACTCACATTTCGTCGACCCGAAAAAATCGCAACAACACAGGAATAGAACTTTGTCCATGTTAGGATGCCGGTTCCATCAACACGAAGAAATCCCATCATAAACTTGTCCACGTCAGGACTCCACCTGCCGTCAACACGGAAAAATCCCGGCGACTTCGCTGGGGATGACTCGTTTGCATTTTGTTATCACGAGGGGATCCTATCAACATAGGAATAAATTATCCATGTCAGGAATAAATCGTCCACATTAGGAATAAACCGTCCACGTTAGGAATAAACTTTCCACGTTAGGAATAAACTGTCCACGTTAGGAATACATTATCCACGTTAGGAATAAACTTTCCGCGTTAGGAATAAACTGTCCATGTTAGGAATAAACTGTCCACGTTAGGAAAAAAATTTCCACGTTAGGAATAAATTGTCTTGAGTTGTCCACGTCAGGACTCACATCTCGTCGACCCGAAGAAATAAAACTTGTCCACATTAGGACTCACGCCTCGCCAACACGAAGAAAGATAAATCGGTCCACGTCAGGACTAACGCATCTTGTCATCACAAAGAACTATAAACTTGTCCACGTCAGGGCACACATTTTGCCGATACGAAGGAAGATATCTGCTGGGGATAAATGGTCCACGTCAGGACACCAACATGACGAGTAATCAATTTTGTTTTCCACGTCAGGACTCCCCATTCTGTCAACATGGAGAAATCAAATCGGTCCACGTTACGACTAACACATCTCGTCAACACGAGGAAATAAATCTGTCCATCACTTGTACTCGAATTTTGTCAACCACAAAGTCATAAATTCGTCAATACGAAGATAAACCCCATAAATACAGGAACAACTCCGTCCCCCCCGGACACATATTTTGTCAACCCGAACAGAAATAAATTCGTCAACACGAATAAACCCTATCATCATAGGAACCCTACTTTTGTACATATCTGAACTCAAATTTCGTCAACACGAAGAAATCCTATCCATCATAGGAACAACACTTGTCCTCATCAGGAGTCCATATCCTGTCAACATGGAGAAATCATTTCGTTAACACGAAGAAATCCTATCATCATAGGAATAAAACTTGTCCTCATTAGGACTCCACATTCCGTCAACACGGAGAAATCATTTCGTCAACACGAAGAAATCCTATCATCATAGGAATAAAACTTGTCCTCATCAGGACTCCACATTCCGTCAACACGGAGAAAACATTTCGTCAACACGAAGAAATCCTATCATCATGGGAATAAAACTTGTCCTCATTAGGACTCCACATTCCGTCAACACAGAGAAATGTAAACTTGTCCTCATCAGGACTCCACATTCCGTCAACACGGAGAAATCATTTCGTCAACACGAAGAAATCCTATCATCATAGGAATAAAACTTGTCCTCATCAGGACTCCACATTCTGTCAACACGGAGAAATCATTTCGTCAACACGAAGAAATCCTATCATCATAGGAATAAAACTTGTCCTCATCATGACTCCACATTTCGTCAACATGGAGAAATCATTTCGTCAACACGAAGAAATCCTATCATCATAGGAATAAAACTTGTCCTCATCAGAAGTCCATATCCCGTCAACACGGAGAAATCATTTCGTCAACACGAAGAAATCCTATCATCATAGGAATAAAACTTGTCCTCATCAGGACTCCACATTCCTTCAACACGGAGAAAGGTAACCTTGTCCTCATCAGGACTCCACATTCCGTCAACACAGAGAAAGGTAAATTTGTCCTCATCAGGACTCCACATTCCGTCAACACGGAGAAAAGTAAATTGGTCCTCATTAGGACTCCACATTCCGTCAACACGGGGAAAGGTAAATTTGTCCTCATCAGGACTCCACATTCCGTCAACACGGAGAAAGGTAAATTGGTCCTCATCAGGACTCCACATTCCGTCAACACGGAGAAAGGTAAATTGGTCCTCATCAGGACTCCACATTCCATCAACACGGAGAAAGGTAAATTGGTCCTCATCAGGACTCCACATTCCGTCAACACGGAGAAAGGTAAATTTGTCCTCATCAGGACTCCATATCTCGTCAACACGAGGCCCTCCTATCAACATAGGCAATAAAATTTTGATGATCTCCGGGGAAATACTCCTTTCAACCAGTAAGAAAATACATCCATCTGTTCATACGGGAAGATAATCTGAATACAGTTTCTCTGCTTATCTCTGCAGTAGCTAACTCCATTGGTCCCAACCCACAAACCTTTTAGCACTGACGTGACAGTGACTTTGAGGAGGACCCCACGGGGGATATTTGGAAACCAAACTGCCGGACGCCTTTTCTGATAACCGGCGGCAACCTCTGAAATTCTGATTCATGAAACCCTTTGACGCTGACATAACAACAAATTTGAAGGAAATAATCTGCTGGCTGTATAAGAGAGATTTCAACAAGCAACTCTGGCGGGGAAAACAGGAGGAATTTAAGCAAACAATTCTGCTCGAGGACCGAGTAACTCTGTGGGGAAAATAGTAAGATGAACCGTATCATCACACGTCTCACGGTGAGCCCTCGAATACCCGGTAATAAATCTGAGCTATAACTCCGTACTCCTGCTGAGAAAATACACCTGCCCGCACAAAGGTTAACCAACCTGATTTATGTTTCAAAATGCGTATGTTTGAAAATGGCGTAATGCTCCGTACGGAACGGAAATGCTACGCGTTTGAGTAGATGCAAATATGACGATATATGCAAATGCAAATGCAGGCTCAAGCTACCGGGACGACTCTGACAATGATGTCCCAACATCATGAATGCTGAGGGTAACGCCAACTCCGCTGAGGAGAACAAGTATCACAAGATATTCTGGCGAAATAAACGCCAGAAATACAACCAACTCTGCCGGGGAGATATTAAACATCAATTTCCGTTGGGAGGAAAGAGCAAACACCCTGCTGGTGAACAAACTTAGCTGGGAAAGAAGCGGCACTTGTGGGCAAAACACACTGTCTGGGCACAGTTTACACATTTAGAGTTACGGACTCTGCTAAGGATCACCATCCTGTCAATGGCATGACGACCTGTGGGGGAGAAGGGAAACCGTCCTCCGGGTATAATCCTTCTGAACCAACAACTTGGTTAAACTCTGCGGAAACCTCCCATGTTGGGGATTGATCCTGCACATATCCGACTCGCTGGGGATATCCTGTGGACAACTTCCTTGAGGACACTCTTCTGGGGAGAATAATCCCTCATTCGTTAAGGGATAACGTCATTCTAAATCTCTGGGGATAAGATGCGACTAGCCAAGGAATGACATCAACTGGAATCAGGCTCTTCATCAAAAGATTTTGGCTGGGGAAACACGAGTTCCATCCACCTTCTCGGAAATTTGCCCCAGAAATACCAACATGCCCCAGTCTAAACACTTCGTCTTGAAAGGAAAAGTTAGCCATGGTGCTACCTCACAATACCTTGCCCCTGAACCGACACCAACTTCCTGATAAAGACTCTTTGATTTCTGTACCCGGACGGTTAGATATGAATTGTCTCTGCACGTCAAACCCCAAAAGGATGTCCCAAAAAAATCTTTTGTTCTTAGGGTGACCTGCCTCGGCTCACGAAACATTCAGACATTCTGCATTCTATCCTGATCAGACTTCCCACTGTAGGAAACTTTCCTGCTACATGCGCTTACTCACAAGTAAAACAAGTTGTTCTGCATGAAAGATATATCAAATGCAATGCATATGACAGTTTTGAAAATCCAGTCCGATTTGATGGAAAAGTTTTATGACCTACAATGAATCAATCATCAACATATCGACATTAATACCATGCCACAAGAGGAAGCCTTTTAGGAGTCAGTTTCGATGCGATCTTTACCGAAGTATGCTTTCGAACTAAACCTGTTTCAATTAGGACTTTTTCGGGTTGTAACGTGGTCAGGTTCACGGTTAACAAGGAAGGATATAGGCTCAAAGTTTATTTCGACCCACCCATTCTTCGTGATGTTCTCCAATCCTATGGTCAGCTAATTCGACTTCAGAGTTCACCTATTAAAGGTGGAGTGATAGGAGTGATGGTTCGGGATACCACTTGCTTTTTGGAGTGACAGTCATTCGCTTATCGTCTTTGGGTGCCTAGAGTCGCACGACTTTGTCCTTTTCGAGGATTCTTCTTTGGTAATCCTTTTCGTCTTTTGTGTTTTTTCCTTTCGTTCCCTAACTTTTGCCTAGACTGACTCTTTGGAGCTTCTTTTGATTCTAAAGTCCAGCGGGATGCCCTAATTTTTGCCTAAGCCACTTGTTTTGAAGCTTCGACTTAGCGGGCTTTGGATTCTCTTCTTCTTTTTTTGAACAAGTCGTGGGATGCTGGTTGTCTGACTCTTTGGGGGATAATGTGACTGTCTCACTCCTGACGTTCAACCATTGCGGGTTTTTTAGGCACGACCTATATAGGTGTGATTGATCCTCGAACAGACACTCCTTTTGTAATTTGAATGCTTGGTCAAACTAACTGACACCTACCCTGCCCCGGGTTAAGATTTAGGGTTTTTTCATTTTCAGAAAGAAACTCCTACTACTAGGCTCAAAGGGGTTAACAAGGGATTATCTTCCTTATATCTCCGGTGTTTATGGATTGAAACAATGCCTGTACATCATCAACAAGTTTTTATCCAAAAGCATACAATCGAAAGCTTATTTGTCATCAGTTTTCGTCATCCTCCCCAGATTCCACTTAACAAGCGTTTGAAATAAATGAAAACACAAAGAGTGAACATGACTGGATTAATTCGAAACATGCATATTTATTTCATTTATCAATATCAGTTGAAAAAACAACAAGTTTTACAAACGAAATTTGCAATTGAACAGAAAGGCAACTACAACTGCAAAGACATGAACAAGATAACATGAAAAATGCCGGTGTCTCAGAACCGGACTTCTTGCATTTTGACTTATTGGTGAGTCAACCATCCTCAGAAACAATTGTTGGAGGTAGCCTGCTGCTGTCTTGACCTGTTTTCCACGGCCCGACCAAAGTTAGGTCCCTTTTTCATCAACCCGACCTTGTCCATGGCCCTGCACCACATTGGGGACCCTATCAGAAAAGCTGATAGCCTTGCTGTCGATCAGATCTTGGACTTTATGCTTGAAAGCGTGGCAACCCTCAATATCATGTCCGGGTGCCCCGGAATGAAACTCACAATGCTTACTGGCGTCGAAACCAAATGGAGGTGCGCCCGTTGGTGGGGCCAACATTCTCTTTTCAACAAGGTGCAACCCTAACAAGCTCTGAAAGAGTTCAGCATACGTTGATGGAGGTGCCTCAAATACCCTCTTTGACTTCCCCTCCTGAATTCTTCGCTGAGCCGGATGCTAGCGTTTCATGCGCTGCTGGTTTTGATCAACCCGTTCCTTAGGCTCATGCACTGTCATCCTCAAATTTAGCCCAGGCATTGGCAACTGTTGTGGACCTGGGGATTCAGTTTCCAATGATTCCAAGATATGCCTCGATTCTTTTGCAACTTCCGATGGGGAAATAGGAATATCGGTCCCTGAGACCTTTATACCGCCCGGCATAAATTCAATTGCCTTCTCATCCAACAAATCTTGAATCTTCTGCTTGAACGACTTGCAGTTCGCGATGTTATGCCCCGGTGCACCGGAGTGGAAAACACAATGGGTGTTCACATCATAGCCTGGTGGTGGCTGCCCAGTCAATGGAGCCAAAGTGCGGGGTTTAATCAGTTGAAGTTGCAACAAGAGTTGCACCAACTGATCATAATCCACCGGAATCTCATCAAATACCCTACCAGAGAGCTTCATCCTTTTACCATACCCCCTTGAGTTATCCTGAGAAATCAGTTGCGACTGCCGACGAGGAGAATCCCGAGCTTCGAATTGTGTGGAGGGTCTCTTAGGCCTATCATGCCTGGGCACTGGTTCTTCCGACTCCTGTGGGGCAAGTAAACCGACCGCAGCTTCAGACATTTGCTCACCTTCTCTTCTGAGTACATTCCTCAATATTTCAGCCATCAATCCTACCTGAGCCTTCAATCGGTAATTCTCCTCTTCGAGCGTCTCTTGATTCGAGCGCAACGCGTGCATGTCCTTCATGAATTGCCCCAGTTGGCCTCGAACTTCAATTAACTCAGCTTGAACATGCTCCATGTCTATCTCTGCAAGTCGGCGTCCAGAACCCTGGAGGAAACCCTGACGGTCATGAAGAGTAATATCAGCAGTACTATCATGAGCCCGTGCAATCAGAGGTTGTACAATAGCCTGCAGCTGCTCCTGGCCCTTGGCCATAGTTTCCATTGCTTGCATGAACTGCGTCATGTTGCCGCGCATCTCCTGCATCCCATTCTGAACTTGATCCATTATCTTTCTTACAGCTGTTTCTGTTTGAATAGCGGTGGACTCTCTGGTCGTCAATCTTGAAAAACCTTTGAGATGCAGGAAATAAGATACAGATTCAAAAATACCGGTCATGCAATATGAGGATGCAGATGCAAATGTATAAATGTGCTACAGGTTATATTCCCCCCGATTCTAGTTTCAGAAAGAAGGCCATCACGACAATGGAGTCCCCATCAAGCAAGCAAGGAATCAGAAAACCCTCATTCATAAACAAATGCTAAGAGGCAGAGTACAAGAGTACAACTGAATAAAACTGAAGAGACCTCGACCAACAAGCCTGGCATGGTCAAAATACAAGTACAGATAACAAAAGCAAGGCAAAGATAACTCAGGCCAAATGGCGCGCCCTGACATCTTCCAATATCCTCAACGTCTCCGAATGACCTAGTCTGGAGATTAGCTCTTGTATTAGTAACGCATGTCGCTCAGCAGTGGATCTCAGCTTTTTGGCGTCGCCCTTGCAGGTTCCTTCGCCAAAACACTCGTCGAGTCTGCATCTCTTGGAGCCGGCCTTCAATTCACAACCTCTCAGCTTCTCGCCAAGGTCACTTACTCTAAGCTCAACAGCGCTCCTAAGTGATGACTTTTCAGCAATCTTTGCATCTTGGGCTCTAATCTGCGCCTCTAGCGTGGCAATCCGCAGCTTCAGCTCATCTTCACGCTCCTTCCGCTGGGTAAGTGTGGTATTCCACAATGTTTCCCATTTGCCGAGTCGGGAATAAGCTTTGTTTAAGAGTTCCTTCTTGGAAGCAAGCACTTTGCTAACACCGTTTAAGGCTACTCCCACTTTTTCCTTCTTGTTGGTCTTTTCAGTCAAATCCGAACCCAACCTGTTAATCAACTCAACCTGTTCCTAGACAGTGAAGGTAGCTTCATTCTTCTCATGACGCAACTGGAAGATCTCTTTCTCTAACTCATCATTGGCTTTCTTCAATTCTTCATTTTCAGCCAACAATTTGTTATACTTCTCAATCTCTATCGAAGTAGGTGCCTCAATCACTGGAAGATACAGAGGTTCCACAGCAGGATATGGCATCAAGGAAATACTAGCTCTCTCGTGGATCAATGCCAAATAAGGATCATAAGCTTTGTTGTTGCTCTTACCAAGCAAAGCTTTCCCTCTCCTATGGATGTTAGCCCATGCACGTCTCAACCTGATCAAAACAGCCTCGTCTAATGAGCCCGTGAGATGCAGAGATTCCTGTATCTCAACCTCGATAGGAGCATCTCTCAAGGCATAACCAAACTGTCTCACCAGTAGAGAAGGGTTATAGTTAATACAGCCTTTCCGTCCAATCAAAGGGACGTTCGGAAAGCCACTGCAACTATATATAATATCAGTGCCAAGCATGTTTCGATCAAACCAAATGATGTTCTCAGCAGACAACCCCATCAACCGGGAAGACCAATCCAAAGTATCAACAACATCAACAAAAGGCCCTGTCTTCGGAAGATGTCCCTGGAACCACCTGTACAAAAGAGGAAGACAACAAGAAACATTCTTGCCACGATGTTTCTCATTCTTATAGTGAATAGAATGATAAACATCGCCCAAGAGAGTAGGAACTGGATTCTTCGAGGCAAGAATCAAGAAGGCATCTGAGTCAACAAAATCTGGCACATTAGGAAACAAGACAGTCCCATAGATGCAGACAGCTAGAATGGCACTGAAGGCAACCCAACATCCACTCTTCGTGCACTGTGTAGCCTTCTCAACCAGGACAGACAGGTGAAAACCATAGGCTCCATTCAGCTTAACCAATCCTCCAGGAAACTCAGAAGCGTCTAAACTGACAATCTCAGCAAGTGTAGCCAACTCAGGCTCAACATCACCATGTATGAAGGGCATCCGGTCTAATACGGGAACTCCCAACATAGCAGAATACTCCTCCAAAGTGGGTGCCAGAATATAGTCGGGGAACAGGAAGCATCTCAGCTGAGGCTCATAAAACTACATCAAGGTGTACAATCCAGTCGTCTCAAATGTTGAAGGCCTGTACAACAAACTAAGCAACCTCCCATAAGATACCTTGAACTCAGCCCTCACTCTCTCATCTGCTAGAGCAACTAATCCCAGCAAGGCACTGATATCTGGCGAATGCAACCGGTAAGCAACTGTCCTATTCATGGACTCCATGTCTGGCTAGAAGATACACTAGAATCAGAGGGGAATGATCATACCTGCAACATAATACACGTTAATGGAATGCAAACATGAAAATGCACATGCATATGCCAACAAGGGATCAAGTGCAATGCTGATGAACTATGTTGCCTTGTACTGAAGCCTGAGAACCATCAAATCTTCATCTCAAACCAAACCAACCACTCAAATGAACCCTGTAACCCCATCTCCCTGACGGAGCTAAACCAGGTACTATGAGGTCAAAGGTTTCCTGCAAACAGACCTACCTACCCCTCACAGGTATGTACTTAACTCGCAGACGAGGTACGACATCCTATGCGGGTTCAATGTCACAGACTTTCAAGAGCGATGATACGATACCCAGAAGGTGTGGCATCATCATCCCTTGAAGTGGCCTCACTTAGTTGAATCCCAAATGATAGGTTCCCAGAGTCGACAATCCTCGGGTCAGACAACTTGTCGAGCCCTAAGGGCCAGGCAAGAAGCATCAAAGAGAATCTCGTCCGAGCGCATATTTCGCGGATAGCTGGTGCGAGCTAAGCAAGCAGGCTAACCACTACTCTCTACTTCTAAGTCTATGTGCAAACTCAAGCCCAGGTCCGGCTTATCTCTCAATCTAACCCTCTTCCCAGCACAACAACAATAATATAATACTGAAAGTAAAGGCAGAAAGGTAAATACAAAACCCCAGACGGGAAAACAAGCGCTAGGATTGACTCGCACAGGGAACCCGGATGTCCCCAGCAGAGTCGCCAGCTGTCGCTACTGCGAAAATCGGCACCGGCTATGACAGAAGAGTCGCTATCGTGCGTTATTTATCCCACAAGAGGGAAAGGAAACACTTAGAGTAAACATAACGCAAAGAGGGAAAGGAATGGTCATCGCAACCAAATCCTATATTTAGGAGTCGGTTACGCAAGGGGAAGGTATTAGCACCCCTCACGTCCGTCGTACTCGACGGGATCCACGCTTGTTTTCTATCTAAGGGTGTGTTATTCTATCTACTCTACAGGTCTGGGTTAAAAAGGAAAGAAAATGACTCGGCAAAGTATCGCACTTTATGCCTACGTATTCCTGTCTGGAACGAGAAATCAGAGTCAACGTAGTTCACCTACCTACGGGAAAGGAGGGAAAGGTTGCTCGCCGAGATATTACATCTCGTGCCTACGTACTTTCATACGGCATGAAAGATCAGAGCAAATGTAGTTCGGGCTACAGAGGACACAAGCTTGTCTGACTGGTTTTTTTATTACCTTAAGAAAGGGTTTTCCTAATTAAAGGTCCAAGCGGACAAAAACAGAGTTTGATTGTTTGTTTTGAGTTTTTATGAAAGAACTATTTTTTAGTTTGTTTGCAACTTGTACAACACTAAAGACTTGTCATCTGAGAGTGACTACGTCGCATGTCGCCTTAAGGCTACCATACTAAGCAGCCAGATTACTAAAGAGTGACCCTCCAGCAACCTTTTCTCAAATAGCTTAAGGCTCGTAACGTACAGCACGCGTTATCTTTATTACTGTGTTTTTTGAATTGTTTTGAGATAAGAAGAGAAAGACGCTCTAAAAAGCCTATGGTTGAAAGGGAAAATAACCTAATGTTATCATGCATGGGTAAAAACCTAATGTTTGTCATAATTCCCTCCTGCACAGAGGAAATCAGAGATCCTAGGGGATAAATAGAAAAGAAAGCAAGCAAATATAGTAAAATGCATGCAATGCAGCAATACAAGTGAGGCAAGGGAGTCCCACTTAACCTCGAACCTGGGAAAACAACAGGAAAAGTGAATCAACATTCACCTCAAACCTAGGGGGCAAGCTACACAAGCCAACAAACAATACAGAAAACAAAACCCCAAAGCAGAGGAGGCAACCCAAGCAGCAGCTCCAAACTCCTACGGCAAACAGCAGCTCTGGCAGCAACAAACGATTAACTAGCAAAACATTGACAGCAACAACCTTCATCTTCATGAATAACTCCCATCTTCAAGCTTCAATAAACTTTCGATCTCTAACAAACACCAGGCTTCAACAAGCTCCCAGCTTAAGCAAGCTCAAACCCCAACCAGTAACCAGCTTCAACAAGCTCCTGACTTCAACAAGCTCCTAGCTTCAACAAGCAAACAAAACCCTAGCTTCAACAAGCTACCTCATCTTTTCCTTTTCCAAACTTCAACAAGCACCTCCAAGGGAGAATTATTCAACAAGATCAAGTTGAAGTGCTGAGAAACTCAATGACAACCAAGGGAAGTCACTGAGAACTCAACATTGTGAGAGACTGGCATCCTCAAAGTTCTACTCTTAAAGCATGCCATTCATCCCGCCTAAGGAGAGATGTGACTTCTTTAAAAGGACTTTATGTCATTGGATTGAATGGAGATGAGCAATATACTCCATGTTTGAAGAAACAAGCAAAACTAGGTTTAAGGCACTTCCTAAAACCCTAATTTCCTAAGCTCCTAAAAAAGCTCCGCAAGAGGAAAAAAACCTTCAACTCCAAGCTCCAATCCTCAATCCAAAGCATCTTCAATGAATCCATAAGCTCCAATAAAAAGAACTCAAGCTCAAGCCAAACTCCAAGGCAGCCAACCAAACCAATCAAACCAAAGCACTCGAGAGAGGAAATTATAAACACAAGCCATTTTCAAAATACAAAAAAAATAGAAAACAAAGTTGTAAAAATCTAATAAAATTTCTAGGGGAACATGAATATGTCTACTAACAGTCAGAAAAAGATCTCCTCCTAACTCTATTCTAATCACTAGAACAAAAATCAACAAAAAGAGGGAAGAATTACGAAAGAAGAAGAGAAAACAAGCAACATGCAAATGCAAACATGCGAGTGGAAAATGCACACAAGATCATGATTAAACAGCCAAAAGCAGTGACAAACATCCAAAATAATTCAATCGTAATGCAACACAATGATCTATGATGATTCGGATCGAACCGGCACGCGAACAAGCAAGCAAAACAGCAAAACAGGCCCTCTGTTACAGTGTTAATCAATTAACGCCAGGGGTTAATCGGTTAACCATTGAAAAACGCTTGAAAATTTGAATATTTGAGTTGGTTAATCAATTAACCATATTGTTCCAGAGGTGAAAAACAGCAGTTCAGAATCACTTTTCAGCAGCTTATCACTTAAGCAAACACTCCAATTATCATGTGATTGATCATGCACGAATTTAAACCAGCAAACATTGATTTAAACAACATGTAAACACAATAACACAACAAGATCATGGATTAAAATCAACATATTCAATCAAATGCAAAGATCCACATGCAAATTGTGCAAATAAGTTCGAAAACAAAATCGGATCAGAATTCCAACCTTCGGATCGGAGACTTGATCCGGTAATTGTTGATTCAACTATAGATGAGTAGATCTAAGTAAAGAAAACCAGAATTCTTCAAGATCCACACCAATTCTTGTAGTAGCAATGTAGATCCACCAAGAACAACTCAAAATAATCCAAATAATCACTTCCAAGAACATTTCAAAATTCAGATCTGCTTGTGCATGAAAATTGGATGATGAAATGGAATTGATGGAGTTAATTAATGGAGGTTTAGCTCTTAGAAATCAATGATTCCAATGAAGAATCAATGATCTCAAGAAGAAGAGCTTTGAGTGAGGTTTTTGAGATTGGAAAATTGAGAGAGAATTGAGAGAAAATTGATAGCAATTCTGAAAATGAGAGTGAATTATGAGGATTTTCTTGTGAGGTTTGGAGTGAATCAAATATATACACTCTTGGTTTGGATCCAAAGCAAGGATTGGAAAATGGCTTGGAAAATGTGGTATGGAATGAGGTTTGGGCATTTGGAGGGAAAATGAAATTTGATAGTGTTCTAGATCCTTCCCAAGTGTGAAAATGTAATTTAAATGACCAAAAATGGACCCCAAAAGTGGCTGGACTTGAAAATTCACGTGCAAGGCAAAACCTGCTGTGGTTAATCGATTAACCATATAGGTTAACCGATTAACACTGCTAAAAATTCAATTCTGGACTGATTTTCTAATGGTTAATCGATTAACCCTATGTGTTAATTGATTAACACATTCAAAAATTTGAATTTGGCGCCTTTTGGAGGGAAATCTGCCCCTTTGCCCGTTTCCTGTCGTTCTGAACTCTGTTTAGCTGCTGAAAGCCATTCTTGATTGCTCTGACTCTGGGAACACTGTACATAACCTGAATGCTGCTTCTGACATGAAAAATGCCCTGCAAAATAAAGTAAAATCGATCGCTCGATCGCTGGGCAAAACAAGTGTTGAAGCCTCTGATGTTTGTTGTTTTAGCCTCTTGCACCGAAAGTTGCACCTGGAGCCACCTGAATGCCTTGATCCTCTGCCTCGAGAATAAATGCTATATAATGCAAATGCTAGAACAATGTAATGATGTAACTATGCAAATGAAATGCAATGAAACACAAATCAGGCAAGAAAAGGTTAAGCAAATTTTGGGGTGCAACAATAGGGAAGTACTTACATGGAGTGCGGCGACTCCTAAATCTATGTTGATATTTTTATGTTAGAGAATATCCACGGCGGGACGGTAAACATGAGTACAGCGACTCAGGTCCTAAGGCCAGGATAACAGGGAAAAGATGTCCACGGCGGGACGCTAAATAGAGCACGGTGACTCCAATCCTAAGGTTAGGATAAAGGTATAAAGGGTGTCCACGGCGGGATGCTAAATAGAGCACGGCGACTCCAATCCTAAGGTTAAGATAAAGGGGAGAGAATGTCCACGGAGGGACGCTAAATAGAGCACGACGACTCCAATCCTAAGGTTAGGAAGGTGAAAACTCTAAAATGGGTTATAACTTACTCATAATGCAAAGTGTTTCTAAAATAGGATTTTTAGAATTCTTTAAACGTTATATAGAAATATGTTACAACACAAGAATTTTGCAAAAAGAACCACTTAAAAATGATTTAAAATGGAGAAGTTATGTGGTTTTTAAGTTTGTGAACAAAACATAAAAATCTAAATGATAAAAAGAATAAAATGCAGATGGTAAGACAATGAATCAAACAAATTTGATTATTTAAAAATGTTAACAAACATGTATAAATAATAAAAGATTAATATCACAAGAAAAATCAAGTTACAAGTTGAAAAAGTTTAAGAACATCATGGTAAAAACCCTAAAAATAGTCATGGTAGCATGTGAAATGCAAATGGAAAGTTCACATTTATGAGTTTTAGGTTTACCTCTTGAAGCAAGCTTAAGCAATAAGAAAACCAAAGATATTGAGAGCTCTTCCAAGATCTGCAAATGTTCCTAGGATGGTGAATAGATGCTCCAAACAACCTCCAAGCCAGCTAGTGGACGAAATGCCTTCTAAATGAAGGAAAATCTCTGAAATCCAAAGATTTCAAAGACCAACTCACTCGAACCTTGTTACATAAGTTTAGAAGTGATTTTTATAGCTTCAATACATCATATTTGATGTTTTTGAAGTGTTTCTTGAGTTGGAAGAAGTTTGGAAATGGTTTTGAAAGGTGTTTTGCAAAAGCAGATTTTGAGGGATTTTGGAAACTTAATGAGATTTTGCAAGAACTTGTGATTGTGTAAGGAAGGGAGTTCTATCTGGTTTCTAGCATGGAACTTGTGTGTTTGTGATGTAGGAAATGAGTTCTATTTATAGTCAAAGGTCTTGGATCAAGGTATGAGCAAAAGTGAAGCAAACTGTCAATTTTAACCTTCCATCATGAAAATCTTTGAGTTTTTCAATGCAATCTTCATCTTTGTCTTTAAGCCACTCTAATAAGATATTATCCATACCCCGGAGATTTTTTTCATCATTCTTGATAGGATAGGAGGTGACTTTTTGAATTAAAGTTGATGATTTGACAAGGGTAGCCACCTTTTTTCTCTTTCTTCACTATTCACTTTTGAAACTTGCAGTAAATAATAATTTCCTTTGATCTTTGTACCATTTTCATGGGAATTGATGTACAAATGTTCATTATCAATATAAACATCATAAATGAGGCTTATTCTTTGATTAGCATCGATTTGGAGAGGTTTTGGAATCAAAAAACTCATGTTGTCTTGGTTTTGCCAATGCGAGTTTTTGCCAACTTGTGGACCTTGGTTCTCTCTAACCAGGAAGAGTTATGGAACCCACTTGTAATTTTTAGAAATCCCCAATTAGGTAATAAAATATTTATATTTGATTTAGGAACTCATTCCTCTTGAAACTAGGTCAAAAACCCTTGTGTGGTTAAGGAGTTATGACTTTGCCCTTTTCAAAACCTTAATTCCCCAACTTTTTGATTACTTCTCAATTCTTGATCAATTGGTCACAAAACTTCATGATTAGATATTAAATGATGTTGGGAACATATTTGGCTTCAATTTTGGGTTAAAACCCTGTTGTTCAATGGGTTGACTTTTCAGTCAGACGAACCGAACATCGAAAACCTCTGAATCGACTGTTGGTGTCGTGGGTCTTCTGAGGCCTTGAAACTTCTTTAGTGGAATTCCCTAATCCATATGAGCTTCATGGACCATAACTTCATCATTGGAACACCTTTAAAATTAAAAGTCAAACCACAGTTGACTTTTCCTGATCAAAAACCCTAATCGGGGATCCTGAACTGTACTGTTCCTGATCTTTGTGTGACAAACTCAAATTGGACTCATGTTTGACCCAATGGAGTATATTTGATGATGTAGATGCTTGTTTCATGGACAATCAATCCAATACATTGACTGATTAAACCGTCAAAACTTCGATTTCCGACTGTACGGAATCCTAGTTCACCTGTAACTTAACAAAGAAAAACTTGAAGTAGGTTAAGGTTAAATAATCAAATGAAAATGATCCTAGAATGATGATGAAGATTTAAGGGGTCAAAATTTGGGGTGCAACAGTTGCCCCTATTTAAATATCTTCACCAGATGGTAATGAGAGATCATAATCCTCATAGAATCGTAGTGAAAGGTATTTAAATATAGCAAACCAAAAATTTTGTCCCTTAGATCCTATGGTATGCAAAAGGAAAAATGCTGAAATGCAATGACAACTAAATGACGCTTTATGATGCTTAGATGCAAGACAAATGCAGACACACGAGCAAAAATAAAAGAACGGCATAACAACGAGCAACTACTCACTGGGAAACACAACAACACAGGGGAAGTAACAGTCATCATCCATGAACGGAACTGGATGGAAAAGAGTCACAACATTCAAAATATCAATGAATGAGGTGAGGAGAAACCTGAGAAATACAACAGGGAAACAGAAACAAACATTAGAGACATTCGAAAGAACATCGAGTGAACTCTGAAATATACCATAGATATTCGGAAAAATATCGAATAAACTCCGAAACATATCAAAGAAGTACATTGAAGACATATATTTGAAGGTACATTTGAAACATTTTAGAAGGGTATACGGGGAAAAGGTTTGAAGACATATCTGGGAGAACATCAGATAAGCAACAAAGGAGTTCTGGAAGAACATCAGAACAAAGATATATATATATATATCCGAAAAAACATCGGATAGATTCTGGAAAAACATCAGAATCAAGTTAAATATCTGGAAAACCATCAGATAAGTTCTGGAAAAACATCAGAACAAAGACTCAATTCGGAAAAAACATCAGAGAGAGAAACATATCCGAATAAACATCGGAAAGATTCTGGAAAAACATCAGAATCAAGGTAAATATCTGGAAAACTATCAGATAAGTTCTGGAAAAACATCAGAACAAAGACTCAATCTGGAAAAACATCAGAGAGAGAAACATATCCGGAAAAACATCAGATAGATTCTGGAAAAACATCAGAATCAAGGTAAATATCTGGAAAACCATCAGACAAGTTCTGGAAGAACATCATAACAAAGACTCAATCTGGAAAAACATCAGAGAGAGACAAACAAAGGTGACATTCAAGAATAGCGTTGGATAAAAGGAAACCAGACATCCAATAATGGCTTTGAATGAAAGGTATAAACATAGTATCTCTCCTGTTTATTTCTTTATGTTTGTAATTTCTATCCTGTTTAAAATGCAATCTCATTTGTAAAACTTGTTGTTTCCATTAATTGATATTAATGAAATGAATATGCATGTTTTGATTTAATCCAGTCGTGTTCACTAATTGATTTTACAGATGTCACACGCTTGTTTAAGCGGAATCTGGGGAGGATGACGAAGTTTAAAGACGCGCAAGCTTCCAATTGTATGCTTTTGAAATAAAACCTGTTGATGATGTACAAGCATTGTTTGGAATTCCCAAACACCGGAGATATAAGAAAGATAATCCCTTGTCAACCCCTTTGAGCCTAGTAGTAGGAGTTTCTTTCTGAAAACGAAAAACCCTAAATCTTAACCTTGGGTGGGGTAGGTGTCAGCTAATTTGACCGAGCTTCCAAATTGCAATAGGAGTGTTCTCGTTCGAGGATAAATCACACCTGTATAGGTCATGCCTAAAGAACTACAATGGTTAAACCTTGCCGACCAAAGAGTGAAATAGTCACCATTCCCTGTCAACAAGTCAGACAAGCCGGTGTCACACGATTTGTCAAAAAAAAGGAGAAAATAAAAGAAAAAAAGCCTGCTAAGTCGAATCTAGAAAACAAGCGACTTAGGAAAAAATGAGGGCATCCCGCTGGACATTGAAATCAAAAGAAGCTCAAAAGAGCCAGTCCAGGAAAAAGTTAGGGAAATAAAAAATGATGATGAAAAACAAGTCGTGTGATTCAGGCATCGAAGATGAAAAATGAGTGATTGTCGCTCCAAAAAACTTGTGGTTTCCCGAACCATCACTCATGTCCTTAACCTTTGAAAGGTAAGCGCTAGCGTCTAATTAACTGAGTATAAGATTGGAGAACATCACGGAGAATGAGTGGGTTAAAATAAATTTTGAGCCTTTATCCTTTCCTTGTAAATCGTAAACCTGACCAAGTTACAACCTTCAAAAGTCCTAATTGAAGCAGGTTTGTTTCAAAAGAATACTTCGGTAAAGATCGCATCAAAACTGACTCCTAAACGGATTCCTCTTACAACGTTGTATTAATGTTGACATGTTGATAAATGATTCGTTCATTGTATATAACAAATTTTTCCAGTGAACAGATTGGAATTTTGAAACTGTCATAGGCATTGCATTTAATATATCTTTTATGCAGGACAACTTGTTTTACTTGTGAGTAAGCGCTTGACAGCAGGAAAGTTTCCACAGTGGAAATATTGATCAGGATAGAATGTGGAATGCCTGAATACTCCGTCGAACTGGGTAAATTATATCAAATGATCATAGTATGGGAGTCAGCCATCTAAAAAGTCAATTAATCTGAGGCAGTCAGGTCGAGATTCGGTGAATCTCTCGCAGCCAAGAAGCACTTTCCCCACAGATCAGCCAATCAGGGGCAAAGTCATTGTAAGGCTGGGGCACGCCACCCTAAGAGCACAAAAGCTATTCTTATCCATGGGGCAGTTAATGTGAAGCACCTCTCCGAGGTTCGAGGTATTTAGGTAGTGCATATCAAACTGTCGGGGTACAGAGATTTCAGATTTCCTTTCGAGGAACATCTTCACAGAGATCCCATGGGCTGGGGATAATATGGAAACGAAGGAACTGTTCCTCTCCATATCTCCAGAGCTACTCGAGCAGGTTCAGTCAATTTTCAAGTGCAAGACGAATGTTGGGAAGTCGTGTTACTATCCCTTGACCCTTCAGCCAAAACCTTTGAATTCAGACAGGATATTTTCCAGCGTCAGTCGTACCTGACCCTTTGCAGATCATATTCCTAAAGTCCAATTCCTACTGGCAATCATCGGGAAGCCTAATCCGTATTGGTACATCATCCCAAATACAATTTTCATTGGTATGCAGGAAGACTTCATCTGTTTTCTCCAGCAAAAGTCCAATCATCATTGGCACGTGTAAGCTATCCCCAGTAGAGTCCAATCATACTTGGCATATCTGGTTATCCCCAGCGAAGTTGGCTTCGTCTTCAGCATTTATTTTGCTGGAATGTTCTGTTGTATCCAGCTTTTCCCCGGCAGCCCGAGCCTGTATTTGCATCTTTGCATATAGTCATCATATT
This sequence comes from Lathyrus sativus, assembly GCA_963859935.3. Lineage (NCBI taxonomy): Eukaryota > Viridiplantae > Streptophyta > Magnoliopsida > Fabales > Fabaceae > Lathyrus > Lathyrus sativus. The sequence goes on along the minus strand of OZ012738.1, from coordinate 299,665,700 downwards.
TGCATCATCCTTGCATTTCATCCTCAAATGGGTAGCATTTCCATTTCGTATGGAGCATTACGCCATATTCAAACATACACATATGCATTCAAAGCATAAGCCAGTTTCTGTCAGCTTTCCGTGGCAACTTAAATCACTTCGCAATCAATACAGAGGCATTTATCCAGCAGCTTTGTTCAGAAAGTTTATCGGTTTACTCGGGTTTCAGATCATACTTCGGTTATGATTTTGTCCATCAGTCCTCTGATAATGACATCCCCAAGCAAATTTTATTTATGTCAATTCCTATTGACGACGTGTGTCCCTAGCAGGTTTTTCTCTCCGTCTATCCTTAGACGATGTGAGCTTCGGATATTGTTTTCTCTCTGTCTATCCTTAGACGACGTGAGTTTTGGACGTGGTTTTCTTTCCGTTTATTGGATGAGATGGCGTTTTAGGAGGGTTTTCATGCTGTCAATTCCTATTGACGCTGTGACTCTTTGAAGAATGATTGGTTTCCCTTGTTGGCAATCCCTATTGACGACATGGCGTTTTGAAGATGGTTTTCTTTTTGTCAATTCCTATTGATGATGTGTCCCTTTGAAGATATTTTCTTTCCATCAACTCTTATGGACGAAAGAATTCTGCAATTCGACGAACGGTTTTGAAGTGCGGTTTTTGGAGTCTTTCCGTCTACTTTTAGACGATGTGAGTATTTGGTGTCTTTCTGTCTACCATTAGACGATGTGAGTTTTTGGAGTCTTTCTGTCTACTTTTAGGCGATGTGAGGATTGTTTCTCTTTCTGTCTATCCTTAGGCAATGTGAACGTCGGATATTGTTTTTGGTCCCATCTATCCCTAGATTATGTGAACGTATTTGGTGTCTTTCCGTCTACCATTAATCGATGTGAGTATTTGGAGTCTTTTCGTCTAATTTTAGACGATGTGAGTATTATTCTCTTCCTAAGGTGAAGTTACCAACCGCGTGTTGATCTAGCCTTTGGTTTTGATGTCTGTGGCATTACACAGATGACTGGCGGCGATGTCAGGTGTTCTTTATTGGATGATCAGTCAGCTGGTTGTCGTTGCAACTGTCTGCGTTCAGTTTTTTCTGGATATTTGTTCCCCAATCAGAGTGTTGCAGTTTATTTCCGCGGTTGGCAAATTTCCGGGTTATTTGGTATTCAACTGTCTTTTACCTTGATTGTTTGAAAGTCGTTAGCTTTTCATCCATTCAGGTCCAAGTCGTTTGAATAGGGGCAGCTGTTGCACCCCAAAATTTGCCCAACCTTTTTTCTGTAGCTGGCTTTTGTTTCTTTGCATTGCATAGCGTTTTTCATTGAGCAGGGGATCAAGAGGTTGTGCATAGCAGAAGCAGTCTACTAAGAGTGTTGAGCCTAAGCAAGGGGTGTTACTCAAGTTTGAATGGTCATCCGATCATCAAGAAGTGGTCAATATTCTTTGAAAGGATTGATGGATGTATGTGGGTCAGCTCCTAACTTGGAGGCCAGTTGAAGATCATCAGAGGGTTGTGAATTCATAATTATGGATATAAGATGTTGAGAGAGCTCATTGAGTGCTTTGAGAGCCATGTTGGAGCTTATTCAAGTTGTTGTGTGATGTGGAAGAAGCCACAGTCAAGAATGTTGCATCTAGGGTTTTTATCTGGTTAATCCTCAATTAACTATGAAATTGAAGGAGATTAAAACTCAATTCCAAGTCTCTATGGTCATGGTATGTTGTGCTGAGATGTCTAATATATCATTTCAAGATCAATTCATCAAGAATCAAGAGTGTGAGAAGTTACTAAATTAGGGTTCTTAGTGTAAAATCCCTTATTTAGTCCCCAACTTCAAGACCACCTTTATCAAGATAGAAGTCTCATCTCATCTTGACCCTAACAAGAAACTTGTAGAGCATGTTCTTATCTTTCTTTTGAGTACTAGAAGTCATTCATCTGATTTCTAGAACTCAAGTTACGATACTGACAAGTTACAAGTCCTCAGACGAATGTGGTTTTGGTCAACAAAAGTCAACCAACTTCCAAGCCACTTTTGACCTAGAATCATGTTTCACATCAATTTTTGATGAACATTAAAGTTGTTCCTCATAATCTTATATTTCCAAAGAGTACTAGAAGTCCTTCATCTGATTTGTAGAACTCAAGTCATGAGGCTTGCAAGTCAAGGGTATTTTGGGAAAGTAAGATTACAGGTCATTTTCATTATGGGTCCATTTCACTATCTTGCACACTTCAAATGGAGATCTTTCCAACATCAAACTTTATCCAAATGGGGTCATTTGCATTACCATACCATCTCTTGTCATGGTTGAAGCTTGGATTGAAGAATGCCTAAAGTGATTTTCATGGAAAAGGCCTTAAAAGGGGAAAATCAAATTAAATTCATTTGAAATCATTTTTTACCAAGTTTATGCTTTTTTTAGTGCAAAACACATTCAAAACATAATGGAATTTCTAGAATTTGAATTTGGTGAGTTTTGGTATGCCACTTTCATGCTTACTTCAAGCATAAGTAACAAAGTCAAAATCCACTATTAAGATCAAAACAAGGAATGATTATTGGCCCTTTGATCAGTATATCCCATTTGCAGATTACATGAAACAAATTTGGAGCAAATGAAGCTCATTTCACACGGTTTTGAAGCTTAAAATGCAAGGAAAAATTGAAATTACAATTGGGCTTAACAGCATGTAATTGGGCTTCCTTGCCATCTGAATCCATCACATATAACCTCAGCAAGCTTCTCAGACCTAGAGGAGGCAGATTGGTGCAGAAGAGAGCAAGAACACATTGAGAAAAAGCAAGGCAAAAGTGAAACACAATTTTTTAGATTTACACCATTTCAAGCCAAATTGAGCATATCAAAAGCTTCATTGAAGAACAAGGAGGGATTCTGGGTGGTTTTCTCTAAGCTTCATCAAAGAACAAGGCCCAGTGGAGGCTCTCCACTAGGTAAACTATTTCTCATCCATGCTCTCTGTTTAAGCCATGTTAGCACACCATTTTTATGTGTATGCAATGTATGAACTTCATGCTTTGATTCTGGGTTCATTTGGTTGTTGATTGTGAACTTTTCAGTATGAACATGTTTTCTTTTTCTCTTCGATTTGGTTTGTATATGCATGATAAATGAAAAATGATGGCATATTTTTATTCTACGTGAGATGTAGATGAATTTGGACGTAAACTTTGCTTGATTTGGTCCACTATTGCCATGGCTGCGTTTTGGGTACTGTTCATCATCATTTTGGATGATTGGAGAAGATGACCGGAGTCTTCTCCGACCACCGCTGTGTTTGATTCCTCCGTTTCTTTTTTGAATTTGCCAGATGCATTGCTGGCCTTTGGATCTTAGTCTTTTCTTGACTTAGTCCATGGATCTTACGCCTGTGGTTAAGTCAACTGGGCTTGGCTTGACTTTTGATGGCGTGGCGTGTTTTTGTTCTTTGGATGCGTTTATCTTTTCATTCAATGCTTGTGATTAAGACACACTGTGTGTCTCGTTTGACTTCACCTTATCAGATCTTTAATGAAACGGTGTGTTTCATTTATGCACAACGTGAGCCTTTTGATGCGCATACCAGTTAATCTGGAGGCTATTGTTTGTGTTCCACCATGGTCACTTTGTTGACTTCACACATACAATTATTGTTTGGCTCAGACTTTTTTTGATGCTTTGGACTTGGGCGCGTTTCTTGCTTTCTGCACCCCACTTTTGGGCCCAGTTTGTTTTTGAACTGAATTTATTTGCTATTCGTATCACTGATTTTATTATTTTAGCTTTTATTTTCATTTTATTTTTGTTTGTTATCTGTTTAGATTTAAATCATTTTAAAATACTTCCAATGGTGCAAAAATTCCACAAAAATATTTTTATACACTTTGGGATCTCCTCTGATTTTAGGATATTTTATTTTATTTTATTTAGTTTTATTTTCAATTTAAAAAGGAATTAAATATTGGAAGTTTTCTAAGTGAGTTCAATCTTGACATGTGTTTGTTTTTGAATTGTTTCTCTCATTTCTTTTTGATCCAATGACTAATTTTGAGATGACTTGCAAGTCAAGTCATTTCCTAGGGTGGCTCATACAAGTGTATGACCTAGTTTGAGTTGGAAATGACCTTTATGGATCCAATAAGCTCTAAACTCCTCTTGTTTCATATATTAGACATGTTGAGCTTGTTGTATGTTCATTTTTAGGTCAAAATTATGTTCATTACTTGTTGGTTTGTGCATTACTTTTGTTGCTTCCATTTAGGGTTTCCATATGTGACATGTTTGCATTGTTTGTGTGATATCTCCTTTTGTGTGATTCCTTTCTGTGCATTTCTTCTCCTTCTTTCTTCTTTCCATTTCTCATATGCATGCTTGGTTGAGATGAGCTTGTGGAGGCTACTGCCCCACACTATTTTCCTCCCACTTTCATTCTACTTGTGCATCTTATGTTTGCATTTTCATTTGCATGTTATTTCTTCTTCTTCTTTGGTTTTTTTCTTTTCCATGTTCCCCATAAGTTCTCTAACCTCTTGAGGTTATGATAGACATTAGGTGCCTAACCATGCATGGTAACATTAGGTAGTTCCCATTTGAATCTCAATCTTAGGATCACCATTGCATGACAACTTTAGGTTTATGTTAGTCCCCCTTTAGTTTGTCCCTTCTCTTCTCATCTTCATACCACCTTAACACACTTAATAAAGATAATGGATGTTGTGCCATGAGCCTTATACTTGGGAAATGGTGATTGAGGGGCCACCTCTCAATTGCCTAGAGTGTTTAGTATACGCCCTTAGGACGATATGCGACGCATTCGATCCTAGGTTTTAGACTTTAGCACAACATACATTATAAACACTCAAATTCAAAACACTTCTCTAAAAAACAAAAAAACACTTCAAACCTTTTTCATCCTTCGGGATCTTAATCAGGAAAACCTTTTTCAGATAAAAAGAGTGTCGTTAACTTTTAGTTCTACCGCAAACGGTAACGCCTAAGTCTCCAATGGTCGAGCTGCATACACCAACTTCTAGAACTACTTGTTAACCCTACTCGGGCGTAAAAAAACTTTTAAACCAATCGGTGTCCCTTTTAGCCCGAACTACGTTTGCTATGATCTTTCATACCAGATGAAGTACATAGGCACAAGACACGACGTCTTGGCGAGCAACCTTTCCCCTTTACCTGTAGTTAGTCGAACTACATTGACTCTGACTTTCCCATTGCACGAGGGAGTACGTAGGCACAGAGTGGCGATGCTCTGCCGAGTCACTTCTCTTTTCTTTTTCTTTTGTCCGTGACCTTTAGCTAGATAGTTGATCACCCTTTTAGATAGACAACAATGCATGGATCCCGTCGAGTACGACGAACGTGTGGGGTGCTAATACCTTCCCCTTGTGTAACCGACTCCCGAACCCAAACATGGTTGCGATGACCTTGTCTTTCCCTTTTTCGTCAGGTTTTTCCGATCGTTTCCTTTCCCTCTCTGTGGGATAAATAACGAAAGGTGGCGACTCTTATATTTTCCGCCGGTTGTTTTTCGCAGTTGCGACACACAAATCCCGAAGGATAAAAAGGTTTGAATTTGGTTTGTGAGTTTTAGTGAAGTGAATTAGTTCTCTTTGTGATTCACGTTGCACTAAATACTATGACATTTGAGCGAATGTGTTGCATATCGCCCAAAGCGCATACATTAAACACTCTAGACAAGTAAGGAGAGACCCCCACCCATCATTTCCCATTTGCTTAAGGCTCATAGCGTACAACATTTATCTTATTTATTAGATGAGTTAGAATTGTTTTGAGACGAGAAGAGAGACGCACATAAGGCCTAAGGGAAACTCGGCCCTAACATTGTCATGCAAAGTGGTCCTAAGGTCAGGATGTGAAAGGAGATTCTATCCTAATGTTAGCATGCAAAAGATGGATCTAAGGTTGAGGTTAAAAGGGACTAGCATACTTGTTATCATGCTTGGATTGCAATACTAATGTTTATCTTACTCCATATTTAATCGGAGATTAAATTGGAATGAGAACCCTATGGGAACATGCAAAGGCAAGGCAAAGAGCAAGGAAACAAGGTAAAAATAGAAGCTACAACAACGCCTCCTGCACAAAACAACAATAAAATCCAGTACACAAGCAAGACAACCTATAACAACACATGTTTCAGCATAAAAGTAGGTGTAAAAAGGCAGGCAACAAGTAAGCAAGCATGATGTAATACAATCAAACATAAGAAAACTAATCATGGATAGACATCATGCAAGTATGAACACGCTTCAACAATTAAACATAATTGATCAACAACGTTGCATCATTAATAATCAACAAGACCATTATGTTTTTCAATTTAAATCAAATGATCGAACGATCAAACAGACAAGCAGAGTCGGAAATAAGTGCAAACATGCAACAAAAATCCATCAATATAACCAACAATGATAATCGATTAATCATGCTATAACATAAGCAAACAAGTCAAATGATCATTGCATCCCTCAAATCAACATGAACATGTTGTTCATTCAAATGGAAATTGGACGTCACGCGTCAAAAAATTGAGATCAAACATTCAAGAACGGTGAAATATGTCAAAAACAATCCACATAGATGCATCATATCAAATCATGAAGTTTATATGTGAAAAGAAACCTCAAACAAGTAAGAAAAATGTAAAAACAAGGCACTCTGTTCAGTGGTAATCGGTTACTGTAATCAGGTAATCGGTTACCTGTTGTAAAATTAGCCTAGAAACGTGAAAATTATGAAGGGTAATCGGTTGCGCATATGTGGTAACTGATTACCACTGAACCAAAATAGAAAATCAGCATCCAAAATCAATTTTCAACACCAAACGACTTATCCAATCACTCATATGAACATGTGATTAATTAAGCATGGACTTACCATCAAGAATCAGTGATCAAGCATCATGTAAACACAATAAAACATTGAGATCATAAATCACAAAGATCCAAGTCATCCAAATTGATCAAAATGCATCAAAAGCCATGTATCTACATTGTGATTATGCAAATAATTTAAAAACTGAATTAGATCTAGAATTACCAACCTTCAAAGCTGAGATTTGCTTTGGTGAGTGTTGATTCACTTGAAAATAACAGATCCAAGCTAGAAACTCAGAGAATCTTCAAGATCCAAGAGCTTCTTTATGGTAGAAATGAAGAACAAGCAAGATCAAGCAAAATTGACTCAAAAAAGCACTTCCAATCTAGCTTCCAAAACCAGATCTCAATCCAAACGAAAATTGAATGATGAATTAAAGATAACAGAGATGAATGATGGAAGTTTAACTCTAGAATTCAAGGATTCCAATGAAGAATCAATGAACTCAAGTGGAAAGAGCTTTAATTGAGGTTTTGGGAGTGAAAAAGTTGAGAAAATTCTGAGATTTAGATGAAGAATGAGAGAAAATTCTCAAGAAGAAATGTGAAATCTGAAAATGAAGGTAATTGTGTGAGGTTTAGAGCAAATTCACTTAAATAAGCTCTAGGTTTGGAATAAAAATGTGGTTGGAATGTGGATTAGCATTTGGAATGGAAATTAAGAGTGGAATTAGGAATGGAGTGGTTGAAATTTGGAGGGAAATGGTGAAAATTGAAACAATTCTAGATCCTTTCAATGATGATCATGTGAAATCAATGGTTGAAAATGATTGGAAAACTTGCAATGTTGAAAATTCAAATTTCTTGGCAAATTTCGCCCAGGGTAACCGATTACCACATTAAAAAAATGCCCAAAAATGGCGCCAAATGGAGAGAATTATGTGTAATCGTCTGTTGCCACCTGTTCTGAGCCCCGTTAAGCCTCTGAAACTTGCTCTTGGAGATTATAATTGTGAGAATGCCTGAGATAGCATGTACACTGTCTCCTGAATTGAAAATAACCTGCTAAATAAAATAAAATCGACTGCTCGATCGCTGGGAAAAATAAATGTCAGAGCCTCTGATGCCTGATGTTTAAACTCTTGCAAAAAAAGGGAACCCTAAGCCACAGAAATACCTTGATCCCTTGTCTCGAGAACCAATGCTATGATATGAAGAAATGCAAAATGCAAAGAAACAAAAGCCCAAAAGCCAAGAAACGATGAGGCAAATTTTGTGGTGCTACACTAAGGTATTCGAAATCCAATACTGAGTCGACCAACATCTCGGTAATATGCATTGGGTATTCGTCCTTTGGGGTTGCAGCGTTCAGATCTCTGAAATTGATGCAAACCCTTAACGTTCCATTTTTCTTTATGACCAGTAATCCATTCAATGTACCTTGCAGTTCTTATGAACTTGCTACATAGGAGTCTGTTGATCTCTTTTTTTATCTTAGACCTTATTTCTGGAGAAAAATGCCTTGGCATCTGCTTGACAGGCTTCTTGCCTGCTTTTATTGGTAGCTTTAACTCCACCAACTTCCTGCTCAAACTCGACATTTCATTATAATCCCAAGAAAAATAGTCTTTAAATTCTTTAAGTGATTTTATTACTTCTAACCTTAGGTTTGGATCAATGTTAGTGCTGATGTAAGTCGGTATCCTAGTCGATCCATCACCCAAATCTGTTTTTCCAATAGGTCCAGAGGCTGCATCTTCATAGTAGACACCACTAGATCCTTCTCAAAACACAAAGGCTAGTTATCATATACACAATCAAGCCTCTGGCCTTTTCGACCGTCTCTTTCTGAACCTACTGACTGTGTTTCTTTGACAGACTGAGGTTCAATGCTGATTCGATAACCTACGTCAAACACTTATATTTCATTGGCTTTAACAACCATATGTGGTATTTCAACTTACAAAGCTGCTTGGAGTATGTTCACGGCCACGTAAGCCGGATTTGATTTAATGCATTAAACTCAATCATCATTACCAAATTCTGTAAGAGCAAGATTTGTCTCTACAGGATTATCTCTATGTTTTGATGATAACAATTAAGTATTTGTGAAAGAACCATTTTATGTTCTAATGTTTGTTATGTGCAGATCATGATAATTAAATATATAAGATCAAACAAACAACATCAACGTGTGCAGCTAATACAATATGAGAGTTACTATGTGTGACGTATCATAAAGCGCTTATGGGAGAAGCTAGTTTGCTTATGCATCTGATCACGATCAGAGAGATCCAAGGACACTGGATATTGCAGTTGCAATGCTCCCGTGGATTCTGCTTTGAAGTAGTGCATCTGATGTGAAAGCAAACAAAGCATATTGAAGAAGCAAGTATGCATCTGTATCTGGTCACAATCAGAAAGATCCAAGGACGCTGGATATTGCAATAGCAATGCTCCAGTGGATTCTGTTATGAGAAATGCATCTAATCTGGAAGCTAACAAGCATATCTAAAGAGTGAGTCCTCTGAAGAACTAAGTGCTGAAGACTCTGATGACTTGAAGTTCTGAAGGCTGAAGGTTCTGAAGACCAAGTGCAGAAAGACTTTGAAGATTTAAAGGTTCTGAAGATCAAGACTCTGAAGACTCTGAAGATATAGTCCTCTGAAGAACTACTCTGAAGACTCTGATGACTTGAAGTTCTGAAGGCTGAAGGCTTTGAAGACCAAGTGCAGAAAGACTCTGAAGACGTGTTCTGAAGATCAAGACTCTGAAGATTTTGAAGACATGATTTCTGAAGAATCAGTCACGAAGATTCTCAAGAATGTTTCAGAGGAAACTTTGACCTTGGAATGCTGAAGACTAGATTCTGAAGTTGAAGATTGTGTCAGAAGAAGATTCACCCAAACAGAGGCGTATTACTCATTAGATAAGCTGTTGCTATTAAATCTGATAAACATGTGCTTAAACAACTCTGATGCTGAAGCTGTCATACCAAAGTAGTTGCTGAACTACTCATCAGATGAATCATCAAAAGAACCAAGTCAAGAAGACTACAGTACAATGCATGCAAACATTTCACTATGACAAAGACGTTGGTACTATTCATAAGCGTGGTTTCCAATGTTGAGATATTAAAGCTACATGAAAACGTCATTGTCCAACATGTGAGCTTATTCTATCCATTGGGATATAACCGTTGGAATAAATAGATGACACTTCTACCCTCATAAAGCTGCACTATAAAGGAAGAATATTTGATTCATTCAAATGTTAACTAATTACACAGTAAGAAAGCTCATTACAAAGAAAGCCAGCTTGTTACGAAGCAATGATGCTAACGAGTGAAGATAGCAACATAGTTGATTAACAAGGAAAGCTTTTAAGCAATATGGAAACTACTGTTCTAATAATCTCTTAGAGATTTATCCTTAGATTAGTTTCTATATTATGAAGCAAGAAGTTGTTGCTCAATACTTGCTATGTACTTAATTAGGAGTAATCTGCTTGACAAGAAGCACTCATGTAATCTCCGGCAACACAAATTCATTTTAGAATTAGTGGCTCCTCAAGTGATCTTGTGAAGATCAGAATACTTGAGATGACAAGTGACAATTGTCATTTGTGGTAACTAATAGGAGATCTTAATTGATCGGATTCTATTAGGTGTCAATGAACGTTATATTCTAACGGACCCCTGAACGTGTCATTGTCTATTTGTTAGTCACCTGCAGTTAGCTTGTGCAACTGTAATCAGTTTGGTTATAGTGGATTAAGTCCTTGCTTGAGTAAGGCGAAATCACCTTGGAAGGGTGGACTGAATTAGCTTGAGAGTTTCTCAAGTGAACCAGGATATATCATGTGTTCTTTACTTGTGTTATGCTTTATTATATATGCTTCCGCAATGCATCTTAAAGAATTCTATAGAAAGCAACAAGTGAAGAAAAGAGAAAAAGTATTAATGGAGCAAATACCCAATTCAACCCCCCCCCCTTTCTTGTGTATTTTTCACACCTTCAAATTCGTCTCCCCAACCTGTTGGGCGGATTGCATCTGAGTCATATACCTTCTCTCCCATTATCTCTTGCGCCCAGGTAAACCCGTGGGTTGGGTGAAGGTTTAAAGAGAAAAATGCTTCCTCTAGAGGAATGTAGGAAAGTTCTGCCGGTGCACATAGCACTATATTTTCCATGTTTCTGTCGAAGTTCCTCTTGTCTACATGGTTAAATTCAGCCATATAGTAGCCCTGGTCTGCTTCGATGTTTTCAACTATACCATCCCCATGCCAAATTTCTATTCTTTGGTGTATAGACGAAGGGGTCGCCCCTATTCCATGTATCCATTCTCTCCCAAGTAACAAATTGTAACTAGCCCCTTAAGGTTATAACCATGAAAACTGTAGGTCGGGTGATGGATCCCATTGTTACATTAACTTGAATGACCCCCATTATTTGGCCAGTCTTTCCTTCATAAATAGAAAGAACCATGTTATGGGGCTTAAGATTGATATCATACTTCCCAATCTTATCCCGTAATAAGTGAGGTATTAGGTTTACTGTTGTCCCACCATCCACCAATATCTTGTTCACAGTGGTGGCTTCAACCTTAGCCCTTATAAAGAGAGGCTCTAGGTGGTTTTTCATCCTTTCATGTGGTCTCTCAAAGAATGCTTTATGCTCTTCAATACACCTATTATTCATCACAAAATAACAAACTAGCTTGTGCTTTGCCATCTCTTACTCCTCATAATCTTCGTTCTCAATAACCTCTGTCACATGATCATATTCATATAGAAGTACAGAAACCACGTTGCACAAGATGTCGAAGTCGCCTTCAGACCCAAAATCAAGATTATCCATCATCAATTCATCTTTTTTGGCATGTTCATCTTTTTTGACCTTTTCTTTCGTCGAAATTGTCTCAGGAGAGAAAAAATTCCTTCCCACCGGCTTTTTCGTTTGGTCACTTACTTGCTTTTGACGTTGCGTAGTGTTACTTGACTCAGCGACATCTCTCACTGCCTTCTTCTTCCTCTAAAATCTTTGCCAATGTGTCCTTGTCATAGGATTATTTCTTTTGTAGTTAATACTAGGCCCATAAGAGTGCCTCTATGAAATTTGGAAATTCTCCCTACAGGTCATAGAAGATCCTTGACCAATCTCAAAATTCCTCCATTTCAGGTTCCTATCATGTTCTCTTTCAGCAGAGCTGATCCACTTCCCTTGGGGAGCATTGGTTGTAGGCTTGTAAGTATTAGGTTTAACCTTCTGCGAACTAGGCGCATGCTCCTTCCTTTCTGGAACTCCTCTTTTGTTGAAATAGTATTGAGGCTTGGCCTTCTCATTCTCCTTCTCCTTGGATTTCGGTGCATTCTCGACCTTTTTAGCAGCCTTCTTGTCATACACAATGTTGCATCGAGGATACATCACCTCAAAGTGTTCAGATTGAGACCTGTAAAGGAATTCCACGAGGATTTCGCCAGCTCATGGAAACACATCTTCAATTTAGTTCTCACTTTCTTCAAATTCAACCATGTTGAAACCTTTAGCGATTTCAACCATGTTGATTGTAGCAGGCTCTACATAACTAGCATCTCTCACTTGCAATGGGTCAGCATTAATCTTCATAGGGGTCTTTCCTTTAGCAAATTTGATTCTGCCTTCATTCAAAGCATTATGCACAAGATACCTGAAAAGAAAACATTGTGAGGTTTTAAGCCCTAAGAAATTATGATACATACAAAACCCTCGGTTCTTTCTTTGCTCTAATGGTGGAACTTTTTCTCCTAGAGGCACAAACACTTGACCATCTATAATCAACAAATCAAATATCTTATTTCATTTGGTTACGTCGAAGATGTAAGTTTTCTTAGGGAATTTTCATTTTCTTTAGGTTATGCAGGATTCTTCCCATTTGTCGGTGTAAGCAAATTACACACGTATGGGGGACCTGGCTTTAAATTAGCCACATCAACCTCAGATTCCTCAACATGTCTATATTCGACCTCAGACGCTACGTCTTGACTTCCACGTCAACATAGGTTATATGCTCTTTCTTACCCTTACCGCTCTGGCCTTCTTGACCTTCAATCTCTCGGCTTGTCTAACTCTGTCTGCCAACTGATCCATGTCCCTCAGATATTGAGCGTCTAGCTTCTTCCTAATGGAATAATCTAGCTCCCCAGCATCCATCTCGACAAGATCATACTCAGGCGCCTGTGTGAAGCATCTTATTTTTAATAAACAGAATTGATTTAAATAATCGTCAATTGACTCAGTGAACTTTGGCTTAACGCTTGACAACTCTTTTAAACTAATCTTAGATTTCCCCATATAAAACTGCTCATGAAACAACCTCTCTAAACATGACCAATCATGGATTAAATAAGGAGGTAAGGTAGTAAACCATGCAAAGGAATTCTTCGTCAGAGAACTAGGGAATTATCTCATCCTCAAGTTCTCATTGCTAGTGATGTCACCTGCCTCAGTTAAGTATCGAGCAATATGTTCGACTATAGGTTCGTTGGTATCATCGGTGAATTTTGTAAACTTAGGGACCTTCCATCCACGTGGTAATTCAGTCTGTAACACATGTTTTGACAGAGGAGATGTATAATTTGGCCTTTGTAGGCCCATATTAACCCCAGTTTGAGCCATTATCCTTTCAAAAATGGTCGTTAAATTATTTTATCCTAATAAATTTCCCTATCAAACCTGATGGACAACTTGGGTAGCGTCTTGGTTTTGATTAACTACTACCACATGTGGATTAACTTCCCCACCAGGTAATTCTTGCTCGGCCATTAGGTTCATAAAACTTTCTTCTAACATTACCCCTTTGTTCCGAACCTGCCTACCGGTTTGGGATTGTACACCTGGTTAAACTGGTACTATGGGAGCGCCAAAAAAACAGCAATTATTATCATTTGAGTTGCCAATTGCTGGTAACTCTGATTCGTATTTTGAACCAATGGGTTGAATATCGTACCCATCTATTGTGTTATAGTTTTTACCATATCATGGTTACTCTTATCCATTTGTTGCCTTATAGCCATGACATAATTTTTTGTCAAAGCAGGAATTGCTTGGGAACTAAATCCCATTCCCATATGGTGTGGCATATTTTGACCATGATTATTTATGGTTGAGTCAGACACCATAACAGGTGAAAACATATTTGCAGCACTATCCACAAATGTCAATGGGTTATTTTGTAAACTCGCCATCACTGTTGTTGGCATCCTAAAAGGTTGCTCACGCCCTGTGTCATACCCCAAATTTTAACCCTATATTTCATTATCATTCTAGGAGCATTATGCATTACATTGCTAACCTAACCTTGTGCAAGTTTCCTTTGTTTTGTTCATCTATGAATTAGGATTTTGAATCAAGAGGATCTTTATTTGATCAGCCAATGTCTTGGATTGATCATCAACCTACCAAGTGTGCATACACTCAAGAGACATCTCGCCATCAAAAATCAAGTGCAAATTGATCTTGTTATAAGTTCATCAAGACTCAACTCCATCTGATCACAAATTAGGGTTTCATCAGACAAAGTCAACCGTGCCTTTGAATTTTGATCAAGACATGATCTCAAGCCTTGCGACATGATTCAAGATGCTCAAATACATCCTTGGAGTCCATCCATGATGTTTTAAAGACTCAAGGGTTCAATATCATTGAAGATCACACGATCAATTTTATCTTATACACAAGCTTTTAACTGTAAAGTCAACCCTTTGACTTTCAAGGCTTTTGGTCAAAATTGAAGTCCTCGAGCTAAATTCCATGAAAACATGTTTTAGCATTAAACTTGATCATGAAAAATCAAGAATTTAGAGGTTTCTTGCAAACAGGATTGCTATGTTGACACCCATTTCTACACCCTACACCTCAATTACTGTTCACAAATACTTGAACAAATTTTCCAGAACATGGTTAATAGTGTGTATTTTATTGGTTAATGAAGTAGTGAAAGTGGTTAATAAATTATAGGTAAAATAACTGGTTAATAATGTAGATTTTTGTGGTTAATACAACTGTGAAGTTGGTTAATGCGCAATCTTATATTTGTGTTATAAAATAAATTTTAAAAATAAATATTTTTTTTTAAAAAAATTAATATTTTAAAAAAATATATTATTTTAATAAAAAAACACTGTTCACCGTATAAATACGGTGAATAGTACATACGGTGTAAGTATTGGGTGTAGAAAATGGTGTAGGAATAGCATTTTTCTTCTTGCAAAAGGGGTAAAGTGGAAGAAAGTTGAATTTTTTCTAAGTGTGGTAAAAACCCTAATTTGGCACCAACTTTGAGAGATCATAACTTTCAATTTAGACCACCATTTTTGGGTTCCAAAGATCAAATTGAAGCCCTTAAAACATACTACAACTTTGTCAATGAGGGTTAATCTCCAAAAAGAGAAAGGATCCATTGATAATCAAGGAATTCTTAAAACATGAAAGTTGTGGAGAATGTTTGGGGCTTTTCAAAAAGTACAAGAACTCCTTGATCCCATTCTTAAGCTGAGAGGTTCAAATGCATGAAGTTGGTGTCACAAAGTTGGATTTCAAGGAATTTTCACAATTTGATCTTGGCCAAATCTCCAAGCCATGCCTCATGATCTTGCTTTTCAGGCCACATTACCTCTAAATATATCCATAATCAGACGGTTTCACGAAATAATGAAGCATTACACAAGTGTTTAAGCCTTTGTTCAAGGGATTATGTCATTTTTGGAAGAAAGGTCACACTTCCATTTTCATAAAGTTGCTTTAACCAACGTCAACTTGTCTTAAGCATTGAAGTGATTTCTTATGCAATCAAAAAAGCTTTGTACTGAGAAGTAACACATCTACACACTTTCAACCATCCTAGAAGAGCTTGTACCTTGCATTGGAATGGCATAAGTTCACGGAACCATTAAGTTATAACCCAATCAAGCCAAAGGATGAGAACTTGATAATCTTACCAGCTCTTTGGATCCACCCTTTTCCTATAAATAAAGGGCTCTCTTAAGCCTCAAAGCACACAAAAATCACACTTAAAACCTCTGTAAACTTCTCCTTCCAACAGAATTTGCAAATAAGCTCATTTTTGCAAATTCTCAAGCCAACCACTTTCCACTCGTGCATTTCACAAAGTAACTTCATAAACCATCTCTAGACACTCATTTGAGCTTGTTTCAACCCTTGAACAAGTTATGTATCATCCCATACACCATCCATCATTTCACACCTTCATCTTGCAAGAGGGTTCGAGTCTGGATTTTGAAGCCACTTTCGAGCAATCTAAACACTCAAATCTTCTTTTCAAGGATCAACAAGGATAAGGGGACTTTCTTTTTTACTTTTGTAACAATGTTTGAAGAAGCCTTGGACTTTCTCCAAGAGGCAAGGTTCTTGTTCCATTAATATCATGAAACAACAATCCTAAAGAATAAAAAGGTTTGAAGTTTGTTTTTGAGTTTTAATGAAGTGAATTAAATGGTTTCAGATCCATATTGCACTAAAGATTATGATATAGGAATGAATGCGTCGCATATCTCCCTCAGACGGGACGTACACTAAACACTCTAGATAAGTAAGGAGAGACCCCTCGCTCATCATTCCCCATATGCTTAAGGCTCGTGGCACACAACGTTCATTGTCTTCATTACGTGTTTTAGAATTGTTTTGAGATGAGAAGAGAAAGGACTCGAAGGGGGAAAAGAAAACACTAAGGAAAACAGGATCCTAATGTTATCATAAAAAATGGTCCTAAGATTTGGGTAAAAGGGAAGTCTACCTAATTGTTATCATGCAAAGAAAATGCCTCTCCTACTCCCACCTTAATTAGAAATTAAGTTGAACTAGGAATCCTAAGGGATCATGTGAACAAGCACAAGTAATCACCATAGTAATCAATCACAAAATAAAACTCAAATAAATTAAGTTCAAAGAAGAATCATGTCAATCAAGCAAGCACAAAATCAAGGCATCAAGAAGGAGATAACAAGTGACAACAAAACCAAACATGGAAACAATTAACCACATAATAGAATCAAATGAAAAGAGGAAAATGATAAACTAAAAGATGAATGATGAGCACAAGATATGAGCAAGGGAATAATCAATACAAAAATTAAAATCAAGCTTAAACAGAAAGAATCCAAGTTACAAACTCACAGTTAAAAGTCAGATGAATAATGACAAGCAGAAAATGATGAGAAAGAAATAGTTAACAAAATAAAAAGTAAAAAAATAAAATCTAAATGATTAAAGATTAAAAACCTACATATTTAAATTCTAATCACAAATTAAAATTAAAAGAAAAGAAACAATTCAAGAATTAATAATAAAATATTTTTGAAGTTTTCTAAATATTAATAACTAAACTATAGGTTCACTTATCCTATTTTGTTCTGTTCTGGTTTTTTGGTACTAAAATTGGTGAATTTAGTGTCTAATATAAAGGTTGGTGTTTGGTGGATTTTTTGAGATGTTTATGGTTTTTATGTGGTGCGATAGAGCAAGCTGAGGATGGAAGTAGACTTGGTCAACTGAACATGGCGACGATAAGGTGTTTGGCTCGATTCATATTTGGAGGAAGGTTTTGGTTTTCTGTGGAAAGGTTGTTACCGTGCGGTTTGTGGTGTGTAATGGAGATGAATGAGATGAAGGTGGTGGAAGGTTTCTTGTTTTTCTCTTTTTTTACAGAGGTTTTTCTTTGTTTTTGTTATGTTTTTTCACTCCTTTCTTTCAATTGCTCTCATCTCCTATTTTTTTAAATCAAACCACAAACTTGTGGGTTAATTTTTGTGGTACCATTTTTCTTGTAATGTACGGGACATGTAATGCATTTTGTAAGAAGTGGCACGCGAGAGGTGTGATACAGCTTAGATAACTATTTTTGGTTGTACAGTTTGTCTCAGCAGGTTATGTCGTGTGGTCCTTGCATAGCTGATTTGGTCCGGAGTGGAATTTTGTTTAGCATTGTGTGGAAGGCAGGTAGTGGTAGCAGGATTTGCAGAGTGTGTTGGCTAGTTGAAGGTAGTAGTAGTGGCTATGAGTGTAGGTCCTACATTTGTAATAGCAAGATATGTGGCTTGTTGAATATTTCAATTTATGGTGTAACATGGAGATAGGCTTGGAAACCTTATTTGGTTTAGGGCTTTGTTTGCTAATTTGTTTTGGATTTTGGTTTGATGGACTTTATAACAAAAATGTGAATTGGGCTTTTATCTTCTTCTTCTTCTTCTTCTTTTTTGCAATTTTTGGTAATGGGCTTATGAAAAAATGATTTTTATGACCTCACTTGGATATGGACTTGAGAATTGATTCTTTTAATAGAAAAATGGAATTTGAAATTGGAAATATGGATATAAAGGGAAATGGCTATTTGGAAATTGAATTGAATATTAGAAAGTTGGTAATGGATAAAAAATGGATATCTAAATTATAAAATATGGATAATGAGTGGCTAAATGGAATTAGATGAGAAAACTATTATTGAATAAAATTCAGAATGAACTTGAATAAACCCTTCGTCGATATTTCCACTGACGCACACCTTGACTGAATTTAATCCAAAAAGAAACCAAACTTGAAACTTTTCTAACAACTTCTGACTATAAATGAATGAACCCACTTCTGAATCATTGAACAACTTGCAATAGAAACAACAACCATCTGAATGAGCTAGCCTCTGAATCTCTGATCAAGAGAATCCTGAATCACTTTGAATCTGTCTGAATAAATCTCTGGGAAATAAATTCATAGAGGAGCACAATATGTATTGATGGATCATGATAAACCTGATCTTCTGGACCAAACTTTTCAGGAACCAATATTTGATAACCTGATAGCCTCTACATAAAACAAATTAACCTTGAATACATGTTGCTTGAGAAATATCCACTGATGCAGGTAACTTGAAACATAAGCAAGCTCTTGATGGTTTGACCGAGATTAGGTCAAACTTTTGTTTGATCTTGATCGTGATTGAATAACCACACTTGAATTGGAACTATACCATCGTCCCTGATAAATATGGGATCTTATCCATGATGAGAGGAAAAACCTAACCTTGAACATAATCTTGCCAACAAATTTGAACCAAGGAAGTGATGAAACCCTAGGCCCTTGATGCCTAACAACTCTTGAAGAATGTAAGCTTGATACTTGATGATTTGATTCAGAGAAACTTCTGATCCCATGTTTTAGAATACCAATACAAAGTATGATTCTGATAATGATGATGCAAATAATATGAAACATAAGACAAAAGGTTAAGAAAAGATGAGGAAACTTTTGGGGTGCTACAGCTGTCCCTATTCAAACAACTTGGACCTGAAGAGATGATAGCAACACCTTTTAGATGTTCCAGGTACAAGGAGGTTGAATACCAAGAGAACCCGAAAATTTTCAACCTGTGCTAGTGTATAGAGTAAATTCATTGCCAACCGAAGGTGGACTTAAAGATAGCGGGTACCAACCAAAAGTTGGGATAGCCAATATATACAAGATACCAACCAAAAGTTGGGATAACAAAAGATAATAATCAAAAGGTTAGAATGAAAGATACTAACCAAAAGTTAGGATCACCGGAGAGAATACCAACCAAAAGTTGGGATAAAAGGCTACTAACCAAAAGTTAGAATCACTAGAACGCCGACCGAAGGCAAACTCATAAAAATGAAGACTACCAACCAAAAGTTGGGATGATCAACAAGAAATACCAACCAAAAGTTGGGATAAAAGGCTACTAACCAAAAGTTAGGATCACCAGAACGCCGAACGAAGGCGAACCCACAAATGAAGACTACTAACCAAAAGTTGGGATGATCAACAAGAAGGGTACTAACCAAAAATTAGAATAAACCACAGGAGACACCAACCAAAAGTTGGGATACGACCCACAAAAGATACAAACCAAGAGTTGGAATGAAAAAGAGGATTAAGATACCAACTAAAAGCTGGGATACAATGAATACTACCCAAAGGTTATGATAACCAAGATGCCGACTGAAGGAAAATTCATGATGAAAGAATACCAACCAAAAGATGGGATGGAATAAGAGATACCAACCAAAAGTTGGGATAAACGGCTACTAACCAAAAGTTAAGATAACCACAAGGAATACCAACCAGAAGTTGGGATATAACCCACAAAGGATACCAACCAAAAGTTGGGATAACGACGGGATATACAGGAAGTAGAATCAATCAACTTACGACCTAAAAAGAAGACTCCACTTGGGCAAAAAGAGAAGTTTAAACAAACAAACTCTGTCGGGGAGTACAAGTAAGATGAACACATTTGTCAATGATTTTTGCGGAGGATAAAAATAACACAACATCTTCTGAGTTATGCCATTATCTGCTGGAGAAACGTCTGGCAACAAAGATATCAATCTTGGCTTATGCTTTGAATGCATATGTTTGAATAAGGAGTAATGCTCCATACGAAATGGAAATGCTACGCATTTGGGAGATGCAATGAAAATATGCTTATGATATTCAAGAGAACATTCCACTGGGAGAAGTGTTGAGAAGATCAGAAATAAACTCTGTTGAGGAAGACACACTGAACAACCTTCCTGAATAACCTCTGCTGAAAACTCCTTTCTGCTAGAAATTGAGAGTAACATCCGCTGGGAGATTGTCCCAAAAACCTGATTTAGAAGAATGCCAATGATCATTGGACTTTGAATATGTTGGTAATAGCAAACACCGTTGATCTTCTTGTCGAGGGAATCAATACCAAACTTTACTTAGGGAGAGAAGTCGAGGATGTCAATCCTGCCGGGGAATAACACTGAGCTTACCCTGCTGTTGGAGAAATGTCATTCAACCTTACCCTGCTGGTGATAAATGTTCACCATTGCTGGTGAAATTACTTCTGATTTGATAACAGGACTCATAGGGGAAGATAAAATCTTTGCTGTGGGAAACCAAACAACAAGTCCCTTGCTGAATAGCTGCTTGCTTGTATACCAATACCACTCTGCTTAATGTAGTCAACCTTTGAACACTCGCTAGAGAGTACAAATCAACTCTGGCTGGGGAACACAACCTCTTGAACTCCTGCTGTGGGAAGAATGTTTAAGAGCTTCACCATATTCTGCTAATGATGCTAGAACTTCAACAATGTTTATCAGGGAGAGAACTCTACTAGGGAGAATTGAGATCAAACGAGCCTCGTGTCGGGGAATGTGATAACATGTGAGTCATATGGAATAATTTTGCCAAATACGGTTGAGCTTTTGGTTTAGGCATGGGACCAGATTTATAATGATTGGATTTTTGGTTGCCAATGAAAGTGTATTTTAAAGGGGAATTACCAGATGAGAACTGGTATTTAAATGGTAGATTATCAGACGAGAACTGGTGGCAAAAGGTTAAGTTATCAGACGAGAACTGACTTCTTATTTTGGTATCAGACGAGAACTGACTCCTTGTGGTTTTCCAGACAAGAACTGGACTTTGAAACTGTATTTACTAGACGGGAACTGGAGTTTAAACGGCAGGCTAAAGAATGGGTGACCATACAGGAGCTAGTTTAAAAGCTGACGTGTACCAGTCGGGAACTAGTATTTATGAATGGTTGCCCATATGGGAACTGGTTTCAAAGTGATTTTGGTTACAAAGTTGTGACAGGTAACAGATTCAGGCTGTGGGATGAAACCCAATGACAAAATTCAAGGATATGAAGATTTCCAGCAATGGAAATGAGGTCCTTTGCAGCAAGGTTTTTTCAGAAGGCTAAGTTTATTTGATAGGGTGATGGCATGATTCCTCGAAACTCATCTTGAACTCAACAGTCGCTGACGAAATGGAACTTGCTTAAGTAACTTAAAAGCATGGAGAGGATTTTCCCCAGTGTAGTTCAACTTTCCCGAGTCTGATCCTTGGGAAAGTCCGCCTTGAAAAGAAAGCAGCTTGCCATGAGATGGCTTGCCCCAGAATTTGCACCATGAAAGGATTTGTCCTCAATTAACCGACTCTTGGAGTGGTTGGCCTCAATGTACTCTCGAGGTAGCTTGCCCCTGAATGAGCGTTAAAGTTGTCATACCCCAAAATTTTCCTACCCTCTCATTTCCTTATACTCAACATTTTATTGCTTCATGACCTTTTCTCAAATAATCATGTGGCCTTTGGCCATGATCCTCTAAAACTAAGGCATAAGAGTCTGGTGCCCTATGATGATTACAAGCTCTTGCAAATACCCTCACCCTCATGGTCAAGCAGTCAAGACAAGATCAAATGCCCAACAGTGTGGCTGGTTCATTTGAGGCAAGAGTGGTTTTGGTGGTTTCAAGTGGATTCTAAACCATATGATTAAGCCATGATTCAAGTCATACAACATGGAACATGGTCCGTTTGCTTCAAAGTTGGTATTTAAGCTACGAGGACGTTTTTAGCTAAAATATTTTGGTTCAAATCATCTTTAGGTGTTGTACAAACCTTATGGCGAGTTCATGACTGAATCAACAAGTGCAGTGTTTGGATTAATTTCAAGTATCGTTTCGGGTTATAACTTGAGTTGTTGTTTTTTTCCAAAATGGGGGATTATAACTGGATAAGTGTCATTTTAAGTTAAGGCAAGGGGAGAGCCATTTTCCAACGCTTTTCAAAATGTGTTCAAGTAGTCTTCAAGAATTCATCTTTAAGAGTTGATTTTATTGAGTCATTCTTAAGCCATGTTTATTTCAAGAAAATGCACAAAAGTTATTCAAAGTTTTTACAATATATGGATATTCATAAGTTCAAGATATAAAACCCAATTCCAATTCAAGAGACCCATGAGCAAAGTTGCAAGCCCACAAAAATTTCCAAAAACATTTGTTCATGCAAAAAGCGAATTCCAAAAACAAATTGGACCTTTTTACAAGTTGAAGGCCCATTCTTGTTGAAATACAACAAAGTAAAAATGAGAAGAAATTCTGGCTTATCAATGCTGTAAGATTCTTTTCCATTTGGTGAATTCACAACACAACTTTCACACCTTGGACAAACTGACCATCAAATTCAAGCCACGAGCTTCACATTGTACACAATCGTTAATTTCGCGGTGTGCCCATGAGCAAGCTTTGAACCTGAAAAATGATGAGAATACCATTAAAGTTGGCAGTACCTCATATAATAACTCAAGAAAAGTCACATTCACAAACGAGACAAAATGCAAGACTACCCCATACAACCTGCGACCCATCAACATTGTACAGGCACCCCACCAACACTGCAGACCATAGCAAAACCGTTTTCAAACTCATGCCATAAATCTGCAAAAAATTTATTCTACTAACATTACAAACCAAGTTTCTCTCCAACCTAACAGGTTTTGCAAACAAACCATAATCCAAACCGTGCAATACATTGTTACCCCTAAATCGTACGAAGTCAGTCTCGCAGCAGCCCACCCCTAACCTGTACAAACAGTCACGCATCTACTTTCAACATTATACAAAACCAATGCATATACGAGCAAACACAAAAAGACAAGAGTTCTGGCTCACCTCTTCCCATAATACCCTCTCCCTCTCCTATAAGTGTTGGCTTTCAAACCGTAGATGAGGGGGATTTTTTTGCTCTCTTCGTTCCGAACCTCAACAACCACACATCCCCTACGGTTTCTCCATACCTCACTGCGCAACAACAATAAGAACAAACTCGAAAACCTCTTCAACCTGACCATTCATCAATTTCCCTTAACAACATAACTCATAACCTTCAAACCCAGCAACGATTCGTTTCATCCCTAAAACCTCCAGGTTGCTCCTTTGAACCTTCAATCCAGTAAATCCATTCACACACCTTCTTCAAATCAAACCACAAGACCCATTTAAAAACTCAATCGAATTAGATATTAAGAAGAAGGAAAGAGGTTGGACAAATCTGAAGCGAGAATCAAATCCAAACAGAGTGAGTGAGACGAAAAGAATAGAAGAGAAAAGAAGAAAAAGTGAAGCGAAAGCAAACTTGTTTGAATCGGAGAAGAAGGGCGAGTCGATCAGCAGGAAGGTTGAAAGGATATGACGTATGTTGCACCCCAAAATTTGACCAACCAATTCTCGTGCTTGTCTTATGTTTCATTGCATTTCATATCATCCGCATTTTTCATAGCATTGGTTCTTGAGGCAGGGGATCAAGGTTCCTGTGGCTCCGGTTTCATTCCCGTGCAAGCAACTGAGCAGCGAGCATCAGAAGAAACGACATTTATTTTGCTCAGCGGTCGAGCGGCCGATTTTTATTTTGTAGGTTATGCTCAGATCAGGAGACAACAGCCAGTCTATATCCAGCATTATCGCAGTCACAGTATTCAAGAGCAAGTGTCAAAAGCTTAGCAGAGCTCAAAACGGCGAGAAACAGGCAAACGGGCGGGTTTCCCTCCAAAAGGCGCCAAATTCAAATTTTTGAAGGTGTTAATCGGTTAACACATATGGTTAACCGATTAACCATTAGAGAACAATCCCAGAATTGAATTTTTAACAGTGTTAACCGGTTAACGCATATGGTTAACCGGTTAACCATAGCAGATTTTGCCCTGTACGTGATTTTGCAAGCCATTTGCACTTGGGGTCTAATTTTGATCACCTTGAAACTCATTTTTACCAAAAAGAAGGATCTAGAATGTTCGTGAAAGTTGGTTATTTCAATTTTCCCTCCAAATTCCCATGCATAGCTCCAAACCAACTTTCCAATCAAAGTCCAAACCCCGCCTTTGGGATCCAAACCTAGATGGTATTTAAATGATCTACTCCAAACCAAAAGGGGCCAATTCTCATTTCTCACAATCATTTTTCAGAATTGATCAAGAATTCTCTCAAATTCTCTCAACTTCTCTATTTTCCAAAACCACACTCAAAGCTCTTTTTCATTAGGGTTCATTGATTTTTCATTGAAATCAATGGATTCTTGAGCATAAACCTTCATCCATCCTCATCCTTGGATCAATCTTCATCATCAATTTTTGTGCAAATTGACATCTGATCTTGGAGCTTGAGTTGGAAGTGATTATCCGAAGCGTTTCGACTCGAATTTAGTGGATCTTCGTTCGTACAACCACAATTGGCTTGGATCTCGAAGTTTTCTGGGTTTCTATTGTTTGATCTACTCAAATTCAGTTGATCAACACTAACCGGAGCAAATATCCACTTCGAAGGTTGGAAATTCTAGATCCATAATTGTTTTTGAGCTTATTTGCATTTCCATGATGATTTTCATATTCGATTGAATTTTGTGAATTCCGATCCGTGTGAATTGCGATTGTGCTGTATAGACATGTTTGCATGTCTATTGGTTTTTTGTTTGCAGGTGTAACTTCGTGCTTATTTGATAAGTTGATCTGTTGGATCACTTGATTAAGTGATTTTGTGCATTAAGTGCTTTTTCTGCTGCTGTTTTTCACTCCTGGTACAGTGTTAACCGGTTAACGTATATGGTTAACCAATTAACCAATTCAAATATTCAAAATTTTCAAAGGTTTTAGGGTGTTAACCGGTTAATGCCTTGTGTTAACCGATTAACAGCTGGTGTTAACCGATTAACACCTACAAATTTCCAGATTTTCACTTGTTTTACACAGGTTAACCGATTAACAGTATGTGTTAACCGATTAACACTGTGTCAGAATGCCATGTTTGCTGTTTTGTTTGCATGTTTGCATACCGATTCGATTCGAATCATCATAGATCAATGTGATGCATTAGGATTGAATTGTTTTGGCTGTTTGCCACTGTTTGTGGTTGACTAATCATGATGTTGTTGACATGTATGCTCATTCTTCCGTTGTTTGCATACTTATGTATGCGGTTCTAATTGATCATTTGTTTACATGTTTAGTTGCTTTCATTTCTCACTTTTCTCCATGTGTTTGCATCATTCTTGCATCGCTGTTGAGGTCGAGACATGCTTGTGGTGGCTACTGCTCCACACACTTTTCCTCCCTCACACCATTCTAATTATGCATTTTCGTGTTTGCATTTCTCTACTTGTGATTGATTCTTCCTTGGTTCTTCTTGTGCTTTCTTGCCATGATCCCCATAGGATTCCTAGTCCCTCCGTTTAGGATGGGAGTAGGAGAGACATTAGGCGTTCAATCCAAGTATGCTAACATTAGGGTAGATGTTTCCCCTTTCATCCAAACTTTAGGATCACTTTGCATGACAACGTTAGGGCCGAGTTTCCCTTAGAATGTCCCATGAGCCTTATACTTGGGAAATGGTGATTGAGGGGATTCTCCTCAATTACCTAGAGTGTTTAGTATACGTCCTAGGACGATATGCGACGCATTCGATCCTAGGTTCTAGACTTTAGTACAACATACATTATAAACACTCAAATTCAAAACACTTCTTCCCTAAAAAACACAAAACAAATTCAAACCTTTTTCCTTCGGGATTAATCGAAACTTCTTTTTTAGAAAAGAGTGTTGTTAAACTTCGGTTCTACCGTAAACAGACTTTGTCCCTAACTGATGGAACGGAAGTTTAACCTTACTCGGATAAAACACTTAATCAATTTGTGGTCTCGTGTCCGCCCGAACTACGTTCGCTCTGATCTTTCATGCTAGATGAAAGTACGTAGGCACAAGACGCAATGTCTTGGCGAGCAACCTTCCCCCCTTCTATCCTGTAGTTAGCCGAACTACGTTGACTCTGAATTTCCTATTACACGAGGGAATACGTAGGCCCAGAGCAGCAATGCTCTGTCGAGTCTCTTTCTTTTCTTTTTGTCCTAAAAACTGTAGTGTATATAGATAAACAACTCTTTTAGATAGCAAACAAGCGTGGATCCCATCGATTATGATGGACGTGAGGGGTGCTAATACCTTCCCCTCGCGTAACCGACTACCAAACCCAGGACTTGGTTGCGATGACCTCGTCTTTTCCCTTTCGTCAGGTTTTTCCGATCGTTTCCTTTCCCTCTCTTTGGGATAAATAATAAAAGGTGGCGACTCTTCTGTTTTTCGCAGTTGCGATAGGTGGCGACTCTGCTGGGGACTCTGGTTCTCTATGCGAGTCGATCCTAGCGCTTCTTTGGTTTATCTTTGTGGGTTTTGTACATGTGTGTTGAGCTTTATTTACTTCCGCACTTTACTTTCCCGCATTTTATTTTCAGCATTTATTATCATTATTGTGCTGTTGTGGGAGGGAAGTTCTGATGAGTGAAAAGTCAGACCCACGCTTGAGAGCGAACATAGCATTAGAGTGGAGATTAGTGGAGGACCTGTTTGCTTAGCAAACACCAGTTCCCATGAAATTCACACAAAGACGAGATCCTCTTTGATGATTTCTTTTCTGGTCCTTAGGATTGGAATTGATTTTGGATCTGAGGATTGTCGACTCTGGGAACCGATCATTTGTGACTCAGCTAAGTGAGGCCTCTTCAAGGAGTGATGATGCCAAACCATAAATGGTGAACGTATCATCATTTACTGAAAGTTTATTGACGCTGAGGAGCGCATAGGATGTCGTACCTTTATCAGTGTATTAGGTCTATACATGTGAGTGGGACTGGGGTTATGCTAGAAACCTTTACCTTCAGACTACCCGGTTTTCTCTACAGTTTGAATCTGATTTACTGGTCAGTTGGGTCCTATCAGAGCAGTGTTATGATCTTGTTGAAGCAGAATCTTGGCCCTTCCCACTCAACAGCATAACAGTCTTGATCTCCTGCCTGCATCCTTAGCATTTGCATCCTTGCATTTTCATGTTGCATTTCATTAACGTGTGTCTGTGCTGCAGGTGCATATCTCTCCCCGATTCTAGTGGTCTTGTTCTTTATTTCTGATATGGAAGCTTTGAAGAAGACAATAGCATATAGATTTCCCACTCCAGACATTGGTCCCATACTGAAGTTGATTGCTCTGGCTGATGGTTCAGTAACAGAAGACTTTAGGAAATCATATGGGAGGTTGTTGAAATTTGTTTGCAAGCCTACCGCATACGAGATCAGTGGTTTGTATACTCTGCCACAGTTCTATGATGCTCTGTTGAGATGCTTTATGTTTCCATATTATGTTCTAGCGCCCACTCTAGAGGAATACTCCGACTTGCTAGGCATTCCCATCAAGGATCAAATGTCTTATCATCATGTTGACACTAAGCCTAATCTGGCCAATCTTGTCGTTGCTTTACACTTGGATGAGTCTGAGTTGAAAGGAGGATTAACTCAAAGGAAAGGGATGTATGGTTTTCCTCTATCTTTCCTAGTGGAGAAGGCTCAGAAGTTTGCCAAGGAGGGTTGTTGGATCGTGTTCAACGCCATTTTAGCTCTTTGCATATATGGTACCATATTATTTCCTAACTTGCCAGACTTTGTGGATGTAGACGCTTTCCACATTCTCGCCTCGGGTAATCCAGTACCCAATCTTCTTGGAGATGTTTACTACTCTATCCATTATAAGAACGAGAACTGGAGAGGGAAGATGGTGTCTTGTTGTGTTCCCTTGCTATACAAATGGTTCGCCAACCAGATGCCTAAAGCGGGTCCCTTTGTCTGTTCTGTGGGCACTTTAGACTGGTTCGAGCGTCTAATGGGTTTAACTGTAGAGAATATCACTTGGTTCGACAGGGATATGTTAGGTATAGAACCCGTCTACAGTTGCAATGGTTTTCCCAATATTCCTCTGATTGGGAGAAAAGGGTGTGTCAATTATAACCCGTCATTGTTGATCAGGCAATTCAGTTATGCATTGAAGGAGGCTCCCAAAGAAGGTGAGATACATGAATCTCTGTATCTCACCAGGCTGTTGGATGGTGATGCGCTGGTTAAGCTTGAGCATGCTTGGAAAAATATTCACAGGAAAGGTAAAAGAATGTAGGGGAAGAGCAATAACAAAGCCTTTGAGCCATACCTGGTTTGGATCCGTGAGCGAGCCACGGAGTTTCTAATGCCTTATCCTGCTGCTAGACCATTATATCCTCCTGTGGTTGAGAAGCCCACTATGGTTGACATTCAGAAATACAACCTGGTGCTGCAAGAAAAGGAAGAGTTGAAGAAAGCCAACAAAGATCTAGAGAAAGAAATTGCTCAACTCCGAAGCGAGAAAAGTGAAGTTGTGTACTCCTGCAAGAAGCAAATTGAGTTGATAAACCATTTGGGTGCCAGTTTAACCAAAGAGACCGATGCTCGAGAGCGTCTGGGGTTAGACTTCAAAGCTATTAATAGCGTTCTCGCCACCAAGAAGCAAGACTTGGACAGGGCATATATGAAGATATCTAAATTCGAGGCATTGCAGAACACTACTCTGACCAATCACAAAGAACGAGAAGAGAAGCTAAAGCAGCAGATCACCAAACTGACGATTCAGCTTGAAGCCAAGAACGAGAATATTGAAGCTGAAGCATCTCTCAGGTGTAACGCTGAGTGCAAGTTGAAAGAAGCTATGGCAAACCTGAAGGAGTGCAAACCGAGGGTTGATTCCAAGAGACGCATATTGGAAGATTGCTTTGGAGAGGGAGCCTGAGAAGACTTTGTTGAAGATAGCCAGAGCATCGTCAGATAGAGAGAGCTGCTTATTCGAGGATTGCTCACAAGGCCTGATCACCCCGAGACAAAGGAACTATTGGAGGATTTTCGTGCCTGCTGCCGCACTTGATTTCTTTTGTATTTCTTTGTAGCTTTCTGTTGTATTGTTGACCATCGCCAGGCTTGTTGGCTGAGGTCACTTCATTATCGATTTAGTTGTACTCTGTTACTCCTATATGCTGCCTATGTGGGCTCTTTATATATCAGATATTGATTCATCTCCGTGATTGACTCCTTATTTGTCTCGTTGGTATTCTGGAACTAGAATCGGGGGGAAAATCTCCTAAAGCACTGGCACATGTTTGCATTTGCATATCATTTTGCATAACAGGTACCTTGGACGTGATTATCTGACTCTTGTGTTTTCTTTCGAAGGTGTGTTTCAGGATTGACTGCAGACCAATTCACCGCTACTCCACCCGAGCCAATCAACTTAGAGCTATGGAGCAAGTTCA
The DNA here is from genome assembly GCA_963859935.3 of Lathyrus sativus. NCBI lineage: Eukaryota > Viridiplantae > Streptophyta > Magnoliopsida > Fabales > Fabaceae > Lathyrus > Lathyrus sativus. The sequence continues at coordinate 299,635,877 of OZ012738.1, read as the reverse complement.
GGCTGAAATGCAAGAGTTTAGGGAGAGGATGTCCCAGTTCATGGACATCATGTAGGTGGTTGCCAGTGGTCAAGAGCAACTCAGAACCCTCGTGCAGCCATTGATTACACGTGTCGACACCAATGGGGTTTTGTGTAACACCCCGTTCCCCAAAAGTAAAATAAAATAATCAATACAACAATTATCAGAGTTTTCCCCAAAAACGGGATGTCACATTTTCACCAAATTTCCACAGAAACAATTCTTTAAAATGGTTTTCAACAAAAAAAAAATTGCAGCGGAAAAGAAGTTTGTCATATATATATATATATATATATATATATATATATATATATATATATATATATATATATATATATATATATATATATATATATATATATATATATATATATATATATATATATATATATATATATATATATATATATATATATATATATATATATATATATATATATATATATATATATATATATATATATATATATATATATATATATATATATATATATATATATATATATATATATATATATATATATATATATATATATATATATATATATATATATATATATATATATATATATACATCATCACCATCATCATGTAAAATCAATCGGCCATCTGCCCAACATACACAAAATGTCATTCTCATAGTCAATAAAACAAGATATGCCACAAGGGCACACAAAACATCAACTAAACACAAATACTCCCAAAAGCCCTGGTGTTACGTATCAGAGCAGTCCCTACGACATCGCCACAATCCAAGCTAGCTAAACACCTGGATTGTCTGTACCCCCGAAGGAGCACAGACCACAACAACAACCAAGGGGTGAGAAATCACGATCAAATATTAACGGTATAAATGCACATGAAATAAAAGGTAGAAACACATAAACATCATTTCATACACATCGAATTCAGACCTACTGTCCCATGCCATCACAACATACATACAACAAATGCAACACATGCAACTCGACACAATGATATGCGGTACCGACTTAACTCAGGATAGATGGCATACACTCCATCTGAGCAACGATCTATCCCTGCCACACTCCTCCTGAGCCCACATAATCAAATCTCAGAATAGATTGCATACACTCCATCCGAGCAACGATCTATCCCTACCTACGTTCCCCACTTGGAACACGGGTGAATCACGTACACTCCATCTGAGCAACGATTCAACTCCCGTCCATGCTCCCCAATTGGAGCACGTGAGTGAATCACATACACTCCACCGAGCAATGATTCACCACGTCCACGCTCCCCACTTGGAGCACGTGAGTGAATCACACACGCTCCACCGAGCAATGACTCACCACGTCCACATGCTATGCAGACACCATGCACAACAACACAGCATACACAATGCACACGATCCTACTGATCCATCGCATCATATAATGCATACACATCAAGCACACAGAGTGCATCTGATCCTACTGATCCAATTCTTCATACAACACATCAATAGAACACACACAAGGCCTATCGATCCTACTGATCCACTCATCACAACAACATATAAACGCAACGCATATAAAGCGTATCGATCCTACTGATCACGATTTATCATATATCGAGCATGCCTCACCCATCACCACAGTCATACATCATAACATACACCAAATTCAAATATCCTAATCACACAGATATCACTGAATCATGTTCCGACACCATACATACACTCACCACAGCTCACTAATAAGCCTATCACCAAACCTCACCAACAAGGGTCCAAAACCACAAAGAAAACAACACAGAACAGCAGCAAAACACAAACTGCTGTCGGGCTCACTAGCGCATTCGCCTGGAGAAGCCCCGCAACAAACACTCACTGAGCATTCTCCTAACGAAACCAAACAGAGGCTATTGGCAGCATTCGCTGCCCAGTTCGCCTGGCGAAGCCTGGCGAAGGCTCACCCCCTCATTCACCCAGCGAATACCTGCATTCTCAGAAGAAAAAAAAAAACACACAGCAGAAACAACAACCTTCCCCGAATTCGCCCGATTTTACCAAAAATCAGCTGCTAACACGACTAACCAACATAATCCAACTTAACTATGAAATCTATTCTGAATTCCACCCGATAACAACCTAGTCTTACTGTTCGAACCAACTTCGACTTAAAACGGTAATCTACCAAAACCCCAAATTCATCCGAACAACGCATGCAACACTTTCTAACACATTGATCACACTCATAACAGAATTAACAACATGCAACAACATCAATTCATCATCAATTATGGGAATTAGGGAATTTCCCCTTTCTACCAATTACTCATGCAAATACCAATTCAACCGATCAATTCCCCCCTCCCTTACCTCGAATGCACTTCTGATGATGATGAAGCTTCACAATCCACACGAAAATCCTTCTTGCTCAAGCTTCTGCTCTTAATTCTGCCGTGATCGTGCTCCTCCTCCGTTCCTCTCCTTCGTGCGTGTTCTTCTCTTGTTCTCCTTTTCAAAAATGCCAACACTACCCTTAATACCCCAAAAATCACTTTTTATTCGAAATAATTTCCAATATTAATATTTTACTCATATATTAATATTAGTAACAATAATAATAATAATTAATAATAATATTAACATTACTATTAATTATCACACTATTATCACTATATATTAATATTATGACCCTTGGTTCTCAAATAATCCCACACGAACACGTCAACAGATAAAAATAACACCGAAACTAAAAATAATTAAAATGGGTGTTACAACTCTCCCCCACTTTAATTATTTTCGTCCTCGAAAATACCTGATGGAAACAACTCTGGATACGCTTCCCGCATCCTGCTTTCCAATTCCCAGGTCACACTGCCTCCTGCAGCACCTCCCCAAGCCACTCTCACCAAAGGTATCTCTTTCCCTCTGAGTCGCTTCATCTTGCGATCCTCGATCCTCAACGGCAACGTCTCCACAGTTAGATTCTCTCTAACTTGGACTTCATCTCTTTGAATCACATGTGACGGATCGGGTACATATTTCCGAAGTTGCGACACATGAAACACGTCATGCAAGTTCAAAAGTTCCGGTGGCAACGCCACCCGATAAGCCATAACACCAATCCTCTGCAAAATCTAATACGGCCCGATAAACTTCGGATCCAGCTTCTTGGACTTCAATGCACGTCCTACACCAGTCACTGGGTTAACCCTAAAAAATACATGGTCCCACTCACTGAATTCCAACTCTTTCCTTCGGTTATCATAATAACTCTTCTGCCTATCCTGCGATGCTTTCATCTTCTCATGGATCATCTGCACTATCTCAGTAGTCTGCTACACCAACTTTGGCCCCAACACAACATTCCCACCCGACTCATACCAACACAGAGGAGTTCTACACCTCCTACCATAAAGAGCCTCAAACGGTGCCATCCCGATACTGGAATGGTAACAGTTGTTGTACGTGACCTCTACCAATGGCAAATGAGTATCCCTCGCACCACCTTTTTCCAATACACAAGCCTGCAACAAATCCTCTAAAGTCTGAATAGTCCTCTCTAACTGACCATCCGTCTGCGGATGATAAGCTGAACTCAGCTTCAACTTGGTACCCAATACCCCTTGCAAACTCCTCCAAAATACAGAAGTGAACCTCGGATCTCTATCCGACACAATACTCAATGGCACACCATGCAGCTTCACAACCTCCCGAATATAGATCTCTGCCAGCTTCTCCAACGGAAAACTGATACTAACCGACACAAAATGTGCAGACTTCGTAAGCTTATCTATAATTACCCAAATCGCATCAAATCCTCTCGCCGTATTCGGCAATCCTGTAACAAAATCCATGGCGATACAATCCCATTTCCAAACCAGAATCTCTAACAGTTGCATCATCCCAGAAGGTCTCTAATGCTCCACCTTCGATTTCTGACATATCAAACAAGCATAAACAAAACAAGCGATATCTCTTTTCATACCCGACCACCAAAATAACTTGTTCAAATCCTGATACATCTTCGTAGCTCCTGGATGAACACTCAGGCTACTACGATGTCTTTCGTCCAAAATCGACCTCTTCAGCTCATCATTATCCGGCACACAAATTCTTCCCCAAAACCTCAACACACCAGCATTATCCAACTTGAAATCATTATCGGAGTCACCTTCGGCTCCTCGCATCAAATCCACAAGTTTCACATCCAACTTCTGGTGTCCTCTAATTGTATCCAAAAAATCATTCTTCACTTGAAATTTACCCAACATCACACCATCCGCTGTAAACTCACAAACCATGCTCAAATCCCAGAACTGCTCAATAAGCTCCATCTCTTTCACCATCAAAGCTGACATATGAATTGCTTTCCTGCTCAATGCATCCACAACAACATTCGCTTTTCCTGGGTGATAACTCAAACTAAAATCATAATCTTTCAGGAATTCCAACCACCTTCTCTGCCTCATATTCAACTCTTTCTGGTCAAACAGATATCTTAAGCTCTTGTGATCACTGAACACCTCAAACCTCGAACCATACAAATAATGTCTCCAGATCTTCAACACAAAAACCACTGCAGCCAACTCAAGATCATGAGTAGGATAATTTCGCTCATGTACCCTCAATTTCCGCGAAGCATAAGCCACCACTTTCTCATTCTACATAAGAACTCCGCCTAATCCCATCTTAGATGCATCACAATACACCACGAAAGGCTCACTCGGATTCGGTAACACCAACACCGGCACTAAAGTCAATCTCTTCTTCAGCTCTTCAAAACTCTCTTCACAAGCAGCATCCCATACAAACACTTGGTCTTTCCTCGTCAACTGAGTCAATGGCAACGCCAATCTGGAAAAGCCTTCAATAAATCCTCGGTAATAACCTACCAAACTCAAAAAGCTTCTAACCTCAGTTACTGTCTTCGGCGCTTCCCACTGCAACACCGCACTCACCTTTGATGAGTCTACTGAAACACCATCACCAGAAATAACATGCCCCAAGAAACTCACTATCTTCAACCAGAACTCACACTTTGATTACTTAGCAAACAATTTGTTATCCTTTAACACTTGCAAAGCAATCCTCAAATGTTTCGCATGCTCTTCCTCAGACTTAAAATAAATCAGTATATCATCAATGAACACGACTATAAACTGATCCAAATAAGAATGGAAGATACGGTTCATATACTCCATGAACACTCTCGGCGCATTAGACACTCCGAAAGGCATTACTGCATACTCATAATGTCCATATCGAGTCCTAAACACCGTCTTCTGAATATCACCTTCTCTCACTCTGATCTGATGATAACCCGACCTCAAGTCAACCTTACCAAACACACGAGCTCCCCCAACTGATCCATCAAATCATCAATCCTTGGAAGAGGATATTTGTTCTTGATGGTCACTTTATTCAAATGACGGTAATCGATGCACAACCGCATGCTACCATCCTTCTTCTTCTCTAACAACACTGGAGCTCCCCGCGGCGACACACTTGGCCTGATAAACTTTCGGTCCAACAACTCTCCAATCTGAGACTTCAACTCGGCCAATTCCATTACCGACATCCTGTACAGCGCCATAGAAATAGGCCTCGTACCAGGAACAAGGTCAATGCTAAACTCAATTTCTCTCTTGGGAGGAAACTCTGTAATATCATCAGGGAACACCTCTGGAAACTCGTTCACCACGGCTAACTCATCCAACAACGCCTTGTTGTCAACAGACAGTGATGCAAATAAAGCAAACACCTGAGCTTCATCTGCCAACAAAGTCCTCAATTCCTTACTAGATAAGGAATCTGCCAAAGCTTCCTCTTCTGGAGTCAGAAACAATAACACTTTCCAAAAACAATTGATGTACACTCGGTTGAAATCCAACCAGTTCATACCCAGTATAACATCCAAACTACCAAGTGGAAAACAAATCAAATCCACACCGAAGTCTCGGCCAAAAATAGTCAGGGGACACTTCAAACATACTAACGAAGTAGTCACTGAACCAATCGAGGGAGTTTCAATAGTCATCCGCCACTCAAGAGTAGACGACACCAAACCTAACCTCTTCACACAATCAACAGAGATAAACGAGTGGGTTGCACCCGTATCAATCATATCAGTCAAAGGAATGTTATTGATAAAACAAGTACCTTTGATCGAACGCTCCTCGTCCGCCGCTTGAGTTCCCACCACTGCAAACACTTTACCGCTAACTTGAGGCGCTTGAGTCCTCCTCGGTTTCTCACAATGAGTACTAATATGGCCTTTCTCACTGCAGTTATAGCAAGTAGGCATACTAGTCCTGCAATCCGCCATCACATGGCCCGGCTTCCCACACTTGAAGAACTTCTTCGCTTCATGAGGACAATCACTAGCACGATGCCCCGCGACACTGCATTGATAACATTTCAAATCCATCGACGCTTTCCTTTCTCTGAACCACTTATCAGCTGCAGCCTTCTGCGTTCCTTTATCGGTCGGCACACTGTAAGGTGTACCACCGAACCTCTCTTTACCCTTACGGTCATTCACCGCCTTGTAGTGTGCTATCCTCGCACGGTTATCATTGTCATAAATACGGCTTCTACTCACCAACTTAGGATAACTCCTGATCTTCTTACATGCGATTCCCATATTGATCTCTGGCCTCAGCCCATTATCAAACTTCAGACATTTAGAAGTCATGGCTTCGTCAGTATTGTAATGGGGACAATACTGAGCCAACTCTTCAAATCTAACCGCATACTCGGCCACCGGCATATTGCCCTGCTTCAATTCCAGAAATTCAACTTCTTTAGCACTCCTGATATCCTCTGGGAAATACTTTTCCAGAAAACCCGTTTGAACCACCTCCCAAGTAATCGGAGTCCCCGAAGCCTCCAACCTCTGGCGACAGTTATCCCACCAAGCTTCAGCTTCTCCCTCTAACATGTGAGTACCAAATCTCACTTTCTGCTCATCGTTGCACCCCATGGTCCTGAAGATCTTCTCTATCTCCTTCATCCACTTCTGTGCAGCTTCCGGATCCAAAATCCCACCTTCAAACTTTGGTGGCTTGTTGCTCTGGAACTGCGTCAAGTCTCTAAACTGAGCACCCGCAGCCAGATTCTGATTGGCCACCAGTTGTGCCATTGCTTGCATAGTTGCAGCCAATGCAGCATCGTTCCTCCCCGCCATAGTGCTCAACAACCACAACAACAGGTTAACGGAAAACAACCAAACTCTATCCTACAGACAGACTCAACTACAACACTGGCCGGACGGACCGACCTGCTCTGATACCAACAACACCCCGTTCCCCAAAAGTAAAATAAAACAATCAATACAACAATTATCAGAGTTTTCCCAAAAAACGGGATGTCACATTTTCATCAAATTTCCACAGAAACAATTCTTTAAAATGGTTTTCAACAAAAACAAAATTGCAGTGGAAAAGAAGTCTGTCATAAACATAAGCATATATATATATATATATATATATATATATATATATATATATATATATATATATATATATATATATATATATATATATATATATATATATATATATATATATATATATATATATATATATATATATATATATATATATATATATATATATATATATATATATATATATATATATATATATATATATATATATATATATATATATATATATATATATATATATATATATATATATATATATATATATATATATACATCATCACCATCATCATGTACAACCAGTCGGCCATCTGCCCAACATACACAAAATGTCATTCTCATAGTCAATTAAACAAGATACGCCACAGGGGCACACAAAACATCAACTAAACACAAATACTCCCAAAAGCCCCTGTGTTACGTATCAGAGCAGTGCCTACGACATCACCACAGTCCAAGCTAGCTAAACACCTGGATTTTCTGTACCCCCGAAGGAGCACAGACCACAACAACAGCCATGGGGTGAGAAATCACGATCAAATATTAACGGTATAAATGCACGTGAAACAAAAGGTAGAAACACATAAACATCATTTCATACACATCGAATCCGGACCTACTGTCCCATGCCAACACAATATACATACAACAAATGCAACACATGCAACTCGACACAATGATATGCGGTACCGACTTAACTCAGGATAGATCGCATACACTCCATCCGAGCAACGATCTATCCCTACCACGCTCCTCCTGAGCCCATATAATCAAATCTCAGGATAGATCGCATACACTCCATCCGAGCAACGATCTTTCCCTACCTACGTTCCCCACTTGGAACACGGGTGAATCGCGTACACTCCATTCGAGTAACGATTCAACTCCCGTCCACGCTCCCCAACTGGAGCACGTGAGTGAATCACATACACTCCACCGAGCAATGATTCACCACGTCCATGCTCCCCACTTGGAGCACGTGAGTGAATCACATACACTCCATCGAGCAATGATTCACCATGTCCACAAGCTATGCAGACACCATGCACAACAACACAACACACATAGTGCATACGATCCTACTGATCCATCGTATCATATAATGCATACAGATCAAGCACACAGAGTGCATCCGGTCCTACTAATCCAATTCCTCATACAACATATCAATACAACACACATAAGGCGTATCGATCCTACTAATCCACTCATCACAACAGCATATAAACGCAACACATATAAAGCGTATCGATCCTACTGATCATGATTTATCATATATCGAACATGCCTCACCCATCACCACAGTCATACATCATAACATACACCAAATTCAAATATCCTAATCACACAGATATCACGGAATCATGTTCCGACACCATACATACACTCACCACAACTCACTAATAAGCCTATCTCCAAACCTGACCAACAAGGGTCCAAAACCACAAAGAAAACAACACAGAACAGCAGCAAAACACAAATTGTTGTCGGGCTCGCTGGCGCATTCGCCTGGCGAAGCCCCATAGAAAACACTCGCTGTCCATTCGCCTGGCGAAACCAAATAGAGGCTACTGGCAGCATTCGCTGCCCAGTTCGCCTGGCGAAGCCTGGCGAAGGCTCACCCCCTCATTCACCCAGCGAATACCTGCATTCTCAGAAGAAAAAAAAAACCACACAGCAGAAACAACAACCTTCCCCGAATTCGCCCGATTTTACCAAAAATCAGTTGCTAACACGACTAACCAACATAATCCAACTTAACTACGAAATCTATTCTGAATTCCACCCGATAACAACCTAGTCTTACTGCTCGAACCACATCTACCAAAACCCCAAATTCATCTGAACAACGCATACAACACTTTCTAACACATTGATCACACTCATAACAGAATTAACAACATGCAACAACATCAATTCATCATCAATCATGGGAATTAGGGAATTTCCCCTTTCTACCAATTACTCATGCAAATACCAATTCAATCGATCAATTCCCCCCCCCCCCCCCCCCTTACCTCGAATGCACTTTTGATGATGATGAAGCTTCACAATCCACACGAAAATCCTTCTTGCTCAAGCTTCGGCTCTTGATTCTACCGTGATCGTGCTCCTCCTCCGTTCCTCTCCTTCGTGCGTGTTCTTCTCTTGTTCTCCTTTTCAAAAATGCCAACACTACCCTTAATACCCCAAAAATTACTTTTTATTCCAAATAATTTCCAATATTAATATTTTACTCATATATTAATATTAGTAACAATAATAATAATAATTAATAATAATATTAACATTATTATTAATTATCACACTATTATCACTATATATTAATATTATGACCCTTGGTTCTCAAATAATCCCACACGAACACGTCAACAGATAAAAATAACACCGAAACTAAAAATAATTAAAATGGGCGTTACATTTTGCACGGAGGCGAAACTACCAACCTTCCTCATGTGGAGACTCCCCAAGCTGACAATTCTGGGCCGACTGTGATCATTCCCAATGCTGGAGGCAATGGGAATGCTGGAATGGGTACTGGCCATGTCGGGGCTGGTAACGGCACCATCGGAGCTGCTATTGGTAACATTGGTACAAGTGGTAACAACGCTGGAGTTAATGCTGGTAACACTGGAAATGGAAACTTCCATGGACCCGAAGCTGTGGGAATAGTCCATGGAAATATTCATCAACCCTGGAACGAGGATCGTCAAGCTGACGTATTCTCAATGAGAGGTGATGAGGCTGAGCTACCTTTTGAGGCTAGCCGGAGATTCAAAATGCTTGAGGATAAGATGAAAAGTCTTGAGAATCTGAATTCTATGGGGCTTGACATGGCCAACTTAGGGCTAATCCCTGACCTCAAAATACCACAGAAATTCAAAGTGCCAGATTTTGAAAAATACAGGGGCATCACTTGTCCTTGTGTCCACTTGAGATCTTATTACCGAAAGATGTCGGCGTACTCCGACGACGAGAAGTTGCTGATGCACTTCTTTCAAGATAGTCTGTCAGGACCTTCACTGGAATGGCACATGGGCTTGGAGCCTGTGAGTGTACGTAGCTGGAAGGATCTTGCAGAAGCGTTCGTTAGAAATTATCAGTACAATAGTGACCTGGCTCCCAACCGGGTCCCGCTGCAAAATCTATCACAGAAGAATGGGGAGTGCTTTAAAGAATACACACAGCGCTGGCGTGAATTGGCAGCCAGAGTACAACCGCCGATGGTTGAATGTGAACTGGTAAACATGTTTGTGGCTACCTTGCCAGGTGTTTATTATGAAAAGCTAATCAGCAGCATGTCAGGGAGCTTCTCCGACTTAATAATCACTGGTGAGCAAGTTGAGAATGGGATTAAGCTGGGAAAGATTCAGGCCGGTGAAGGTTCCTCAGTTGGAGGAAAGAAAGTGTTTGGGGGAAAGAAGAGAGAGGGTGAAGCCAACTCTGTATCTGGTTCTCGAGGAAACAGAAAGCCAGCACATAACCATCAGCAACAGAGGGTCACAAGTATTACTATTCCTGTCGTGCCACAACAACAGCAATCGCAGCAGCCAAATCAGAACCAAAGCCAGAATTACGCCTAGCGCTGATATAAGAGCCCGACAGCAAATCGAGTGTTCGAAACGCCACCCATGCCGTATTCACAGCTGCTTCAGGCCTTGTTGCAGTTACAATTGGTTCACAAGAGGACGATGGGTCCATTAACTGGCCCACCTCCTCCTGGATACGATGCAAACGCTCACTGTGAATTTCATTCGGGTTCCCCGGGGCACAACATCGATGGCTATAAAGCGTTCAAGCATAAGGTCCAGGACCTGTTGGATAGTAAAACAATTAATTTCTCTGATGAGATTCCCAATGTTTTGTAGAACTCGATGCCTAACCACGGGAGTGCAGGGGTTAACGTAGTTGTCGAAGACGAAGATCTGAATTTAGTGATGAATGTCAACGATCTGAAAACACCATTGAGTTTTGTCAAGGCCAAGTTACTGAAGAAGGGGGTATTCCCGGGCTGCGGGGAATTCTGCATTGAGTGTGCGAGTCGTCTGGATGGTTATGATCAGCTGAAGGTTGGGATTCAAAGTCTGATCGACGAAGGGGCTCTGCAATTTGATCGGAAGACTGAGAACAAGTTCGGAGAAGTGCTGACTAAGCAGAAGGATGAGATTTCTACAATCACCATTCCATATAAGACCGTCACTATTTCTGCTTCGAGGCCACCCACGATTACTATAACGAAGGCTGGCCCTATACCTTTTGAAAGTACCAAGGCTGTCCCCTGGAATTATGGGGCAAAAGTCTACTCCAATGGAAAGAAGCTGGACTTGAAAGGCCCACCTGTAGAGTCCGTGGATAACATGGTTGGATCAGGAGGGATAACTCGCAGCGGAAGAGTATTCTCGCCACCTGAAGTTGCTGTTGACAAAACAGATAAGAGAAAGGGTAAAGCAGTCATTGAAGAAACCTCTCGGGAGGTAGAAAAAGACTTGCTGGTAAGGGATGCTGAAGAATTTATGCGATTAATCAAGAAGAGCGACTATAAGATAGTTGACCACCTACAACAGACACCTTCAAAGATTTCCATGCTGAATTTGTTGCTTTGCTCCGAAGTACAACATAACGCATTGTTGAAAATTCTGAATGCCGCGTATGTACCCCGGGAAATTTCTGTTAACCAGCTTGAGGGGGTGGTTGCACATGTGAATGCCGACAATGGATTGGGATTTACTGATCTGGAGTTGACACCGAAAGGCAGGAACAATAATAGCGCCCTGCATATCTCGATAGAATGTCGAGGAGCGGTCATGTCCCATGTGCTCATGGACACGGGATCATCTCTGAACGTTCTCCCTAAGAAAGCCTTGATGAAGCTTGATACTAGGGGACTGATATGTACTCCTAGTGATCTAGTAGTGAGGGCTTTCGACGGGACGCGGCGGTCTGTGTTCGGTGAAGTGACCATGCCCATTCATGTAGGGCCCGAAGTGTTCGACGCAATATTTTACATCATGGATATCCAGCCCGCCTACAGCTGCTTGTTAGGCCGACCCTGGATCCATTCAGCGGGAGCTGTAACCTCTATGCTGCATCAGAAATTGAAGTACGTTGTGGGTGGCAGCATTTTTATGGTCTACGGGGAAGAAGACATTATGGTAAGCCATATGTCGTCTTTTAAGTATGTGGAAGTGGACGGTGAGATTCACGAAACATTGTGCCAAGCATTCGAGACAGTCAAGGTCAAGGATGTATCTCCTGTGGTGAGCAAAGCACCTGAAGTGGCTCTCTCTTCTTTCAAAGAGGCTCAAGCTGTGGTACAATCTGGTTTAGCTCAAGGCTGGGGGCAGGTGCTAAACATCCCCAACAAGCAAGATAAGTTTGGCTTGGGGTATCATCCTTCCTCTGCTTCATCCCTTCAGAATGCGCCGCGTTACAGGGGGCCGATTCAGTTCACTAAGGGTGGAGTCATCTTCGAGCAGGTCAATGTTGTGTTCGACGGGGAAGGAGACAGTGATTGTGATATGGATGCATGGATCCAGTCGTGCAAGCCAGGGCAGAGCCTCAACAATTGGTCCATCCAGGATTTCATCCAAGTGACCAGTAAAGAGTAATGATTTGCTTTTTCCAATTATTGTACAACCTTATGTCCTACCCGAGGCATAAAGGTTTTATTGTCAGGGCCTTGCTTGCTTATGCATATGCATTTTATCAATAATCAAAGGGTGTTTTCTTTGCATTCAAATTTTGTGATCTCTGTTATTCTTATTTTTGTTATTTTCAAACAATAAAATGGCGAAGTGGTTTGTGCTGCCTTGCACATTGTTTTATGATTAACCATTTTTCTTGCAGGAATTGCACTACAGATGACACCGATCCAGAACCTTCCATGACTCACTTCGACTTTGATTGCCCAATATATCAAGCTGAAGAAGAGATTGACGAGGATGAAGACCTTTCGGGAGAGTTGGTTCGGCTTTTGAAACAAGAAGATAAGATCATTCTGCCTCACGAGGAAGTTATCGAGACTGTTAATCTGGGGTCTGAAGAAGTGGTCAGAAATGTCAGAGTAGGGGCTGCGTTACAGAGTGGTATCAAGTAAAGTGACATCTTTGCTTGGTCCTATGAAGATATGCCCGGACTTGACACTGACATAGTGGTTCACCACTTGCCATTGCGCGAAGATTGTCCTCCAGTTAAGTAGAAGCTTAGAAGGACACGACCATACATGGCCGTTAAAATCAAAGAAGAGGTCAAAAAGCAGTTGGATGTCAGATTCTTGGTCGTGACTACCTACCCTCCGTGGGTCGCCAACATAGTATCTGTACCGAAGAAAGATGGTAAGGTGCGGATGTGCATGGATTATCAGGATTTAAACAAGGCGATCCCTAAAGACGATTTCCCGCTCCCTCATATTGACATATTGGTCGACAATACTGCTCAATTTTCTGTATTTTCATTCATGGATGGCTTCTCCTGTTATAACCAGATTAAGATGGCGCCAGAAGACATGGAGAAAACTACATTCATTACACCATGGGGGACGTTCTACTATAAAGTAATGCCTTTTGGGTTGAAAAATGCAGGGGCAACTTACCAGCGGGCTACAGTCACTTTGTTTCATGACATGATTCATCATGAGATCGAAGTATATGTTGATGACATGATAGAAAAGTCCCAAACGGACGAGGGATATCTGGTCAATTTGCTGAAGCTATTTGAGAGGCTTAGGAAATTCAGGTTGAGGCTGAATCCTAACAAATGTACCTTCGGGGTGCGGTCCAAAAAGCTTATGGGGTTTATCATAAGCGAAAAAGGCATCGAGGTTGATCCTGCCAAGATCAAGGCCATTCAAGATATGCCCGCGCCTAAAATTGAAAAAGAAGTTCATGGTTTCCCGGGGAGATTGAACTACATTGCTCGGTTCATATCTCAGCTCACAGCCACATGCGAACCGATGTTCAAGCTATTGAAAAAAGATCAGGCGGTTGTATGGAATAAGGATTGCCAGAGGGCGTTCGACAAAATAAAATAGTATTTGCAGAAGCCTCCAATTTTGATACCCCCAGTCGCTGGAAGGCCTTTAATCATGTACTTGACGGTTCTTGAGAATAGCATGGGTTGCATTCTCGGTCAACACGACGAGACTGGCAGAAAGGAGCATGCCATTTATTATCTGAATAAAAAGTTCACAGATTGTGAGTCTCGTTACTCAATGTTGGAGAAAATGTGTTGCGCACTCGCGTGGGCTGCCAAGCGTTTAAGACAGTATATGCTCAATCACACAACCAAGCTAATTTCAAAGATGGATCCGATCAAATATGTCTTCGAGAAGCAAGCCCTTTCAGGGAGGATTTCTAGGTGGAAGATGGTACTGACAGCATATGATATCCAATACGTATCCCAAAAGGACATCAAAGGAAGTGTTTTGCCAGAGTACGTTGCTGAGCAGCCTATCAAAAACTATCAGCCGATGAAATTCGAGTTTCTCGACGAAGATATTATGTTCCTCAAGATGAAGGACTGTGATGAACCATTGCCCGATGAAGGACCAGAGCTTGGCTCCCAGTGGAAGTTAATATTTGATGGTGCAGTTAATTCATACGGTAGTGGGATTGGGGGCAATCATTACGACTCCCCAAGGATCTCACATCCCGTTCACTGTCAGATTAACTTTTCCGGTCACCAACAACGAAGCAGAATATGAGGCATGCATCATGGGTTTAGAAGAAGCCATTGATTTGAGAATCAAGAACCTAGATGTATACGGTGACTCAACACTCGTTAACCAGATCAAAGAAGAGTGGGAGACTAGACATTCGAATTTGGTCCCTTACATGAATTATGCAAGAAGGCTGCTGCCCTTCTTCGATCGGGTAGAATTCCACCATGTACCGAGAGCAGAAAATTAGATGGCTGATGCTATGGCAACCTTGGCCTCCATGTACAAGGTCAATTTCTGGAATGAAGCTCCCAGAATTGTCATCTCACGTCTCGACAGACCTGCATTTGTATTTGCAATTGAGGAGGCCACTGATGGCAAGCCGTGGTTCTATGATATCCAGAACTTCCTCAAGACTAAAGAGTATCTGGTGGGGGCGTCGACGTAAGATAAAAAGACTCTTAGGAGGTTGTTTGGCAATTTCTACCTCAACCCGGATGGGGTTCTCTATAAGAGGAATCATGATCTAGTGCTACTCAGATGCGTGGATGAAAAAGAATCTAGCTTGCTTATGGAAGAGGTCCATGAAGGCACATTTGGTACGCACGCCGACGGACATGCCATGACTCGAAAGATATTACGAGCAGGGTATTACTGGCTGACGATGGAGTCGAATTGTTTCAAATTCACGAAGAGATGTCACAAATGCCAGGTTTATGCAGACAAAATCCATATGCCGCCGTGCCCGTTGAATGTCATGTCGTCCCCATGGTCGTTCTCCATGTGGGGCATCGATATGATTGGCAAGATCGAACCCACCGCATCTAACGGACACCGCTTCATCCTAGTGGCCATCGACTACTTCACCAAGTGGGTAGAGGCAGCGTCGTACGCTAACGTTACCAAGCAAGTGGTAGCCAGATTAATAAAGAAGGACATCATCTACAGATATGGAATTCCCGAGCGGATCATTATTGACAATGGTTCGAATTTGAATAATAAGATGATGAAGGAATTATGCCAGAACTTCAAGATTGAACATCACAACTCATCGCCCTATCGATCAAAGATGAATGGCGCTGTCGAAGCGGCCAACAAAAATATCAAAAAGATAGTGCAAAAGATGGTTGTCACTTACAAAGATTGCCATGAGATGTTACCCTTTGCCTTGCACGGTTATCGTACAACGGTAAGCACATCAGCCGGGGCAAATCCTTTCTCACTAGTATACGGTATGGAAGCTGTCCTACCGCTAGAAGTTGAGATTCCTTCTTTAAGAGTTTTGATCGATGTGAAGCTCGATGAGGCAGAATGGATAAAGAATAGATTGAATCAACTCAGCCTGATGGATGAGAAGAGGTTAGCATCCATTGCATACGGTTGATTGTACCAAAGCCGGATGAAGAAAGCTTATGATAAGAAGGTGCGCCCTCGAAGGTTTCAGACGGGCGATCTTGTGCTAAAAAAGATTCTCCCACCACATTCCGATCACAGGGGAAAATGGACGCCCAACTACGAAGTTCCGTATGTCGTCAGAAAGGTCTTCTCGGGAGGAGCCTTACTGTTATCCACGATGGATGGTGAAGATTTCGCATCCCCTGTGAACGCGGATGCAATCAAAAAATACTTTGCTTAAAATGACCCGCTGGAAAGAAAAAGAATATCCAGGCAAAAATGGGGCATCCCGGCGAACCAGAAAAAGAAAAGGTTCGGGCAAAAATTAGGGATATAAATGAAAAGATGTACACCCGCAAAGTCGAAAACCTGAAAAGGAGGCTTTGGAAAAAAAAGGTTATCTCGGTGAATCGAAAACCCGAAAGGGCAGTTCAGGCAAAAGTTAGGGATTGAAAAAGCAAATGAATGCGGTCTACGTGTGAACTTTCATTGCTTAGTGGTTTGGGGAGACCTGGGGGCCGCTCATCCAAGTCAATCTCTTCTGAAGAAGAAACATCAGAGAAGTATCGAAGTCGAGTGAGTTATGGAGGGATCAGCTCATGGTGTTCGTCTACACCACATCGCTAACATTTGTACATGTTTTGTATATTTCTGTATATATTTGCGCAGCTTCCTCATTTCAGGAGCTTGTATCTGTTGTAAAACATTTTGCCTATTTACAGGCCCATATTATCAATGAACATAATATTCAGTACTCTGTTTACCTTGTGTTTGTTTTAGCTTTTGTTTGCAAAAAAACGCCTGATGTTTTTGTTAAAATGCGCATATATAAACTTGCTGGCCTAGGCCAATAATTGTTAAAGCTTTAAGTTGCCTGAACATTGTCACAGATGATAACCTCGATAGGTCCCTTTATGAAAGGTATCTTTTCTGTTTGTTCATTTTGTTGCAGGATTGTGATCCTCGGGTCACGTTGCCAGAGAGGTATCCTCGTCATTCTCCCAGCGAAGTCACCAGTGGCAGGTGTGAGACCTACTCTCCGGTTAGAAAAGGTTGAATTTCTTCCCGCCAAGCAAAGGTGGATTCCCTAGCTGAGTCCAGTTTGGAGTCGGACTGGTAATATGGGTTTATTGCCCCAAGCAGAGGGGGTATGGTTAAGAATTTTCAGTAGATCATTGCGCATCTAATCCACAAGCATAGGTGTGAGGCCTGCTTCCCAGTAGATCAAGATGGGATTCCTTTCTGAGCAGAAGTGGAATCTCTTCAACAGATTTAGTTGTGTTTCCCCACAGAGTCGAGCGTTAGACTGTGAGCACTGATTTGTCTCCCCAAGAAGAGATAGATTCTTCCCGACCAGAGTCCATTCTCCAGCAATTGGAGTTGGCATCTCTACCCCAGTAGGGTTATGTGCAAGATAACAAGAACGGTCAAGTATGTACTTGTTGTTCCCGGCAGTTGGTCGGTACACAGCCAATCCCCGCAGGTTGCAGGTATATGCTTACTCCCCCAGTGGGTCAAGATCAGGTTCCTTCCACCAGACGGTTGCAGGATTTATCCCCGTAGTGGTTCAGCACGTGCGAGCTTTTCCTGGCAGGGTTGCTTCTTTTCCCAGCTGAGTTAGCCATTCAGGTTTCGCATCCTCAACCTAAGTCCAATTGTTATTGGCGTGCAGGCTATCCCCGGTCGGGTCGGTTGTTTCCCCAGTGGAGTTGGCCTCGTCTCTCCAGCATTTATTTTGCTGGAGCGATCTCTTTGCATTTTGTATCGTGCATAGCATCCTCAAATGCGTAGCATTTCCATTTCGTATGGAGCATTACGCCATTTTCAAACATATGCATGTGAAGCATAAGCCAGGTGGTTATCTCATTAACTTCAGGTGTATTTCCAGCAGGTGGCCGTTGTCTTCACCCGTGTTGGCCTTCAGTCTTGACAGACTTGATGCGTTTATTTCGCCTCGGGTCATGTTGTTCCCAGTGGCATCGCCGGATTTCGATTGGTGATAGTCCGTTCCCCAATTCCGAGCAGGCGTTCAGACTTTGGCAGGAGGTTCATGATAGATGTGTGTATCTCGTCATATTTCCCTTAACAAAGTTGCTTGTTTAAGTTCCTCTTTGTTCCTCAGCAGAGTGGCCTGGTTAAGTTTCCTTGCACTCCCAAAGTAGGTTTACTTGTTCCCCAACAGAGTTTCCTCGCGATCATTATCCTCAGATGGTTTCAACTTCGCATGGATCCGGCTTTCATGTTCGATTGTCCGCTTTTATTTAGTGGATATCTGACGACAAGATCAGACGTATCGGTCTCTGCAGTGTTCTGGCGGCAATGTCGGACCTTTGGGGGTGTGCTGACGGTAATGTCAGACATTTCTCGGTTGTCTGGCGGCAAGGTCAGAGGTTTATAGATGGTTGCAGATGGTTTAGTTGTTATGGCGGCAATGTCAGGTATTACATTCTTCTTACGGCTACGTCAGATGTTGTACTTGTTTGGCAACCATGTCAAACATTCCTTCAGTCTAGGACCATCTAACGGCAATGTTAGACATTCGTGTTTTTCTGATGGCAATTTCAGACGCTAATGGATCTCTATGCTCATCTAGCGGTAATGTTAGACGTTTCGGTTTTCTAGCGGCAAGGTTAGATGTCTCGGTTATTCTGACGACAAGGTCAGGTGTTTGGGTTTTTTCTGACAGCGAGGACAGATGGTTGTTGACGGTAATGTCAAGTGTTCTTTTGTCAGATGCTTGTTGGTTTCCTAGCGGCAATGTTGGATGCCTTGTTTCTGGCGGCGATGTTAGATGTTTCAGTTATTCTGGAGGTTATGTCAGATGTTTGTTGGTTTCCTAGCGGCAATGTGGGACGCCTTGTTTCTAGCGGCAATGTTGGATGTTTTGGTTCTTCTGGTGGCTACGTCAGATGTTGGTTGGTTTCCTAGCGGAAATGTGGGACGCCTTGTTTCTAGAGGCGATGTTAGATATTTCGGTTGTTCTGGCGGCTATGTCAGATGTTTGTTGGTTTCCTAGCGGCAATGTGGGACGCCTTATTTCTAGCGGCAATGTTGGATGTTTCGGTTCTTCTGGCGGCTACGTCAAATGTCAGTTGGTTTCCTAGCGGCAATATGGGACGCCTTGTTTCTAGCGGCAATGTTAGATGTTTAATTTCTTCTGGTGGTTACGTTAGATGACGGATGGTTTCCTAGCGGTAATGTTGGATGCCTTGGTTCTAACGATGACGTTAGATGTATCAGTTGTTCCAGCGACGATGTTGGGTAGTTCAGTTCTAGCCGGAATGTTAGAGGTTCCGTTTAGCCTGACGGCAATGTCAGATGTGCTTTAGTATGGTGGTGTTATGACGGCAATGTCGGGCATTCTGCCTACTTTTTGATTTGTTCGGCGGCAATGTCAGACCCTCATTATCTTCAGCAAGTAGCGTGGCAGCAATGTCAGGCGCTTATCGACTTTACGGATATATGGCGGTGAGGTCAGATGGTTGTAAATCCTGTGAAGGCCTGACGATAATGTTAGGTGATTATCGGTTTCTTACCAATCTGGTTTGGGGTTCGTACTCGCTTTTATTTGGCGAGGACCTGGCGGCAATGTCAGATCTCCTTATGTTCAGGTTCAACGATTGCAGTGTCTCTTGCAAGTTTCTGACGACAATTTCGAATCTTTATCAGCTTCGTGGTATCCAGATGGCAATGTCGAGTATTCTATTATGTTTGTGTATGCCTGACGGTGATGTCAAAATTGGTTATCTCCTGCAGGATTTTGGCGGCAATGCCAAGTGTTATCTACCTGATGGCTATCTGACGGCAAGGGCAGAAAGTTTTATCCCCCGCGAGTGTATGGCGGCAATGTCAGATACTGCGCTTTCTTTGGTAATCCAATTCGTGGAGTTGTTACCTATTTTATTTAACAGGAGCCTGACGACAAGGTCAAATATGGCGTCAATTAAATATGAATGCCTGACGGCAATGTCTGACGTTCTTATTGAGTGCCAATCATTCAGCTGGTTGCTGCGCAACCGTCGTTATCGGTGCTTTCCGGAGATTTCTTGTCCCCGAGCAGAGTTTGCAGTTTATTTCTGCGGTTGGCAAATTTTCGGGTTCATTGGTATTCAACCGACTTATACCCTGATTGGTTGGAAGCCGTTCGCTTCTCACCCAGTCGGGACCAAGCCGTTTGAATAGGGGCAGCTAATGCACCCCAAAATTTTGACCAACCGATTCTCGTGCTTGGCTTATGTTTCATTGCATTTCATGTCATCCGCATTTTGCATAGCATTGTGTTGCGGTGGAAATAGGATATCAAACTATTAATTAGTTTGAATCACATTTCTTAATTCACAACCGCTCTTTGATTTATCCAAAGGAAAAGGTCAAAAGAGGGAAAACCTATTTTTGCATCGTAAACACAATGCGGGGAGAGACCTAGGTAAGGGGTTGGTTAAGCTTAGGGAAGGTACCAGCACCCTAAACTTCTGTAGTACACTATAGGAACCTTTTGTTTATTGTATGCTTTTTTATTTTTATTATCTGCTTTAATATATATATATATATATATATATATATATATATATATATATATATATATATATATATATATATATATATATATATATATATATATATATATATATATATATATATATATATATATATATATATATATATATATATATATATATATATATATATATATATATATATATATATATATATATATATATATATATATATATATATATATATTGAGCTAAGGGATAGAGTGACCTAAAGACCTAAGGGTTAGTCCTAAGTTTACTCGGCAAGACATCGCATCTTGTGCCTACGTATCCTGGATAGGGAATGGAATCAGAGTAATCGTAGTTCCCCTTGAAAGGGAGGTCAGAAACTTCTTGACTGTGGTCAAGGTTTCAATGGGGAATAAGCGTATCTTAAGGACATGCTTACGTGGAGTCTTGAAACTCCTATTTCTATGTTGAATTTGTTAATTGAAAATTAGGGTTGAAATTAGGTGTTCCACGGTGGGAAACCCTAAAATAGAGTACGGCGACTCTTTGACCTAATGCTAGGGTAAATGGCATTTTCTTCCACGGCGGGACGCCTAGGCTAATAGGGTTTTGAAACGGTCAAAATTAGGTTTATTGACTCGGCGGTCAAAAGGCTAGACCTAATTCCTTCGGAGGGGAAAATAACGGTAAGACATGCAAACATGACAAATTACTATTCGGCAGAATTAAAGTGCGGAAAAATAAAGAAAGCGGTAAAAGAAAGCATCGCGACGATCACTCGCGTAAATTACAAATCCCCAAAAAAATGCAAAATAAAATAAACCGCGACCATGGCCTCGCGTAAATTACATCCATGGAACAAAATAAACTGAATAAATATTAATCGGAATTTAAGGATAATCTGAGGAGATAAACAGAGAACATTAGTGAAAAGTTAGACGGAATTCAATGGCAAATAACAAAATAGTGAAAAAGAAGAAATTACAAATTTGGACATTGTTATTGTTCTTAATATTTTTTGAAAAAAGATCTTAATTTTAATGTTTGAAAAAAAAAAGAAAAGAAAAAAAAGACGAATTTTAATGTTAATATCAAAAGGTTTTTAGTTTTCATTATATTTAAAAAAAAACAGTTAGTGTTAATTTATTTAAAAAGTTTTAAAATAAAAAAAAAGGTTTTACTATATATAAAAAAAGTTCTAATATATATAAAAAAAGTTTTAATAAAAGAAAGTTTTAATAATAAAAAGAAAGTTTTAATAAAAAGAAAAGGTTTTAATAAAAAAAAGAAGAAGTGTTAGTAATAAATTAAAACCTAATGTGATTACTAATTACAGTTTAAAAAAAAAAGAAATAAATAATAAGATAATATAAAAAACGAAATAGAAATAGAAATAAAAGGAGTGAGGATAAGGGGATGGTATTGGGAAAAAAACTTTTCGGGGAAAAAACCTTTTCCCTTTTTTGAGGGTTTGGGAAAAAATCCTTTCCCTTTTTTGAGGGTTTGAGAAAAACTTTTTCCCTTTTTTGGGTTTGGAAAAAACCTTTCCTTTCTTATTCCCAACCGACGGCGGCTGTCTTCCATGGTTCAGAGTCTTTTCTCCTTATCTTTCCTTTAATATATAATCAATGACCAAAACAAGATAGAAAAATAGTAAAATTATGTAAATCAAAGGAAAAAGAAACGTTACGGTAACGGCGATGACGTTGAATGAACTGATCCTCTGTCGTTGGAACTTTTTGTTCGCCGGTAGCGCTTGGCCGATGATGAATTCAAGCCTTTTAGGGTTCTTCCGAAAAATTCCCTCTTCCTCTGATGACCTGCCCTTGATTTTCTGATATTAATGAAGTTTTCTCCCCTCACTTATGTTTATATAGGTAACAAATTAGGGTTAACTCTAACCGAATGCCCACTTTAAAGCCCAACTTAAATAATTAGTCAAAGCTAAAAAACAAACTAAAACAAACTTAAAAGAATAAAATCTTTTCTAATATTTTTAATTTTATGATTTTTGGATGTTTTTATGAAAAATATGGAAAAAAGTGAAAAAATAATATTTTTTATAAAATAATTTAAATAAAATACGAAAATAATAATTAAATAATAAAAAAAACTATTTTTGTTATTTTTTTTATGAAAATAGAAAAGTTAGACTAAAAATAAAAGAAACAAAACAAAAAGTGAAGAAGGTGGGATTCGAACTCTCGACCTCTCACACTCACAACTCCTTACACACGGTCTCTTGCCAATTGTGCTATTTTATTCATTCAAAATAAAGTGGCACTAAAAACCCTGTAAACTAAAAGAGCGTGCCACATGATATTTTCTTGCAACAATCAAACAACTGCACAACCCGTTAGTGGTTAGTTTAAACGCAATGCAAAATGAAATGGGATGCAAGATGAAACGACTAATCTTAGGGAAAATTTTGGGGTATTACAGTTGCCCCTATTTAAATAACTTCACCGGATGATTGGAGCGAAAAAGGCTCGAGAAATCATGGTGGAGGGATTTAAATATAGATAACCGAAAATGTTGCCCTTAGATGCAGTGATATGCAATGTTAAGGACAAAACGGAAATAAACTATAATGCTAACAATGCCATGAATTTAGTATGGTGCGTATGATGGAATGGTAAATGCAGAGATGCAGACAACACGACGACATAGGGGACAGACGCGACTAACGGACCACACTGGGAATACGACGCACTGGGTGACAACACGACACTGGGGAATTCAAAAGTGATAGTCAACTGGTGCGAGTACGACCAATTATCACTTTAGGAAAAAGGAATAGTAGAATGGGATCCTTAATGGAGATGGCACCGGCGAGACGGCCTCCACTAGGGAATATGTAAGAGTAAATGATAAAAATGGATCTGCACGACTGTAGGATCGATTAATAAGATGCTGGAGCATTGAGCAAAGAATAACATCTGAGCTTCTATAAACTTTCCCTCGTGACAGGATCAAACAGAATTTAGGAATCCGTAGAAAATATACAGGGTAAAACCGACTGTATGCCAAAATAAATGGTCTTAAATGGGAAACGCCCTGATAAGCTTTCTCGAGAGAGAACTGCCACTTATCGTTGGAAGTGACTTGTATGCCAAACTAGATAAGCTCTCAAATAAAGAGATTGTTGCTTATCTGTGGATAATAGATGAAAAATTAATTGGTTGACGAGCTCCGCTGAAGGGATTGTCACTCATCTGGTAAATAACCCTCTTCATATCTAAGGTCGGTGCCTGGAATACGATTCAGATTCTTCTTTTACTAAAAGATAAAACAAACTAATTCATACCTCAAGGTCAGCGCCCTAAACATGATTCAGCTCCTTCTTTTACTAAAGGATAAAATTGACTTCTTCATACTTCAAGGTCGGCGCCCTGAACATGATTCATCTCCTTCTTTTACTAAAGGATAAAATGAACTTCTTCATACTTCAAGGTCGGCGCCCTGAATACGATTCAGCTCCTTCTTTTACTAATGGATAAAATGAACTTCTTCATACTTCAAGGTCAGCGCCCTGAACATGATTCAGCTCCTTCTTTTACTAAAGGATAAAATGAACTTCTTCATATCTCAAGGTCGGCGCCCTGAATACGATTCAGTTCCTTCTTTTACTAAAGGATAAAATGGTCCACGGCGGGAGGCCCAAGAATGAGTACGACGACTCACCGTTTTGAAGTTTTCAGAAAAGATATGTCCATAGCGGGACACCCAAGCATGAGTGCGGCGACTCAACTCCTCAAAGTTTAGGAAATGATATGTCCACGGAGGGACACCTAAGAATGAGTGCGGCGACTCAACATCTTAAGGTTTAACGGATATGGCCACGACGGGACGCCCAAGAATAAGTGCGGCGACTCACGTCTTAAGGTTTAATGACATGTCTGCAGCGGAACGCCTAAGAATGAGTGTGGCGACTCAATGTCTTAAGGTTTAGTGTCATGTCCACGGCGAGACGCCTAAGAATGAGTGCGGTGACTCAATGTCTTAAGGTTTAGTGTAGGTGATACGCTCCTCGGCTGGGAACTGTCGCTTGTCTGTAAAGGATTGTAAATGATTTCTTTGAAAGATAGTGCAAAATAAATGCACGTCCAGGTAGGTTCAGTGACCGACGAGACCGAAGTTCGTTCTAGAATGGGCTAGAAAGAACTGTCAAACAAGACTCCATTGAGGAAACGAACTCGAATAGGGACTACCTTATCCTATCAAGGAAAGACAACTAGAATAACCATAGTCCACGAGGGTTGAACTCTGTGGGGATTAGCTGAGAATAAATAGTATTTTATGCTTAGGGCTGACGATCTACTTGGAGAGAGCGGACAAACCCAGTTACTCGGCGGTAACGACAAGGATGACGACAAATAGCAAGCATGCAAATGCTAATGCGCATGCCAAAGTGTATACGAACGTGTATGCTCATGTGTATGACAATGAAATGAAAATGAGTATGTAATGCTCATGCTTATGCTTATGCTGACAAAACAGATGAGAGGGGAGACATGAGATGAAATAAACATCTCGACAGGAATACCCGGTGACCTCTGCAACAGTACATCTATTAGAGGATAGGAAGAGTTGATGGTAGAACCGAATCTTGCTTCAAAGTTATAACTTCCCTGGAGAGAAAATCTCAGGACTTCCACATGGGGATATGATATGGCTTTACTGGAGAGTATGATGTCCTGACTTCAACTAGGGATCCATGATCTCCGTATGGGGATATGATGCCATGACTTCACGTGAGGGATTGCTATCATGAACCATAATCAACCCAAGAACTCTTGGATCAGAGACTTCCGGGGATAAAATAAATATCCCCTGTATGGGGAAGGTGTGGAGCTAGACAGCTTCATGGAGATAGTGTAGCAAATTCCTGGAAATAATACCTCGGCTTCCTTGGGAAAGGTACGTCTAACTGGGGATAACATATATCAAACTTCCCTACAGAGAGTTCGTCGGACTTACTGGGGAGAAATCAACAGACATTCCTGAGGACAGTATCATGACTTCATGGGAGAATATGGCAATCTCCTGGGGAATATTCGTAAGGAAGGTAATGCAAATTCACTGAGGAACAGATGCTTCTATTGAGAATGGGTCTTTAAGAACATGTATCTCTGGAGGATACCGGGGATACCTATGCAGTCTTGAGAGTCACTGGGGATTTATCAGATGGATCCCAAAAGTGTTTTCATCTTAAAGTCTCGCTGGGGACCATCACTGGGAAGATGCTGGTATGATTTATGTAGTCTTGGAAATTACTGGCTCAGCCCAAAGTGTTGTCAGCTTATAGTCTCGCTGGGGACTGTGTCGGCTTAAAGTCTCTCTGGGGACTGTGTCAATGGTGTAGATGTACTTCTGCAACGATGATATTTACTAGGGAGAATGGAGACCGCCGGGAGTGAAATCCATCGGGTGCATGAAGAATGTTGTAAAGCTAACTTTGATCTCAATGGGCTTTGTAGTAGTCGCCATTTTGAAAATGTCATGCCCCAGAGTACAAGCGTTGTGAGAAAGTCATCTCAAGAGGATTTTATAGAGAAACATGGAGTCCAGATGCCCCACTATTTTCAAACTCTTGGAGAGATTTGTCAGATCTCGAAGTAACTTGCACGGATTAACCGTGTTACGACTGAGTCTACAAGATCAGCTCTTAAGTACATCATGCTCGTATCAGTAAGTGAGTTGGAAATCACCTGCCCCTGTTTAGAAGAATCTTCAAGTTCCATTATGGATGTACGTATGTAAGTTTCTATGATATCAAGCACAATCAACACACGCGAAATGCTATCCTGAAACTATCAATGCAACAACATTTGTCTTGAAAAAAATTTTGTTTTCATTTTGAAAAAAGATATCGCTATAACTCGCGACCGAAGTCGCGTAGCTAGGGTATGAATTTAACTTGTAATGCCAACAGTAAATTGAGCATGGCTCGTAGGAGTCAGGAAACGTTATCTCGTCGAGTATGCTTCCAAAAGAATTCCTACTTCAATTAGGTCTTTTAAAGGATGTATCGCGGCTCGGTTCACGGTTTAAGAAACAAAGGATAAAGGCTCAAAATGTTATTTGCACTCACCCATTCTTCGTAATGTTCTTCAATCCTATTCAGTTAGCGGGATACGAGCACTCATATCTCAATCGGGTTTGATATGGTCGGGAACTCATTAAGGCTTTGGACATGGCAGTCACTTACCTATTGTCTTTTGTGTTTGATCACACGACTTTGTTCTTTGTTGGGAATTCTTTATGGTAATCCTTTTTGTTTTTGCATTTTTATTCCCTGACTTTTTCCTGGACAACGTCTTTTGATTTGACCTTGGAGTCCAGCGGGATGCCCCAGTTTTGCCTAAGTCTCCTTCATAGGTTTTGACTTAGCGGTCATATTTTTATTTTTGTGAATGAGTTGTGTGACTCTTTTGAAGGTTTGTGATTGCCCCACTCTTTAGGTAGTAGAGGAATAGTCGTTGCATTTTAACTTCTTAAGATGCTAAGGATAGATTCTCGACGGTTCGTTCCTCCTTTTTGAGGGTTTGAGCGCTCGATTGGTTGTACTGAAAAAACTACCCTGCCCCAGGTTAAGATGAGGGTTTTTTATTTGGAAAAGAAAGAAAACTCCTACTTCATGGCTCAAAGGGGTTAAAGAGGGGTTATCATCCTTATATCTCCATTGTTTGGGATTTGAAACAATGCCTTACATCATCAGTAGGTTTCAATTGAAAGCATACGACAAGAGATTTGATGTTTTTGGTTCATCATCCTCCTCCCAATTCTCTATCAAAGCGATATCGGGTATAGTTGGCATTATAAGTTTATGAAAAAATATTTTTAATGAGTGAAACGAATGGATTAATTCAAGACAAACATTATGCATTAATTATTCCAAAATAAACAAGTTCGTACATGATAATTATGCTTAATCAACAAAAATAACATATAAATAACCAAAATGAAATGTCTCAAAGTCCTTCAAAAAGTGTTTATGAAGTCTTCGCATCTGCGACCGGCATGGTAGTGGTGGTTTCCTTTGGCGCAGCCTCACTGGAATGAGTCGCCTTGCTTGCCCCAGCTAGATCGGTCAATGCTTCAGTATCAGTCTTCGAATCTTCCTTCAGACTAACTTTCCCAGATTCTTGGTCGATCGTGGTCACATTATCTGGAGGCCTGCTGAAATGAAAAAGACTAGGCATCTAAAGAACTATCGGCTTCGGCTGATTCACCGTATGCGTCACTGGCTGAGATCTGTTGAAAACAGGCTTTGTAGAGCTTGATTCTGGCCCCTGGGACGCCCTGAGAGGAGTCTTGACTTTCGGCTGAGGATCATCAAAAGACAGGACCTTCTTTTCTAGCAAATCTCTAACAATATTCTTAAGCGCGTAACATCCTTCCAAATTGTGACCAGGCGCACCCTCATGAAATAAACAATGAGCGGCGGTGTTGTAATTGACATGTACTGGATTGGGAGGTGGACCCAAAGTTCGGGTAACAACAAGACCTTGTTGCACTAAGAAAGGATACAACTCAGTGAACGTCATTGGGATCGGAGGAC
The DNA here is from genome assembly GCA_963859935.3 of Lathyrus sativus. Taxonomy (NCBI): domain Eukaryota; kingdom Viridiplantae; phylum Streptophyta; class Magnoliopsida; order Fabales; family Fabaceae; genus Lathyrus; species Lathyrus sativus. The sequence goes on along the minus strand of OZ012738.1, from coordinate 299,607,335 downwards.
AAGGCTTGTATGGTCTCCTATTCTGACGAGGTATCGTCTCCTCTGATGGTTGGCACACGGGAGCGTTGGGCACTCGTTGACAGTTGACAGGAGCTTGTGCAGGCTGATAAACAGGAAGTTGTTGATAAACCAGATGCTGATAGACCAGAGCCAGTTGCACAGGCTGATATGTAGGAAATTGCTGACTAAAAGGAGGTGCAACAGTAGCTACATAGGATTGTGGAGCATACTAAACTGGATAACGTTGAACATAATTCTACTGAGGTTGCCAAGGTTGATGAGTAGCCATCGAGCGATTCCTCGGACGTGTAGGTCCTTTATGGTGGTCAACGCTTGGAGTTTTGCACTTCGGAGGAGTAACTCATCGAACTGGTTGAGCAACAGTAGGATTCACTGAACTGGATTAACGATTCTGAGGAGGTATGTTCTCGACAGTAACAACTGGTTGAGGATCCACAACAGTATCGGTAATTTCAGAAACAACGGTAGATTGATTATCCATCTTCACCTTAAGGGCTTGCAGCATCTCCATAATCTGCCCCACACTTCCTCGAAGATCTTCGAGTTCATGGCTGACACGGTCGATCTCTTGAGCTTGTTCTTCCATCCATTTTCGAGCTTGGGCTCTAGTATTGTAGTGATGTGGAGGACCCAGGGTGACAAAACTGGAAGGCGAGAGAACCGAGAATAAGAAATCGGGAGACACATGTGATGCAAAAATATGATGCCAAAAATGCGAAATGCGAATGAAATGATTTCATGGAATTCAAATATTTACGAATATCGTAGAATACCAAAACTTTATTTATTAATTTGAAAACGGATTACAAATAACATTCTTAGAAATTTTTTGGCATAATAGCTAAATAAAAGCTAATAATGACTCTAAGGAAGCTTTCTGTTCTGCCCCTTACTCTGCTCTTCGGGCTAGGCCTTTTTGAGGATGAGCCTATCTTCAAAAGGTAACTTCGAGCATATGGCTTTAGCAACGATCTTGTCCTTTAGGGTCTTTCTCAAAACCAAGCAAGGGTACGTTGGAAAAGTCTTCACAATTGTTGGTGATTAGTGTCCTTGATCTCGGATAACTTCGAGCATATGGCTTTAGCAACGGTCTTGTCCTTTAGGGTCTTTCTCTAAGAAAGGGAACGAAGACTCCTTCATAATAGGTAACCCCACCAATTGAGAGTACTCTTCTAGGGTAGGCAAGAGCTGGTACTCGAGGGATGTAAGGAAAAGATAATATGGATCCTAGAACTGTAACAAAGTTGAAAGGAAACCTTCATCTACTTGAGGTTTCAACAAAAATAACGGCCTTCCATACTTGTTTCTGGATCCTTTGTTGATCTTGAACCAAAGTTCCTAGCTTCCTTAGGTCATCTAACTTAAGTTCTTTAAAAGAATATCTCAAAGTTTTTTTTTGTAATCCATGGTATCCTGCAATGTTCATAAATAAAGTTTGAATTCCATGACATGTAATGCAATGTGATGCTTTATGGATGCAAATGCACATATACAAAGTCCTAGGTTAAAGGTATATGCAAGGAGTTAGGGTCTACCCATCCCTATAATGTATGTACTACGGTTAGTTGTACCTGCAGAACAAGGTTCTAAAGAAGTGCCCAAAGTCATCAATCCATCTTTCGGATATTATCAATTTCCCGATTAACTTGGTGGTTAATAATATTCTCAAGAGAATCTCTTTTGAGTGTAGTATCGCGTAGCAACCATTTTGGAATTACTCCCTCATAGTTCTCGCACTACGTCCTAGATAAGGCCAATGTGGTGTTAAGGTACTATGGTCCCCAGTATCACAGACTCCAATCGACAATAGTAAAAGTTTTCACAATTACTCGTTCAACCGAACCATTTTCGAAAGGGTCTCAACTGAGCGGTGATTCTCAAGTCAGCTTGGTCGGGATTCCACTCCCTATAAGCCTCGTCGAATATATCACCTTCCTATAATAATGTCACTCAAGTCCGGGTGTAGGACTTATCTCACAACAAAATAGATACCCCCAAGCAAGGTGCAATATGAACATATTATACACAAGCAAACAAATAATAAAATAGATAGCATGCAATAAACAAGATAGGGATAACCCTTAAAATCACAGATATTGTCCCTAGTGAAGTCGACATTTTCTGTTGCGGTGGAAATAGGATATCAAACTATTAGTTAGTTTGAATCACAATTCTTAATTCACAACCGCTCTTTGATTTATCCAAAGGAAAAGGTCAAAAGAGGGAAAACCTATTTTTGAATCGTAAACACAATGCGGGGAGAGACCTAGGTAAGGGGTTGGTTAAGCTTAGGGAAGGTACTAGCACCCTAAACTTATGTAGTACTCTACATGAACCTTTTGTTTATTGTATGCTTTTTTTTTTTTTTATTATCTGCTTTAATATATATTGAGCTAAGGGATAAAGTGACCTAAAGACCTAAGGGTTAGTCCTAATTTTACTCGGCAAGACATCGCATCTTGTTCCTACGTATCCTGGATAGGGAATGGAATAAGAGTAATCGTAGTTCCCCTCGAAAGGGAGGTCAGAAACTTCTTGACTGTGGTCAAGGTTTCAATGGGGAATAAGCGTATCTTAAGGACATGCTTACGTGGAGTCTTGAAACTCCTATTTCTATGTTGAATTTGTTAATTGAAAATTAGGGTTGAAACTAGGTGTTCCACGGCAGGAAACCCTAAAACAGAGTACGGCGACTCTTTGACCTAATGCTAGGGTAAATGACATTTTCTTCCACGGCGGGACGCCTAGGCTAATAGGGTTTTGAAACGGTCAAAATTAGGGTTATTGACTCGGCGGTCAAACGGCTAGACCTAATTCCTTCAGAGGGGAAAATAACGGTAAGACATGCAAACATGACAAATTACTATTCGGCAGAATTAAAGTGCGGAAAAATAAAGAAAGCGGTAAAAGAAAGCATCGCGACGATCACTCGCGTAAATTACAAATCCCCCAAAAAAATGCAAAATAAAATAAACCGCGACCATGGCCTCGCGTAAATTACATCCATGGAACAAAATAAACTGAATAAATATTAATCGGAATTTAAGGATAATCTGAGGAGAGAAACAGAGAACATTAGTGAAAAGTTAGACGGAATTCAATGGCAAATAACAAAATAGTGAAAAAGAAGAAATTACAAATTTGGACATTGTTATTGTTCTTAATATTTTTTGAAAAAAGATCTTAATTTTAATTTTTGAAAAAAAAAAGAAAAGAAAAAAAAGACGAATTTTAATGTTAATATCAAAAGGTTTTTAGTTTTCATTATATTTAAAAAAAACAGTTAGTGTTAATTTATTTAAAAAGTTTTAAAATAAAAAAAAATGTTTTACTGTATATAAAAAAAGTTTTAATATATATAAAAAAAGTTTTAATAAAAGAAAGTTTTAATAATAAAAAGAAAGTTTTAATAAAAAGAAAAGGTTTTAATAAAAAAAAAAAAAGAAGTGTTAGTAATAAATTAAAACCTAATGCGATTACTAATTACAGTTTAAAAAAAAAAGAAAGAAATAATAAGATAATATAAAAAACGAAATAGAAATAGAAATAAAAGGAGTGAGGATAGGTGGATGGTATTGGGAAAAAAACTTTTCGGGGAAAAAACCTTTTTCCTTTTTTGAGGGTTTGGGAAAAAATCCTTTCCCTTTTTTGAGGGTTTGGGAAAAACCTTTTCCCTTTTTTGGATTTGGGAAAAACCTTTCCTTTCTTATTTCCAACCGGCGGCGGTTGTCTTCCATGGTTCAGAGTCTTTTCTCCTTATCCTCCCTTTAATCTATAATCAATGAACAAAATAACGGCGATGACGTTGAATGAACTGATCCTCTGCCGTTGGAACTTTTTGTTCGTCGGTAGCGCTTGGCCGATGATGAATTCAAGCCTTTTAGGATTCTTCCGAAAAATTCCCTCTTCCTCTGATGACCTGCCCTTGATTTTCTGATGTTAATGAAGTTTTCAACCCTCACTTATGTTTATATAGGTAACAAATTAGACTAAAAATAAAAGAAACAAAACAAAAAGTGAAGAAGGTGGGATTCGAACTCTCGACCTCTCACACTCACAACTCCTTACACACGGTCTCTTGCCAATTGTGCTATTTTATTCATTCAAAATAAAGTGGCACTAGAAGCCCTGTAAACCAAAAGAGCGTGCCATATGATATTTTCTTGCAACAATCAAAAAACTACACAACTCGTTAGTGGTTAGTTTAAACGCAATGCAAAATGAAATAGGATGCAAGATGAAACGACTAATCTTAGGGCAAAATTTGAGGTATTACACATTGGTTCTTGAGGCAGGGGATCAAGGTTCCCATGGCTCCGGTTTCATTCCCGTGCAAGCAACTGAGCAGCGAGCATCAGAAGAAACGGCAGTTATTTTGCCCAGCGGTCGAGCGGACGATTTTTATTTTGTAGGTTATGCTCAGATCAGGAGACAACAACCAGTCTATATCCAGCATTATCGCAGTCACAGTATTCAAGAGCAAGTGTTAAAAGCTTAGCAGAGCTCAAAACGGCGAGAAACAGGCAAATGGGCGGTTTTCCCTCCAAAAGGCGCCAAATTCAAATATTTGAAGGTGTTAATCGGTTAACACATATGATTAATCGATTAACCATTGGAGAACCAGCCCAGAATTGAAGTTTTAACAGTGTTAACCGGTTAACCATAGCATATTTTGCCCTATACTTGATTTTGCAAGCCATTTGCACTTGGGCTCTAATTTTGATCACCTTGAAACTCATTTTTACCAAAAAGAAGGATCTAGAATATTCTTGAAAGTTGGTTATTTCAATTTTCCCTTCAAATTCCCATGCCTAGCTCCAAACCAACTTTCCAATCCAAAGTCCAAACCCCATCTTTGGGATCCAAACCTATATGGTATTTAAATGATCTACTCCAAACCAAAAGGGGCCAATTCTCATTTCTCACAATCATTTTTCAAAATTGATCAAGAATTCTCTCAAATTCTCTCAACTTCTCCATTTTCCAAAACCACACTCAAAGCTCTTTTTCATTAGGGTTCATTGATTTTTCATTGAAATCAATGGATTCTTGAGCATAAACCTTCATCCATCCTCATCCTTGGATCAATCTTCATCATCAATTTTCGTGCAAATTGAGATCTGATCTTAGAGCTTGAGTTGGAAGTGATTATCCGAAGCGTTTCGACTCGAATTTAGTGGATCTTCGTTCGTACAACCACAATTGGCTTGGATCTCGAAGTTTTCCGGGTTTCTATTGTTTGATCTACTCAAATTCAGTTGATCAACACTAACCGGAGCAAATATCCACTTCGAAGGTTGGAAATTCTAGATCCATAATTGTTTTTGAGCTTATTTGCATTTCCATGATGATTTTCATATTCGATTGGATTTTTTGAATTCCGATCCGTGTGAATTGTGATTGTGTTGTATAGACATGTTTGCATGTCTATTGGTTTTCTATTTGCAGGTGTAATTTCGTGCTTATTTTATAAGCTGATCTGTTGGATCACTTTATTAAGTGATTTTGTGCATTAAGTGCTTTTTCTGCTGCTATTTTTCACTTCTGATACAGTGTTAACCGCTTAACGTATATGGTTAACCGGTTAACCAATTCAAATATTCAAATTTTTCAAAGGTTTCGGGGAGTTAACCGGTTAACGCCTGGTGTTAACCGATTAACACCTATGAATTTCTAGATTTTCACTTGTTTTACACAGATTAATCGATTAACAGTATGTGTTAATCGATAAACACTGTGCCAGAATGCCATGTTTGCATGTTCGCATACCGATTCGATTCGAATCATCATAGATCAATGTGATGCATTAGAATTGAATTGTTTTGGCTGTTTGCCACTGTTTATGGTTGACTAATCATGATGTTGTAGACATGTATGCTCATTCTTTCGTTGTTTGCATGCTTATGTATGCGGTTCGAATTGATCATTCGTTTGCATGTTTAGTTGCTTTCATTTCTCGCTTTTTTCCACGTGTTTGCATCATTCTTGCATCGCTGTTGAGGTCGACACGCGCTTGTGGTGGCTGCTGCCCCACACACTTTTCCTCCCTCCCACCATTCTAATTGTGCAATTTTGTTTTTGCATTTCTCTACTTGTGATTGATTCTTCCTTGGTTCTTCTTGTGCTTTCTTGCCATGATCCCCATAAGATTCCTAGTCCCTCCGTTTAGGATGGGAGTAGGAGAGACATTAGGCGTTCAATCCAAGTATGCTAACATTAGGGTAGATGTTTCCCCTTTCATCCAAACTTTAGAATCACTTTGCATGACAACGTTAGGGCCGAGTTTCCCTTAGACCTTCCGTGGGTCTTCTCTTCTCATCTTCATACAATGCTAACGCACTTAATAAAAATAATGGATATTGTGCCATGAGCCTTATACTTGGGAAATGGTGATTGAGGGGCTTCTCCTCAATTACCTAGAATGTTTAGTATACGTCCTTAGGACGATATGCAACGCATTCGATCCTAGGTTCTAGACTTTAGTACAACATACATTATAAACACTCAAATTTAAAACACTTCGTCCCTAAAAAACACAAAAAAAATTCAAACATTTTTCCTTTGGGATTAATCAAAACTTCTTTTTCAGAAAAGAGTGTTGTTAAACTTCGGTTCTACCGTAAACAGGCTTTGTCCCTAACTGCTGGAATGGACGTTAACCCTACTCGGATAAAACACTTAATCAATTCGTGGTTTCGTGTCAGCCCAAACTACATTCACTCTAATCTTTCATGCCAGATGAAAGTACGTAGGCACAAGACGCGATGTCTTGGCGAGCAACCTTCCCCCTTATCTCCCGTAGTTAGCCGAACTACATTGACTCTGACTTTCCCATTGCACGAGGGAATACGTAGACCCAGAGCAGCGACGCTCTGCCGAGTCTCTTTCTTTTCTTTTTGTCCTGAAACATGTAGCGTATATAGATAAACAACCCTTTTAGATAGCAAACAAGCGTGGATCCCGTCGAGTACGACGGACGTGAGGGGTGCTAATACCTTCCCCTCGCGTAACCGACTCCCGAACCCAGGACTTGGTTGCGATGACCTCGTCTTTTCCCTTTCTTCAGGTTTTTCCGATCATTTCCTTTCCCTCTCTTTGGGATAAATAACGAAAGGATGCGACTCTTCTGTTTTCCGCCGGTTGTTTTTCGCAGTTGTGACAACGTACACTGATGCTGCTTTGTTGATTTGAGTTTCGTTATAGTTGCATTGTTTCTTTTCTTCTTTTTTTTCTCTTTTTTTTCCGGATTGAAAGCTATTATTTTTATTTTCGTTTCCATGGTTGTTTCATTTCTTCGTCTGCCCAATTACATTGTGAGGGTGACGGTTTTAGGTTGATTCATTTGGCTTCCTGTTGGGCTTGTTCTTACCCGCATAATGGTTAAGTTTTTTAGGCTCATTTTAGTTTCTTCAACATTACCCATTTTTTCTGCTGCTAGCCATTGTTTTTTTTTATAATTTTTGTTGGTAGTTTGGGTCGGGCTCAGCCCGTTGTCGTGAGGATTATGCCCACCCTTAGTTTTTTTATGCACTTATTTATTTCTTAAATCTTTTTTTATTTTTTCTTTAAATATATCTGTTTGTTTTCAAAACTCCCCAACTTTTTTTTTCATTTTAGGGAGAAACTTTTTTTATTAATTTAAGTTTTTTATGGTTTTGTTTTGATTTTATTTCTCATTTTCAACTCTCGTTATTGGATTTTATTTTCATTTTTTTAGGGTCGATGACGAAACTAACAAAGTCACCACTAGTCAAACTATTAATAAGTGGCGATGAAACCGAGACCACCTTCTTTTTCGCTTCTCATTTTCTTTTCTATCCCGATTTTTATTTCATTTTTCCATACAATGAAGTATTTCGATTCACGAACGTTAGTTTTCGAAGTTGTTAACCTTCATTATTTCAAATCTGTAGAAAATGATCATTTGGATCATTTTTCTATACTTTGGGATCGTGAGAGGTTACCCTCGATTAATTAACATAGGGTTTGTGATTAAGACGAGATCCAACCTCACTTCCAGTTTCATCTTGATTTTATTTTATTTTTATCGATCAATGAAGTCTTTACATTCGTAAATGTCGATTTATCGAAGTTGATAACCTTTACTATGTCAAATTATGGAAAATGACCATTTGGGTCATTCTCTCTACTTTGGGATCGTGATAGGCTGCCTTTGTTTAATCGACATGAGTTTATGATTAAGACGAGATCCCGCTCTTTTTGGTCCGTGTAACACGATTTAATCGGAGAATGATCCTCAATTCATTTCTCTATCTTGTTTTTTGCACGGATATTGACCGGTAAAATAGCAAGTGTACTATTTTTACCGATGTAGTAATAAGGGGAAATTCCCCGAATATCGATCTCGCGGACTGCGTATGAATACAAGTTTTATAATAAAACAATTGAACAAAAAGTTAAGGGGTTTTGGTTTGTTTCCTTAGAATTATAAAAGCCAGAAGGCAAAAAGCAGTAAATAAAGGTTTTAAACAGTTATGAGAAGCATGTTAGGGTAGGGTGTATGAAAAGCCTTGTAATAACCTTAATCCTTAGTTCTCAAAAATCATTGCTCAATTCAATCGTTACCGGTTTTAAAGATTAGTTTACTCTAATTCCTTAGCAGAAAACCCTTTAGTATTCTATTCTCCCTATGCCCCAATTCCTTGGAGGTATAGGAATAATACCAAGCAATAATTTTTATCTAAAACATTACGGTTACTATAGGGTATCCCCATTCCTAGGCAATATCTACTATAGTATTATCGTATAAACGCGTTAACAATCGTTTTTCCAAACCTATGGTTAACCGTGAATCACATCCTTATTTGTCAAATAAGAAAAATCGTAAGAAAATTATACAATAACAACGATGATTAGAAAGCAGTGATCCATTATTCAAAGGAAACAAGGTTATTATAGAATCAATTCAGGGACACCCTCTAGCATTGGGGGGTTTAGCTACTCATAATAATACAAATAAAATCAACAATAAGACTAAATATTACAAGATAATTGGTTGCCTTGATCTTCAATCGCTTCCGCTCATGAGGACCTTCAGTTTCCCAAATCCTTGATCGCTTCAATCTTTCTCGTCAAATTCTTTTTTGTCCAAAAAGTCCTCTTCCTTTTCACGATGCATCCAATATATCCCAACTCAAATTACACTGCGAGATGCCTAAAATGCCCTCCGAGCCAGCATAAAACAAAAATAAAAACATTTCACTATCAGTACCCCTTACACGGGCCGTGTCGTGGGACACGGGCACCCGTGTCAGGCTGCTGACTCTTGGGCGGTGCTATTTTTCTACAGGGGTCCTGACACGGGCCGTGTCGTGGGACACGGGCACCCGTGTCAGGCTGCTGGTCCACCTCAAAACTCTTCCGAATTCTTGCCATTTTCCCCGGTTTTTGCTCTGCTTCTCCTTTATTGTTTACCTGAACCTAGAAACAGTGAAAATACCAAATTGACGCGTAAAATGTAATAAAAACAAATACAATGCGATACAACATAACAATTGATTAACTGAAACAAACGGTAAAATAACGTGTAAAAACCACCGATCAGATATCAATTTACGTGACCTCCTATAGTCCAACTTTCGTCATAAGTCGAGCTACGATGGTTTAGCGTTACATTTCGACCCAATTCATTCAGTCAATCATTAACTTTTGAGTTTAATTTTTTTCCAATATATTCTTGCTTTATTTTTATGTTTATATTACTGTTTATTTACCCTTGCTCATATTATTGTCTGTATTATTGTTGATATTATCTCGCTTATTACCTTGCTCATTATATCACTCATCTTATTATCATTGCCCATATTCATTTTATCATATTGTTCATATCTTGTTCATCTAACCCTTTTCTTGTTTATCTCATTCAAAAATACCAAAAACACAATAAAACTATTTGAAACTCTAAAAATGTTTAATTGAAGGACTGTTGGTCATTATCTTGGGTAGTGGAATTCGGGCCTTCTACATAAACCCTAGTTTGGTTATTTTTGTCTGAGATCTGTTTTATTTTTTAGTTTAGGACACCTCGCACACATACGGTTCCTCTTGGGTTACCTGACAATGACCCCATTTATTTCTCGCTATCCTGTGTACTTTGCACGTATCCCTTTCCCATTACAGTGTAATAGCTTAGTTTCTTTTCATGCTTGCTTGCTAAATTGTTAAGAAAGATAAAAATGAATTAGGCTAGAACATGTTTTCAAAATAAAGAATAAATGAGGCTTGATTCAACGTCAAGTCATTTTCAAACTCATTTCAACTTGGACCACCTTAGGGTTTCTCCTTCTCTTTTCACATCTCTTCCATCACCCACATCAACCTTGTATGTATTGAACCCTTGTAAGTCGATTGCATCTTGTTGCACCCCAAAATTTGACCAACTACTTATCGCAATTTGGCTCATGTTTCGACTCATTTCATTTCGCATTTGCATACCACGTACATTGCATTTTTTCCAGTCAGATTGACTTTATCGGGATTACAGCCCTCTGATCACGCTTCAGGCATTTCAGGCCAATACAAGGACGTATTTTGAGAATTGGTGCTCGTCCCGGTGTTTTCAGCTCTCGCTGTTGTTTTTGAGGACATCTCGGTGTCCGGTTGTTACCGTTTATTTCGCTGTATTCGCGCATCTTTTCTCCAATCGATTTAATCAGCTTCCTCGCTTTTTTAGATTTTTCCCTTATTTTCTAGAATTTTTAATGGATTTAATTGATTTTTCTAGATATTAGATAGATTTTTTAATAGATATTAAATGATTTTTAAATAGTTTTAGTTTTATTATCTCTTTAGAATAATTCTTTTTTTAGAGTTTAAGTAGATTTTTAAAATGATTTTTAATAGGATAATTCTTTTATTAGGATTTTTTAAATAGGATTAATAGAGTTTTTTCTATTTTTATTCGTTTAGAGATAAATAGAATTAATAGAGTTTAATAGTTAATCCTCTTTTTTAGAGTTAATTTAGATTTAGGATTAAGTAGACATTAATTAGATCTTAATCATTTTTTAGATGTTAATTAGGGTCTTAGTTCATTTTAGTTGGGTTATTAGCTTTAATTAGGTTTAGAATAGTCTTAATTTTCAGTTAGGCTTTAATTGTTGTTTTAATCTTTGTTTAGTATTAATTAGATGCTAATTAGAGTCTAATCATGTGTTAATCATGTTGGTAATCAAGTCCAAATTCGTGGGCCATGTGTCAGATTTTCTGGGGCCCAGGTCCAGTCCATTGCCACTTGGCAGTATAAAGCTCTTCCACGCGTTTCAACCTCGGCTAGCCACTCCATTTTTCACTTCCACGTTTCACACGCAGAAGAAGCCAACACATTCACTGCATATAGCCACCTCACTCCACATCACTGCCACATGGCCTCACTTCCTCTTCCCCCTCCATGCAGTCAGCCACTTGTCGCCTCCTCCTTCACCCTCTCTCCCTCGCCGTCGGCCATGCAGCCGCCGCAGGGACAGCCATAACCGTCGCCGGAGCCGCCCTAACCATCACCGGAGGCCGTTTTTCGCTGGAAATCTGGAACTCACCGATGAAAATTCATCAACAACCTCCATCACCTTCATCCAACTGTCATCGGTAATTCCTTGAACTCGCCGGGAAATGCATAGTTTCGCCGGAAACTTCATAGGAAATCCATCCTGTTCATCCCTTTCCCAGAACATTCCTCAAATCTTCATCCAGTTTCCAGAAATCCTCAAGAACGCCATGGTGTTGTTCGTGAGCTTTCCAGATCTGTGAAGATCTTCACCAACAACCTTCAACGCATGCGTTCTCCTCCGATTCTCCAGTTCAACACCTCCAACGATTAACATTTTCATCATCGGTAATCTTCATCACCGTTCATCAATCGTTACCAGTTCGTCAGCGAACTTGTCCAGGTCCATAGATCTTCGTTCGTCATGAGACTCATCCTCGTCCTTCATCATCTATCTTCGATTTTCCAGAAATCCGTCAAGATCTTCCTCCTCTTCGTAAGGACCTTCAAGATGTGCAGTCAGAATCTCCAGAATTCGTTAACATCTTCAAAGATTCACAGCAACGCACCTTCGGAGAACCATTCTCGGACCTACGTCTCCAACTCGCCTCCAGAATGAAGCATGCAAGAACTTTCGTCAGTATTCACCATGAACAATAGTCCGTGTTCGTCGTATTTGCATCAACCTCCGATCAAGATCCTTCACAAAGATCATCAAGACTCCTTCGCGATCATCACCTTCAAGAATCTCCAGGGGTTTTTTCCAGATCTTCATTCTTTGTTGTTGTAGGTTGAAACAGGTTCAGGTCGAGGATGATAGCAATGTCGAGAGAGAGTCTGAAGGTGAGAGTGGAACGGCGCATGTGGAAGAAGTGAACAGTGATTAGGGTTTTGGTTTGCTGAATCCTGGACCACGTGGCTGGTGGTTTGGGCCTCTCTAGGGCCCATTGGTTTTTGCCATGATTCACCTCCCGTTTTTTCCATTCAGCCCTCCCCGTGCGTGTAGTTGGGCTAGGCCCACTCTGATAAGCACCTCCGTTTTACTTGCTTCACCCTTTTCCTCGTTTTTCTGTTACGAGTGGGCTGGGCCCAGTAACAATAAGGTTTCCCAACGTTTTGCTTACACACCTCCGTTTTCGCTGATGCACCCCCCTGTCCCTTTTTTTGTTTTTCTGAATTTCTTTATGGGTTGGGCCCATAGGCTGTTTTTGCTGCATTCACCACCTAGTCTGCAGTTTGTACCCCCTCCCCTTTTATTTTAATTTCTCCCTTGTATTGGATGAATGAGTGTAATAGATATATTTCTATTTTTTTTAGGATTATAGTTTTATTTTCCTAGGACATTAATGCATAGTTTTATAGAATTTATATTATTTTTAGCATATTATAGGGTATTATAGATTTAATATAGTTTTTCTCTTTTCTTTATAGAATATATAGCTATTATCATAGATTTTTAATATAGAATAATATAGGATTTTATATAGAATTTCCATTATATTTTCTATACGCATTTCCCTTTAATATTTCTGTAGAATATTTAATAGCCGTATTTTAGGAGTAGCATTTTATTTCCATTTGTTAGTGGATTTGTCTCCTATTTTCTCTCCTATTTCCGATTTTATCTCTGATTTTATTTCTGGCTGGTCGTGTGACACGATTCAATTGGAGAATGATTTTTGATATCACCTCTCCATCTTGTCTTTGACACGGATATCAATACGCTACCTCTTAGAGTTTGATTTCTCGTGTAAGTCGAACCATGACGGTCTAAGCGTTACATTGTTCTTGATTCGAGCATCATCGTCAAAGATCCAGAGAGGAGAAGATTGGAATGGAGCTTGCACGCACATCAGGAGCCCAGGAGCTGCTTCGTTCATCATCGTCGTCTTCTTCAAGTCTTCGAGCAACCGTCGAGTGTTGTGAGATCATCAGATACGTAGGAAATGACAGTTGAGGAGTTCTTCTCAATCGTCTAGGATGTCTAGTATGGTACCCTTTGGGTGACATGCGACGCATTCACTCCTACGTCTTAGGTTCTTGCGTGTGTGTCCCGAGTTCCTTCCCGTTTAGGCGTAGGCCTGCTTCCTCTTTGTTCTCTCCCCCGTGCAATCGAGATTTAGCCTGAACTACGTCATGCTCTGGTTTCTCTGACGAGAATACGTAGGCACAAGACGCGACGTCTTGGCGAGCAAAGCTTCCCTGTAGGCCCGAACTACGTTAGCTCTGATTTCTCTGACGAGAATACGTAGGCACAATACTGATGTATTGGTGAGCCACCTTTCCCCTTGCATAACCGACTCCCGAACCCAGAAAATGGTTGCGATGACCTTGTCTTATACCTATTCGTCAGGTTTTTCCGATCGTTTCCTTTCCCGTTCTGAGGGATAAATAACGAAAGGTGGCGACTCTTCTGTTTTGCCGGCACCTTATTTTCGCGCAAGTGACAGCTGGCGACTCTGCTGGGGACTTGATAGTTTCCTAGGGATCCAACGTCCCATATGCGAGTCAGTTTGGGGATCCAACGTCCCTGCGAGAGTCAATCCTAGCGCTTGTTTGCGTGTCTGTGGGTGTTTATTTTTGTGTTGTATATTACTGATGTATTTACATTTCCTGCACTATATTATTATTTGTTGCTATTGTGCTGTTGTGGGATGGGAGCTCTGATGAGTGAGAAGCCAAACCAGGCTTGAGTGCACCTTAGAATTAGTTGTGGAAATTAGTGGGCGCGCACTTGCTTGGCAGACGCTAGTGTCTCATGAAATCCACGCTCAGACGAGGTTCTCCCAGTTGACTTCTTTTTCAACCCTTTGGGTTGAGGGGGTTGTTGGTTTGGAGGATTGTCGACTCTGGGGACCGATCATTTGGAATTCAGCCGAGTGAGGCCGCTTCAGGAGACGGTGATGCCACACCTTCTAGGTATCGTATCACCCTCTTGAAAGTCTGTGACGCTGATGACCGCATAGGATGCCGAACTTGTGTCAGTTTAGGTCCATACCCGTGAGTGGGAGGGTTTTTGCAGGAAACTTGACTTCCAGCCTACCCGGTATTTTGGTTCTCTCTCGTCAGAGCAGACTTATCCCGTCAGCAGCGCAGCAGTAATCAGAGCTTTATGGGGGCTGTGATCCCGTGTTTGCTGCATCTTGCATTGCATTTGCATGAACATTCCTGCATCATATTGCATGCCATGCTCCAGCTAGTCAGAGCTCTTATCTAGCCGTGTTTTGATTCTGAAGGTGAGTGTTGAAGACGACCAAGAGGCTGAAGCATAATTGATCAGAATCAAGCAGTGAAGTCAGTTGAAAGTTGTTGGTAGCTATGTCAGAGAGCAACTTCCAGTTTGTTGATACCTTGTCAGGTTTCACTGTGACGTCCAATCCTTTGTATGGATCTACGCATGACGAAGATTTCCCACAAGTGAACAACATTACTGCAGCTCGACTTGTACAGCCTTCTGTTGAAGACCGAGATCTACATGAGCAGTTTGTTGTCCAAGGTGAACGTTCTCCTTCTGTTGATACCCCAGACTATCAGGGTGTCGTTTTCCCTGTGCCAAAGTCCTGAAGAGAGGTCCCGATAGCAAAGACTGAAGACTCGTTAGCTCCCGTGTATGCTAAAAGGTTTCGTGCGTTGGATGAAAGATTCAAAGCCTTGAAAGGTAAAGACGCTGTTAACCCTAATGCCGCAGACATGTGTCTGGTTCCTGGCCTAGTGCTACCTCCGAAGTTCAGAGCGCCGAGGTTTGAAAAGTACAAAGGAGATAGTTGCCCGAAGCATCATTTGGTGATGTTCTGCCGAAGAATGACTTCATTTGTGCACAACGACAAGTTGATGATTCACTGCTTTCAAGATAGTATGACTGGGGCACCTCTGAGTTGGTATATGCAGTTAGAGAGTGATCAGATTCCCTTGATCCAATGCTTTTCTGAAGCAGTATGACTACAATCTTGATGAAGCTCCTAGTCGCATGCAGCTGCAAGAATTGTCTCAAGGGAACAATGAACCTTTCAGGAAGTATGTTCAGAGATGGAGAGAATTCGCTGCTAGAGTGCAACCATCGCTTCTCGATCAAGAGTTAAAAGGCATGTTCGTAAACTCCTTGCAGAGCCCGTACTTCGAAAGAATGCTTGGAGTTGCACCGAATTTCTCTGAATTGGTAAGGGCAGGAGAACGCATCGAGTATGGTGTAAAGATTGGAAGAATCCAGAATGTTTCAGGCGGTCAGGCTAATGAAACTGAATCTCTCTATAGTTTTCAAACTGAAGATGA
Organism: Lathyrus sativus; assembly: GCA_963859935.3. NCBI lineage: Eukaryota > Viridiplantae > Streptophyta > Magnoliopsida > Fabales > Fabaceae > Lathyrus > Lathyrus sativus. The sequence goes on along the minus strand of OZ012738.1, from coordinate 299,591,542 downwards.
AACTATGGTCAACGCAATCATGAATGATGTTGGGTATCCTCGAGACGAATCGGTGAAATCTGTTGGTTCTTCGTCTTCTCAGCGGTCAGTATCTTCTGTGTCTCGACAGACAATTGTGCCTAGGGCACCACATCGGGAACCTTATGTCGCTCCTCTTGCAAATCCACGAGCCCGTGGCCGAGGTTATCAGAATCAGCGTCAGAATCAGAACCGACCTCGTAACAACTTGGAACGAAGGAATGCTCCTTCTCATCCAGTGCCTGTGTCGTATAGCCAGATTCTGCCACATTTGATTCAGAATTCTTTGGTGGAACCCAAAGCTCTTAAGCCCGTGCCAGAGCCTTACCCTCTTGGGTACAATTCCCATGCTCAGTGTGGATACCACGGTGGATCCCCGGGACATTCAACAGAAGATTGCAAAGCTTTTCAGGCAAAAGTACAACAGTTGATCGACAAAGGGTGCATTTCCTTTCCAGAAGGAGTTTTGGTTGTGCGTGACAACCTCTCAGCTGTCTGAGCTTGCAGATTCAGAGGGTTATTTCCAGAAGCCCGTGGTCCAGACAGGAAGACGTCCTCAGCATTGGCAGTCCTCGGACTTTTTATCATTTGCATTTGTAGTTTCTTTTCTGTTAGTTACTACTTGCTGTTAAACATTATTTGTTTCGAACGGTAATATTGATAAAGTGACTATGCATTTTTCTGAATTAATCATGTCGTTGTCACTCATTTACTGCATTGCACTGACACTTGCACTTTATTTAATCCACTTTATCACTATGATTAGCAAAGATTGGAGGGAGGATGACGAAACTGAATACTCATAACTGATGGTCGTATGCTTTCAGATAAAACCCTGCCGACGACGTACAAGGCATTGTTTCAAATCCCCAAACACTAGAGATATAAGGAGTTAGTCCCTTGTTAACCACTTCGAGCGGAGAAGTAGGAGTTTCTTTCGGACTTTTAAACCCTCACATCTTAACCCGGGGCAGGGTAGTCGTCAGTTAGCTTGATCGAGCGTTCAAGTCTTATAAAGGAGTGTTGCCTTTCGAGGACCAATCACATCGCATTTTCCCCAGAGGTCGTACCTCACCAACCACAATGGTTATACCTCACCAATCAGGAGTGAGACAGTTATAAACCTCGGATGAATCCAGACAGCCAGTGTCGCACGACTCGTTTTGAAAAAATAAGAGAAAAAAGAAAGGCCGCTAAGTAAAAGAAAAAAGCTGGAAAGTTAATACTTAGGCCAAAATCAGGGCATCCCACTGGACTTCAAAAGAAAAATTGAAAAGAACTCTGAAGAGTCAGTCCAGGAAAAAATTAGGGAATCAAAAGAATGAAAAAGAAAGGATATCAAAAGAAAAATCCTCGAACAAGGACCAAGTCGTGTAGATACAGACACCGAAACGAAAGAGGAGTAACTGCCACTCCGAAAACCTTGTGAGTTCTTTAACCACCGTTCCCAATATTCAACATACCTCTCGAAGAGGCGAGCGCTCGAGCCAAGTCAACTGAACTTTAGGATCGGAGATCATCACGCAGAAGGGGAGGGTACAAATCATAATTTGAGCCAAATATCCTTTGTTTCACGAACCGTGAACCCGACCACGATACAACCCTTAAAAGACCTAATTGAGGCAGGGTTTATTCTGAAAGCGCATTACGATAAGGTTGAGTAACCTGACTCCTACATGATTTGCTAATCATATCCTTGTTGTATTTTTCACTAATTAAATTAGCACTACATTTGAACTGTTGGTTCATTCGTCACTCACTATCATGACACGTAAATGAGTGACAGTACATTTTTTCAAAATCTGCATGAACACTGCATTAAAATTACCATTCGTGAATAAACAATTTTAATTGCGGGTCAGTAGTTGATATGAAGGAATTCCAACAGGGAATAGTCAACCAGGACTGAATCGTTAGCAGTCTGGATCAGAATGGTATACTGTGAAACCCAGTGAATCTGGGGCATTGACTTCCAGTGAGTTTGGAATCAGTCAGTCTGAAGACAAGTCCCGAAGAATCGGTTGATTATGGGACAGTTTATTCAAGAAGCAGTTGATCAGAAGTGGATCTTCTCGAGACCCATTCAGGGGTAACTACTCGGAGTTCCAGTGATTTGAGGGCAGATCCCTCCAGTGTTCAATCAGGGCAGGTTAAGTCGCTCAACGCTCGTTCAGGGGCAAGCTACTTCAGAAGTATATTGAAACCAACCATGCTGAGAGTTGGTTAGTTGAGGATGAATCCTTCCGTTGTACAGATGTTGGGGCAAGCCATCTGAAGATTGTCTCGTTGCCAGCTGCTTTCTGTTCAGAATAAATTTTCCCAAGAGCCGGATTGGGGCAAGTTGAATTGCGCTGGGGCAAGTTGTTCAAATGAGTTTGTTCACCCTAGCAAGAGTTGAGTGCCAGGGAATCATGTCATTACCCTACCCAAAAAACCTGAACCTTCTGAAGAAGCCTTGCTGTCATTGGATTGTTATCCTACAGCCTAACCTGTTACTTGGCTGAACCTTGTAACCAAATTGTTTTAAAGTCCAGTTCTCGTCTGGAAAACCGGAGGTCAGTTCTCGTCTGAAATCCAAACCAGAAACCAGCCCTGTCTGGTCACCTTTTCTGTAACCTATTGTTTAACCAGTTCTCGTATGGCCAACACAGTTTTAAAGTCCAGTTCTCGTCTGGAAAACCAGAAATCAGTTCCCGTCTGATATCCAAAACCCAGAAATCAGTTCTCGTCTGACAACCTAACATATTTTGCCACCAGTTCTCGTCTGATGGTCCACCTTGAATGCTAGTTCTCGTCTAGTATTTCCCCTTCAAATCCACTTTTGCTGGTAACCAGAAATAAATCCCTATCACCATAAACCCATCCCTAAACCAGAAAAAGCCTAAGTGTATCCGACATGATGATTCCTAGTGACTCGTATGTTGTCACATTCCCCGACACAAGGCTCGAGTGATCCCAGCTCCATGATTGGTATTCTGTATTCCCTGTGTTGATGTTGTTGAATCAGGATTATTTTCTCAGCAGAAATGTACAGTTTGAGATTGTTTCCCCTGAGCAGTTTGAGATTGCAACAAGTTGAGATGGCACTTATCCCTTATCAGAGTAGGGTCAAGATTATCCTCAGCAGGGTTTGATTGATATTCCCGGCAGAGTATGACCATCCCAAGCATCGAATGTTGATTAGCCTGATGTGCTATTTTCCCAAGTGGGTTGAGACTGAAGCTTACCCTGACCGACAGATTTGGGTTTATTTCCCCAGCAGTGGGACTGATGCAATGTTGTATCCCCACAGAGTCCAAGTTTGACTCTGTTCCCCTCCGAGTCCAGGTCATTGACTCATTCCTCAAGCAGAGGTCGTCGTTGATTCCCTCGCTGAGTAATCTCCGGACGAGTAGATTTTTACGTCAGACAGAGAAGAGTTATTTCTCAGCAGATTGCTTCGTACCCCATAAGGACTTAGGGTGCTCAAAAAGGACCGTTCAGGGTTGTTTTCCTCAGTGAAGTGAGATTCAATTTCAGTGATCGATTGTTATCTTCCGCAGTCGCCAGAGGTGTTTCCTTGATAGGATCAGCACGTCTCCAACAGAGTTGTACAATGAGTAGCTAAAGATTGATATCCCCAGCAGTGTTGATACACAGGTATTCCTCATCAGACTTGATAGTTCAGCAAGTGTTACCCAGAAGGGTCAGTCTCCATAGGGCGTATGCAGGATTATCCGTAGCAGATCAGGATTGATATCCCCGATAGAAGGAACGTCATCTCCCCGCAGAGTCTGAATGCGAGACCAGGAGCATTGATATGTGTTTCCCCATGCAGAGAAGATTCTCTCCCCAATCAGATGTATCCTGAAGGAGCGGCATCTCCCCAGCTGAGTCAGGCGCTGAAGCGTATGTTCATCCCCCAACACCGGGTCACAAGTGCAGACTATTCGTAAGTGTTCAGCAATTGACAGTTCAAGACTGAAGTCTCCAGCGGAATGGAGATTCCCCACAGAGTCGTGTTCTCCCCAGTAAGCAGGATGATTCCTTCTTCCCCAGCCGAGTTTGCAGTTCCCCAAGAGAGCCGAGTCCTTGAAAGCCGTTCAGGCCATGATTGGTTTTCCCTAGTAGAGTGTTGAATAGCTGATGCTGTATTTCCCCATCGGAGTCGTTATCCCCCAGAAAGTTTTTCCGCGAAGACCGTGCAGTTTATTTCTACGATTGACATCGTTTTCCTCAACAGTTGTGGTTTGAATACCCAGATGAGCAGGTTCAGGTTCTCGTAGAGCTTTGTTCGCCTACAGCAGTCGACTGAAGTTTGCTTCCCCATGCGGAGTCCAATTGAGATTGGTGTAGTTCTTTTTCCTCGGCAGGATGATTCCTTCCTCCACCAGAGTGGTTCTTTCTCCTTGACAGGAGGCTTCTCCCTTCAGCATTTATTTTGCTGATGGGGCCATAGCATGTTGCATGATTGCATAGCATTTACCCAAAAAACGCGTAGCATTTCCACCGTGTGAAGCATTACGTCATTGTCAAAGCATATGCATACGAGACATGAGCCAGGTCGCCACCGTTCTTGTTTTGCAGATGTTCCTCCGCATAATGGTTTGATCCAGATGATTCTTGAATTCTCCCCAGCAAAGTCGTTTGCTCAAGATGATTTTTGAATTCCCCAGCAAAGTTGTGTGTGATGATTCTTAAAATCCCCAGTGAAATCGCCAGAGTTGGTTGCTCAAGTTGATGCTTAGAATCCCCGGCAGAGTATTTGCTCAGGACGATTCCTGAAATCTCCAATAGAGTTATTGGTTCAGGATGATTCTTGAAGATCCCGATGGAGTTATTTGTTCAAGATGATTCTTGAAGTCCTCAGCAGATTTTACCCAGAATGATTTCCGGACCCCCGAAGTGGAGTGACTCGATAGTTATCCAGAATCCCCAGCGGAGATGTGTCATCCCCAGCAGGTTTTAAACATAGAAGTTGAACTTTCCTTGGAAGACTTGATGATTGATGTCTGGAAGTGGTGCCGAAACCCCAGAATTGCTGATGAAGCCCAACCGTATTAATGAAGCAGTTCCCTCAGCTGATGCGAGTGCCTGATGGCAGAAGTTTGGATATCCTTATTTGGTTCATGATTGACCCAGAATTTTATTCCCGACCTACTGATGAAGTCCGGCTGACGCCCGAAAACTCCTTTGAATGCTTGACGGTATGATTAGCTTGATTGTTTAAAAGTTCCCAATGACCTGATGAGTCCCGAGGAGATCTACTGCCTGACGGCATGATCGACCATGTATTACCGGTTACCGTGTGACCAATTCTCCAGCTAGTTGTCGTGCAGCTATGATTTCAGTTTCCGAAGATTTGTTCCCACCAGAGTACCGTGTACTTGTGTAGTTGGCAAATTTCCGAGTTCTTTGGTATTCAACCGTCTTCTACCTTTGAATGATTGAAAGTTGTTCGCTTTTCAACCCTTCAGGTCCAAGCCGTTTGAATAGGGGCAGCTGTTGCACCCCAAAATTTGACCAACTACTTATCGCAATTTGGCTCATGTTTCGAATCATTTCATTTCGCATTTGCATACCACGTACATTGCATTTTTTCCAGTCAGATTGACTTTATCGGGATTACAGCCCTCTAATCGCGCTTCAGGCATTTCAGGCCAATACAAGGACGTATTTTGAGAATTGGTGCTCATCCCGGTGTTTTCAGCTCTCGCTGTTGTTTTTTAGGACATCTCGGTGTCCGGTTGTTACCGTTTATTTCGCTGTATTCGCGCATCTTTTCTCCAATCGATTTAATCGAATTCCTCGCTTTTTTAGATTTTTTCCCTTATTTTCTAGAATTTTTAATGGATTTAATTGATTTTTCTAGATATTAGATAGATTTTTTAATAGATATTAAATGATTTTTAAATAGTTTTAGCTTTATTATCTCTTTAGAATAATTCTTTTTTTAGAGTTTAAGTAGATTTTTAAAATGATTTTTAATAGGATAATTGTTTTATTAGGATTTTTTAAATAGGATTAATAGAGTTTTTTCTATTTTTATTCGTTTAGAGATAAATAGAATTAATAGAGTTTAATAGTTAATCCTCTTTTTTAGAGTTAATTTAGATTTAGGATTAAGTAGACATTAATTAGATCTTAATCATTTTTTAGATGTTAATTAGGGTCTTAGTTCATTTTAGTTGGGTTATTAGCTTTAATTAGGTTTAGAATAGTCTTAATTTTCAGTTAGGCTTTAATTGTTGTTTTAATCTTTGTTTAGTATTAATTAAATGCTAATTAGAGTCTAATCATGTGTTAATCATGCTGGTAACAAGTCCAAATTCGTGGGCCATGTGTCAGATTTTCTGGGGCCCTGGTCCAGTCCACTGCCACTTGGCAGTATAAAGCTCTTCCACGCGTTTCAACCTCGGCTAGCCACTCCATTTTTCACTTCCACGTTTCACACGCAGAAGAAGCCAACACATTCACTGCATGTAGCCACCTCACTCCACATCACTGCCACGTGGCCTCACTTCCTCTTCCCCCTCCATGCAGTCAGCCACTTGTCGCCTCCTCCTTCACCCTCTCTCCCTTGCCGCCGGCCATGCAGCCGCCGCAGGGACCGCCACAACCGTCGCCGGAGCCGCCCTAACCATCACCGGAGGCCGTTTTTCGCCGGAAATCTGGAACTCACCGATGAACATTCATCAACAACCTTCATCACCTTCATCCAACTGTCATCGGTAATTCCTTGAACTCGCCGGGAAATGCATAGTTTCGCCGGAAACTTCATAGGAAATCCATCCCGTTCATCCCTTTCCCAGAACATTCCTCAAATCTTCATCCAGTTTCCAGAAATCCTCAAGAACGCCATGGTGTTCTTCGTGAGCTTCCCAGATCTGTGAAGATCTTCACCAACAACCTTCAACGCATGCGTTCTCCTCCAATTCTCCAGTTCAACACCTCCAACGATTAACATTTTCATCATCGGTAATCTTCGTCACTGTTCATCAATCGTTACCAGTTCGTCAGCGAACTTGTCCAGGTCCATAGATCTCCGTTCGTCATGAGACTCATCCTCGTCCTTCATCATCTATCTTCGTTTTTCCAGAAATCCGTCAAGATCTTCCTCCTCTTCGTAAGGACCTTCAAGATGTGCAGTCAGAATCTCCAGAATTCGTTAACATCTTCAAAGATTCACAGCAACGCACCTTCGGAGAACCATTCTTGGACCTACGTCTCCAACTCGCCTCCAGAACGAAGCATGCAAGAACTTTTGTCAGGATTCACCATGAACAATCGTCCGTGTTTGTCGTATTTGCATCAACCTCCGATCAAGATCCTTCACGAAGATCATCAAGACTCCTTTGTGATCATCACCTTCAAGAATCTCCAGGGTTTTTTTCCAGATCTTCATTCGTTGTTGTTGTAGGTTGAAACAGGTTGAGATCGAGGATGATAGCAATGTCGAGAGAGAGTCTGAAGGTGAGAGTGGAGCGGCGCATGTGGAAGAAGTGAACAGTGATTAGGGTTTTGGTTTGCTGAATCCTGGACCACGTGGCTGGTGGTTTGGGCCTCTCTAGGGCCCATTGGTTTTTGCCATGATTCACCTCCCATTTTTTCCATTCACCCCTCCCCGTGCATGTAGTTGGGCTAGGCCCACTCTGATAAGCACCTCCGTTTTACTTGCTTCACCCCTTTCCTCGTTTTTCTGTTACTAGTGGGCTGGGCCCAGTAACAATAAGGTTTCCCAACGTTTTGCTTACACACCTCCGTTTTCGCTGATGCACCCCCCTGTCCCTTTTTTTTTGTTTTTCTGAATTTCTTTATGGGCTGGGCCCATAGGTTATTTTTGCTGCATTCACCACCCAATCTGCAGTTTGTACCCCCTCCCTTTTTATTTTAATTTCTCCCTTGTATTGGATGAATGAGTGTAATAGATATATTTCTATTTTTTTTTAGGATTATAGTTTTATTTTCCTAGGACATTAATGCATAGTTTTATAGATTTTATATTATTTTTAGCATATTATAGGGTATTATAGATTTAATATAGTTTTTCTATTTTCTTTATAGAATATATAGCTATTATCATAGATTTTTAATATAGAATAATATAGGATTTTATATAGAATTTCCATTATATTTTCTATACGCATTTCCCTTTAATATTTCTGTAGAATATTTAATAGCCGTATTTTAGGAGTAGCATTTTATTTCCATTTGTTAGTGGATTTGTCTCCTATTTTCTCTCCTATTTCCGATTTTATCTCTGATTTTATTTCTGGCTGGCCGTGTGACACGATTCAATTGGAGAATGATTTTCGATATCACCTCTCCATCTTGTCTTTGACACGGATATCAATACGCTACCTCTTAGAGTTCTATTTCTCGTGTAAGTCGAACCATGACGGTCTAAGCGTTACATTGTTCTTGATTCGAGCGTCATTGTCAAAGATCCAGAGAGGAGAAGATTGGAATGGAGCTTGCGCGCACGTCAGGAGCCCAGGAGCTGCTTCGTTCATCATCATCATTGTCTTCTTCAAGTCTTCGAGCAACCGTCGAGTGTTGTGAGATCATCAGATACGTAGGAAATGACAGTTGAGGAGTTCTTCTCAATCGTCTAGGATGTCTAGTATGGTACCCTTTGGGTGACATGCGACGCATTCACTCCTACGTCTTAGGTTCTTGCGTGTGTGTCCCGAGTTCCTTCCCGTTTAGGCGTAGGTCTGCTTCCTCTTTGTTCTCGCCCCCGTGCAATCGAGATTTAGCCTGAACTACGTCATGCCCTGATTTCTCTGACGAGAATACGTAGGCACAAGACGCGACGTCTTGACGAGCAAAGCTTCCCTGTAGGACCGAACTACGTTAGTTCTGATTTCTCTGACGAGAATACGTAGGCACAATACTGATGTATTGGCGAGCCACCCTTCCCCTTGCGTAACCGACTCCTGAACCCAGATAATGGTTGCGATGACCTTGTCTTATACCTATTCGTCAGGTTTTTCCGATCGTTTCCTTTCCCGTTCTGAGGGATAAATAACGAAAGGTGGCGACTCTTTTGTTTTGCCGGCACCTTATTTTCGCGGAAGCGACACATCTCTATCAACCTTCCCCGATCTATTCACCACCCTTTCTTTTTAAACTTTTCTATATTTCTTTTGGTCTCCTTGAGTCTAAAAAACTTTGGTCTCGTACCAAGTGCATTTTCAAAACTCTTTTCCTAATAAACTTGGATGGTTTTGGAGTGGTTAGGCAAAGGCCTTATCCTATCTCGAGTGTTTGACATTACCTTTAGGGTTCAATATCGTAAAACACTTAACATTCAAGATCAAAATATCTTTAGTGAGAGAATGAAGTTATCTTTGTATTGAACTAAAGAGAGAGGATTGAGTGAAGACTTCTTCCTCTTCGAGTATCAGGATACTCACTTTAGAGTGTGTGATCTCGACAATCATCATTCAATATGAAGACACACTTGTATTCGCCACACCATTTTCACAATAAATCTTTTGAGATAAAGAATTGGGTAATACCCACAAGGGGTTACTATCCGAGGACTTATTTCACCCTAAAAATAACTTTCACAAATCAAACGTGACATCTTGCCTCGATGGCGAAAACTATCTCTTTTCATAAAGGATATGTTATGTCCATTCTACCACAAACAGGTAACACCTAAGACTGCACAAGCAAGCTGCAATACACATAACTACTAGAATGAGTACATTAGCATCGTCCATAAAAACACCAGCAAACCGTAGGCCGAAATACGGCTACTCTAATTCCTCACTTCTTTTAAGTGAAGATACGTAGGCACAAGGGCCCCAATCCTTGTCGAGGATTCTTCCATCTTTTTATCCGTAGTACGTTGACTCTGACTTTCTCGTACCTGTTGAGAATACGTAGGCATAGGACCGCGAGGTCCTACTGAGTCTCTTTTCCCTGTTTCCAACCTTTCTCTCTCCCCTTAGAACACCCTTTATAGCAATATATCTTAGAAAATACCTTCACACATAGACAAGCAAATGGTTCCCATCGATTACAATGGATGCAAGGGGTGTTAATACCTTCCCTTTGTATAATCGGCTTCCGAACCCTTTCTCTTGGTTGCAAGACCATCTTATCCATTTCCTTCATAGGGTTTTCTCAATGTTTTCCCTTCCCCTTTTGGGATAAATAAAGTTCGATGATGACTCTTCTGTTCTTCCATTTTCGCCTCTCTGTTGTTGCATTTTTTCGAGTAGCGACAGAAGCGACTTAACTTATATTGATTGAACATTGGAGAGATTCTCCCTTAATCAAAGGAACATCTAGGTGACCCGCCCTTGATTGGTAGAGTCTCAAGATTATTCACTTCTGATCAAACGGTTCTTGAATGATTTTCCTCATAATCAATTGATGCTTGGGAATTTGCCTCAGACTGACTGATTCCATACTCATTAGATATCAATGCCCTAGATCCACAGGGATACAAGGTATACTCGATTCTGACCCAGACTACTGAATGATTCAGTCCTCTTTGATTTGTTGGAAGTTCCTCAATGATAATTACTGACCTGCAATTAAAATTGTTTGTTTACGAATGGTAATTTTAATGCGATGCTCATGCAGATTTTGAAAAATCAATCATTATTAGAAGGATGTGATAATATGGGATGAATGGACCAATAGTCCAGACGCAGTGCTGATTTAGCTAGTAAAATATATGGCAAGAAGAAGATTAGCAAATCTTGTAGGAGTCAGTTCACGCAACCTCGTTGTAGTATGCCTTCAGAATAAACCTTGCCTCAATTAGGTCTTTTAAGGGTTGAATCATGGTCTGGTTCACGGTTATTGAAACAAAGGATGAAAGACTCAAAGTTTGATTATTACCCACCCATTCTTCGTGATGATCTTCAATCCTACATTCAGCTAACTTGGCACAAGCGCTCACCTTTCAAAAAAATTTATTGAATGGTAGGAGTGATGGTTAAGGAATCCACAAGGTTTTTGGAGTGACAATCACCTCTCTTGTCTTCTGTGTTTATGGTCACACGACTTTTTTCTTATTTCAGGATTTTTCTTTTGTGATCCTTTCTTTTTATTCTTTTGTTCCCTAATTTTTGTCTGGATTGATTCTTTTTTTGAATTTTTCCGATTTTGAAGTTCAGCGGGATGCCCTAAGTTTTGCCTAAGTCACTTGCTTTCAAGTTTTTTTTTACTTAGTGGGCTTTCTTTCTTTTTTTCCTTTTCTTTTTGTCTTTGAAACAAGTCGAGTGACACTGGTTATCTTGATTTCTCCGAAAGGGTTATGATTGTCTCACTCCTGGTTGGTGAGGTATAACCATTGTGGTTGTCGAGGTACGACCTCTTGAGAGGGATATGATGTGATTGTCCTTGAATGGGGATACTCCTCTATGTAATTTGAATGCTCGGTCAAATTAACTGATGACTACTCTGCCCCAGGTTAAGATGTAAGGGTTTGAAAGTCCGAAGGAAATTCCTACTTATAGGCTCAAAGTGGCTAACTAGGGACTAACTCCTTATCTCTCTGGTGTTTAGGGGATTTGAAACAATGTTTGTACATCATCAGCAGGATTTTATCCAAAAGCGTACGATTAGCAATTATAGGTATTCAGTTTTCGTCATCCTCCCTCCAATCTTTGCTAAAACAACAATGATAAAGTGAAGTGAATAAGAAGTATATATGTTTGTGCTTTGCAATAAAAGATAAAAATGAGCAAGTGTGATATGATTAGTTCAGAAAATGCATAATCACTTCATTAATATAACCATTCAAAGCAACAATGTTTAAAGATAGGTAACAATTAACAGGAAAGAAACTACAAATGCAAATGATAAAGGTGCTCAAGGATTGCCAATGTTGGTGACGTCTGCCTGTCTAGACCACTGGCTTTAGCAGATGACCCTTGAAGTCTTCGAGCTCAAACAAATGAGAGGTTGACATGCACAACCAAATTTCCTTCTGGAAAAGATATGTACCCATTGTCAATTAACTACTGCACTTTGGTCTGGAAGGCTTTGCAATCTTCAGTCGAGTGCCCCATGGATCCTCTATGATATCCATACTACACATGAGGATTATACTCAGAAGGGTAAGGTTCTGGCACAAGCTTAAAAGTCTTGGGATCCACAAATGAGTTTTGAATCAGATGTGGCAGGAGTTAGTTGTATGACATAGGAATTGGATAAAGAGGAGTATTCCTTCTTTCCAAGTTGTTACGAGGCCTATTCTGATTTTGGCGCTGATTCTGACACTGATTCTGATAACCTCGGCCATGGGCTCATTGATTTGCATGAGAAGCGACCCAAGGTTTCTGATATGGTGCCCGTGACACTGGAAATAATGACAGCTGGGAAGATGAAGAACCAAAAGATTTCACTGGTTCACCCTGAGGATGCTCAACATCTGTCATGAGTGCATTGATTTCATCCTCTTCTTCCCCTTGGGAGTTACTGAAGGATTCAGTTTCACTGGCCTGACTGCTTAAGATATCCTGAATTTTTCCACTTTTTAGGCCGCTCTCAATGAGTTCTCTTGCTATTACTAGGTCAGAGAAGTTTGATGTCCCACCGCTGATCAATTTATCTAGGTACAAACCTTGCAAAGTATCTATGAATAGGTCAACCAATTCTCTGTCTAGAAGTGGTGGTTGCACTCTGGAAGCCAATTCTCTCCATATTTGAGCATACCCTCTAAAGGATTCATTGTTCTCTTGAGACAAGCTTTGCAACTGCAAGCAGCTGGGAGCCATATCAAGATTGTATTCATACTGCTTCAAAAAAGCTTTAGCTAAGTCCAACCATGATCGGATCAGACCACTCTCTAACTGCATGTACCAACTTAACGATGCCCCACTCAAACTGTTCTGAAAATAATGGATCATTAGCTTACCTTTGTAAACAAATGAGGTCATTCTTCTGCGAAACATCACCAAATGTTGCCTCGGGCAACTATCCACCTTATACTTCTCAAACCACGACGCTTTGAAATTTGGAGGTAATACTAGGCCAGGTACCAGGCACATGTCTGAAGCGTCGAGACCAAAAGTATCCTGAACTTCCAAGACTTTGAGTTTCTCTTCTAACACATGAAATCATTCAACAAACTTAAGAGCTCTCGGGTCCTTAGTCTTCATCATTGGGACCTCCCTTCGAGAATTTGACACAGAGAAAACAACACCATGATAATCTATAATATCAGGAGAAGAGGAATGTCCACCTTGGACAACAAACTGTTCATGTAAATCCTGATTCAACAAAGAGCTACACAAACTAAGCTTGTGTAATGTTGTTCACTTATGGAGAATCTTCATCAGGCAGAAAACCATACAAAGGGTTAGTCGTCACAGTAAAACCCGGTGGTGGGTCAATATTCTGGAGATTGTTCCCTAACATAGCTACCAACAACTCCCAACTTGACTTAATTTCTTGACACTGCTTGATCCTGCTTCAAACACTTTGTCATCTTTCAACAGTCACCACTTATTCAGAACAAGCACCGGGGAACCAAATAGCTGGACATGAGCAAAGGTGGAATGAGAGTTCTGGATGGCTGAAGAATGAAATGCAAAATGATGCAGAGATGTTTATGCTATGCAATGCAAAAGACATGGGATCAAAGCCTCCATAAATTTTTAGTAACTATTGGGATGTTGTCTGAATAAGCTCATAAGTCTACTCTAAAGGAAATACCGGAATACTAGAATACCAGAGTAATCAGAATACTAAATACCAGGCTGATAAGTTCACACTGATAAGAAAACCAGAAAACCGGGTTGGTTGAAAGTCAAGGTTTCCTGCCAAAACCCATCCCCTCTCACATGTGGGTTCTAGTCTTGGATGACATGACAATCCTAATAGGTTATCAGTATCACGGACTCTCATGTCGAGAAACAATGATAAGTTCACCATTTCTGGTTTGGCATCATCATTAATCAAGGAGGTCTCAACCGACTTCCAAAGAACGATCTCCAAAGTCATAAGCTCTCTAAGTCAACACCCTATCATATGCACCAAACGTACAAGAAAGAACACCTCCGAAGAAAACATCTTCTGGATGTGAATTTTGTGTGAACTTTGCATAGTCAGATGCCACGCAAGTCCCCACTACTCTCCACTCTAATCCTAAGTGTGTACTCAAGCCTGGGTAGTGGGATTATCTCTCATGGAACAACTCACCCAACATAACATTAACAGCAACTTAATAGGATAATAATAATCATATGCAACAGTAAAATGAAAATGCAATAATATACAACAGTAAATGTACAACAGATACAACATACATATGCACAAAAATAAGCACCCAATGAAACAAAATAGACAAGCGCAAGGATTGACTCGCATAGGGAACCAGGGTCCCCAACAGAGTCTCCAAATGTGCAACTGCGAAAAAACAACTGGCAGAGACAAATAGAAGAGTTTCCACCAAACATTATTTATCCCAAAGGAGGTAAAGGAAACAATCGAAGAAAACCTGAAAGAAAGGAGAAGACAAGGTCATCACAACCAAATCTTGGGTTTGGGAGCCAGTTACACAAGGGGAATGTATTAGCACCCCCTCATGTCCGTTGTACTCAATGGGGTTCATGTTTGTTATTTAATCAAAGGGAGATTTATCTGAAAGCTACTATTAAACGGAAACGGGAAAGGGAAAAGAAAAAGGAGACTCGATAGGACATCATCGCCCCATGCCTATGTATTTCCTCGTCCAACGGGAAAGTCAGAGTCGACGTAGTTCGGAAAACTACAGTTGGAGGGGAGAAGGTTGCTCGCCAAGACATCTTCATCTTGTGCCTACGTATCCTCGTCTGGTATGAGAAATTAGAGCAAACACAGTTTGGAAAACTACAGAAAAAAGGAAAAGGGTGCTCGCCGAGACTTCACCGTCTTGTGCCTACGTATCCTCATTTGGCATGAGAAATCAGAGCAAACGTAGTTCGGGAAACTACGGAAAAAGGAAAAGGGTGCTCACTAAGACTTTGCCATCTTGTGCCTATATATTCTTATTTGGTATGAGAAATCAGAGCAAACTTAGTTCGGGAAACTACGAAAAAAAGAAAAAGGGTGCTCGCCAAGACTTCACCGTCTTATGCCTATGTATTCTTATCTAGTATGAGAAATCAGAGCAAACGTAGTTCAGCAAACAAATTGTTAAGTGTTTTTTTTAGCGACGTTAAGCTCTCATTCCAGCAGTTAAGGTCGATGCCTGTTTGCGATAGAACGGAAAAACATCGTACTCTTTTCTGAAAATGAGTTTGAAACAACAATCCCGAAGAATAAAAAGGTTTGGAGTTTATTTGTGAGTTTTAATGAAGTGAATTAAATGGTTTGAGTGTGTCGCATATCGCCCCCAGACGGGAGGTACACTAAACAGTCTATATAAGTAAGGTGAGACTCCTCACTCATCATTCCCATATGCTTAAGGCTCGTGGCACACAATGTTCATCATCTTTATTAAGTGTCTTAGAATTTTTTTAAGATGATAAGAGAAAGGATTCAAAGGGGGAAAAGAAAACACCAAGGGAAACTGGATCCTAATGTTATCATACAAAATGGTCCTAAGATTAGGATAAAAGAGAAGTCTACCTAATTTTTATCATGCAAAGGATTGAAAGCCTAATGTCTCTCCTACTCCCACCTTAATCAGAAATTAAGTGGAACTAAGAATCATAAGGGATCATGTAAACAAGCGCAAGTAAGTACCATACTAATCAATTACAAAATAAAACTTAAGTAAATGAAGTTCAAAGAAGAATCATGTCAATCAAGCAAGCACAAAATCAAGGCATCAAGAAGGAGATAACAAGTGACAACAAAACTAAACATGGAAACGATTAACCACAAAATAGAATCAAATGAAAAGAGGAAAATGATAAAAGAAAAGATGAATGATGAGCACAAGATATGAGCAACAGAACAATCAATACAAAAATTGAAATCAAGCTTAAACAAAAAGAATCCAAGTTACAAACTCACACAGTTAAAAGTCATATGAATAATGACAAGTAGAAAATGATGGGAAAGAAATAGTTAACAAAATTAAAATTAAAAATAAATAAAATATAAATGATTAAGATTAAAAACCGTACATATTTAAATTATAACCACAAATTAAAATTAAAAGAAAAGAAACAATTCAAGAATTAATAATAAAACATTTTTGAAGTTTACTAAATATTAATAACTAAACTAACTAATATAATAGTTACTATTAATATTAAAATAATTAATTAAAATATCTTAAAGAAAAATTAAAAATTGAAATAAAAAATCAAAATAAGAGTTAATTGATCAATTCAAAGAAAAGAAAAAAAACACACAAAAAGAGAGTGTGCATAATTGATAGGGAGTGTGAGCAAAATAAATGAGAATGGGCTTAAGCCCAAATCAACCTATCCCAAGATAAATAATAAAAAGAAAAAAATTAATGAAAAACACAAAATCTGATATCCAACATGAAAAAAAGTGCAAAACCCTTTTTTCTATTCTCCTCCCTCATGCATATCACCGCCGAAATTGTATCTCCAACTGGTGGCTCCTCCTCCCTCGCACGGCTGCTCCGAATCCATGACCCCAAAAGAGAAACACGTTTATCCATCTTCAAACTCATTCATCTCCAAATTTCCTCATCACAAAATCGTGCCTCATCTCTTTCAATATTCTCCCTCTGTTCTCGCGGCGGATTGTTGTGTGGTGTTTGATTTTTTTTGTTATTGTTGTTTTTCGACCAAAGATGGAGGTGAAGAAAACGCTCGATGATGAAGAATGAAGCTGAAAGTGGTATGGCTCAAAGTATAGGTTCACTTCTTCTATTTTGTTCTGTTCTAGTTTTTTGGTTCGAAAATTGGTGAATTTAGTGTCTAATATAAAGGTTGGTGTTTGGTGGATTTTGTGAGATTTTTGTGGGTTGTAATGTGGTGCTGCAGAGCAAGCCGAGGATGGAAGAAGACTTGGTCAACTGAACATGGCAATGATAAGGTGTTTGGTTCGGTTCATGTTTGGAGAAAGGTTTTGGTTTTCTGTGGAGAGGTTGTTATCGTGCGGTTTGTGGTGCGTAATGGCGATGAAGGTGATGAAGGTGGTGGGTGGTTTTTTGTTTCTCTCTTTTTTTTACAGAGGTTTTTCTTTGTTTTTGTTATGTTTTTTCACTCTCTTCTTTCAATTGCCCTCATCCCCTATTTTATTAAATCAAACCACAAACTTATGGATTAAGTATTGTGGTACCATTTTCTTGCAGTGTACGGGTCATGTAATGCAGTTTGTGAGAAGTGGCATGCGAGAGGTGTGATGCGGCTTGGATGACTTGCTTTTGTTTGTACGGTTTATCTTAGCAGGTTATGTCGCATGGTCCTTGTGTAGCTAATTTGGTCCGGAGTGGAATGTTGTCTAGCGTTGTGTGGAAGGCAGGTAATGGTAGTAGAATTTGCAAAGTGTGTTGGCTAGTTGAAGGTAGTAGTAGTGGCTATTAGTGTAGCTCGTACAGTTGTAATAGCAAGCTATGTGGCTTACTGTATATTTCAATTTGTGGTGCAGTATGCGACATAGGCTTGGAAACCTTATTTTGGTTTTGGGCTTTGTTTGCTTTTTTTTTTGGATTTTGGTTTGATGGACTTTATAACAAAAATGTGAATTGGGCTTTTATCTTCTTCTTTTTGTTTGCAATTTTTGGAAATGGGCTTATGAAAAAAATGATTTTTATGACCTCACTTGGATATGGACTTGAGAATTGATTCTTTTATTAGAAAAATGGAATTTGAAATTAGAAATATGGAAATAAAGGGAAATGGATATTTGAAAATTTAATTGAATATTAGAAAGTGGGTAATGGATAAAGAATGTATATCTAAATTATAAAATATGGATAATGAATGGCTAAAATGGAATTAGATGAGAAAACGGTTGTTGAGTAAAATTCGGAATGAACTTGATAAACCTTCCGCCGATATTTCCATTGACGCACACCTTGACTGAATTTAATCCAAAAAGAAACCAAACTTCAAACTTTTCCAACAACTTCTGACTACAAATGAATGAACCCACTTCTGAGTCACTGAACAACTTGCAATAGAAACAACAACCATCTGAATGAGCTAGCCTCTGAATCTCTAATCAAGATAATCCTGAATAACTCTGAATTTGTCTGAATAAATCTCCAGGAAAATAAATTCATAGAGGGGGATAATATGTACTAATGGATCATGATAAACCTGATCTTCTAGACCAAACTCTTTCGAAACCAATATTTGATAACCTGATAACCTCTACACATAAAAAATTGGCCTTGAATACACGTTGCTTGAGAGATAGCCACTGATGCAGGTAACTTGAAACAGAAGAAAGCTCTTGACGGTTTAATAAAGAATAGGTCAAACTTCTGCCTAATCCTGATCATGACTAAACAACCACACTTGACTTAGAACTATGTCATCTTCCCTGATAAACCTGAGCTCCTATCCATGATGAGAGGAAAATCTTAACCTTGAGCATAAGCTTGCCAATAAATTTGAACCAAGGAAGGGATGAAGCCCTAGGCCCTTGATGCCTGACAACTCTTGAAGAATGTAAGCTTGATACTTGATGATATGATTTAGAGAAACTCCTGATCCCATGTTTTAGACGACCAATACAAAGTATGATTATGATAATAATGATGCAAATAATATGAAACATAAGCCAAAAGGTTAAGAAAAGATGAGGTAAATTTGGGCTGCTACAGAAAGAAGATGAGATGATGTGGCACTGAGTTGGCAATTTTGGTTGAAATTTAAAATATATATTATTTTGGGTGGATCAATACACGGATGTATTGACCACCCGATTGGTAGCACCTATGCCTTGCCTTGTTCCTCTATCCTAACCTGGGTTCGATCCTTTCTTGGACCACCCTTTTGTGCTATTTTCACTTCATACCTTTTTCTGTTTTATTTTTTAAAATATTTTATTCTTCTCCCATCCTATATTCGAACATGTGCCATAGCTCAGATGGCTAAGTTTTGAATTGTCAACCAACTTGGTCTGAGTTCAAGTCCCACCAAGACTATTTCCTATTTTTTTAATACTTATTTCTTTGTTTTTCTTCACAATTTAAAACTTTCATAACGTCTTCATCCTAAAAGATTTTGAACCCATTGTTTTTTCTAATTGTTCATGAAAACTTCTACTTTGTATTTGTAAAAATAAACTCTCAAAAAAGTTTATTTTTCTTGCAATTATACTTGTTTAAAGTAAGTGGCCGTTTTAGGGCTTTTAAGGCCTCCCTTGAATTACTTTGATTGGTTCCTTGCTTTTCTTTGTCCATAATAACTTGTATGAATATCATACACCTTGTATAGACCTTATGGGATATTGTGAACTTGTAAATCTTTGTTTTAACTTGAGTTTGATACATTTTTGGTGTATGTTTACATATTAAAGTGTGTGTTAAAATTTTAATCATGCCATGAGATTTTTGCTTGGTCTTTTGTCCTTGATATGTGATCTTATCCCATGTTTATTTGACCTTGATATATATGTGTTCTCTTGTATGGATTATACCATGGTTATGTGTTCTTAAACACTTGATTTTTTTTCTTAATATGCCTTTGTCTACATGCTTGTATGTCTAAACCTTTGTGATGTTTCCATCTTGTTTAAGACCATGTTTGAATTCATAACATGAATGTTTGGTTGTTACCTACTTGTACTAAACATGTTCAACTTGTATCCATGATTGAATGTTCAAGTAATGTCTTAAATTGTTCATAAGACTACATGATGTTTAACTATACCATGTTATCTATATGCATGCTCACATGTCATCCTTTATGTGCTTGCATCCTCCATCCACATGTTATTGTTATGAACATGTCTCCCTTCTCAAGTATGCTTTGGTTGTTAACTCTACTTGTCTTGAACATCTTAAATTGTATTCATGATTAAGTGGTGTTTAACTTAAACCATGTCTCAATATGATTTTGTGGCTTGTATATGCCATGTTTGAACCATGTTTTAATCCATTAATGTTGATTGACCTTACTCATGTTTGATATACATATCCATGCTTTGTTGAACTCTTGAACCTCTATATATGTTAAGTAATATTTTGACTTATACATGTTTGTTTTGAACCATGAATGATACCATGTTAAGTGATGTCTTGACTTATGCATATTTTACTTCATCTTATCCATGTTTAAGTGTTGTTACAATTTATCCATGTTAAATTGTATTCATGATTAAGTGTTGTTACAACTTGTCCATACTTGTCTTGTATTCATGATTAAGTGGTGTTAGTAAACCCTAATCCATGCTTGCCCTAGTTGTGTACTTGAACTTGTCATCCATGATACCATGTTGATATTGTTATATCCATGATTGATTTGAATTCTTGGTTACATCCATAATGCTTTAGTCTTGTTAGAACTATACCTCATGTATGTTTAGGTGTTGTAACATCTTTTTCCTGTATGTACTTGTTAGAACAAGATTTAGTTTTGCATCTGTATCTCTAAGTTTTAATGATAACAAGTTAGTATTTGTGTGAGAAAAACTTTGGTACCATAACGGTTTGTTATTGTGTATCTTTAGTAAACATCTTTGATTATGAATCTTGAACATGGAACGTTACAAGTTTCTAAATATATTGATCTAAATTGTTTCTTCTCAAACTCACGGATGAGAAACTTCTAAGGAAACTGTATGTTGTTGCTGCAATGTTCTCTTGGCTTTTTGCTTCTGACGTGTGACTATGATCAATTCACTTCTGAAGACTACTCAAGATTTCGAAGATTAAAAGCTGAAGGTTATACAACTCTGAAGAATCTCAAGTCAGATATTGATGTATTAAGCTTTTGATTGATGACTGAAGTTTCTGAACTTAAGCTTCCGAAGATTAAACGCTGAAGGTTCTAAAAACTCTGAAGAATCTCAAGTCATATATTGATGTGATCAAGCTTCTGATTGATGATTGAAGTTTTTAAACTCAAGCAAAATCAACACTTCTAACTCATACTTCAAACAACATTTTATCTAGAAGCCACTGAAGAATAGAAGATAAGAACGAGTTTATAAGTGAGAAAAATAGTACATAGTACAAACCAATATTCCTTCCACTAAGCGGGTTATATGGAGTAAGGAAATTGAGGTAGTACGATTCTTGTCCCCTCCGTATTAAATTGTTACTCAAGTCGCCAGCTCATTCATGAAGAATACCAGATCTTCCCTCCAACGAATCTTTTTTATTGGCTATATAAAGATTTGAAGACTTGAAGAAACTACACATAACTTGTGCTGAAATTTTCTTTGAGTGTATTGTGTTTTAAACTTGTTTATACCTTCTTATATAGAAGCAATCTTTGTAAACACAACCTTGTAATCAACCTGTTGTTTGTATTTCCTTAAGGGACTAGTTAAGTCAGAATCCTTGAGAAGACATAGATTGTGTGTCTTTGTGGTTTATTAGTCACCAGCAATTGTTAGCGCAGTTGTAATCAGTTGATTATAGTGGATTAAGTCCTTGGGTATAAGGCGAAATCACCTTGGTGGGTGGACTGGATTAACTTTGAGATTTTCAAGTGAACCAGTATAAAAATTGAAGCGTATTTCTCTTTGTTATTGAATAGTTGTGGTTTTTATTGTGTGAGTAAAAAGCTTTCATTTTTGAAAACCCCGATTCAAACCCCCCATTTCTTGTGTTTTTCTCACCTTCAATTGGCATCAGAGCTCCGGCTCTGATTGTGATAAAAGTTTATCAAACACTTAACCGTGTGCAGTACCGATCCAGTGTGTGTGCGAGAAACAATGGCGGCTGCTGCTATTCCAGTAGAAAAAGATCATTACAGTTCCAAACCACCAGTATTTGATGGTGACAAGTTTGACTATTGGAAATATATAATCAAAAGTTTCTTTCTTAGCTATGATGTACATCTTTGGGATCTTGTTGTTGATGGCTACAGTCATCCTGTTAATGCTTCAGGAGAAAAATTGTCAAGAAGTGCTATGACTGATCAATAAAAGAAAGATTATAAGAATCATCACAAGGCAAGAACTATACTTATAAATGCTATATATTATACTGAGTATGAGAAGATAACAAACAGAGATATTGCCAAGTCCATTTTTGATTCTCTAAGAATGACTCATGAAGGAAACACTCAAGTTAAGGAGACAGATGTGTTTGCTTTAATCCAAAATAATGAGGCATTCAGAATGGAGGATGAGGAAGCAGTTAAAACTATGTTTTCAAGGTTTCAAATGCTATTTGTGAGACTTAAGGTTTTGGACAAAGGATACTCAACTGCTGACCATGTCAAAAAGATCATCAGAAGCCTTCCGAAGAAGTGGAAACCTATGGTAACTGCATTGAAACTATCTAAAGATCTGAACAGTATCAGTCTTGAAGAACTTGTTAGTTCTTTTAGAATTCATGAGATAGAGCTTGAGGGAGATGAACCTCAAAGGAAAGGAAATTCTATTTCTTTGAAATCCAACTTTGAAAATTCAAGGGCTTATTAAGCCGAGGAAATCTCAGAAGATGATGATGAACTTTCATTAATTTCCAGAAGGGTCAACAGACTTTGGAAGAACAGACAAAATGGTCAAGGAAAGTTCAAAGGAGCTAGAAGGACTGTCGATCATTCTGACTCAACATCAGGACAAAAGAAGTTGAGTTCTGGAAAATAAGTTACTTTCTATGAATGCAAAGAGCTAGGTCATTACAAAAATGAATGTCCAAAGCTCAACAAAGCACAAAAAGAATTATGCCAATGGAAAGAAATGACTCATGGCTACTTGGGACGACTCTGATTCTGAAGAAGAACAATCTAATGTTGCACTAATGGTAACAACCTCTGATGTTGGAGTCTCTGGAAAATCCAAAGACAAAGTATCATCAGCCTCAGAAACAAAATCTGATCATGATTCTAAAGAGGTATTTTCTAATCTCTCTCATCCTAATTTAGAATCATGTATTTCTGAAATACTAGAGAATTATTAAAGTCTTCAAAGCAAATACAAAGACCTTAAACAAGTCCAAGTAATTACTTCTGAAACTTGTGAGAAGCATGAAGAGAATATTTATTTTGTAAATGAAAAAATATTTTCTTTAGAAAGTAAAAACTCTACTTTGAGAAGTCAAATCTCAAAATTAGAAGAAGAAATAGGTCCATATGCTTCCGGTACCAATTGTGTATTTAGATATGATAGAGATTTTCAGTACTTTCTACTAAAAGCATATATAGAAGCAAAATTTATTTCTTAATCTATGGAGTTAGTAGGAATGGAAAGAAAGGTTTAGGTTATATAGATACCTCTAAGATTGATGAAAGTATCGTGGTAAAACCAAATCCTCTCTATAAGCACTTTATACCTGCTTGCACAGAAACCTCCACCAACACAGAAATCTGTTTCTAAGCCCAAATATCATGCACAAATACCACTTGATTATCCTATTGCACATAAACCAAAAGTTGCTAAAAACTCTGGGAAAACTAACAAAAAAGGACCCAGAAAGTAAGTACATAAGGAAAAGATAGTTTATGTTGCAGACATCCTTAGCAGCTCAACTGAGATGCTAATCATGGTACTTGGAGAGTGGTTGCTCGTGACACATGATAGGAAGAAGGTATGTGTTCTAAAGTTTAGAACTTAAGCCTGGAGGCTTCGTTGGTTTTGGAGGAAACCTGAAAGGAAAAATCATTGGCTCTAGAGCTATCAGTTATGGTAAACTTCCATCTATTACTAATGTCCTTCTAGTCGATGGTTTGATGCATAACTTATTGTCTACCAGTCAGCTTAGTGACAATGGTTATGATATCATCTTTAATAAAAAGTCCTATAAGGTTGTCAGTAAAAAAGATGGCTCAATTCTTTTTACCGGAAAGAGGAAAAACAACATTTACAAGATTAGACTTTTTGATCTTTGTGAATAGAATGTCAAATGCTTAGTTTCTTTTAATGAAGAGCAATGGGTAGGGTATAGACGTTTGGGCCATGTTAGCATGAGGATGATTTCTTAGCTAAGTAATCTTGAACTTGTCAAAGGCTTACCAAACCAGAAGTTTGCTTCAGATGCTCTTTGTGAAGCATGTCAGAAAGGAAAGTTATCTAAAACTTCTTTCAAAAGAAAAAATGTTGTTTCCACCTCTAGACCGATAGAACTTCTACACATTGATTTGTTTGGACCAGTGAAAACTGCTTCAATCAGTGGAAATAAGTATGGATTAATTATAGTTGATGACTATAGTAATTGGACATGGGTAAAGTTCTTGAAACACAAGAATGAGTCGTTTGCTCTCTACCTTTTGCTCTCAAGTGAAAACAAAGAAGAATTGCAAAATAGTCAAAGTCAGAAGTGATCATGTTGGAGAATTTGAGAACAGATACTTTGGGGATCTTTTTGATTCTCATGGCATTTCCCATGTTTTCTCTTGTTCTAAAAGTCCACAGCAAAATGGAGTTGTAGAAAGAAAGAATAGGACTTTGCAAGAAAGGATTCATACCGTGATCCAAGAAATTGATATGGAAAAGCATTTCTGGGAAGAGGAAGTAAACACAACATGTTACATTCATAATAGGGTTTCTATTAGACCTATTCTGGATAAGAATCCTTATGAATTATGGAAGAACAGAAATCCCAACATATCTTATTTTCATCTTTTTGGCTGTATATGTTTTATGTTAAATACTAAGGAGAATCTTGGCAAGTTTAATTCTAAGGCTCAAAAGTGTTTGTTGTTAGGATATTCTGAACGCTTAAAAGGCTACAGAATCTATAACACAGAAACACGAATTGTTGAAGAATCAATTCATGTTAGATTCGATGATAAGCTTGGCCGTGAAAAGTCAAAGCTAGTTGAGAAACTTGCAGATTTAGAAATCACCTTCTCAGAACCTAAAGATAAAGACTCTGGAGATAAAGATACAACTGTGGAAACTAAAGACCCATAAACAACTCAATCAAAAACTATTGTTTGTCCATCTCATCGGAAGAAAAGCAAACCAAGAACTTCTCATTCTGAAGAATTGATTCAAGGAGATAAAGATGCACGACTCAAAACCAGAACATCATTCAAACCTTCTGAAGAAACTCTTTTTTTCTTGGTCTCTCTCATCGAATCAACCTCTATAGATGAAGCTCTTCAAGACAACAACTAGATTCTAGCTATGGAAGAAGAACTAAATCAATTTACTAGAAATGATGTTTGGGATCTTGTTTAGAAACCAAAAGGTGTCCACGTCATTGGAACCATATGAGTATTCAAAAACAAGCTCAATGAAAAAGGTGAGGTTGTAAGAGACAAAAAATGACTAGTAGCACAAGGTTATAGTCAGCAAGAAGGAATAGACTATACATAAACCTTTGCACCAGTTGCTAGGTCCGAATTTATTCGTCTCTTAGTTTCTTTTATTGTAAATCATGACATCACTTTATATCTGATGGATGTAAAGAGATCATTCTTAAACAAGTATATTTCTGAAGAAGTGTATGTGCACCAACCTCCTGGTTTTGAAAGTTCTGAAAACCCAGATTTTGTTTTCAAACTTAAAATATCGTTATACGGTCTGAAACAAGCTCCTAGAGCTTGGTATGAAAGGCTAAGTAACTTTCTTTTAGAAAATAACTTTACCAGAGGTAAAGTAGATACAACACTCTTTTGCAAAACCTATAAAAATGACATTTTGGTTGTGCAAATTTACGTTGATGGTATTATATTTGGTTATGCTAATATTTCCTTGTGCAAGGAATTTTCTAAGTTAATGCATGTTGACTTTGAAATGAGCTTGATGGGAGAACTGAAGTTCTTTCTGGGAATTCAAATTAATCAATGAACTGAAGAAACATATATCCATCAAAGCAAATATGCCGAAGAACTTATGAAGAAATTCAACATTTCAGAATGCATGCCAACAAAAACTCCAATGCATACTACATGTATTCTAAAGAAAGAAGAGGTAAGCAGTAAGGTAAAATAGAAGCTATTCAGAGGTATGATTAGAGCTCTCCTTTTTCTAGATAATCTAGACCAGACATCCTCTTCAATGTGTGCCTATGTGCTTGTTTCCAATCAGTTCCTAGAGAAACTCACTTAACAGATGTTAAGAGAATCTTTAAGTATCTGAAAGGTACTTCTAATCTTAGGTTATTTTATAGAAAATCATATGAGTACAAACTGGTAGGCTATTGTGATGCTGACTATACTAGAGATAGAATAGAAAGAAAAAGTACTTCTGGAAGTTATCAATTTATGGGAGGCAATTTGATCTTATGGTCCAGCAAAAGACAATCCACAATTGCTTTATCAACTGCTGAAGCTGAATATATTGCAACTTCCGAATTTAGCACACAAATTCTTTGGATGAAAAATCAGTTAGAAGATTATCATATTTCTGAGAGTAACATTCCTATCTTCTGTGATAATACTTCTGCTATTTGTCTTTCCAAGAATCCTATTTTGCATTCTAGGGCTAAACATATTGAAATAAAAAACCACTTTTTACGTGACTATGTTCAAAAGGGCATTTTTCATTTAAAATTTGTAGATACAGACCACCAATGGGCTGATATTTTCACAAAACCCCTTGTTGAAGATAGATTCGTATTCATTCTGAAAAATTAATTTATAAAATCGTGTCCACAATGAATTGATGAAATTTCAACGTGTCAAGTTACCAGAACTTCTGAAATAAGATTCTGATGAATTTACTTGTTTATTTTATTACGCATTTAGTTCTGGAACATTAGCTTTCTGAAGTAAGGAAGTTTCATGAATTAGAACGTTTCTTTTTAGAAGGAAATCATTTGATTTGTCTTCTGGATTGTGAATAGTTACAACATTAATTGTTGTCTTTTCATCTAAGAACATGTGAACGTTGTTGCAGTGAGAATCGTGATACCAAGATATTGATTAACTTGAATCTTAATTCATTGAATTCACAATTGGACTTTGATTTATCTAAAGGAAAGGTTAAAGAAAGAAAGACCTTTTGCGCAATGTAACAACAACACTAAGAGATTCGGGGATCAGGGGTTGGTTATGCCTAGGGTAGGTATTTCACATCCTAGACATCTGTAGTACTCTACAGGAACCTTTTATATGTTGTATGTTATGCTTTTTAAATGTTTGCTATGGCTTGGGATAGGGTATAAGGTAAAGGTAAAGACCTAAAGATAGTTTCTAAGTTTTCTCGCAAAGATATCGCATCCTCTGCCTACATATCCTAACTAGGATAGAATCAGAGCAACCGCATTTCACCTTACTAGGTAAGAAGAACACTTGATTATGATCAAGGTTCAAAGGGGAACAAACATGACAATTCTTGTGTAGAGTTTAACAAAACTCTCTATTCTAAATTGTACACTCAAGGGAAATTGACTTTCAAAAAAGCCAAGGGGGAAGGTAAGCAATCATCACCATGATTCTTACATAGAGTTAACAAACTCTATCTTAAAGTTCTAGTTGAGGAGTACTCCTAACAAGGGGTAGGTCTTTTAGACTTAGAGCAAAGCCTAATGGCTATGGGTTCTAACTTAACTAAGTTAGGGTTCAAAATGACTTATCAAAGTCAAAGAGGGGGTAATGAGCTACCTATGACCCAAGGGTCAATAGAGGGACTTTCCTTTGGAAGGGAAGAGATGAGGCAACTTGGATGAGAACTAAAGAGTTCCATCCTTTTGGGAAATAACTTAACAAAGCATAAACATTCAAACATGATGAATACAAGAGATATGGTTACAAACAAGAACATGCAAACATATGACAATATCAAGCAAAAAATTATGGGAAAGGCAAATGGTTACCACCAATGTATACATAAATACATTACAATATCTAAAGATAGGCTCTCACAAAACTCAATATAAGAGGTGAAAACCAATGACATATCTTGACAAAGATGAGGGTATATCTCAACAAAGATGAAAGTGTATCTTAACAAAGATGAGGTAACATTTGATAAACAAATGCAAACAAGTTACAACTTGAGGTGAGCATATTATAGGTCAGAGGATGTCATATGTAACCACATAGGAGCAAACATCATACATTTGATGACAATCAAGTATAAGCAATCAAACAATATCACAACAATACAAGTAAGAAGTTTAGCACTTCAATGGGGACAATCATAACTTTAAAGATGCACTATTTAAATGCTTACAAACAAAAGTGGAAGTTCACACTCAAGAACACAAGAGAGCTAACAAGCCAAGTTCATATCAACCTCAAATTAAACTCAAAGAGAATGAAATCAAAGTTTTTAAATGAAGAATGAAAGATAGGAAGGTGACAACCCTAAAAAGGCACACTACTCCTTTACAATGCAAAGTGTTTATAAAATATGATTTTTAGAATTCTTTAAATATTATATGAAAATATACAATAATACAAGAAGTTAGCAAAAAGAACCATTTAAAAATGATTAAAATTAAAGTTGTGTTAATTTGAAATTTAAATAAAAATCAAATAAAATTAATGATTAAAAAGAGAGAAATGTCTCATCCAAGGCTTGAACTCAAGACCTTGAGAATCATAGACTAAAACTTAGCCAGCTCTACTACTAAATGCGTGTGAACATTACATGGAAATGGAAAGACAAATGTTAAAAAAGCTGAAAATCAAGAAAATGC
Source organism: Lathyrus sativus (assembly GCA_963859935.3). NCBI lineage: Eukaryota > Viridiplantae > Streptophyta > Magnoliopsida > Fabales > Fabaceae > Lathyrus > Lathyrus sativus. Next base: position 299,562,945 of record OZ012738.1, on the reverse strand, counting down.
CCAAAAAATGCCCTCGCTAAGGGTCGAACTCGGGACACAAGGCACTATAAGATACATGAACGCAAGGCAATAACCACTGGGGTGGTAATACATCCAATGTATCAAGCCACCCCAGTTGAAATTATACCTAAAAAGGCTAATTTTGGGCAAGGCTACAAAGCAAGATGAGGCAAGTATGTCACAAACGATTTCACTCTAAAATCCTCAAATCTCAACCAATTTTAGTTAAACAAAAGTCAAACTCACTTGAAATTTCATAAGGATTACAAAAGTATCAATCAAAACTCCAAATAAAGCACACACACTGAGATTCGAAGGAACATGCATAATTAAGTTTAAAAATGAATTTTGGAAAACATAGCTTTAACCAGATGCAAACAGTCTAAATTCTAGATATGTACAAGTTTCAAATATGCACTAGATTAAGTTCCAATAAAAATATAGACCAAAAGACATTGTGATAAGAATTTGAGACATGTGTTGCTAAAGAACATGATTTGAACAACCAAGAAAGAATGGTCAATCTTAAATAAATACAAATCAAATAAGAGCTAATGCACCACATGTTATCATCATCCATGAATATGTAAACCAAACTTGCTTGATAAAAGAACTAAGATTGGGAGGGCTGTCCAGGTCATGACAGTAGACTTTAAATTAGGAAAAGCAATAATGTATTGACACAGGTAATCCAACATGATGACAACTAACAGTTCAACTCAAGAGCAGCCTCTCATTCATGACTCACAAGACACAAATGAAATATATGGTGAAGATGCATACATGCTTAACACAATTGACAACACACAACAAAATGGATTTTAAGGCCAAGAATTTTAACAGATATCTGTCAAAGTAACATCTAAAGTCAGAGCTCAAACTGAACTCCCCCTGGAAGCATCCATGATATGACCCTAAACCAAATAAACTAAAAAAACAACTGGCATTCTAAGAAGAATAGAGGTTATTGACAAACCTCTAAAGGAAATGGCCAAGAAGTACAATTATTAAAAACACTAAATCCAACAGCCATAACTTTACAAAAGCAAGCAAACACTTTCAACAATATAAATCAAACAGTCTTACTTGAAACAGAAGCAAATGATAAAACTTGGCATAACAATTAGACAGAGGCAATAGCAACATATTAGACATAACTATGCAAAACATTCAAACTGCAGTCCTACACAACACTCTAATTCAAACATGTAGAACAAATACTGGAAGCAACAAGGTATTCACATTCCAATCCTCATACCTCAAGTGAATATCCTTACTATGACCAAATTATACCTACACAACACTAAATATCAAACTTTATACAACATGGCAATGTTGATCATCATATGCTTCAGCAGTACCTAAGTGAATCATTTCACCATAACCATTTAAGAACAAAATTCAAGTTTCACTAATGATAGTGACAACTTGATTATTACAAATGCCAAACAATCAAACACCAAATCTTTATGACAGTTACCACTTCAAAAAAACAAACCACCAAACATAGCAATGTTCAAGATCAAACAATTAACCTAGACCTCTTCATGTTGACAGATTTTAAAAGTTCAAAAAATAGTTTTAGTGTCAATGAGTATAAATTCAACATAACCATGTTAAACCTAAACTCACCATATACTTCAACAACCTACCCTCATAAAAGTAACAAAATACACACCTTATCCTAATGATAGTCTAATAGCTAATGCACATGAGTTGACAAACTCCACATTCACAACAACTTTGATAGCATAGTTACCATGTCAACATAACAATGTATAATTCCTTCAATAAATCAATTAATAAATACATATATGATGTATAGTGAGAAGATTTAGGATTACATACCTCTTGTAATCTTCCCAAAATAAGCTAGCTGCAAGAATAAGAATTTCCTCCCTCTTTTGAGCAAGTTGGTGAATGTTGCTTCTTCTTGAAGAAACAAAGAAATATTTAAGACAGTTAGACCAAATGAACTTCCATCTGTTGTTTGAGACATTAGACAGTTAATATAACATGAATGGAAGGTGTTTAAAGTGTCACAATGATGGAAATTGATTTATGTAGTGAATTGGTCCATTTCAAGCATGAAAGTCAAACTATGGTGTGTGTGAAGTTGACTTTTTGATTCATGGTTCTTTTGATGAAACTAATGGTGGAAATAGCTTCAAATGGTCATTTTAAGTGTGTGTGGATGGTTCTTAGGGTGGTGGAATGTTTAGAAGTGGAGCTGGTATGAAAATTGCAAAGAGGTCAATTTGGTGGTTTTGTGGTTTTCTTCACTTACAAGAAAAGATGGTGAGAAGGAGAGCTATGTTTTCTCTTGTGTTTTTGAGAGCTCTGGTGTGGTTATATCATGATATGAATTCCCTATTTATAGGCCAAGTGAGGGTTTGGGGAAGATTTGTCCAAGTGGTATTCAATGGTGGTTTTTGTGAAAAGATCTCATGAATCTAGGTGATGGTTGGCTCTGCTAGTTTTGCTTGCTCCCAAGGTGAATAAACCCTTTAAACCAGCTAGCAATGAGCTGTGGGAAATGAATTCAGAGTGAGCAGGTACAAACTCCATGTTGCAGCCCCCTAACTCTCTCTCTCTCTCTCTCTCTCATGTGTACCTTTTGTACTTTCTTTCATTAAAGTAATGGATCTTGGCTAGAACTTTGGACTTGCTTGGATTCCCTTTTTATTTAGTTCAATATTCCCTCTAACACATCATATCAGATGTCATTCCATGGTTAGAAATGAAGTACATGGTTGGAAATCAAGTCTTTCTTGAGTTTTGACATGGTGACCATCAAGTGTTTGGGGCCAACTTGTCCAATTCAAAACTCTCAGCTCACAAGGGCTATGGAAGAGTTCTTGTACTTTTTGGAAATCCCTCATTGAGCTCTACAACTTTCATGTTTACTGAATTTTCAAATTCCAAGTGGAACTAGGTCAAAAAACCACTCAAAGTTGGCTGAAAACATGTCTAAAAATGCCAAAAACATAGAATTTTACCAAGTCTTTTCTCCCTCTTGTGATGATTTTGACTATAACTCCAAATCTATGATTTTGTTTCCCATAGGTCAGCTTTACACTTTTGTAGGGCTTTCCAAGACCTTTCCAGCAAGCTTTGAACAACCTCATTTGGATGTGTGGTTAGGAAGTTATGGTCTTGCCCCTTTCAAAACCCTAATTCCCGACTTTTTTGATTACTCATCAATCCTTGATCCAATGGTCATGAAACTTCATGGATAGGTGTAATATATTATTAGGAACATATTTGCTTCAAACTTTGGTGTCAAATTCCTTATGGTCAAAGAGTTGACCCTTCAGTCAAACGAACCGATCGATCGATAACCACCGGATCGACTGTTGATATTCTGGGTCGTCTTGAAACTTCTTAGATGGAATTCACTAAGCCATATGAGCTTCATGGAACAAATCAAAAGTCAAACCACAATTGACTTTTCCTAATCAGAAACCCTAATCGGGGGTCCTGAACTACACTGTTCTTGATCTTTGGGTGACAACCTCAAATTGGATTCATACTTGATCCAATTTGGCATCTTGGATGGAGAATAAATCCAAGACATTGAATGATCAAACCATCGAAACCTCGATTTCTGATTGTATGGAACCATAATTCACCTGTATCTTGATAAAGACAAACATGAAATAGGTTAAGGTTAGATAATCAAATGAATATGATCCTATAATGATGATGAAGATCTAAGGGCTCAAAATTTGGGGTGCAACAAAGGCTAGTGGTGACAACTGTCCCATTTAATGAACATGCGTAATCATGATTTGACGCATTGGGTTTAGTAACCTACTTGAGAGTAGGTTAAATCTTTACGCCTTCCCCTATAACTGTGCATTTTATGTGTATAATAATGATTAATTATTTTAATTTCTTCTTTTATGCCTATATATAATCACATCATTTACACTTCACACTACACTTACTGTCATACCCTAATTTTAACCCTAAGATCCTACCTTTTGTGCATCATCTTGTGTAATATCTCCAGATCAATCATGCATTACATAACTAATTAGGCCTTTATTACTTTGTGGTGTCTGCTTTTATTTACTGATAAGCTAGGGTTTACTCAAACGGACCCCAAGATTTTGTAGAAGATTCAATGAGAATTAAGGTTTCCATCCCATCAATGCTAAGCATGAGCATGTGAGAACTGGTTAGGGTTTTTTAGGAGTGATTTCCTATTTTTCTTAGATTTTACCTTATGGCTGTTTTTAGTGTGTCCTACACATGACCTTCTCATAGTTCTGCCTTTAAGTGAACTTTTAGCAAACCTTAAGCACTTATTCATTACATGAACCCTTAGTATCTAGGTTGAGACCTTTGTAAGGTAGTTTTCAAGCTTTCAATAGGTCATTAACTCCCTTAGGATGGACTTCCTTTAGAGCCTAACTATTATGGTTTCTTTAGGAGCTTGTGTGAATAATTTCTCTCCCTTGTGTGGCTTCTTTGCTTGGCATTGCCTTGTCCCTTCCACCTCAACAACCTAGGCCTCTTTTGAATCCTTCTAGTGAGAGCCTAGTTCCTCCTGTGGAGGAACTCTGTGCATTCCATGAATAAGTTGAGCCACTGAGAGCCACTCCTTGAATGTGTTGAGATTAATTGAGTGCCTTAGTAAGCTCTTGTGGAGTTTACTTTGCTTCCCATCCTCATCCTCCTCTTTTCTTTCCTAGTCCTATGACAATTAGGATCCTCTTTGTGAGAGCCTAGTTCCTCCTGTGGAGGAACTCTGTGCATTCCATAAAGAGTTGAGCCTTGAGGACTCAAGTACTTTGTACACACTGTCTCCTCCTTGTCCTGCATTCTCAGGATCCTTCCTGTGAGAGCCTAGTTCCTCCTGTGGAGGAACTCTATGCATTCCATAGGAAGTGTGAGTATCTGATGCACACTGAACATGGTGAAATCCCTTTGGTTTTCATTATGTTTCTCCTTTTCCCTTCCCAGTCCCATGACATAGGGATCCCTCTTGTGAGAGCCTAGTTTTTCCTGGGGAAGAACTCTGTGCATTCGATGAGAGGTCTGAGCCTTGAGGACTCTTGTGTTGATACACATTAACCAAACACCTTAGATTGACATCTAGGTTCCACCATTCTCATATGTCCTACATTCTAGGGATCCTTCTTATGAGAGCCTAGTTCTTCCTGTGGAAGAACTTTGTGCATTCCATGAGGAGTTTGAGCCCCAGATGGACTCTTATGTTGAAACACATCAAAACCTGAGGTAGCCTTGGGATGACTTCCTTGTTGCTCATCTGGTTTATCTCTCTCCTGATGGATTGATTTGATTGCCTGCTTGCTATGATGCATTAGGATAGACTTGCATGAGTAGATACTCTTGTTTAGGTGCATGATTGCATTAAAGGTTGAGGTGTGCCTCCCTTTGCTTGATTATTTCTCTGCTTTCCTACTTGCCCTTGCTTGATTGCATTGAAGGTTGAGGTGATCCTCCCTTGCTTGTGTGTTCTTGTTCTCTGTGCATCTATGTTTGCATCCCATGTTTGCATCTAAGGTTGAGGTGATCCTCCCTTGCTTGTATTGCTGCATTACATGCATTTTATCTGCTTGATAGCTTTACTCCTTCAGCTTAATGATTTTTGTTGTTGTTGTTGTTCCCCTTTAACATGTTCCCTTAGGGCTATTAGTTCCTTTGATAAGGATAGTGATGACAGACCTTTAGGATGAATCCATGCATGATAACAGTAGGGTAGATTCCCCTTTCAAACTCAACATTAGGACCATATTGTATGACAACAGTAGGATGCTTGATAATTTCCCCTGTAGAGTCCTTTCTCTTTCTCATCTTCAAACAACAGTAAAACACTTAATAAAGGCAAGTTCGTACTGTACGTTACGAGCCTTAAGCTACTTGGGAAATGATGATTAGGTGGTTGCCTCTCAATTATCTACAGTGTTAGCATATGTCCTTAGGACGATATGCGACGCATTTGCTCCTAAGTCATAGTCTCTAGTGTAGTATGAATTACAAACATTCATAAAAAACACTTCTTCTCGTAAAAGACAAAAAACAAGCATTCAAACCTCTTTTTTTCCCTTGGGGGTCTTAAATCAAGGAAAACCTTTTCTGATGAAAAGAGTACTGTTAAGCTTCGGTTTTACCGCAAACAAGCGTTGTCCCTAACTGCTGGAACTGTAGTTTAACCTTACTCGGGTAAAGAAAATTGAACAAATCTGTGTTCCGTTTTATCCTGAACTATGTTTGCTCTGATCTTTCATACCAGATGAAAGTACGTAGGCGCAAGACGCAATGTCTTGGCGAGCAACCTTCCCCCTTCACCCGTAGTTAGCCGAACTACGTTGACTCTGACTTTTCCATTGCACGAGGGAATACGTAGGCCCAGAGCAGCGATGCTCTATCGAGTCATTTTTCTCCTTTTTTGTTTCTCTTGAGCCAGCCTTGATAGGTAGATAGATAAACAACCCGTCAGATAAACAAACAAGCATGAATCCCATTGAGTACAACGGACGTGAGGGGTGCTAATACCTTCCCCTTGCGTAACCGACTCCTGAACCCAGAGATTTAGTTGCGATGACTGATCTTATCCTTTTCACTAGGTTTTTCCTGATCGTTTCCTTTCCCTCTTTTGGGATAAATAACGATAGATGACGACTCTTCTGTATTTGTCAGCACCTTTTTTCGCAGTAGCGACAGCTGGCGACTCTGCTGGGGACTGACGGTTCCCTATGCGAGTCAATCCTAGTGCTTGTGTGTTTATCTTTTTGGGTTTTGTACATGCTTGTTGTACATTATCTTTACTTTCCCGCATTTTATTTTTCAGCATTATATTATTATTGTTGTGCTGTTGTGGGAGGGGTGCTCTGATGAGTGATAAGCCAGACCCAGGCTTGAGTATATACATATCATTAGAAGTGGATTAGTGGTGAACCTGTATGTTAGGCATGCACTAGTTCCCACAAAATCTGCGCTCATACGAGATTCTTTGAGATGATTTCCATTTCCAGCCTAGTGGGCCGTTGAAAGGATTTCAGATCTAAGGATTGTCGACTCTGAGGACCGATCTTTTGTGATTCAGCTAAGTGAGGCCTCTTCAGGAGAGGATGATGCCAAACCAGAAATTGTGAACGTATCATCATTTCCTGAAAGTATGTGACGCTGATGAACACATAGGATGTCGTACCTTTATCAGTGGTTTAGGTCCATACCTGTGAGTGGGACTGGGTTATGCAGAAAACTTTGACCTTCAGACAACTCGGTTTTCTCTACAGTTTGCATTAGTACTATTGATATCAGAGGTTTCCTTATTATCAGAGCTGTGTTATATTCTCGCCGAAGCAGAATTCTGGCCCTCCAGTCAACAGCACAACCTTCTTGATCTTCTGTTGCATTTTGCATTTGCATTTGCATTTTCATTTTGCATTACATTTAACATGTATCTATGTTGCAGGTGTGCAGTTCCTCCTCGATTCTAGTGATCTTGTTCCTTTTATCTCCGGCATGGAACCCAACTTGAGAAGAACTTTGGCTTACAAATTTCCTACACCAGATATTACCATATTACGGAGTTTGATTTCTTTGGGTGATAGGGAAGTGATGAGGGATTTCAGGAAAACCTATGGGAAGCTGTTAAGTGTTGTGTGCACACCATCTTTGTATGAATTAAATAGTCTCCAGAGTCTGCTATAGTTTTATGATCCTCAGTTGCGGTGCTTCACGTTTCCAAGTTATGTGCTGGCTCTCACATTGGAAGAGTTCTCTGCCTTCTTGGAAGTACCCATCCTTGATCAAGTACCTTTTTATCACACTGACGATGAGCCTAATCTGGATAATATTGCTGCAGCCTTGCATATGGAGGTTTCTGAGTTGAAAGGGAGAACAATCAGGAGAAACGGAGCTCCTGGATTCCCATTGCCTTTTCTGGCTGACAAAGCCCGACACTTTGCCAAAAAGGGTCGCTGGGTGACGTTCAAAGCTATCTTAGCATTATGCATATATGGTATCATGTTGTTCCCCAATATTCCAGACTTTGTGAACGTGGATGCTCTTCGTATTTTTGTCTCAGGGAATCCCATCCCTACCCTACTTGGGGATGTGTATCATTTGGTGCATTATAAGAACGAGAATAGAAGAGGCAAGAGTGTGTCCTGCTGTGCTTCACTATTTTATAGATGGTTTGTCAGCCATTTACCTAAAGTTGGTTCTTTCTTGGAGACGGAAGATACAAAGGAGTGGTCTGAGCGCCTGATGAGTTTGTCTGCCAAAGACATTGTCTGGTTTGATAAAAACCTCCTGGGGATTGAGATCATTTATAGCTGTGGGAACTTTCCTAACGTCCCTCTGGTTGGTAGGAAAGGTTGTATCAATTACAATCTGTCTATCGCCATCAGACAATTTGGATATGCCTTGAGGGGCCCTCCAAAGGACGAGGAGGTACATGAATCTTTGTACCTCATTGGTGCATTGGAAGGGGATGATTTGGCTAGATTTGAACATGCCTGGAACAACACCCACCAGAAAGGGAAGACCTCATTAGGGAAGAGTAATAGTCAAGCTTATGCTCCTTATGTGACCTTGGTTCATAGCAGGGCAGAAAAGGTGATGATGCCCTTTCCATCTGTCAAGCAGGATTGCAATTCAGAGCCTACCATGATTGAAATTCAGAAGTATAATCAGCTTCAGGCTAAGAATGAAGAGCTGAAGAAAGCCAACGAAGAGCTAGAGAAAGAAATTGCTCAACTCCAAAGTGAGAAGAGTGAAGCTGTGTACTCCTGCAAGAAGCAGACCGAGTTGATAAACCATCTGGGTGCCAATTTAACCAAATAGACTGATGCTCGAGAACGTCTGTGGTTGGACTTCAAAGCTGTTAATAGTGTTCTCACCACCAAGAAACAAGACTTGGACAGGGCATATCTAAAGATCTCCGAATTCGAGGCAACGTGGAACGCTACTTTGACTAATCACAAGGAGCTGGAAGAGAAGCTGAAGCAATAAATTTTCAAACTGACAATTCAGCTTGAGGCCCAGCACGAGAAGATTAAAGTTGAAGCATCACTCAGGTGTAACACTGATTTCAAGTTGAAGGAAGCTACATCAAACTTGAGGGATTGCAAACCCAGGGCCGGTTCCAAGAAACGCAAGCTGGAAGATTACTTTGGATAAGAAGCCTGGGAAGACTTTGTTAAAGACATCCAGAGCACCATCAGACAGAGAGATCTGCTTATTCGAGGATTGCTCACCAGGCCGGATCACCCCGATACAAAGGAACTATTAGAAGATTTCCGTGCCCACAGGCGCACTTGATTTCTTTTGTATTTCTTTGTAGCTTTCATTCACTGTTGTATTGTTGACCATCACCAGGCCTGTTGGTTGAGGTCACTCTATTGTCTTTGATTCAGCTGTACTCAGTTGCTCCTGTACGCTTCCTATGTGGGCCCTTTATATATCAAATATTGGTTATCTTCGTGATTGGCTTCTTATTTGTCTCACTGTGGTCCTGGAACTAGAATCGAGGGGGAGCTTCCCCTAATGCATAGATACGTGTCTGCATTTGCATAAGCATCATTTTTGCATAGCAGACACCTTGAGCTTATTTATCTAACCCCTTGTGTCTTTACAATTATGTTTTAGGATTGATTGCAGACCAATTCACCGTTACTTCACCCGAGCTAACCAACTCAGAGTAATGGAGCAAGTTCAAGCTGAAATGCAAGAATTCAGGGAGAGGATGTCCCAGTTCATGGACATCATGCAGGTGGTTGCCAGTGGGCAAGAGCAACTCAGAACTCTCGTGCAGCCCTTGATTGCACGCGTTGACACCAATGGGGTTTTGCATGGAGGTGAAACTACCAACCCTCCTCATGCTGAGACTCCCCGGGCTGACAACTCTGGACCAACTGTGGTCATTCCCAACACTATGGGAAATGGGAACACTGGAATGGGTACTGGCCATGCTGGGGCTGGTAATGGCATCATCGGAGCTGCTAATGGTAACATTGGTACAAGTGGTAACAATGCCGGAGTTAAGGCTAGTAACACCGGAAATTTCCATGGACCTGAAGTTGTGGGTATCGTCCATGGAAATGTTCATCAACCCTGGAATGAGGATCGTCAAGATGGTGCATTCTCTATGAGAGGCGCTGAGGCTGATCTACCTTATAAGGCTCGCCAGAGATTCAAAGCACTTGAGAATAACATGAAGAGCTTCGAGAACCTGAATTCCATGGGTCTCGACATGGCCAACTTGGGGTTGATCCCCGATCTCAAAATACCACCAAAATTCAAAGTGTCAGATTTTGAAAAGTACAAGGGCATAAGTTGTCCTCGTGTCCACTTGAGATCTCATTACAGGAAGATGTCGGCGTACTCTGACGATGAGAAGTTGTTGATGCACTTCTTTCAAGATAGTTTGTCAGGACCTTCGCTGGAATGGTACATGGGCTTGGAGCCTACAAGTGTACGTAGCTGGAAGGATCTTGCTAAAGCTTTCGTAGGACATTACCAGTACAATAGTGACCTGGCTCCCAACTAGGTCCAACGGTAAAATCTGTCACAGAAGAATGGGGAATGCTTTAAGGAATACGCCCAACGGTGGCGTGAGTTAGCAGCCCGAGTACAACCGCCAATGGTTGAACGTGAACTGGTGGATATGTTTGTGGCAACGCTGCCGGGTGTTTATTATGAAAAATTAATTAGCATAATGTCAAGAAGCTTCTCTGACTTAATAATCACTGGTGAACGTGTTGAGAACGAGATTAAGCTGGGATAGATCCAGGCCGATGAAAGTTCCTTAGTTGGAGGAAAGAAAATGTTTGGAGGAAAGAAGAGAGAGGGTGAAGCCAACTCTGTATCCGGTTCCTAAAGGAACAGAAAGCCGACATAGAATCATCAGCAACAGAGGGCCGCTAGTATTACTATCCCTACAGCTCCACAGCAGTAGCAGCAACCGTAGAATCAAAATCAGCATAGAAAATACCCAGTCCGACCACCAATGCCATATTCTCAGCTACTTCAAGCGTTACTGCAATTGCAACTAGTTCAGAAGAGGATGATGGCTTCACTAACCGGACCATCTCCACCTGGTTACGATACAAATGCTCACTGCGAGTTCCATTCTGGGGAACCCGGTCACACCATTGAAGATTGTAAATCCTTCAAGCACAAGGTCTAGGACCTGTTGGACAGCAAAGCGATCAATTTCTCTAATATCGTGCCGAATGTCATTCAGAACCCAATGCCTAACCACGGACAGGTCAGGGTTAATGCAATTGTCGAGGAGGAGGACTTGAATTTGGTGAAGAATGTCAATGATCTAAAGACGCCACTTAGCTTTGTCAAAGCTAAACTTCTAAAGAAGGGTGTATTCCTAGGCTGTGGGGAGTTTTATATTGAATGTGCGAGACATATGGATGGTTGTGATCAGCTGAAGGTAGGGATTCAGGGTCTGATTGACGAAGAGGTCCTACAATTTGATCAGAAGGTTGAGAGCAAATCTGGAGAAGTGATAGCCAACCAAACAGATGAGATTGCTACGATCACCATCCCATATAAAACTGTCACCATTTCTGCTCCCAGGCCGCCCACGATTACTATAACGAAAGCCGATCCCATACCATTTGAAAGTACCAATGATGTCCCATGGAATCATGGGGCAGAGGTTTACTACAATGGGCAGAAGATGGATTTGAAGTACCCACATGTGGAATCTGTGGATAATATGGTCGGATCAGGAGGGATTACTCGCAGTGGAAGAGTATTCTTGCCACCTGAAGTTGCTAGTGACAAAGCAGATAAGGGTAAAAGCAAAGCAGTTGTTGAAGAGACCTCTCAGGAGGTAGAAAAAGACTTGTTGGTGAAAGACGCTAAAGAGTTCATGAGATTAATCAAGAAGAGCGACTACAAGATAGTCGACCACTTGCAGCAGACGCCTTCAAAGATTTCTATACTGAACTTGTTGCTTTGCTCCGAAGCACACCGCAATGCCTTGCTGAAAATCTTGAACGCCACATTGAAGGTGAGAAAAACACTTAGAAGTGGGGTTGAATAAGGTTTTTGAAATAAATATGGCAATAAAAACAACACAGTATTTTTATCCTGGTTCGTTGAACTCAACTAATCCAGTCCACCCTACCAAGGTGATTTTCCTTTCTCAACAAGGACTTAATCCACTATATTCAAATAGATTACAGTGTCAACCACTAAGAACAACTGTCTTAGTCTTCTCAAGAAATCCTGGCTACAACTTGGTCTTCTTAAGGAACCTTTTAAAAATAAATGTAAACTAACAAGTGTTTAAGATGCTTCTAAAAAGCTTTATCACAACTGTGATTTTTACACTTAGTTTAAGAACGAATAAAAACTATTCAGTTTATGAAATAAATTGTATGAGAGCTTGAGAGTAGTTTTCAGTTGATTTCTCAATAATACGTGAATTCGTCAACTTTGAAATGTTGTTGAAGACATCCTTTTATAGAGCAGAAAGTCCAATGCTTGAAGACTATGCGTAACAGAGTAGTTGTAGCCTTTTTGTCTTCTATTGACTTTAGCTTTCCCAGAAGAGGAATGTTCAGACAAATCCCTTTTGTCTGTTTTCCTGTGCCATACATGAATAAGGAAAGAGTCGTTTGGAATAAGCCAACGGATATATCTTTGAATAATATCTTCTTCAACAAGCTTTTGTCTCAAAGTTATCAACATCAGAGTCTTGAAGTGATCAGAGTATGATGGTTTCAAAGTCTTGATGTTATTAGAGTTTTGCAGCCAAAGTGCTTCAGCGTGAATATCAATCAGAGCAGAGTTTGAATAACAAAGCCTCTGTACTTGCAGCGAGCAGTACTTTCAGAGTCTTCTTGAAACAATGCTTGAAACTCTTCATACAATTTCTTCAACTACGCTTCAGAGTCTTCTGCAGCTTCTGCTTCATAGTCTCTTGCAGCTTCTGCTTCAGAGTCTCTTGCAGCTTCTGCTTCAGAGTCTCTTTTGGCAATGCTCAGAGTCTTCTGATGACTTGCTTCTGATGCTTCAGAGCTTTGCGTAGAGTAATGTTCAGATGCATTTTTGCTTCCATAAGAATATTTAATTTAATATCTGAAACAAAAACACTTGAACAAAATTAGAGTATTTATTTTCTAAATACAAAATTTCATTAGAGTTATCATCAAAACATAGAGATAATATTAAACACCAATCTGTGTTCTAACAATCTCCCCCTTTTTGATTATGACAAAAACATAGGAAATTTTGTTCAATAAAAGGATAAATATATAACTCCCCCTGATATAAAGAATCTCCCCCTGAAATGAATACTCTAATAGAAGAAAATACTTCCCTTTTTGCATGAGTATACTTTTCAGGTTAAGAGCCTGGTTAGAATATACTTTCCAGAATCAGAGCTTGATTTACTTTCCAGAATCAGAGCCTGGTTTACTTTTCAGGATCAGAGCCTGGTAATCAGAACCTGGTTTGAATTAAGATCTGGTTTGGGGATTCTCAATGTAACTTCAATGAATTTTGTCAGATGATACGTTATAGTTCTAAAAGACTAAAATTCAATGTTAGTTATAATTCATTATGTCTGAATTCCATTTTAGTAACTGTTTATTTTTGAACGATCATAATTTCTTTTTCTCCCCCTTTTTGTCATAATCAAAAAGAAAACTTTTTAAGACAGAAAAGAAGAACATAGAAAATTAACAGAAAAATAGATAAGGAAACAGTCAACTTCATTGATAAACAGAATCCAGAAAACATTCAGATAAACAACAAGACAACAAAAACAACAAAATTAGCAAACAAGTGCACAAACATAACAGAAAAAGCAACTAAGTTTGGCGAGAAGCTATCATCTTCAGAAGGTCTGTGATCTGAGAAGTAGATTCCTCTTGTCTAGACATCCAAGTCTTAATCTCATCTGTGGTTTGTTCTTGCTTGACCATCCATGTTCTGATCTCTCTGTTGCTTGCTTCTAGTAGAGCAAACTTTTCTTCTAAGTCTGGTCTTTTTGTCTTGATTTCAGAAGAAGCAGGAGCAGATGCAGATGCATGAGCTGGAGCACTATCAATGACCATAGCAGCTGCAGATGCATTATCTTGAATCACAGAAGTAGATGCTTGTTCCACAATCATTAGAGCTGACTGATTAGGCACAAGAGTATCTTCAGCAACAACTGCTTCTGGAGGAGTATCTTCAGACATAGGTTCTTCAGCAGGTGCGTTGTCCAGAGGAAGAACTGGAGATCTACTCATGTCTAGAAGAGTCTGTCTGATAACTTCAGCAAATTTCACCTTTGCATCATCATAGCAAATGTTGTGAAGATTTGAAGCAACAATGTTTAATCTTGAGATAAATCTGTTCCAAGAGGCTTCAGAAGCATCTGAATTCACACTAGACAGGCACTCCTTCTTTACAGAAGATATCCATATGTTCATTTCCTTCTTGAAGCCATCAAATAGCGTGCTAACATCCATTCTAGGTTTTGGTTTTAGGAAGTTTTTTAGAGATGGTGTTTTGGTGGTTTCAGAGGAGGATGGTATGGAAAAGGTTGGGATAATGAACAAAGGATGAGAGAAAGATGGAAAAGATATTTGGCCAGATGATTCAGGGATATCCTGACGTTTTTGATAGAAGTGTTTAAGTTTGAGACCAGAGGGAAGGTCATCAGATGGTAAAGGTTTTAATGAAGCAAAAGAAACAAAACCAGATGATCTTGGTTCATAGCCACAGAGTGAGGGGTGAGTTTATTTCTGGGGGTAAATCAGATTCAGAAGAATCAGATGATTCAGAAGAATGACAAGATGTGGAAGAGATATCAAATAGAGTTGTCAAAGGTTGAATATCAAGAACCTCAAAATCAAATATGAATGATTCAGAAGGTTTAGGTTGTTCTGGTTGAGGAGCAGAGGGAATGGATTGTTCTGGTTGTGGTTCATAAGTTTGTGGTTTTGGTGGGGGAATTTCAGAAGTTTGTTGTGGTGTAGAGGTTTGTTTATCAGAGGGGGGAATAACAGATGGTTGTTTTACATATGGAGTTGGTTGTTGTTGGGGTACAGAAGGAGTTGTTTCAGAAGTTTTCTTTGGTTTAGGTAAAGAAGGAGATGATTGAGATTGTGTTGGTTCAGATGGAATTGGTTCATGAGGAGGAGAAGGTGAAGGTATGGGTTCATGGATAGGGGGATCAGATGTTAGTACCTCTTTGACAATTTGCAAAATTGAATCTAAACTGGCTTCAGGAGGATTAGCTTTTTGCTTCTTGACCCTCTTGGGTTTAACAGAAGCAGCTTCACCAGAAGCTTTCCGCTTCGTTTTTGAAGATCCTTCTTTAGAAACTTTCCTCTTCTTCTTGTGTCTATCTCCATAAAAATCTGGTGCAGGTTCGCCTGCTTTCTGAATCAGATTTGCTGGTAGAGGAGTTCCATCTTTCAGACACGTTGCTATATACTTCAGAATAATTTCCCTTGGTTCCTCAGCATAGAACATAGGAAAATCATCCACTGGTATCCTTCTTTTACTGACCTCTTCAGAGTTTATCTGTCTTGGTGCAGAAGTGAGTTCTTCTACAACCTTCATCCTCTAAAGAATTTTCCCATTCAGAGGTGTGCCTACCATAGAAGCTAATTCTTCCTGCAATCCAGCTTCTATCAGATGCCTAGCCAGACCATTCTCCGTTAGAATGTCTGAAATGAGTCTTCCCGTTGGAATCCAATTCCTTATCTTCTGATGTTTAGTTCTGACCTCTTCCCTTGACTGTTTTACGTGAGTCCATAGATGATTAAAAAGTAGATAAGCAGATCCACTTTTGTGCTCTGACTCTGACAGTACATAAAGTACATCTGATCAGTATTTACATAATCAGGAGAGTTTGAAGACTTCCTGTGATGTATGCAACCCATAAAGATCTTAGCCCAGATCCTGTAGTTTGGCTTCAGATCTTTCACTTTGTTAGAAGCTTCTCCAGATGAGCAAACTTCACTATAAACATCTATCATGTCAACACGTCCAACTGGCAGATTTGTAACACCATCAGTTTCTTCATAACCTATGAGCTTCCTGATCAAATCCTCAGTTCTGATGATTTCCTTACCCAGAACATATGAAACAATGAACTTAGGGCATGTAGTAGCATGAGTCCAAAATTCCTTCACCAAACATGGATAAACTGGTCCCATCAGCCTATCAAAGAATTTTGTCCAGCATTAAGCATCAACAATGGGACGAAGATCAAACCCATTTTCAGCAATTGATTCAAAGTTCACAATAGATTCACACAAAACTTCAAGTTTATCAACTGGTGTGAGTAGGGTTCTAACTGGTTCTTTGAAAGCAATAGCACCCATGTTGCAAGATGAAACAGCAGCCATCGTTGATTGAAGCTGAGCAGAAGTTGATGAAGAAGTAGCCATTGTTGTTCTTGAGAGAGATTTAAGGTTACGAACGGTTTTGGGTTTGGGAGAGAGATGAAAGCAATGAAACAGACAGAAATGCATACAAGAGTGTGAGAGAGTGAAAAGTGTGAGAAGTGAAGTGTTGTGGTATTTATAGAAGAAATTAGGGCACACATAGAGTCACACGTTCAGCACGTTTCCATTAAGCATTTAATAAAAAGAATATAATCATTTCAAGCAATTAATGCTTCTGACAATTTGGGGGGAAAACGAGAAACTCAATATTCAAAAACAGTACCTCAAACGTCATTTCAGTAGTGTGCACTCCACCTTTTCAGATTTAGAGTTTCACGTGTTTGCTTGCATGTGCTTCTGAAACTTCTTTGAGAAATGAAACTTTAGCCAATGTTCAGATCCTCTGAGGCTTGTTAGTTCAGATACACTCAATAAATAAAATAATGAAAAATAAATAAATAGATGTAATACTTCAGAGTTAAAACATTTTCCATCTGAGGAAATTTTCTTCTGATAAACATTTTATTCTGGACAGAAATCCATACTTATATTTTTCAGAATAAATTTAAATCTATCTTCAGCAAGGGGTTTTGTAAAGATATCAGCCCATTGATGGTCTGTATCAACAAAGTTTAAACTGATAATTCCCTTCTGAACATAGTCTCTGATGAAGTGATGTTTATCTCTATATGCTTTGCCTTAGAGTGTAAAATAGGATTTTTAGACAAACATATAGTAGAAGTATTATCACAGAAGATTGAAATGTTACTCTCATGGATCTGATAGTCTTCTAGTTGACTCTTCATCCAGAGCATCTGAGTGCTACAACCAGGAGCAGCAATGTATTCTGCTTCTGTTGTTGAAAGCGCAATAGTGGGTTGCTTCTTGCTGAACCAAGAGATCAGATGACTTCCAAGAAACTGGCTTCCAGAAGTACTTTTTCTTTCAACTCTGTCTTCAGCGTAGTCAGCATCACAAAATCCAACTAATTTATAATCATCAGATCTTCTGTAACACAAACCCACATTATTAGTACCTTTTAGATACCTCAGAATCCTCTTAACAGTTGTTAAGTGAGATTCTCTAGGATCTGATTGGAATCGTGTACACAGACAAACACTGAAGATGATATCAGGTATAGAAGCAGTCAAATACAGAAGAGAACCAATCATACCTCTGTAGAGCTTTTGGTCTACCTTTTTACTTACCTCTTCCTTACCCAGAGTGCTTGTAGGATTCATTGGAGTCTTTGCAGATTTGCTTTCATTCATGTTAAACTTCTTCAAAAGCTCCTTTACATACTTAGTTTGATGTACGTAGGTGCATTCTGGAGTTTGATTAACTTGGATTCCCAAAAAGAATCTGAGTTCTCCCATCATGCTCATCTCAAATTCAGCCTGCATAGATAGAGCAAACTCCTTGCCCAACGTAATATTGGTAGATCCAAATATAATATCATCTATGTAAATTTGACAAATTAACAAGTCTTTCTTAAATGATTTACAGAAGAGAGTTGTATCCATTTTGCCTCTGATAAAGTTCTTTTCTAGAAGAAAATTACTCAGCCTCTCATACCAAACTCTAGGAGCTTGTTTTAAGCCATAGAGTGATTTTTTAAGTTTAAAAACATGTTCTGGAAATTTATCATTTTCAAAGCCAGGAGGTTGATGAACATAAACTTCCTCTTCTATAATACCATTTAAGAAGGCACTCTTAACACCCATTTGATATAGAGTTATGTTATTTTGTGCAGCAAAAGAAATGAGTAGGCGTATAGACTCTAACCTGGCCACAGGAGCATAAGTCTCTGTGTAGTCAATTCCTTCTTGCTGACTATACCCTTGAGCAACTAGCCTTGCTTTGTTTCTTACAACTTCTCCTTGCTCATTCAGTTTGTTTCTGAAGACCCATTTAGTTCCAATAATATTGAATCCTTTTGGTCTTGGAACCAGATCCCAGACGTCATTTCTGGTGAATTGATTTAGCTCTTCTTGCATAGCAAGTATCCACTCATTATCGTTCAGAGCCTCATCCACAGAAGTTGGTTCAATAATAGACACCAACCCAAAAAGTGACGTTCCAGATGATCTGAGGAAAGACCTTGTTCTGATAGGGTCATCCTTCTTTCCAATTATCATATCCTCTGGGCGAGAGGCTTTGATTCTGGATGATGATCCTTTAACATTTGGTTCTTTAGAAATATTCAAATTGTCCATTTGAGCTGCCAATGGAGTTGCATCTGGCGTTGCTTCTGGTTCTTTTACTTGAGCCTTTTCTGCCTCTGAGTCTTTAGAGTTTGTGAGAATGACTTCTCTATCTGCAGAATTATCAAGTTGCTTTGGCTTTTGATTGCCAAGCTTATCATCAAATCTAACATGAATTGATTCCTCCATAATCTGTGTCTCAATATTGTATACTCTGTAGCCTTTAAAGCGTTAAGAATACCCAAGCATGAAACACTTATGTGCATTGCCAATGGTTCCAGAGCTAACTATCCTACCCTTCTAGTTCCCTCCAAACTTGATGTCTCCTTCAGATCTAAGTTCCAGGCTTTGGAACATAGACCTTCTTCCTGTCATGTGACGTGAGCAGCCAGAGTCCAGGTACCAAGATTGGTGTTTTGACTTTGCTGCTAAATATATCTGCAACAGATATTATTTTGTCTTTAGGTACCCAGATCTTTTTGGGTCCTTTAGGGTTAGTTGCCTTAAAGTTTTGTTTGAACTTCTGTCTTCTAACAGTAGGTTTGTTCTGACTAACTTTAGGTTTAAACATAGGAATGTTCTGACCAGAATGTGTGTGTTTAATATCATTAAGATGACCATACTTAAAATGAGTATACAAAGGAGTATGCTTAATGATCAGTTTATCAACAGATGTTGGATTTAAATCCTTCTTAGAAGAAGGTTCATATCCAATACCCTTCCTGTTATTTCTGCTTACACCATAGATCATTGAAGCCATCTTGCTTCTATCTAGGCTTTTTGACAGAAACTTCTGAAAACTATAGTCATATTCTTCTAAAATGTTTTTAAATTTTGAATTAGTTTCAACTTCAGAATCTTGTTGAGCTTTTTCTAATTCATTTTTAATTTTCAAATTGTTTGCTTTGAGCTCAGCAACTTCTGATTTCAGAAGATCATTCTCAGATATAAGATTGTTTTCACGCTTCTTGTACTTGAGCTTAATCTTACTATAGTTTTCCAACATTTCAGATAAACTCCCAATAAGTTCTGCTCTAGAAAGTTCAGAAAATACCTCTTCAGAATCAGATTCTGATTCAAATCCAGATGTTTCTCCATTGTCCTCAATGTCATCCATCAGTTCCATGTTTACACATTCTTCTTCTGAATCTGATGAAGATTCAGATGCATCTGAATCATCCCAGGTTGCCATCAGAACTTTCTTTTTATTATCAGACTTCCTTCTTGGCCTCTCCTTCAGAAGTTTTAGGCATTCATTCTTGTAGTGCCCAGGTTCCTTGCATTCATAACAGACCACCTCTTTCTTTCCAGATCTTCTGTGTCCAAAAGACTCTTTACGTTGATCTGGTTTCCTGAAGTTTCTAAACTTCTTCTGTTTATGCTTCCAGAGTTTATTGATCCTTCTGGATAGCAGGGACAATTCATCTTCTTCTTAAGAAGAAGATTCTTCAGAACTTTCTTCTATAACCTGCAAAGCTTTGGCAGATTTGTTAGACTTTAAAGTAACAGACTTACCTTTCTTCTGAGGTTCGTCTTCTTCTAGTTTAATCTCATGACTCCTCAAGGAGCTGATCAGTTCCTCCAGCGTGATCTTGTTCAGATCCTTTGCAAGCTTCAGAGCAGTGACCATTGGTCTCCATCAGGTTGGCAAACTTCTGATGATCTTCTTGACATGATCAGCAGTGGGGTACGCCTTGTCCAGAACTTTCAAGCCAACTGTGAGAATCTGAAATCTAGAGAACATAACTTCTACAGATTCAGATTCCTCCATTTTGAAGGCTTCATATTTTTGGATCAGCGTCAGAGCCTTGGTCTCCTTTACTTGAGAATTCCCTTCATGAGTCATCTTCAAAGATTCAAACATATCAAATGTAGTATCTCTGTTTGTTATTTTCTCTTACTCAGTATGAGATATTGCTTTTAACAGGTTGTCGTGGTTTCTGAACTCCTTCTTCTGTTGATCAGACATAGATTTTCTGTCAATCTTTTTCCCTTCATCATTGGTAGGATGAATGTAACCATCAGTTACTAAATCCCACAAATCAACATCATAACCTAGAAATAAGCTTTCTATTCTGTCTTTCTAGTAGTCAAACTTCTCACCATCAAATATGGGAGGTTTGGTGCTTATTGTAACACCCCACTTCCCGTATTAAATAAAATATAAATATTATAATAATAATCAGAGTTTTCACCAATTAGTGGGATATCACATCTCCAAATTTTATAAAAATACTTTATTCATTCTTTTCAAAATAATACAGTGGAATTTGTTTCATAAAGTAAAATACATCAAAACATGATACGTCACAGGATTTCAACACGTTTGACATAAAACAATTACAACACCCATATCCCGTGTTACGTATCAGAGCATCCTAGACTCGACGGTCACACCAATATCCAAGCTAGCTAAACACCTGGATTATCTGTACTTCCGAAGAAGCACAGACCACAACAACAACAAAGGGGTGAGAAATAATGATCAGAATATAATGGTAATGTAATACATGTAAATAAGGTAGTAAAACACACCAACACACCAATATTCACCCCCAACAACTCCATATGACGAACCTACTGTTCAAATTACAATATAACATATTATAATGCAAATATGCAACTCAACACCATGCATGCGGTACCGACTCATTGGTTCATTCAATTGAACCTGGATAGATCACTTACGCTCCTCCTGAGACATGATCTATCCCCCACCATTCTCCACAAAGGAGTACGGATGAATCACTTACGCTCCTCCTGAGACATGATTCATCCCACCAAAACACCATGATATGCACACACCAATGCATAACTAATATATTTAGGCACTCAACGTGCACACGATCCTCCTGATCATATCATCATACACCAATGCACATATGTACAGATATAACATACACCAACACCATATAAATCAACCAGATAGTAAACAAGTTCATACTTTAACACCAAGATATAACATATCCCACCACTCGGGGGTACGTGATCCTACTGATCACT
This sequence comes from Lathyrus sativus, assembly GCA_963859935.3. Lineage (NCBI taxonomy): Eukaryota > Viridiplantae > Streptophyta > Magnoliopsida > Fabales > Fabaceae > Lathyrus > Lathyrus sativus. The sequence goes on along the minus strand of OZ012738.1, from coordinate 299,541,344 downwards.
ACATACATATACATCAACTAATTGTCCACCAGTCATTATTACGGGGAACATGCACTATCACCAAGTACACAAGTTAGTTCCCACACTCATCATTCTTACAGTGCATCAAGGCCAAACTGTACCTATCATCTCAACTCAGATCCTCAGTCTATTCTAGTACCAATCTTGCACATTACCGTAACCAATAGGCTTCTAATTCCTATTCCCAAAATCATCACCTACACACTCTATCGATACCTCAAAAGCCATACAAAATTTTCCCTAAAAACTGTAAAACACCCTATATGCCCTATATGCCAAATCATCCCAAAACACCAATTCATTAACATTGACTTATACTCCATCACTATCAATTACTAGTTATCATCAAACACAAACACACCAATAAACATTATACTTACCAATTATCCTATACTTCCTACTCTAGAACCAACATTACGGTACATTACCGACACTTCAGAGTCACTCTGAATCTCACCAAGGTCCTAACCATAGTCATTAACGACACTGTAGGGAAACAACACATAATTTTTCGCAAAGCTATAATCATGGTCATTACCCACCCTACAGTAACAACACAGAATCTCACCAAAACTCTATTTATAGTTACTATCAACACTGCAGTAACAACATATAATTTCACTAACATCACCATAATATATATACACCAAATTCACCAATACCAATCAACAATTCATCAATGTCAAGCATTAATTTATCATCAGCAACAATAATAACAAGCATGCCAATATAAAACTTCATAGATCGGAATTTTCCTACGGGGTTAAGGAATCCCCTCTACCCTATACATGTATATACCATCCCAAATCAAGTTTCTCCCCCCTTACCTTGTTAATTGGTTGATCGATGAAAGAACCCTCCAAGGTTTGGCCAATTCTGATTTTCCCCTGTATCCTTCGTTCTTTGCTCCCTTTTCCGTTCCCTTTTCCGTTCCCTTTTCCGTTCTCTGCTTTCTATCGTTCTTTTTCCACTTTCTCTAACTTCTCACAACGTTTCGTAAAACTACTAATCCCTCACGTTTCTATTTTAATTCTCTAATCCCAATAATAATAATAACTTAATAATAATAATAATAATAATAATAATAATAATAATAATAGTAATAATAATCCTATTATTATCTCACCAAAATAATAATAATGTTAATAACTTAATAAAATAATAATAATAATAATAATAATAATAATAATAATAATAATAATAATAGTAATAATAATCCTATTATTATCTCACCAAAATAATAATAATGTTAATAACTTAATAAAATAATAATAATAATAATAGTAATAATAATCCTATTATTATCTCACCAAAATAATAATAATGTTAATAACTTTAATAAAGTAATAATAATAATAATAGTAATAATAATCCTATTATTATCTCACCAAAATAATAATAATGTTAATAACAATAGTAACTATAATAAATATAATAATAATAATAATAATATTCCCACCAATATCAATATTATACACTATATTATTATATTCACCAAAACACCACCAATAATCCTCCCATATCAGGGACACCCACCAATAATAATATTCATACCGATAATAATAATAATAATAATAATAATAATAATAATAATGATAATAATAATAATAATAATAATAATAATAATAATAATAATACCACCAATATTACTATTAACTATTATATTATTATCTTCACACCACCAATGATCCTTATATATCAAGGATACTCAACAATCACATACCAACACACCCCACCTAAGGGCACACCAACATAAAATAATTAAATTAACACCAAAATGACTACATAAATAAAATGGGTGTTACAACTCTCCCCCACTTTAAGTATTTTCGTCCTCGAAAATTACCTGATGGAACACTTCCGGATACGCTTCCCGCATCCTTCATTCCAACTAACAGGTCACACTGCCTTCTGCAGCACCTCCCCAAGTTACTTTCACCAAAGATATCTCCTCCCTTCGGAGTTGTTTCTCGCTCGTCCAAACGAAATAGCAATGCCTCAACAATCAAATTATTTTCACTTGTACATCATCCACCTGGTTCAATGTACTTTCTCAACTAAGACACATGAAACATATCATGCCAATTCATAGCGACAGCGGGAAAAACGGTCTAACATGTTACTCCTCCCATGCCTCTGCTGCGCCACTCTGATACAAACCAAAGAACACGGTGCAAACTTCTGAGACTTCGAAGCTCGACCAACATCAGTCACCGGCGTGACTCTCCAAACATATCTTTCCTTGGATCCTCTTGATCTTTTCAGCCATTTCCACATAATTTTCAGGTCTGAGCACAACACTCTCACTCGACCCATTCCAACACAGTAGAGTCCTACACTCCCTATTTCACCAAGCCACATATAGTGCCATTCCGACACTAGGATGGTAACCGTTATTATAGGTAACTCAATCAACGGTAATTAATCATCCCACAATCCACCTCGATCCAACACCCAAGCTCTCACCAATTCTCTACAGACTCAATAGTCCTCTCTGACTGACCATCAGTTTGCGGATGGTAAGTCGAACTCAACTTCAACTTAGTACCCGAAGCTTCCTGTAAACCCTTCCAAAATCTCAATATAAACCTCAAATTTCCATCTGACACAATATTCGTCAGTATCTCATCCAACTTCACCACTTTCTCAATATGCATCTCATATATTCTCAACACGGAATAGTTAATCCACTCCTAACAATTCAAATTAAAATTATGTCTTTACAAATTCTTTGGAAATCTCAACACCAATTTCGTGAAAATACTACCTGATTTCCACTCTGGAATATTTAACGACTGCATCAGACTCAACAGTCTCTGATGTTCACTCTTCGAATTCCTACAATTCTAACCAGCATATTCCACCTCAACTACTCCTCCCCTTATCCATGGTCTCCAAAACAATCTACTCAAATTCGGTTACTTCTTCATAGCACTGGGATGGATACTCCATCTACCCCAATGTATTTCTTCACGAGTACTTCTACTCCCCTCAACAACATTTGGTACACATACTCTATCATAACATCTCGTGGTATTATTTCCACAAGCCCGACAATCCACTCCTCGACTCTAATTTATCAACTTCAACTAATTCACTACTCGACCCAGATTTCTGACTTTCTCGGTTCTTCTCAAGGATATCACTAGTCAGATCTTAATAATAAAAGATTAACTCCATAAGAAGTATCCTTACTCACACAACGCATATTATGAAATTTCTCAATCAGTTCTACATTTTTTCACCATCATCTTCGGTAAACACAAACATTTCCAACTCACCGCATCATCTACCACATCCACTTTACCCAAAGGGTAATTACACTCAAAGTCGTAATCCTTCAGAAATCCTAATTATTTCCTCTGCCTCATTTTCAACTTTTTCAAATCAAACAAACACCTTAAACTCTTAAGATCACCAAACATCTCCGATCTCAGTCTGAACTTTCGAAGCCTCCGACTCCGGTACAACCACAATAGCAACCAACTCTAAATCACTGGTCGGATGGTTTCTCTTACACACTTCGAGTTGCCTTTTGCATAACTGAAACTCGCTGAAGTTGTCTTTAGCAAATCCCCTAATTATATCAATAAGCATCACAAACACCACAATTAGTTCTATCGGATTCGGCAGAACTTTCCTTACGGAAGTATATCACCGCTCTTTTTCTAACACTGATAACTCCAGTTCCTTATGCTCAACATAATCCTCTATACTCTTCGAATACCTTAAAATATCATTTATCAACACAACCATTGCCTTATATAAATAATTAAAGAAGATCCCATGCCAAGTGGACAAACAAGTTGTGAGTTATAGCGGGAACACATACCGTACCGCCCGTCCTTGCCACAACATTCAAACACACTTCATCAATAAATAGATTAAATCTATGTCAATACTTCACCATCTCATAGATAATTTCAATAGCTTTCCAACGCTTCGAACCGGGCGTCATTCCGAGTTACGGTTCTCCCGTTACGACAAAAATACCACAACAACATTTTTCTGCTCAGGGCACTTCGCCAGGCGAATCTCGGCGAACATGACAGTCCCGAAATTCTATTTTCGACCGTTACCTGACTTCCGAGTGTCCGATTTCGATTCCGTAAAAAGCTGCGATCTCGAAATTCAACGTATAACCACAATTTCATACTTAGGAGGCTGTCTAACACACTTTCAATCTTTAAATATTTTAAAACCCGATTACTTCCAATCTCAACAGCAGATTGTGGAGCCTCCTATTACGATACCACTTCGACCTTCGACACCACAACACAATAATTCTACTCGCGATCTCACGAACACGGAAACTCACGTCCTTCAATCAATTGATCCATCAAATCATTAACTCTTGGAAGCGAACACTTATCCTTGACAGTCACCTTGTTCACTTATCTATAGTTCACCCAAAGCTTCACAAAACCTTCTGTCTGTCTAACCAACAAAAATTGGTGCACCTTACGGTAACACACTCAAACAAAAGGACCTCTCCCCCAGCGGGTCTTCAAGTTGACTCTTCAACTTCTCCAATCCCAACGTAAACATACAATATGGAGTCATCAATATCAGACTCGTCCCAAAAACAAAATAAACGTGTAAGCTTTACTTCACACTCCGATAGTAAATCGCTTACTTCCTCAGGGAACCTCCAGCAATTTCAACAAATTGACAAATCCCAATTTTCTCACTTTCCTTCTCATTCGAAGGTTCCGTCAAAATAAACGTCTCAACACCGTATTACGCCAACTCCTCAAAATAATCCCTTAAGCACTTAGCTTAACTCAGGACAATTCATTGCTCACGCCACACAAGCTTGCAAGACACGTCTATCCCATCCAACACAATCCCGTCTACTATTAACAAGAGATTAAGGGTGATCAGTTCCTCAATTTGTTAATAGACAGCCGAAATCATGATGGGGTACAACCCATCTTTACCAAACTATGATAGCATTCCTCAACATATTAAGCCACCACACCGTAGCATTCCGGAGAATTACAAACTTCTCCCCCACTGGAATCATTCCTGCTTCTGCAGACAAGGTTAGGAAATAAACACGTACCGACAGTGTTTTCACACACATGCCGTATACTAGGGATTTAAACCACAACACCAGGTTAAACAACACACAGTCTCCATCCCAAAGGACAGACTCAACTCAACTCAACAACACTGGCCGGACGGACCGACCTGCTCTGATACCAATTGTAACACCCCACTTCCCGTATTAAATAAAATATAAATATTATAATAATAATCAGAGTTTTCACCAATTAGCGGGATATCACATCTCCAAATTTTATAAAAATACTTTATTCATTCTTTTCAAAATAATACAGTGGAATTTGTTTCATAAAGTAAAATACATCAAAACATGATACGTCACAGGATTTCAACACGTTTGACATAAAACAATTACAACACCCATATCCCGTGTTACGTATCAGAGCATCCTAGACTCGACGGTCACACCAATATCCAAGCTAGCTAAACACCTGGATTATCTGTACTTCCGAAGAAGCACAGACCACAACAACAACAAAGGGGTGAGAAATAATGATCAGAATATAATGGTAATGTAATACATGTAAATAAGGTAGTAAAACACACCAACACACCAATATTCACCCCCAACAACTCCATATGACGAACCTACTGTTCAAATTACAATATAACATATTATAATGCAAATATGCAACTCAACACCATGCATGCGGTACCGACTCATTGGTTCATTCAATTGAACCTGGATAGATCACTTACGCTCCTCCTGAGACATGATCTATCCCCCACCATTCTCCACAAAGGAGTACGGATGAATCACTTACGCTCCTCCTGAGACATGATTCATCCCACCAAAACACCATGATATGCACACACCAATGCATAACTAATATATTTAGGCACTCAACGTGCACACGATCCTCCTGATCATATCATCATACACCAATGCACATATGTACAGATATAACATACACCAACACCATATAAATCAACCAGATAGTAAACAAGTTCATACTTTAACACCAAGATATAACATATCCCACCACTCGGGGGTACGTGATCCTACTGATCACTACATACATATACATCAACTAATTGTCCACCAGTCATTATTACGGGGAACATGCACTATCACCAAGTACACAAGTTAGTTCCCACACTCATCATTCTTACAGTGCATCAAGGCCAAACTGTACCTATCATCTCAACTCAGATCCTCAGTCTATTCTAGTACCAATCTTGCACATTACCGTAACCAATAGGCTTCTAATTCCTATTCCCAAAATCATCACCTACACACTCTATCGATACCTCAAAAGCCATACAGAATTTTCCCTAAAAACTGTAAAACACCCTATATGCCCTATATGCCAAATCATCCCAAAACACCAATTCATTAACATTGACTTATACTCCATCACTATCAATTACTAGTTATCATCAAACACAAACACACCAATAAACATTATACTTACCAATTATCCTATACTTCCTACTCTAGAACCAACATTACGGTACATTACCGACACTTCAGAGTCACTCTGAATCTCACCAAGGTCCTAACCATAGTCATTAACGACACTGTAGGGAAACAACACATAATTTTTCGCAAAGCTATAATCATGGTCATTACCCACCCTACAGTAACAACACAGAATCTCACCAAAACTCTATTTATAGTTACTATCAACACTGCAGTAACAACATATAATTTCACTAACATCACCATAATATATATACACCAAATTCACCAATACCAATCAACAATTCATCAATGTCAAGCATTAATTTATCATCAGCAACAATAATAACAAGCATGCCAATATAAAACTTCATAGATCGGAATTTTCCTACGGGGTTAAGGAATCCCCTCTACCCTATACATGTATATACCATCCCAAATCAAGTTTCTCCCCCCTTACCTTGTTAATTGGTTGATCGATGAAAGAACCCTCCAAGGTTTGGCCAATTCTGATTTTCCCCTGTATCCTTCGTTCTTTGCTCCCTTTTCCGTTCCCTTTTCCGTTCCCTTTTCCGTTCTCTGCTTTCTATCGTTCTTTTTCCACTTTCTCTAACTTCTCACAACGTTTCGTAAAACTACTAATCCCTCACGTTTCTATTTTAATTCTCTAATCCCAATAATAATAATAACTTAATAATAATAATAATAATAATAATAATAATAATAATAATAATAGTAATAATAATCCTATTATTATCTCACCAAAATAATAATAATGTTAATAACTTAATAAAATAATAATAATAATAATAATAATAATAATAATAATAATAGTAATAATAATCCTATTATTATCTCACCAAAATAATAATAATGTTAATAACTTAATAAAATAATAATAATAATAATAGTAATAATAATCCTATTATTATCTCACCAAAATAATAATAATGTTAATAACTTTAATAAAGTAATAATAATAATAATAGTAATAATAATCCTATTATTATCTCACCAAAATAATAATAATGTTAATAACAATAGTAACTATAATAAATATAATAATAATAATAATATTCCCACCAATATCAATATTATACACTATATTATTATATTCACCAAAACACCACCAATAATCCTCCCATATCAGGGACACCCACCAATAATAATATTCATACCGATAATAATAATAATAATAATAATAATAATAATAATGATAATAATAATAATAATAATAATAATAATAATAATAATAATACCACCAATATTACTATTAACTATTATATTATTATCTTCACACCACCAATGATCCTTATATATCAAGGATACTCAACAATCACATACCAACACACCCCACCTAAGGGCACACCAACATAAAATAATTAAATTAACACCAAAATGACTACATAAATAAAATGGGTGTTACACTTATTCTGTCTTTATCATCGTATCTGTTGTTGTATGAAGTTGAAGTAGAAGCTTCAGCAGCCATGATGAATAAAGAACAATATATTTGGAGTTTTTCTCAACTGGATCTTTTCTATTCACGGTGAAGTGAGAGCACTAACAGAACCGGAGCTCTGATGCCAACTGAAGGTGAGAAAAACACTTAGAAGGGGGGTTGAATAAGGGTTTTGAAATAAATATGGCAATAAAAACAACACAGTATTTTTATCCTGGTTCGTTAAATTCAACTAACCCAGTCCACCCTACCAAGGTGATTTGCCTTTCTCAACAAGGACTTAATCCACTATATTCAAACAGATTACAGTGTCAACCACTAAGAACAACTGTCTTAGTCTTCTCAACAAATCCTGACCATAACTTGGTCTTCTTAAGGAACCTTTTACAAATGAATGTAAACTAACAAGTGTTTAAGATGCTTCTAAAAAGCTTTATCACAACTTTGATTTTTACACATAGTTTAAGAATGAATAAAAACTATTTAGTTTATGAAATGAATTGTATGAGAGCTTGAGAGTAGTTTTCAATTGATTTCTCAATAATACGTGAATTCGTCAACTTTGAAATGTTGTTGAAGACATCCTTTTATAGAGCAGAAAGTCCAATGCTTGAAGACTGTGCGTAACAGAGTAGTTGTAGCCTTTTTTTCTTCTATTGACTTTAGCTTTCCTAGAAGAGGAATGTTCAGACAAATCGCTTTTGTCTGTTTTCCTGTGCCATACATGAATAAGGAAAGAGTCGTTTGGAATAAGCCAACAGATATATCTTTGAATAATATCTTCTTCAACAAGCTTCTGTCTCAAAGTTATCAACATCAGAGTCTTGAAGTGATCAAAGCATGATGGTTTCAGAGTCTTGATGTTATCAGAGTTTTGCAGCCAAAGTGTTTCAGCGTGAATATCAATCAGAGTAGAGTTTGAATAACAAAGCCTCTGTACTTGCAGCGAACAGTACTTTAAGAGTCTTCTTGAAACAATGCTTGAAACTCTTCATACAATTTCTTCAACTACTCTTCATACAAGATATCAGTTGCTTTGATCTTCAATCGCTTCCGCTCATGAGGACCTTCAGTTTCCCAAAATCCTTGATCGCTCCAATCTTTCTCGTGAAATTATCTTCCGTCCAAAAAAAAGTCCCTTCTCCTTTCTCAAAACACGTACCAAATAGTCTCAATTCAAACTCAGTACCAGGAAAATGCCCAAAATACCTTCAGGGATCACAAGTGTCAAAAATACAAGAAAAATAGAAGATGGAGCGTTTTGGCTAACACGGGCCGTGTCAGACAACACAGGCGACCGTGTTGGCTTCCTGACACATTTTTCGCGTGAAAATTCCAAGTCCCAGGTGTCCTGACACGGGCTGTGTCACGTGACACGGGCGGCCGTGTCAGGCCACTGTTTTCCACCAAAAATCACCTCTTCTGAGCACATCCTGACACGAGCCGTATCACACGGCACGGGCACCCGTGTCAGGTTCCTCTTGTGAATCTAACTTCGACTCCAACACGAAAGTCGTAGCTCTCTCTCTCTCTTAGATTTTTGGCGGTTTTTAGAACTCCTCAAACGGATTCCCGGAACTCCAGTTATGATCGTATTTGTGCAGACTGCTAAAGATTTTTACTTTCAGTAGCCCTGACACGGGCAGTGTCACACGACACGGGCACTCGTGTCAGGCTGCTAGTTTTACATCAAAACTCTTTCGAAATCTTGCCATTTTCCCCGATTTTCGCTCTGCTTCTCTTTTATTGTTTACCTGAACCTAGAAACAATGAAAACACCAAACCAACGTGTAAAATACAATAAAAACACATAAAATGCGACAAGATAAAACAAATGATTAACTGAAACAAATGGTAAAATAACGTGTAAAAACAACCGATCAAACTCCCCCAAACTTAAACCATTGCTTGACCTCAAGCAAAAAGCTTGGATAAATAATTTTCACGTCAAACAGCACATCAAGTGAAGGACTTCAGGGTGCAAGGCGTGTCGATACTCATACGTGAGTCTTTGTTCTGATCGGCGCAAACTAGCTCTCCCGGTACTCATCCGTTAATGAAGGTATTACATGAACACACACCGCAGTAAACTTATGGACCTAAGTCTCCCTTTCGGCCACCTCTCCAACTATGCTTTGGGCTTAAGTCTTTTCTTCGATTTTCTACCCCTTTCATTCGGATAATCAGATTAAGGCATGCACACTTTTGCTCGAGACTTTTTCTGTGGCACCTTTATTCTTTTTTTCTCGCTCACCGGCGTTTATTAGTTCATTATGGGACGACTATAAATATTCAACCGCCGTTAGGCTAAATAACGGGGTGAGGGTTACCCAACTTAGAAGGACAGATTGTCTTTACCGTCATTATTCAATTTTTTTTTGGTGCCACAAGTCATTCTCAAAATCAATATATACAATTATTTCAAACATGTCGGACTATCACAATGAACTAATTGGGGCATACTTCTCAAATCCAAGTACTATGGCACAAATTTACACGTTGGACTTGTTTCCTTACTCCGGGGAACCTAGGGTGTTCAATTTATACCTCAACTTCCAAATTTTCCCAAGTTCCTTAGTTCGAACTCCTCTTCCCTTAAACTCTAAATACTTTCTTGACTACCTCACACACATACCATTCACAAGAAAATTTTTACGGTCTTCGTAGGGGAGAATTCGACGTGATTTTTACCGAACTTAAAATAAAAAGGTACTTAAATCAACAATTCAAAACGGTAAAACCTCCCCCAAACTTGAACTGGACATTGTCTCAATGTTCAAGAACAAGAGAAGGAGAGGTGAACTCACAGAGATCCTCACAGAGGGGTCGACAGGTAATGCAACACCTTTTTGTTGCTTCCACATTTTCCCTTGCAAACTCTCGTTTATTCCTGCAAAAACAATAACCACAAATAGAAACACATAATATCTAAAAGTCCGTGGGTTGCCTCCCACACAGTGCTTCGTTTAACGTCACATGGCTCGACGGTCGACTCCCCATTGTTATGGGGGGTACTTTAACTTCTAAACTTTATTGCTTGACTTCTTCACCACATAATTTTTGTTAGGCTCTGAGATATGTGCAACTTGAAGTGGTTTTGATCGTCCTCCCTTCTTAATTGTGTTGATCTTCCCAACCGAATGTTTAACCTCTTTCTCCTTACCTTTCTTCTTAACCTCCATAGCCTTTAAAGTGATTTTGTCATCAAAAGATTTCAAAGTGATCGTACCTATTTCCACATCAATATTGCACCGACTAGTAAGCAAGAACGGCCGGCCAAGTATGATCGAAGTCTCTTCATCTTCTGGAATATCCATGATTTGAAAGTCAACTAGAAAGGTGAATTTATCGATCGTCACCAGAACATCCTCTGCTAGCCCATATGCCATCTTAGTTATATGGTCGGCGAACTTTAAACTTGTTCCTGTATCGCTCACTTTTCCAATATCCAGCTTTTTGAAAATCGATAACGGCATGAGACTCACACTAGCACCTGAATCAATTAAACTTTCTTAAAAGTTCGATCTTTTATAGTACAAGGGATTGCAATAGGTCCAGGGTCCTTCCTCTTGATGGGGATTCTCTTTTCTTGTGCTATTTCCTTACATTGCTCAGTTGTGGTCTTCAGTTCTTCATCTATTGATCTTTTTTTACCTATAACCTCTTTCATGAATTTCTTGTACAATGGCATTTGCTCGAGTGCTTCAAAGAACGGCATGATGATTTCCAAATTGTTGAACATTGCACTGAACCTTCCGAAGTCTTTCTCTTTCTCATCCTTCTTTGTAACTCTTTGAGGAAATGGTAGTTTGATTTTTGGTTGAACCTCCTCTTTCTTTTTCTCCCCATTTGGTTTTTCAGATAACACAGCTTCTTCTGGTTCGTTCACTTTTTCTCTTACCTCAAGTTCCACCTCTATGCATTCATCCTCCTTTGTTTCCTCTTCTTCTATCATTTTCTGATTTCTTGTTGTGACAACATTGATACTCTCTTGGTTTTTCGGATTCAGTATTGTCGCACTCGGGAGGGTTCCTTGAGCGTGTGTTGAGAGGTGTTGGGCTATCTGCCCCATTTGCGACTCAAGATTTTTAATGGAAGTTGTGTTATTCCTTTGCACATTACGAGTCTCTTCTTGGAATTGCATACTTTGAGTTGCCATTCTTTCGATAGCTAACTCCCATTCTACTTTTTGAGGAGCTTGTTGTTGTTGCGGGTATGGAGGTTGATTTGGGTCTTTCTAGAAGAAGTTAGGATGATTCTTCCATCCTGGATTATATGTCTGGGAATACGGATTGTTCTGCCTCAAAAATTTTATCTCTTCGATTTGTTGAGCAGTAGCAAGATAATGCATAGTAAAATGGGGACCATTACACACCTCACAACTCACAGCTTGGACCGATTGAATTTGAGCTACAGTTTCAGTACTCACATTCATCCCCTTAAGCCTCCTTTCCACTTCAGTCTTGATTTGATCTTCCATGTTCACAACTTATTCTGCCAGCTTCAAATCAATCTTACCTTCTGGTTGGTTCATAGTATGATCATACAACTCAAGATGCTCATTGGCGGCAATTGCTTCTATGATCCTCTTGATACTAGTGGTTGTTGAGAAATTAGTTGAGCCACCGGCAACAATGTCTATAAGCTGTTTTGTCTTGAGTCGTAAACCATTCACAAAGTTCTGCATCTGCTCAGTGGTATCCATGTTATGAGTAGGACATGCAGTCAAACACCTCTTAAACCTCTTATATGCATTTCCTAGAGATTCCCCTTCTTTTTGTTTGAAATTGACAATGTCGTATCTTTTTCGAATAAACACTGAAGCAGGGAAATACTCGTTAAGGAACGCAGTTTCCATCTCTCGCCATGTGGTAATACTCCCAGTTGGAAGTGAATAGAACCATCCTTCCGCATCATCAGTCAGTGTGAATGGAAACATAACAAGTCTCTTGGCCTCTTCGGAATGACCTTCTATCTTCAAAGATGTGGTAGTCGTTAGGAATCTCTGCAGATGCTTGTTTGCGTCTTCATTGATTCTTCATGCGAAAGGCTTGCTCTCCAATTGGCGAATGGTGGAAGGATGTAGCTGAAAGTGTGCCACATTCACCGGTTGATTCACGATGGTCATCCGGTTTGATTGAGCATTGGCCCCTCCATAGTCTCCCAAAAGTCTTTCAACTGGTGGGGGATCTGCCATAACTTCAGCGTCTCTGTCTGATTCCGAACCTGAATCTGAATGAACAGAAACTCTTTCTTATTCTAAAGCTAATAGTCTAGCTTGTCTGCGTCTTTCATGCAGAGTCCTTTCAATTTCTGCATCCAAAGAAAAATTAGTTGAGGGGTCTCCTCGCATGAAAATGTTAGACGCAGATTATTAGTAACAAAATAAAAATAAAAACTAAAAATAAAATTTTGGTCGCAGAGTAACAAAATTTCAATTGAATTATACTTGAACTTATATTCTGGTAGTCCCCGGCAACGGCGCCAAAACCTTGACTGGTAAATTAGCAAGTGTACTAATTGTACCGATGTAGTAATAAGGGAAAATCCCCCGAATATCGATCTTTGAGGATTGCGTGTAAATACAAGTTCGATAAGAATGCAATTGAACAAAAGTTCATAGGGGTTTTGGTTTCTTTCCTTATAATTATAAATGCCAGAAGGCAAAAGCAGTAAAATAATGGTTCTAAACAGTTATGAGAAGCATGCTAGGGTCGGGTGTGTGAAAAAGCCTTGTAATAACCTTGATCCTTAGTTTCCAGAAATCACTGCTCAATTCAATCGTTACCGGTTTTAAAGATTAGTTGACTCTAATTCCTTAGCAGAAAACCCTTTGGTATTCTTCCTATGCCCCAATTCCTTGGCGGTATAGGAACAATCCCAAGCAATATATTTTATCTAAAACATATAGGGTATCCCAATTCCTAGACAATATCTACTATAGTATTATCGTATAAACGCGTTAACGATCGTTTTTTCAAACCTAAGGTTAACCGTAATCAAATCCTTATTTGTAACATAAGAAAAGCCATAAGAACATTATACAATAACAATGATGATTAGAAAGCAGTGAATTCCATTATTCAAAGGAAACAAGGTTATTACAGAGTTAATTCAGGGACACCCCCTAGCATTGGGGGGTTTAGCTACTCATAACAATACAAATAAAATTAACAGTAAAATTGAACATTACAAGATATCGGTTGCTTTGATCTTCAATCGCTTCCGCTCATGAGGACCTTCAGTTTCCCAAAATCCTTGATCGCTCCAATTTTTCTCGTGAAATTATCTTCCGTCCAAAAAAGAGTCCCTTCTCCTTTCTCAAAGCACGTATCAAATAGTCTTAATTCAAACTCAGTACCAGGGAAATGCCCAAAATAACCTCAGGGATCACAAGTGTCAAAAATACAAGAAAAATAGAAGATGGAGCGTTTTGGCCAACACGGGCCGTGTCAGACAACACGGACGGCCGTGTTAGCTTCCTGACACATTTTTCGCGTGAAATTTCCAAATCCATGGTGTCCTGACACGGGCCGTGTGACACGGGCGCCCGTGTCTGGCCACTGTTTTCCACCAAAAATCACCTCTTCTGAGCACATCCTGACACGGGTCGTGTCACACGACATGGGCACCCGTGTCAGACCCCTCTTGTGAATCTGACTTCGACTCCAACACAAAAGTCGTAGCTCTCTCTCTTAGCTTTCAGGCGGTTTTTAGAACGCCTCAAACGGATTCCCGGAACTCCAGTTATGATCGTTTTCGTGCAGACGGCTAAAGATTTTTACTTTCAGTAGCCCTGATACGGGCAGTGTCACACGACACGGGCACCCATGTCAGGCTGCTGGTTTTACATCAAAACTCTTCCGAAATCTTGCCATTTCCCCAGTTTTTGCTCTGCTTCTCCTTTATTATTTACCTGAACCTAGAAACAATGAAAACACCAAACCAACGCGTAAAATGCAATAAAAACACATAAAATGCGACAAGATAAAACAAATGATTAACAGAAACAAATGGTAAAATAACGTGTAAAAACCACCGATCATTTGCGTAGAGTAATGTTCAGATGCATTTTTGCTTCCATAAGAATATTTAATTTAATATCTGAAACAAAAACACTTGAACAAAATTAGAGTATATGTTTTCTTAATACAAAATTTCATTAGAGTTATCATCAAAACATAGAGATAATATTAAACACCAATCGGTGTTCTAACACGCATATGTACCTCAAGAAATTTCTGTCAACCAGCTCGAAGGAGTGGTTGCACATGTCAATGCCGATAATGGTTTGGGCTTCACTGATTGTGACTTGACGCCTAAGGGTAGGAACCATAACAATGCGCTGCACATATCGCTCGAATGTCGGGGAACTGTTATGTCACACGTGCTTGTGGATACCTGTTCTTCCTTGAATGTATTATCGAAGAAGGCGCTTATGAAGCCGGACACTCGTGGGTTGTTGTGTACACCCAGTGATCTAGTGGTGAGGGCCTTTGATGGGACGAAGCGGTCCGTGTTCAGAGAAGTAACCTTGCCCATTCAGGTGGGGCCAGAAACCTTCGAGGTAGTATTTTATATCATGGATATCCAGCCTGCCTACAGCTGTTTGCTAGGCCAGTCCTGGATCCATTCAGCGGGAGCTGTGACCTTTACGCTACATCAGAAACTGAAGTATATTGTGGGTGGCAGCATCGTCACAGTCGGCGGGGAAGAAGACATTATGGTGAGCCATCTGTTGTCTTTCAAGTATGTCGAGGTGGACGGCGAGATTCACGAAACGTTGTGCTAGGCATTTGAAACTGTCAAGATCAAGGATGTATCTCCTGTGGTAAGCAAAATGCCTGAGGTGACCTTCTCTTCCTTCAAGGAAGCTCAAGCGGTGGTATAGACTGGTTCAACCCAAGGCTGGGGGCAGGTGCTGGATATCCCCAACAAACAAGATAAATTTGGTTTGGGGTACCATCCCTCTTCTTCTACTTCATCCTCTCAGAGCGCGCCGCGCTACAAGGGGCTGATTCAGTTTACTAAGGGTGGAGTCATCTTTGAACGTGTCAACACTGTGTCCGACGGGGAAGAAGATAGTGATTGTGATATGGACTCATGGATCCAACCGTGCAAGCCAGGGCAAAGCCTCAACAATTGGTCCATCCAGGATTTCATCCAAGTGACGCGTAAAGAGTAATGCTTTGTTTTTTCCAATTATTGTACAACCTTATGTCCTACCCGGGGCATAAAGGTTTTATTGTCAGGGTCTTGCTTGCTTATGCATGTACATATTATCAATAAATCAAAGGGCGTTTTCTTTGCATTCAAATTTTGCGATCTCTGTTATTCTTGTTTTGTTTTGTTTTAAACAATAAAATGGCAATGTGGTTTGTACTGACCTGCACATTATTTTTAAGCATTTAACCATTTTCACTGCAGGAATCACACTACAGATGACACCGATCCAGGACCTTCTATGACTCACTTCGACTTTGATTGTCCGATATATCAAGTTGAAGAGGAGATTGAGGAGGATGAAGACCTTCCAGAAGAGTTGGCTCGACTATTGAAACAAGAAGACAAGATCATTCTGCCTCACGAGGAAGTTATCGAGATTATTAATCTGGGGTCTGAGAAAGTTGTTAGAAATGTCAGGATAGGGGCTGCATTGCAGAATGACGTCAAGCAAAGATTGATCGAGATGCTTCGAGAGTATAGTGACATCTTTGCTTAGTCTTATGAAGATATGCCCGGACTTGACAATGACATAGTGGTTCATCACCTACCATTGCGCGAAGATTGTCCTCCAGTTAAGCAGAAGCTTAGAAGGACACGACCAGACATGGCCGTTAAAATCAAAAAAGAGGTCCAAAAGCAGTTGGATACTGGATTCTTGGCCGTGACTACTTACCCTCCGTGGGTCGCCAACATAGTACCTGTACCGAAGAAGGACGGTAAGGTGCGAATGTGTGTAGATTATCAAGATTTGAATAAGGCGAGCCCTAAAGACGATTTCCCGCTCCCTCATATTGACGTATTGGTCGACAATACTGCTCAAATTTCCGTGTTTTCGTTCATGGATGGCTTCTCCGACTATAACTAAATCAAGATGGCGCCGAAAGACATGGAGAAAACCACGTTCATTACACCATGGTGGACATTCTGCTACAAAGTAATGCCTTTTGGGTTGAAAAACGCAGGGGCAACTTACCAGCGGGCTATGGTCACTTTGTTTCATGATATGATTCATCATGAGATTGAAGTCTATGTTTATGACATGATAGCAAAGTCCCAAACGGAGGAGGGACATCTGGTCGATTTGCTGAAGCTGTTTGAGAGGCTTAGGAAATTCAGGTTGAGGCTGAATTCTAACAAATGTACTTTCGGGGTACGGTCCGGAAAACTACTGGGGTTTATCGTGAGCGAAAAAGGCATTGAGGTTGATCCTGCGAAAATAAAAGCTATACAAGATATGCCAGCGCCTAAAACTGAAAAGGAAGTTCGTGGTTTCTTGGGGAGATTGAAATACATTGCTCGGTCCATATCTCAACTCACGGCCACATGCGAACCAATGTTCAAGCTATTGAAAAAAGATCAGGCGATTGTCTGGAATGAAGATTGCCAGAGGGCATTCGACAAAATAAAACAATATTTGCAGGAACCTCCAATTTTGATACCCTCAGTCGCTGGAAGGTCTCTAATCATGTATTTGACGGTTCTTGAGAATAACATGGGTTGCGTTCTCGGTCAACACGACGAGACTGGCAGAAAGGAGCATGCCATATATTACATGAGTAAAAAGTTCACAGATTGTGAGTCCCGTTACTCAATGCTGGAGAAAATGTGTTGCGCACTTGCGTGGGCTGCCAAACATTTAAGACAGTATATGCTCAATTACACGACCATGCTAATTTCGAAGATGGATCCGATCAAGTATGTCTTCGAGAAACAGGCCCTTTCAGGGAGGATTGCCAGGTGGCAAATGGTACTGACAGAGTACGACATCCAATACGTATCCCAGAAAGCCATCAAGGGAAGTGTTTTGTCTGAGTACCTTGCCGAGCAGCCTATCGAAGACTATCAGCCGATGAAATTCGAGTTTCCCGATGAAGATATTATGTTCCTCAAGATGAAGGACTATAATGAACCACTGCCCGATGAAGGGCCAAAGCTTGGCTCCCAGTGGAAGTTGATATTCGACGGTGCAATTAATTCCTATGGAAGTGGTATCGGGGCAATCATTACGACTCCCCAGAGATCTCACATTCCATTCACTGCCAGATTAACTTTTCCGGTCACCAACAACGAAGCAGAGTATGAGGCATGCATCATGGGTTTAGAAGAAGCCATTGATTTGAGAATCAAGAACCTGGATGTATACGGTGACTCAGCACTCGTTGTTAACCAGATCAAAGGAGAGTGGGAGACCAGGCAACCAAACTTGGTCCCTTATATGAATTATGTGAGGAGGCTGCTACCCTTCTTCGATCGGGTAGAATTCCACCACGTGCCGAGAGCGGAGAACCAGATGGTCGACGTTCTAGCAACCTTGTCCTCTATATACAAGGTCAATTTTTGGAATGAAGCTCCCAGAATTTTCATCTCTCGTCTTGATAGGCCCGCATTTGTATTTGCAATCGAGGAAGCCTCCGACGGCAAACCGTGGTTCTATGATATTCAGAACTTCCTCAAGACCAAAGAGTATCCAGTGGGGGTGTCGACCCATGATAAGAAGACTCTTAGGAGGTTGTCTGGAAATTTCTACCTCAACCCGGATGGGGTTCTCTACACGAGGAATCAGGATTTAGTGCTACTCAGATGTGTGGACGAGAGAGAAGCATGCTTGCTTATGGAAGAGGTCCATGAAGGAACATTTGGTACGCACGCCGACGAACATGCCAAGACTCGGAAGATGTTACGAGCAGGGTATTACTGGCTGGCGATGGAGTCCGATTGTTTCAAATTCGTGAGGAAATGTCACAAATGCCAGATTTATGCAGACAAAATCTATGTGCCGCCGTGCCCGTTGAATGTTATGTCGTCCCCGTGGCCGTTCTCCATGTGGGGCATTAATATGATCGGCAAGATCGAACCCACCGAATCTAATGGACACCGCTTCATTTTGGTAGCCATTGACTACTTCACCAAGTGGGTGGAGGCAGCCTCGTACGCTAATGTGACCAAACAGGTGGTAGCAAGATTCATAAAGAAGGACATCATCTACAGATATGGAATTCCCGAGTGAATCATTACTGACAATGGTTCGAACTTGAACAATAAGATGATGAAGGAGTTATGCCAGAACTTCAAAATAGAACATCACAACTCATCGCCCTATCAGCCGTAGATGAATGGCGCTGTCGAAGCGGCCAACAAAAATATCAAAAAGATAGTGCAAAAGATGGTTGTCACTTACAAATATTGGCATGAGATGTTGCCTTTTGCTCTGCACGGTTATCGTACGGCGGTACGCACATCAACCGTGGCAAATCCTTTCTCACTAGTATACGGTATGGAAGTTGTCCTACCGCTGGAGGTCGAGATTCCTTCTTTAAGAGTTCAGGTCGATGTGAAACTCGATGAGGCGGAATGGATAAAGAACAGATTGAATCAGCTGAGCCTGATGGATGAGAAGAGGTTAGCATCCATCGCGTACGATCATTCGTACCAAAGCCGAATGAAGAAAGATTATGACAAGAAGGTGCGTCCTAGAAGCTTTCAGACGGGCAATCTTGTGCTGAAAAAGATTCTCCCACCACACTCCGATCACAGGGGCAAATGGACTCCCAACTACGAAGTTCCATATGTCGTCAGAAAGATCTTCTCGGGAGGAGCCTTACTTTTATCCACGATGGATGGTGAAGAATTCACGTCCCTTGTGAACCCAGACGCAGTTAAAAAAATACTTTGCTTAAAATGACCCGCTGGAAAAAAAAAGAATATCCAGGCAAAAATGGGGCATCCCGGCGAACCATAAAAAAGGAATAGGTTCGGGAAAAAGTTAGGGATATAAATGAAAAGATGTACACCCGCTAGGTCGAAAACCTGAAAAGGCGGCTTTGGCAAAAAAAAGGGTATCCCGGTGAATCGAAAACCCGAAAGGGCGGTTCAGGCAAAAGTTAGGGATTAAAAAAGAAAATGACTGCGGTCCGCGTGTGAACTTTCATTGCTCAGTGGTTTGGGGAGACCTGAGGGCCGTTTATCCAAGTCAATCTCTTCTGAAGTCAAAGCGTCAAAGAGGTATCAAAGTCGAGTGAGTCATAGAGGAATCAGCTCATGGTGTTCGTGTACACCACATCACCGACATTTGTATATATTGTTGTGTATTTCGGTGTATACTTGCGCAACTTCCTCATTTCAGGAGCCTGCATCTGTTGTAAAACATTTTTCCTATTTACAGGCTCGTTTATCAATAAATATACTATTCAGTACTTTGTTTACCTTGTGTTTGTTTTAGCTTTTATCTGTTTTATTTGCGAAAAAAAACGCCTAATGTTTTTGTTAAAATGCGCATACATAAACTTGCTGGCCTAGGCCAATAATTGTTAAAACTTCGAATTACTTGAACATTGTCATAGATGATAACCTCGGTAGGTCCCTTTGTGAAGGGTATCTCGTCTGTTTGTTCACTTTGTTGCAGAGTGGTGACCCTCGGGGCACATTGTCAGAGATGTATCCTCGGCAGAATCATCATGCCCTTAGCTGAATCGTGTGCAGCAATCCCTCTCCGGGAATGTTTCCCCATAGAGTCTGAGCAGGGGACTGTGAGCATTGAGTTGTCTCCACAAGCAGAGATAGATTCTCCCCAACCAGAGTCCATTCACCGGAAATTGAAGTTTGCATCTCTATCCCCAGTAGAGTATGTGAAAGATAACGAGAGCAGGTAAGTCTGTACCCGCAGTCCCCGGAAGTTGGTCGGCACGCAGCCAATCCCACAGCTTGCAGGTATATGCTTACTCCCCAGCAAGTTGAGATCAGGGTTCCTTCCACCGGGCAAGCGTGGAATTTTCCCAGCTAAGTTAGCCAGTCAGGTTTCGATCCTCAGCATAAGTCCAATCGTAGTCGGCACGCGTAAGCTATTCCCAGCAGGATTGTTTCTTTCCCCAGCGGAGTTGGCTTCGTCTCTCCAACATTATTTTGCTGGATTTGTTTCTTTGCATTTTGCATTGTGCATAGCATCTACCCAAAAGCGTAGCATTTCCAGTTCGTATGGAGCATTACGCCATTTTCAAACATCTACATCTTAAAACATGAGTCAGGTTGTTACCTTTCTGATTTCAAGTAATTACTATCTCCTACAGGTGATCTTCAGTCCCCGACTTCTCCGTTGAACATCCAGATTCCGGTGAATTTTTAAGGCGTTTTGTTCTACCCGTGCAGTGCCCAGACTCCGATTGGTTATTCTAATCCTGATGAACTCTATGATGGTACTTCTGCTCCGTTGAATGGTTAGATTCCGGTAAGTGTTTAGTTCATGGCATATCCCTGTATATGTTGATTTCCAGACTCCGGTAAATCCCCCAGTAAAGTCGTTTGTCTCATTGAGCGTTCCGGCTTTGATTTGTTTCATCGAGTGTCCAGGCTCTGATTTGTTTCATCGAGTGTCCAGGATCTGATTTGTTTCATTGAGCGTTTCGGCTCTGATTTGTTTCATTGAGTGTCCAGGCTCTGATTTGTTTCATTGAGCATTCCAGCCCTGATTTGTTTCATTGAGCGTTCCGGCTCTGATTTGTTTCATTGAGCGTTCCGGCTCTGATTTGTTTCATTCAGGGTTCAGCCTCTGATGTTGTTTCATTGAGTGTTCCGCCTCTGAGTGGCTTCATTGAGTACCCCGACTCTGACATGGCGTTGAGTATCATGGCTCCGGTTTGTTCGTTCGTTATCGCGTTGAGTGTCTTGGCTCTGGTCTATTTTGTTCGTTTCTCGCGTTGAGTGTCGTGGCTCCTGTTTGTCTCATTCGTGTATCGCGTTGAACGTCTTGGCTCTGGTTCGTTTGTTCATTTGTCCCGTTGAGTGTTTAGGCTCCGGTTTGTTCCAGTTTATCTCGTTGAGTGTCCATACTCCGGTCAGTTCCAATTGATGATGTATTCCTCGTTTCATTAAATATCTAGGCTCCGACAGGTTTCGTTGATTCGTTGTGTTCATTGAATATCTAGATTCTGACCATTTGACATACTACCCTTCAGCCCTTCTTCAGAGAGTTTTACCAATTAGTTTGCAGTTTATTTCTACGGTTGGCAAATTTCAGGTTTTATTGGTATTCAACCGTCTTTTACCTTGATTGTTTGAGAGTCGTTTGCTTCTCACCCAGTCAGGTCCAAGCCGTTTGAATAGGGGCAGCTGTTGCACCCCAAAATTTGCCCAACCTATTTCTTTACCTAGCTTATGTTTCATTGTATTCATTCTAGCATTAGCATATGCATTGCATTGTCATTTATGCAGGTGATCAAGAAATGTGCCTATCAATAGGAGGTTATCAAAGTCCAAGCCAAATCAAGAAGCTTCATTCAAGCATGTGAAGATTTATCATCCTCATCAAGTCATCATAGAATGTCAAAGCTTATTGAAGAAGTGGATGGTGGAAATGGTTGTATCTCCTATCTCGAGGATCAACTGAAAATCATCAGAGAATTGCAAGTCCATGGATATGAATGTAGAACATTATAGGAGCTCATGGGATGTTTTGAGGATCATTATGGAGCTCATCCATGTCATTATTCAAAGTGCAAGAGGCCACAATCAAAGTTGGTGCAATTAGGGTTTTCACCTGGTTAACCCTCAGTCAACTGCGAGTCTTGAGGAGATTAAGACTCAATTCCATGCAACTATGGTCATGGAATGTTGTGTTGAGGCACCTAAGAGATCATTTCAATATCAATTCATAAATATTCAGGAGTGGGAGAAGTTATTGAGCTAGGGTTTCTAAGCTTGATAGTGTAAAATCCCATAGTTTAGTGCCTAACTTCAAGACCACATAACTCAAGATGAAAGTTTCATCTCATCCTGACATAAACATGAGACTTGTAGAGCATGTTCATAGATTTAATTTGAGTACTAGAAGTCCTTGATAGGGTTTATAGAACTCAAGTTATGAAGCAGATAAGTTACAGGTCATCAGATGAATGTGATTTTGGTACTTGAAAGTCAACCAACTTCCATGCCAATTTTGACCTTGAAGGAGATCTCACCTGTCCTTGACCCCAACATGAATGTTGTTCCTTATCTTCTTAGCTTTCCAAAGAGTACTATAAGTCTTTGATTGGATTTGTAGAACTCAAGATATGGAGCTTGCAAGGCAAGGGTATTTTGGGAAATTAAGATTATAGGTCATTTTCATTATAGGTCCATTTCACCACTTTGCCTACTTCAAATGAAAAAGTTTCCAACTTGAAAGTTGCTCACAATGGGGTCATTTGATCAATAAAACCTCAAGGTACCATTGATATGACTTGAATTGGAAAATATGTGAAGAAGATTTCATGAAAGGAAGCTTGAAAATGGCTAGTTTGGATCAAATGCCAATTAAATCAATTCATGTCATATTGGTGCATTTTTTGAGTGAAAATAATGTTTTAAGAACAATGGAAACATCACAAATCAAGTTTGAATTCATTTACATGGCCAAATTCAAGGTTACTTCACTTTGAAGTAACAAAATACAAATCAACCATTGATGCAAAAGTAAGGAACTAATCTCAGCCATCCACACTCCTTCACCAGCAAGCAAAATGGATCAATTTGGAAGTGAATTAGCTCTGTTTTCGTGCAGTTCACAAAGCAAAAAAGTGAAGAAAACTGAATTTCCAATTGGGTTGTTTGGACCTCCATTGGGCCTGAAATGTATCCAAACATGTTCTATATAAACACTAGATCGTTTCCAGATGAAGGTTGGATGATTTTGGTGCAAGAAAAGGTAAGAAGCGGTTAGAAAAAGTGAGCTTGAGGGTGAAAATCGAGTTCCAAGATTCAGGCCTCTTCAAGCAAATTCGAGCATCAAGAAAGCTTCATCATCAATCATAAAGTGTTTCTGGATTGATCTGAGCAAGGTTCATCACAAGATCGTGCCTCTGTTGAAGCTTCTTTAAAGGTTTCTTTCTTTCCATTTTTCACTTAAATTATGAGGAAGTAGAACATATTTTGCATGTTTTTAGGATCCCTAAGACTCCTAGTTGGATTTAGGTTAGAATTGGAGACTGTTCGTGAGAATTTTTGCCATGACACAAGATTTAGATTGATTCGGTTTGAGCTATTGCTAGGTTAGAATTGAGTTTTGATCATGGATTAAGGATGTACATAGCATGAGGAATCGATTAGTGTAAAGAAATCTGGATTTGGTGATAGTTGTTAGCAGAGCACAAGAATGAGATTGATTCGGTTTGGATGATTCCATGGATGAAAATGAATTTTAATCTCGGATTATTGATCAGCATAGTGAGACGAAGAGATTGATACCAAATTTGTAGAGTTTCGTTGAGTTTTATGGCAGAGCACGGTGGCGTCCCACCGGAGAAGGCGATCGGAGTCTTCTCCGGCCACCACTGCGCGTTCCCTCCGTTTCTCAGATTTGAAATGAAGAAGACGAGTCCATAACCCTTGGATCTTGAGACTTTCTTTGACTGAGTCTCCTCATCCAACGCGTGAGAATGAGTTCCAGCTTTATTGACCATTGACTGTTGATGTGGCGCAGTGATAGGCATAGGATTTGATGACTTAATGAATGCACTGTCCAGATTAAGACGTATGGTAGGGTTATGTTGACCATGGCGCATGTGATCACCAGAGAGTTGACATGGATTTAGGCCAATTTTGATACGCGCACCCCCTTTCTAGGCCCAATGCCATTTACAACTTGTTGTTTTTGTTATTCAGCACGCCAGTTTATTTATTTTCATTTCATTTTCTTTATATTTTTTATGTTTTATTGCATGATCATTTTAATTCAGTAAAAATAGTAAAGAATGACAATAAATGCTAGAAAAAAATCATGAACATGAATTGAGATGTCTTCTAATTTTGTGTATTTTTTAATTTCATTTTTAATTCATTTTTCATTTAATTGCATATTTTCCTTTTAAATAGCCATTTAAAATGTGAAAAATTGTATGTTCATCTTGTAGAATTTATATCTTGATAGATATTTGGATTGTGTCCCTGATTTTTTGTGTACTTATTGTTGATGCATTAAGTAGCTTTGTGGTATTTTTCTATGATTTTTTAGATGCCCTTAGGATAGGTTTTGAACTGAATCTTTAGGACCCTTCCCATTTACACCTTCCATAGCACACCTTAGGATGTTGCTCTCTGTTAATGCCCTTAGGATTAGAATTTTGATCCATGATTTTAGACCTAGACTCTTAAGACCTTAAGTGATCTTTAGAATTTTTCTTAGCTTTTTTAGGAGTGATTTCCTATTTTTTATTAGATTTTACCTTATGGTTGTTTTTAGTGTGTCCTACACATGACCTTCTCATAGTTCTGCCTTTAAGTGAACTTTTAGCAAACCTTAAGCACCTATTCATTACATGAACCCTTAGTATCTAGGTTGAGACCTTTGTAAGGTAGTTTTCAAGCTTTCAATAGGTCATTAACTCCCTTAGGATGGACTTCCTTTAGAGCCTAACTATTAGGGTTTCTTTAGGAGCTTGTGTGAATGATTTCTCTCCCTTGTGTGGCTTCTTTGCTTGGCCTTGCCTTGTCCCTTCCACCTCAACAACCTAGGCCTCTTTTGGATCCTTCTAGTGAGAGCCTAGTTCCTCCACAGGAGGAACTTTGTGAATTCTGTAAAGAAGTTGAGCCACTAAGAGCCACTCCTTGAATGTGTTGAGATTGGTTGAGTGCCTTAGTAAGCTCCTGTGGAGTTTACTTTTCTTCCAATCCTCATCCTCCTCTTTTCTTTCCTAGTCCTATGACAATTAGGATCCTCTTTGTGAGAGCCTAGTTCCTCCACAAGAGGAACTCTGTGCATTCCATAAAGAGTTGAGCCTTGAGGACTCAAGTACTTTGTACACACTGTCTCCTTCTTGTCCTGCATTCTCAGAATCCTTCCTGTGAGAGCCTAGTTCCTCATGTGGAGGAACTCTGTGCATTCCATAGAAAGTGTGAGCCTCTGATGGACTCTTGTGCTGATGCACATTGAACACGGTGAAATCCCTTTGGTTTTAATTATGTTTCTCCTTTTCCCTTCCCTGTCCCATGACATAGGGATCCCTCTTGCGAGAGCCTAGTTCTTCCTGGGGAAGAACTCTGTGCATTCCATGAGAGGTCTGAGCCTTGAGGACTCTTGTGTTGATACACATTAACCAGACACATTAGATTGACATCTAGGTTCCACCATTCTCATATGTCCTACATTCTAGGGATCCTTCTTGTGAGAGCCTAGTTCTTCCTGTGGAAGATCTCTGTGCATTCCATGAGGAGTTTGAGCCCCATATGGACTCTTGTGTTGACACACATCTAAACCTGAGGTAGCCTTGGGATGACTTCCTTGTTCCTCATATGGTCTATCTCTCTCCTGATGGATTGATTTGATTTCCTGCTTGTTGTGATGCATTAGGATAGACTTGCATGAGTAGATACTCTTGTTTAGGTGCATGATTGCATTAAGGGTTGAGGTGTGCCTCCCTTTGCTTGATTGTTTCTCTGCTTTCCTACTTGCCCTTTCTTGATTGCATTGAAGGTTGAGGTGATCCTCCCTTGCTTGTGTGTTCTTGTTCTCTGTGCATCTATGTTTGCATCCCATGTTTGCATCTAAGGTTGAGGTGGTCCTCCCTTGCTTGTATTGGTGCATTACATGCATTTTATCTTCTTGATAGCTTTACTCCTTCAGCTTAATGATTTTTGTTATTGCTATTGTTCCCCTTTAACATGTCCCCTTAGGTCTCTCAGTTCCTTTGATAAGGATAGTGATGACAGACCTTTAGGATGAACCCATGCATGATAACAGTAGGGTAGATTCCCCTTTCAAACTCAACATTAGGACCATATTGTATGAAAATAGTAGGATGCTTGATAGTTTCCCCTGTAGAATCCTTTCTCTTCTCATCTTCAAACAACAGTAAAACACTTAATAAAGGCAAGTTCGTATTGTACGTTACGAGCCTTAAGCTACTTGAGAAATGATGATTTGGTGGTTGCCTCTCAATTATCTAGAGTGTTTGCTCCTAAGTCATAGTCTCTAGTGCAGTATGAATTACAAACATTCATAAAAAAACTTCTTCTCGTAAAAGACAAAAAACAAGCATTTGAACCTCTTTTTTGCCCTTGGGGGTCTTAAATCAAGGAAAACCTTTTCTGATGAAAAGAGTACTGTTAAGCTTCGGTTCTACCGCAAATAGGCGTTGTCCCTAACTGCTGGAACTGTAGTTTAACCTTACTCGGTCTTTCATACCAGATGAAAGTACGTAGGCACAAGACGCGATGTCTTGGCGAGCAACCTTCCCCCTTCACCCGTAGTTAGCCGAACTACGTTGACTCTGACTTTCCCATTGCACGAGGGAATACGTAGGCCCAGAGCAGCGATGCTCTGTCGAGTCATTTTTCTCCTTTTTCTTTTCTCTTGAGTCAGCCTTGATAGGTAGATAGATAAAAAACCCGTCAGATGAACAAACAAGCATGGATCCCGTTGAGTACAACAGACGTGAGGGGTGCTAATACATTCCCCTTGCGTAACCGACTCCCGAACCCAGAGATTTGGTTGCGATGACCGATCTTATCCTTTTCGCTAGGTTTTTCCTAATCATTTCCTTTTCCTCCTTTGGGATAAATAATGATAGGTGGCGACTCTTCTGTCTTTGCCGGCACCTTTTTTCGCAGTAGCGACAATGACCTTCTCATTTTTTGAGCTTTTGGTTTTCTCATATTGGTCATCACCCAAACCTTCCTCCTGTACCATAGAATTAGCCAGATTTTCTAGGTTCTCAGTGTTAGGGTTACACTTAATAGAGAGACACTCAAAATCATCCTCATGGATTACATTGTGATGTGGAGATAGATCTACCCTAGGCAGGGGAATGGTTATCCCTTGTACTTCAAAACCTTCATGGAACAGTTTGGAGACCAGTTCATCTACATACCTGTCCTCATGTGTGGAGTTATTTTTGTTCACGTGGGTTCCAGAATTCTTACCATTTTGCTCTACATGTGAAGGAGCTGAAGTTTGGCCTCCACTACTTTTTCCAAAACTCATACATAGAGGAATGACCTCCATCACATCATCTGGAGAGATACTCTTGTGTTGAGCAGAGTCGAGCTTGGTAGGGATGGAGGTATGATGTTGAGACATTGTGGAAGACTTAGGCTATATCAGAAGTGATTTTCTTTTGAGAGAATGTGAGGTAAGGAAGGAGACGAATTTGCAGACACACACGGGGTTAGAAGGGTTGAGTAGACACAATGGAGGGAATTTAATATTTTGACCAATCAGACTATGATTAATTTTCAAAATATAATTCCCTATTAGTTGCTATAATCTCTAACTATGCCACCTTTCCAAGCTGCTTATTTTACTTAGGATAGTCTGGTGATTCCTTGTAATATATTTAGCCCTTTGTTGGTCAGAATCATCAAGTTTCACACAAGCCTTTTTAAATTGATACCTGTTATCCATGTGCATGACTCTCTTGAACTGAACTGAATTCATGTTGATGTTCCTCTTAATGTCACAGAACAGAGTCATGACATCCAGAGTGACATTGCTTCCTTTATACTGGCCATTGTTCATGGACTCCATCAAATTCCAACATAGCATGTCCAAATTTCTATGATGTACCTTCTTTGGATAAGATTTCTTGGAGTGCCTGCCTATGCCATAGTTACCATAGCCTGTTCTCCCATTTAGAGGAAGTTTTGGAGTTCCTCTTGCTAATTCCTTGGTTATGGTCTTCTTCATCTTTTGCAGATGTCTACCTTTCTCTAACCATATTTGATCCTTCTTTTCTTCATTGACCAAGACATTGATGTTACTTCTAGGCTCCCATAGATAGCAGTTGTTCTTGGCTCTAGATCCCCTCATAACTTCCTTACCTTCTTCATTGGTGACCCATTATCTTTTCTTGTTAGGGGCTTCCTTCTTAGGTTTGGCATGATGCTTTTTCTTGCTATGAGTGTCACTACTGCGAAAATCGGCGCCGGCTGAACAGAAGAGTCGCCACCGTGCGTTATTTATCCCACGGGGGGGAAAGGAAACGCTCAGAGTAAACCTCGCACAACACAGGAAAGGTATGGTCGTCGCAACCAAAACCTGGATTCGGGAGTCGGTTACGCAAGGGGAAGGTATTAGCACCCCTCACGTCCGTCGTACTCGACGGGATCCACGCTTGTTTTCGGGTATGGATTGTTATTCTATCTACTCTAAAGGTCAAGGGTTAAAAAGAAAATAAAACTGAAAATAAAAATGACTCGGCAAAGTGTCGCACTTTATGCCTACGTATTCCCGTCTGGAACGAGAAATCAGAGTCAACGTAGTTCGCCTACCTACGGGAAAGGAGGGGAAGGTTGCTCGCTAGGATATCGCATCCTATGCCTACGTACTTTCATACGGCATGAAAGATCAGAGCAAACGTAGTTCGGGCCACGGAAGACACAAGCTTGTCTTGGTTGATTTTATTCCTTCTGAAAAAGGTTTTCTTGATTAACAGTCCCGGCGGACAAAAATGACGCTTTGATGAGTTCACATTCTTTTACGGAAGAAGTGTCTTTTATTGTGTTTGAAATCTTTATGTGTTTTTCTGTTTGTTTTGAGAAAGAAAGAGACAGAACTCTAACCTACGGTTGCGAAGGGAAACAAACTAACCTAATGTTATCATGCATGGGTTAAGACCTAGTGTCTATCATGCTCCTCTCTTGCACAGAGAGAAACAGAGATCCTACGGGATAGGCAGAAACAGAAACAATATCAGATATATACAGTAAAGCAGTAAAATGCATGGATGCAACAGTACAAGCGAGGCAAGGGAGTCCCACTCAACCTCGAACCTAGAAAACAATAGGCAAAAGTGAACAGGCTTCACTTTCAACCCAACAGGGTAAACAGCAAACAATACAACCAGGAAATCCAAACAATACATCAGCAATGAAATACAACAGCAAAAGAAACAGCATCAGCAGCTCTGAATCAACATCTGGCTTCAAGTAATCTCCAATCAGCTACAGGCTTCAACAAGCATCAATCTCCATCTTCATGACCTTCAGGCAAGGGCTTTGATCATCAGTCTTCTATCTGCAATGGCTTTTCTTCAAGCTCAAGCCTCCAGGATGAGGGATTAGTCACAAGAGTGAATTGGGTGTTAAGCAATCAGTTGACTACCAAGGGTGGTGAACAGACTGCTTCTAACACAAAAGACATTTTCTCTCAAGAGTTCTATCTTCTAGACACTATCACCAAGCCTTCCAAAGGAAGGGGGTGGGTGTCTTAGAGAGACTCTGAATCACAGAGAAGAATGGATGCAGACAAGGCAATCCATGTTTGAGAAACAAACTTTCTAATCTAGAGCTCTGCCTAGCTCCTAAACCCTAGTCTCCTCAGCAGCTGCTAGCAAGAACCTCCTCTTCAATTCTGGAAGTTGATCCTCAATCTCTGGATCTTCAATGGCTTTCATCTTCTCAAGTCTTCAGCTCTCCCAAGTCCCCAGACAATCCCAATACCCACACAAGCAAGCAATAATCCCCTGAGGGCACACCACACCAGTCAATCAGACATACACAGAGTATTAATAGCAGTAGGGGAATCCTGACTTTTTCTAAGGGATCTAGTAACTACCCATAGCCCCTATAGTCCCATAGCTAAACTATTCAAACCCTAAGTCCTAAGGGAAGTGAATTAATTCTCCTAAGTCATCACCTAAAAACCCTAATTTGTTCATGTTGTTCACACCTACACTAAGCACCTAAATTTAACTTCTAAAAATGGGACCTAAATTGTTTCTACAAGTTCAATGTTTAATCTAAACAACCTAAAAAGAATGAACAAAAAATATGAAAGCATCTAGTAGAACAAAAATTAACAAAATCATGCATGAAATGAAGCTATTTAAAATGTCATTTATTTAGAAAATATGGGAAAAATATCAAATAAAAATAAAATGCAATTTTTATTTTTTTATAATTTTCTAGACATCCTAAAGAAAATAGTGTAAAAAGAATGAATTAAAAATGATTTTTTATCTATTTATTATGAATTTTAGAAGATGCATAAAAAATTAAGGAAAATAAAAAGAAAATAGAATGAAATAAAAGGGAGGGGGTGAGAAAAGCAGAAAAGCACGCTCAAAGGATTGGGCCTGATAACATGGGGGGTGGCAAAAGCAAGGCCCACGCTCCCCCCTTTAATGAAACGCAGCGTTTCAATGGGGGGAGGATTCCCTCTCAAACTCGGTTTGAACGACAACCGTTGGATCATCCTTCCCAGTCACCAGTCAACACGCGCTTGGACGGCTTAGATTCTATCTTCTTCCTCCTGCCATGAAAGCTAGGGTTTATCTCCATGGAAACTCCATGCACGTACCAACTTCGACCTCTCGGTTCTCACTCCACACGCCATGAAACACCACGATCCAAACATGAAAATCACTCCAAATTTTGTCCTCTACAAGACTATAGCAGTAGTTTGTTCTGAAATCCAGTATATCACTCAAACCGATCGAGACAAGTTCTGGCCACCATGAAAATACTCTGGTATGCATCATCAAGATTCTCACTCAAACCTGTACTAATCTACTCTATGCCTAATGGTGATTATTCTAATCTATCAAACTAACATTATAATGCACTCTACTACAAGTTCTAAGTCTAAAAAGTTTTGAGCACCTGTTAACAATTATCACTAAACAGCACCAAACTCATCCTAATTGTTCTACTAACAACCTAGATCACATTTAAACTAATAAAACTATGCAACTCTAACTAAATTGAGCAAGTTAGAGCAATTTGCACCTTGAGCAAGTTCTTGTGGATGATGATGAATCAGTATGAATCCAAGCCTTTGGATGCTTCAATCTGGATCTATTCTTGCAGCAAGTGATTCTGTATGCAACACCTTGATGAATTTGGCCTTGGATCTTGAGTTCCAATGGAAATTGCAATTTGAATGTTGTTGATGAAAGTGCACGAAATTGATCAATATCCACCAAATCTTTGATTCAATTCTGATCCATGATGATGGTGAAATGTAGGAGGATCAATGATGATGAGAATTGATGCTGAATTTGTGAGATTGAAGTGAACTTGCAACTTGGAGAATGAGAGAACTTTGGGAAATTTTTGGTGAAAAATGAATCCAACCCTTGCTCAATTCTGATTTCATGAATATATAGTGCTCAAATGAATCTTCTAGAACCATCTTGCAACTTCCCTTGCATTCCAAATTGAATCCATTTTGGTTATGTTTCTTCAAATGCAAGTAACCATAAATAACTTTGATTTTTTCCACCAAGCTCAAAAATGTACTTGAACCATTGTTCTTAGAATGTGTTTTGGACCCAAAATCATATATGGGAAGTCTCCATTTGGACTTATAAATCTCTCAAACCATTTTTCACTTTGACTTTATTTAAGTTATAAGCCATTTTAGTTCAAATTTTGACCAATCATGCAACTTCATGTTATGAGCTTTTCCAACAATTTGTGACCTTCTTTCTAGACTTAAAATCACATTTTGAACAACTTTAATGTTTTGAGTTTTTTCATTTGAGGCTTGGAAATAGGAGATATGGCCTTTGCTTAAAAATGGCCTATAATTGACAAATGACCAAAATACCCTTTGCTTGCCAAGACCATAAGTTGCGTTCCACACATCATATGAAGGCATACTATACCATTATAGAAAGCTAAGACAATGAGGAACAATTCTTATGTTGACCAAGAATTCATTTGAAATCTCCTTGAGGGGTAAAAATTGCTTGGAAGTCAAGTCACTTTCACAGACAAAATTTCAGATACCTCAGATGACCTATAACTTGCAAGGACCATAACTTGAGTTCTATAAATCTCCTTGATGTCTTCCACCACTCAAATTAAAGGTATTGAGATCCTCTACAAGTTTCATGTTGGCCAAGGATCCATCTGAAGCTAGCATTTTGACTTATCTTGCTTGGAAATTTGACCTAAACTAGGGGATTTTACACAGAAACCCTAATTTAGAAGCTCCTCTTCTCCTTGATTTCTCTTGAATTCTTCTTGGCATATCTCCATATCCTTCTTTATATGTCCAATGATGAACCCCACATCTCTCCACTAGACTTGAATGCCCCTTAAATCAGTCAATTGACCTAGGGTTGACCTAGGGTTGACCCAGATGAAACCCTAGTTGACTGCCTTCAGCTATAGCTCTTGTGCTCTCATCAATGACTTGCCTCCTTCTTTAAATGACTTTCTAAGTCTCTCATAATGTCTAGATACTCTCCATGCCTTCAACTCACAGCTCACAACCCTCTTGTTGACCCTCAGATACCCCCAGCTAGGAGATAGACTCAAGGCTTGATCTGCTGAACTCTTTGCTTTCAAATTCTTTCCTGATGACTTGAATGAGATTGAATTGGGATAATAACCTCTTGATAGGCTTCTAGAGATGAGAATAATGATTGGTCCCCCTGTTGTATGACTTGCTATGCCTATGCTATGCAGATGATTAGACTATGCACATGACTCTATATGCAAATGCTAATGACATTGAAACATAAACCAAGTGAGTAAGGTTGGGCAAATTTTAGGGTGCAACAGCTGCCCCTATTCAAGCGGCTTGGACCCGATTGGGTGAAGAGCCCGGAGCCTTCAGACATTCGCGGTACGAGACGGTTGAATACTAGGAACCCAGAAATTTGCCAACCGCAGAAATAAACTGCGCCCCTGCTTGGGGAACGACATTCATCAGCTGAATTTAACTGTTACGGCAACCCACTGATCTCGTGCGACCGTGCTGGGGATTGTCTTCATCGTTCTGAAGAGGATTCTGTCATAACAGATTGCTTGCTTGTCCACGTTAGGACTCTGTCTGTCATCAATACGAAGAAATCTCGACTAAAACCGGTCCACGTTAGGACTCCATTTGCTGTTAACCCAGAAAAGTCTCGGCAACGCCGCTGGGGATAATTCGTCTGTATTTCCATAAACTGAATCGTCCACGTTAGGAATAAAACTCTTCCACGTTAGGAGTAGCACCGTCCACGTTAGGAATCATTTCTTCTGTATCTGTCCACGTCAGGACTAACCCTTTCATCTTTCCACGTCAGGAAGCAATCTTCCTTCCACATAAGGAGAACTATATCAATCCGTCCACGTAAGGACTCCAATACCACTTGACATGTCCGCGTCAGGACTCCAATCTTTCCACGTAAGGAATCAACTCTTTTCCATCTGTCCGCGTCAGGACTAAACTCTTCCACGTTAGGAGTCAATCTCTTTTCCACGTAAGGAATCACCATTTTTCCACGTAAGGAATAAGACTTCGTCTGGATCTGTCCGCGTCAGGACTAAACTCTTCCACGTTAGGAATGCACTTGTTTCCCTGTAAGGAATCCATCTCGACATGTCCGCGTAAGGACTCAATCTTTCCACGTAAGGAATCACCTCTTAATCTGTCCACGTAAGGACTCCAATCTTTCCACGTAAGGAATGATCTCTTTCCACGTAAGGAATCCTCTTCTGATATGTCCACGTAAGGACTACATCGTCCACGTTAGGACCCACTTCTCCCCGTTAGGAATAATAATTTCCTTGATTTGTCCACGTCAGGACACTGATCTCGTCTTGATTTGTCCATGTTAGGACTCAGGCGTCTTCGACCTGCTGAGGAAATAAGACTTGTCCACGTAAGGACTCACACCCTTGTCTGATCTGTCCACGTCAGGGCACCAACACAAAGAGTAATCACTTTTGTCAACGTCATGACCTCCCATTCCACTAATTTCGAGAACCCGAATCTGCCCACGTTAGGACTAACACACTTCACCAATCCGGGGAAATAAACCTGTCCACGTTAGGACTCCCACTTCTGAAGAAATCCCGTCAATATAGGAATAAATTGTCCCCGTCAGGACTTAGTTCTCCAATGATCCTCACCCACAAACTTCTTAGCACTGACGTGACAGCGACTTTGAGATGGACTCTACTGGGGATATTTGGAAACCAAACTACCGGATGCCTGTTCTTATGCCCGGCTGTGGCCTCTTCTGAAATTCTGGTTCATGAAACCTTTTGATGACAAATAACTCTGCTTGGGAATAAAGAGAGACTTATCCTGGTAACTCTGTGGGGAATACCGCCGAAACTGACATTATCATTGAATATCTCATGCCGAGATCTTGAGTGTTTGGTTGTTCATTTGAGCAAGAGTTATCTTCACCTGAACTGCTAGAGTACAGACTGCTTCAGCAAAATAAATGCTAAAGATAATGCCGACTCCGCCGGGGATAGCCAGATGCTACAGAATTATTCCAGCAAAATAAATGCTGGAAAGGTGAAGTCAACCCTGCTGGGAAATTGGGAACTCAAACCAAACACCCTGTTGAGGTGACCCCCTGCTGGGGAATATAACTTTGCTGGGGAGTAACGGATGTGCCTGGTATGATTGAATTTTCTGCTGGAACGTGAACTGATATTACACAGTATCCTTGACAAAATAAATGACAGGACCCACCGCCGACTCTGCTGGGGAGAGTCTTGATCTCCGGGTTCCACTGGGAGGAAAGAACGTTTGCTGAAAAGAGAACTCCGCTGGAGGTGGGACTATTCTCTCGGGGAAAATCCACTGATTCCGCTGGGGGAGAGTGCATGACCCTGCGGGGAAAGATGAACCTGTCTGAATACAGCCTTATGATCTTGGAATCGCCAAACTCTGTTGAGGACGA
The DNA here is from genome assembly GCA_963859935.3 of Lathyrus sativus. NCBI lineage: Eukaryota > Viridiplantae > Streptophyta > Magnoliopsida > Fabales > Fabaceae > Lathyrus > Lathyrus sativus. The sequence continues at coordinate 299,505,565 of OZ012738.1, read as the reverse complement.
ATAACTTTTCTGGAGCACGTCCTCTGGATAAGCTACGGCTAGCTGGGGAATTCTATCCTTCTTCAGGAAGAACATGCATGACCTGCGTGGGGATTAAGTCTTTCGTTATCGCAATCTTTTGATCATCTTCCTCGTATGGTTATGAAACTTGCAACAACACAAACAAGACACGACAAGCCTATGCAATCAAATCAATTCAGGTTAGTGACGTTACACTCAGTTAATTCAAAGCTTTAACAATTGTTGGCAAGGGCCAGTGATGTTATACTCATGCTAGCTTCACTAAACTTAGGCGTTTTATCATGCACAAAACAGTAAAGAACCAGCATCAAGTACTGAATAACATATTTTATTGATCGGGCCCCTGAATGGGCGGAGTTTTATACATGGGATGTAACTCCTGAAATGAGGAAGCTACGCAAAGCAAATACATAAGTATGCACAAGAAGCATGAATATTTTGACAAATTAAATTTTGTACACATGTCGGCAACGGGATGCAGATGAACACCACGAAATGATCCTCCTATGACTCATCCGACTCTAATGCTTTCCCGGTATCCCCACTTCTGAAGAGATTGTATCCGATAACTGGCTCCTTAAACATATTCTCCCGCACTGATGCTCATTGAATTCGGACCGCAGTCATTTGCTTTTCAAATCCCTAACTTTTGCGTGAACCGCCCTTTACGGGTTTTCAGTTCACCGGGATACCCTTTTTTGCCGAAGCCGCCCAGTGTAGGTTTTCAACTTCGCGGGTGTACATTTTTTCAATTTTATCCCTAACTTTTGCCCGAACCTTTCATTCTGTTTTTGGTTCGCCAGGATGCCCCATTTTTGCCTGGACTCTCTTTTTCTGTCCAGCGGGTCTATTTTAAGCAAAGTATTTTTTAACTGCGTCCGAATTCACAGGTGACGTGAAGTCTTCTCCGTCCATGGTGGACAACAACAACGCTCCTCCTGAAAAGACCTTACTGACAACGTATGGCCCTTCGTAGTTGGGGGTCCACTTGCCCCTGTGATCTGCTTGCGGCGGGAGGATCCTCTTCAGCACAAGGTCGCCCGTCTGAAAGCTTCGCGGATGTATCTTCTTGTCATATGCTTTCTTCATTCGGCTCTGGTACAAACGACCGTATGCTAGAGAAGCTAGCCTCTTCTCATCCATTAAACTCAACTGGTTCAACCTGTCTTTCACCCATTCTGCCTCATCTAGCTGAACGTCTCGCAATACCCTCAGAGAAGGGATCTCAACCTCTAATGGTAATACCGCTTCCATTCCGTATACCAACGAGAACGGAGTTGCCCCGGTTGATGTGCGTACCGTCGTACGATAACCGTGCAAAGCAAAAGGTAGCATTTCATGCCAATCCTTATAGGTCACCACCATTTTCTGAACAATTTTCTTGATATTCTTATTGGCCGCTTCAACAGCGCCATTCATCTTGGGTCGGTAAGGGGAGGAGTTGTGATGTTCGATCTTGAAATTCTGACAGAGCTCCTTCATCATTTTGTTGTTCAGATTTGAACCATTATCCGTGATTATCCGCTCGGGAATCCCATATCGGCAAATGATATCTCTTTTGATGAATCTGGCCACCACTTGCTTCGTTACATTTGCGTAAGACGCCGCTTCCACCCACTTGGTGAAATAATCGATTGCTACTAGGATGAACCGATGCCCGTTAGAAGCCGTCGGCTCGATCTTCCCAATCATATCGATTCCCCACATCGAGAATGGCCATGGAGATGACATCACATTTAGAGGACTCGGAGGCACGTGTATCTTGTCAGCATAGATTTGGCACTTGTGGCACTTCCTTGCGAACTTGAAACAATCAGTTTCCATCGTCAGCCAAAAGTAACCTGCCCTCAGCAGCTTTCTCGTCATAGCATGCCCACCAGCATGCGTACCAAAGGTACCTTCGTGAATTTCCTCCATGAGAAGCTTTGCCTCTTTCTCGTCTACACAACGCAACAACACTAAATCGTGGTTTCTTCTGTACAAGACACCATCCGGATTCAAGTAGAAATTTCCCGCTAATCTCCTGAGAGTCTTCTGATCTTGACTGGATGCCCCAGCCGGATACTCTTTATTCTTCAGGAAATTAAGGATATCAAAATACCACGGTTTATCGTCAGATGCTTCATCGATAGCAAATACATAAGCTGGCCTGTCCAACCGAGAGATAGTGATTTGGGGAGCTTCGTTCCAGAAGTTGACCTTGTACATGGAAGACAAAGTGGCCAGGGCGTCAGCCATTTGATTCTCTGCCCGCGGTACATGATGCAATTCAACCTTGTCGAAGAAAGGCAACAATCTCCTTGCATAATTCATGTAATGTATCAAATTAGGCTGCCGTGTCTCCCATTCCCCTTTTATCTGATTCACTACCAGAGCTGAGTCTCCATATACGTCTAGATGTTTGATTCGCAAATCAATGGCTTCTTCGAGCCCCATTATACAAGATTCGTATTCGGCCTCATTGTTGGTAACGGCAAAGGTCAATCGGGCAGTAAACGGGATGTGCGACCCGTGTGGCGTGGTGATGATTGCCCCTATTCCGCTACCGTAAGCATTCACAGCTCCGTCAAATATCATCTTCCATTTGGAACCCAACTCTGGTCCTTCGTCTGGCAACGGTTCTTCACAATCTTTCATCTTTAGGTACATGATATCCTCGTCAGGAAAATCAAACCTCATCGATTGGTACTCTTCAATAGGCTGCTCCGCTAGATACTCAGACAACACACTCCCCTTTATATCCTTTTGCGAGACGTATTGAATATCGTATTCAGTCAAGACCATCTGCCAACGGGCAATTCTACCTGACAACGCCTGCTTTTCAAATACATATTTGATAGGATCCATCTTTGAGATGAGCATGGTTGTATGATTCAGCATGTACTGCCTCAAACGCTTGGCGGCCCAGGCTAGCGCGCAACAAGTTTTCTCCAGCATTGAGTATCGAGATTCACAGTCTGTAAATTTCTTACTCAGGTAATAGATCGCATGCTCTTTCCTCCCCGTCTCGTCGTGTTGACCGAGAACACAACCCATGCTTCCCTCAAGAACCGTCAAATACATGATCAAGGGTCTCCCTGTCACTGGGGGTATCAAAATAGGAGGCTCCTGCAGATACTTCTTTATTTTATCGAACGCCTTTTGACAATTTTCGTTCCACGTTACAGCTTGATCTTTCTTTAGCAACTTGAATAATGGTTCACACGTAGCAGTTAGGTGAGATATGAACCGAGCGATGTAGTTCAACCTCCCTAAAAACCCGCGCACCTCTTTCTCTGTTTTAGGCGTCGGCATTTCTTGTATTGCTTTTATTTTAGCAGGATCGACCTCTATTCCTCTTTCGCTTACGATAAACCCCAGCAGTTTACCCGATCTCACCCCGAAGGTGCATTTATTAGGGTTCAGCCTCAGCCTGAACTTCCTAAGTCTTTTAAACAACTTCAGCAGATTCACCAGATGCTCTTCCTCCGTCTGGGATTTGGCAATCATATCGTCAACATAAACTTCGATCTCTTTATGCATCATGTCATGGAAAAGAGTCGTCATCGCACGCTGATATGTTGCCCCAGCATTCTTCAAACCAAAGGGCATCACTTTGTAGCAAAATGTTCCCCAAGGTGTTATAAAAGTAGTCTTCTCCATATCCTCTGGCGCCATTTTAATTTGATTATAGCCTGAAAAGCCATCCATGAAGGAGAATACAGAGTATTGAGCAGTATTATCAACTAACACGTCAATGTGAGGAAGTGGAAAATCGTCTTTTGGGCTTGCTTTATTCAAATCTCTATAGTCCACGCACATTCGAACCTTGCCATCTTTCTTTGGCACTGGTACGATGTTAGCAACCCATGAGGGATATTTTGTCACAGCCAGGAAACCAGCGTCCCACTGTTTCTGCACCTCCTCTTTGATCTTCATTGCCATATCTGGTCGAGTTCTGCGAAGCTTTTGTTTGACCGGCGGGCAATCTTCTTTCAGTGGCAGGCGATGCACGACCATATCTGTATCGAGCCTGGGCATATCCTCATACGACCAAGCGAATACATCACTATACTCTTGGAGCATTTCAGCCAGTCTTCGCTTGATATCGCTCTGCAGCGCGGCTCCGATACGAATGTTTTTCTCAACCCCTTCCGACCCCAAATTGATAATTTCGATGACCTCGTCGTGAGGCAGAATGGCTCTTTCCTCTTGCTTCACCAACCAAGACAGTTCCTCAGGAACGTCGCTATCTTCGACAACCTCTTCTTCAGCCTGAAACACTGGGTGCTCAAAGTCGGGACGAGTCATAGGTGGTTCAAGGATGTCATCTGAAAATGTTATCCTGCAAAAGGAATGGTTAAGTGCTTCAAAATGCGTATAAAACGAATAACCCCGTTACCATTTTATTGAAAAATACAAAACAAGAAAGACAGGGATTACAGTATTTGCACATGAAAAACGCCATTTATTTAATGATTAACGCGCAATGTTTATAACAACACAGCCCTAAGCAAATCCTGATGCCCCGGGCAAGACATCAGATTATTCAACAATTAATAAAGCAAAGCATTACTGTTTAAAAGTCACAGGAACAAGCTCCTGAATAGACCAGTTGCACAGTCCTTGTCCTGGCGTGCTTGGCTGAATCCAGGCATCCATATCACAGTCGCTGTCTCCTTCATCGGACTCTGAAGCAGCATTGACAGTTTCATGACATACTCCACTGGCAGAGATGATAATCGGCTTTCTGAAACGGGGGGCCCCCACGGAAGGAGTTGATGACGACGATTGGTATCCCAGCCCGAACCGGTCCATCTTCACAGGAATGTCCAGCACTTTGCCCCAGCCCTTTGCTTCTCCTGCCTCCACTAGAGCTTGAGCTTCTTTATACGATGAGACGGCTATCTCTGGCACTTTGCTCGGTCCGGGACCTTTGTCCTTGATGCGCAACCCTTCAAATGCCTGGCAGGGTGTCTCGTGGATCTCTCCGTCGACTTCCACATATTTAAATGACGATAAATGGCTGACCAGGATGTCCTCTTCTCCGCACACGGTGACTACGCTGTCTCCGACCATATATTTTAACTTCTGATGCAGGGTAGACGTGACGGCCCCTGCCCCATGAATCCAGGGTCTTCCAAGCAAGCAGCTATACGCAGGCTGTATATCCATGATATAAAACTCCGTTGCAAACACTTCCGGCCCCACCTGCAGAGGCAAGGTAATCGATCCGAAGACTGTTCTCCGCGTGCCATCAAATGCTCTGACTACCAAATCACTGGGTGTACACAAAATTCCTCGAACATCCAGCTTCATCATCGCCTTCTTGGGCAACACATTCAAAGATGATCCGGTGTCAACTAATACGTGCGACATTACTGATCCTCTACACTCAACAGATACGTGTAATGCCATATTATGATCTCTCCCTTTCGGAGTCAAGTCGAAATCGGTAAAGCCCAAACTGTGGCCTGCATTCACATGTGCCAATACTCCTTCTAGCTGATTTACGGAGACGTCTTGGGGTACAAAAGAAGTGTCCAGGACTTTCAGCAAAGCATTTCTGTGAGCTTCCGAACACAACAGCAATGATAGGATATATATTTTGGACGGTGTCTGCTGCAGATGCTCCACAATCTTATAATCACTTTTTCGAATTAAGCGCATGAACTCTTCTACATCCTTCGATGCTGCTTCTTTTTCACTTGCTTGTACCGGAACATTTTCAACCACTTTCCCTTTTCCTTTCGCTAGTCTTTCAGCCTCCACTTCAGGAGATATAAAGATCCTGCCACTCCTTGTCATGCCTCCTGAGCCAACAACATTATCCACAATCTCCGCTGGCTGTTTGTTAACATCAATCTTTATCCCATCACAATACACCTCTAACCCATATGACCATGGGACTGCTTTCGTGTTCTCGTACGGGATTGGCCCGGCCTTAGTTATGGTGATCGGTGGTCGTTGAGCCGGTGCTGCAATAGTGATTGTCTTCCGAGGAATCGTCACCGTGGCCACATCACTCTGATTACCCACTACTGCCCCTGCAGGCTCGTCAGTTGCCGCTCGATCAAACTGCAATATGCCCTCATCAATTAAAGCCTGAATGCCTTTCTTCAAATCCTCACACCCCCCAGCTAGGGTCCAACAATCTAAGCAATACTCGTTACATCCTGGGTAGACACCTCCTTGTAACAGTCGGCTCTTTATCTCGCTCAGCGGCGTCTTTAAATCTTCAACATTCATAATAAGATTCAGACCTTCCTCAGTCAGAACGGCGTTTGCCCCATGATTAGGCATGGGTTTTTGGACTATGTTCGGACCTGCCATTCCGAAGTTGATAGTCTTGTTGTCCAAAAGATCCTGCACAACGTGCTTAAAAGCATGGCAACCTTCTATATCGTGACCCGGGGCCCCAGAATGAAACTCACAGTGTCTGTTTGCATCGTAGCCGAACGGGGGAGCTCCCGTTATTGGTGCCAGAGTTCTTTTCTCTACCAGATTCAATCCCAACAATGTCTGCAACAGATCGGCATATGTTGAGGGAGGCTTCTCAAACACTCTTCTCGGTTTACTACCTTGGAATCTTCGTTGAGCCTGCTGTGCCCCCTGCTGAGGCTGCTGCTGCTGTGGCATTGGCTGTTGCTGAACCGGTTGTTGTTGCTGGAGTGGTTGTTGTTGATATGGGATAGTAACACTCGCCACCTGCTGCGGCTGACGATATTGACCTCGTCCCCTGCCTCGGCCCCGGCCTCGGCCTCCAAATACTGCGCTTGCCTCGCCCTGACGGCGTCCACCATAAGCTTTCCTATTACTGCCAGATGCAGTTGATTCCTCGACTTGGAACTTTCCTTGCTTAATGTTACGTTCAATCTTTTCTCCCATTAGAATCAGGTCTGAAAAACTGGCCAGAGACGTATGAAACAGCATATCATGAAACAGCCCTGTGAATGTGCCGACAAACATGTCATTCATTTCCTTATCTTCTACAGGAGGACGGACCCTGGCAGCCATATCGCGCCACCTTTGCGCGTACTCTTTAAAACTCTCCCCCTTCTTTTGCGAAAGCCCGGCCAACTGGACCCGATTGGGTGCCAGGTCGCTGTTATACTTGTAATGGGCTACAAACGCCTCCGCCAATTGCTTCCATGTCTTGATATCAGTTGGCTCCAACCCCATGTACCACTCTAGGGAAGGGCCCGATAGACTATCCTTAAAGAAATGCATTAGCATTCTTTCATCAGTGGAGTATGCAGACATCTTTCTGTAATAAGCTCGTACATGCACTTTCGGACATGTGTCTCCTTTATACTTATCGAACGCAGGAGCTTTGAATTTAATTGGCACCCTCAAACCAGGTACCAGACCCATAGTTGCCATGTCCAATCCCACAGCACTTTGATTTAAGACTCCCTTCATCTGCTCTTCCAGCATTCTAATCTTTTGGGAATCATCCATCGGCCCCTCAAAACCCCCTCCGGAGAAGGCGTCTTCCTGCTGATCTTCTTGCCACATGCCGTTTCCAGCTCCGTACCCATCATATCCATTATTACGTCCAGCTCTGATCTGATTCATCCCCGGACCTCGGCCTCTGTTGCCGTACCCTTGAACACCTCCAGCAGGACCAAAAGCCATAAATCCAGTACCGTTTCCGTTTCCAAAGCCTCCGTAACCCTGATTGACCATACCATAACCATCTTGCCCAAAGCCTTGAGCATTAAAGCCATACTTCCCAGTGTTATCGAATCCCTGATCGTTGAATCCGAATCCAGTATTGACAAAGCCATTGCCCCCTAGATTATCTCCCAAATTGACATCACCCAGCCCAACATTATGGACAGCGGTCTCATTCCCCACTCCAACGTTACCATTCACCGCAGCGGTAGCGTTGTTGATATTAGCAGCAGGTGTATTGACTACAGGCGGAGCCACTGGCGTGGGAGTGCCGTCTCCATGAACAGTATCGACCCGTACAGACTGATGATCTTCATTACCATGACCAGCGTTTCGGGCCAACAGAGGCTGGACCATGGCCTGCAAATTCTCCTGCCCTTTTGCTATAGCTTCCATGGTCTGCATGAAGAGAGCGAGCTTCTCGCGCACATCTTGCATCTCGTTCTGCATTTGATCCATGATTCTTCGACAGTTGGTGCGGGTAGAATAGCGGTGCGGGTGCTGATCTGCAATCCTGAAAAGTACCTGTCACAGAGCATGAAATAAGACACTATTCGAAGATTACCTGTAATGCAATATGAATATGAATGCAATGCAATGTGTCTGTGCATTAGGGAAATTCATTCCCCCAGTTCTAGTGTGAAGGTGCCAATGCAGTGATAGTGTTGACAATAGGAATATCGGAGCTGAATCATAGAAAGCCTCATGTATTGCAGGGAGAATCAATAAGCCCAGGGTACAATATCACTGAGAGTACAAAGAAGGCATGACCTCAACCAACAATCCTGGTGATGGTCAGCACTATGCAAATAAAGCATACAAGTTACTACATGAAATGATCAAATCCTCCCAAAAGTCTGGTACTCCTCTATCAACTTCTTGGTCTCCGGATGGCTTGGTCGATCAAGCAGCCCTTCAACAAGCTGGTTTCTCCTCTTAAGGACACGGCGTACGTCCTCAGCAGTTTCTTCCCATGTTGCTTCTCCGAAGCAATCTTCTAACTTTCGCTTCTGAGACACTGCTTCATCTCTGGATTTGATTGCCTTGTTCAGTGCATGCTGGACACTATACCGGGTCATCACTTCTTCCTCACACTTCTTGATGCTAGACTTCAACTTCTCTTCGAGGTCGGAAATTTGCTGCTTCAGCTTATCTTCCCTCTTCTTGTTGTTAGTGAGTGTAGCATTCCAAGTCTTATTGCAAGAAGATATCTCTCGGTGAGCGATGTCAAGCGCCTTCTTCTTGGATTCAAGCATGTCATGGGAACTTCTGAACTCTTGCCCCAGACGTTCGCGCTTTTTCTTTTCCTCAGTCAACTCAGCCCCTAACCTGTTTAACAGCTCGATCTGTTGTTGGAAAGCATATACGGCCTTGTTTTTCTCACTGCGTACTTGAGCTAGCTCTTGCTCTAACCCTTCATTAATCTTCATCAAGGCTTCTTTTTCCTTCACAACTTGTTCATAGACTTCTCTAGAAACAGTAGTTGGCTCTGCTACCGGAATAAGAACGAGGATTGGTGCATCTGGAAATGGCATCTTCAACTGGCGTGCTCTCTCCTGGATCCAAACCCTGTAAGGTGCATAGGCCTGGCAATCGTTCTTACCTAACAGTGGTTTCCCTTTGCGGTTAATACGCATCCAGGCATGCTGCAGCTTGGCTAGTAACTCCCCCTTCAAATCCCCTATGAAGTATAGAGATTCCTGTACTTCTTCCTCCTGAGGTGGATTCTTCAGTGCATATCCGAACTGGCGAATGAATAGAGAAGGGTTGTAATTGATACACCCTTTTCTTCCTATCAACGGCACATTAGGGTACCCAGAACAACTGAAGATGAGCTCAGATCCCAACAGGTCTCGATCAAACCACTCCATATCTTCCGACGATAGCCTCATCAGGCGCTCCGGCCAACCAGCTGGGACTGTAGTTTCTGCAACAGATCTTCTCTTAGGAAGGTGACTCTCAAACCACCTACTCAACAAGGGTACACACAGATGAACATTCTTCCCTCTTCCCTTCTCATTCTTGTAATGCAGTGAGTGGTAGAGATCTCCGAGTAAGGTAGGTACAGGATTACCAGCGGCAAACAAGTAGAAAGCGTCGAAGTCCACAAAATCCGGTATATTGGGGAACAACACTATGCCATAAATGCACAAAGCCAACACAGCATTGAAAGCAACCCAGCACCCGCTCTTGGCATACTCTTGGGCTTTACCAACTAAGAACTGGAGTGAGAAGCCTGGAGCTCCACGGGAAACAGTAGTCACAAGTTCAGAAGCATCAATATGCAAGGCTTTTGCCAAATCCTCCGGCTTGGGCTTGGCGTCATAATGAATGAATGGAACCTGGTTCTGCACGGGCAGCTCAACATACTCAGCGTATTCCTCCAGGGTTGGTCCCATAATAAAGTCAGAGAATGTAAAGCACCTCAAAGCAGGGTCGTAGAATTGCATCAAAGCATACAGCCCATCTAACTCTACCTCTGTAGGTTTACACACCAATCTCAGTAGTCTACCATAGCTCATCCGGAAGCTCCTACGAACACCCTCATCAGCAAGAGAAATCAACCCCAGTAAAGGAACAATATCAGGCGTAGGCAATTTGTAAGCAACCGTTCTCCTTAAGCTAGTCATGATCAAACACTCAGAAGTCTGGGTACTAGAACTAGGGAAATGCAAATGCGCCTGCAGCACAGACACACGTTAGTGAAATGCAAATGGTAATGGATATGCAGTGATGCAATGCAAGTAACATGCAACAGGGACCAAAGCTGTAGCTGAATAGCCTGAACCCAATCAAGAAAGGTCTCAGATAGACCATCCAGAAGCCCTCAAGCCCTGGTCTCAGATATACCTCAAACAAAGCTCCGATATTGGTCTCTGATAGACCCCATAATCATAACCTAAATGGTCTCTGGCAGACCTCAAACCATTTCTCCCACTGGTCTCTGACAGACCTCAGAACACATCTCCAAATGGTCTCTGACAGACCTCGGGACACACCAACTGGTCTCTGACAGACCTTAGAACCCTCCATAAATATCCAGGATCCTGATCAAGAAACAAACCGGTGGTCTGAAGGTCTAGTTACCTGCATAACCCTGAATCCCCTCACAGGTGGGTGGCCCTATAACTGGCACAAGGTACGGCATCCTATGCGGTCGTCGGCGTCACAGACTTTCAGGGTTGATGATACGATTCCCAGAAGGAGTGGCATCATCAATTCCTGAAGAGGCCTCACTTAGCCAACTTCCAAATGATCGGTCCCCAGAGTCGACAATCCAACTAACCAGCAACCCACGCCAACCAAAGGAAGGGGCAGGAGGCCAACCAGAGGAACCTCGTCTGAGTGTAGATTTCATGGGACACCAAAGCAAGCAAAGCAAGCGGGCACCCACTAATTTCTACTCTAATTCTAGGTGCACTCAAGCCCAGGTCCGGCTTATCTCTCAATATCAGAACACCCGTCACACCCCAACATACAGCAACAATAATCAATATATAAAGCTGAAAATACAAGGTTAGAAATATAAAATAACTCCATACAAAATCCTCGACGGGAAAACAAGCGTTAGGATTGACTCTCTCAAGGGACGTTGGATCCCAAATGCATAAGAACCATCGCAGTCCTTAGCAGCCAGGGGACGTTGGATCCCCAGCAGAGTCGCCAGCTGTCGCTACTGCGAAAATCGGCGCCGGCTGAACAGAAGAGTCGCCACCGTGCGTTATTTATCCCACGGGGGGGAAAGGAAACGCTCAGAGTAAACCTCGCACAACACGGGAAAGGTATGGTCGTCGCAACCAAAACCTGGATTCGGGAGTCGGTTACGCAAGGGGAAGGTATTAGCACCCCTCACGTCCGTCGTACTCGACGGGATCCACGCTTGTTTTCGGGTATGGATTGTTATTCTATCTACTCTAAAGGTCAAGGGTTAAAAAGAAAATAAAACTGAAAATAAAAATGACTCGGCAAAGTGTCGCACTTTATGCCTACGTATTCCCGTCTGGAACGAGAAATCAGAGTCAACGTAGTTCGCCTACCAACGGGAAAGGAGGGGAAGGTTGCTCGCTAGGATATCGCATCCTATGCCTACGTACTTTCACACGGCATGAAAGATCAGAGCAAACGTAGTTCGGGCCACGGAAGACACAAGCTTGTCTTGGTTGATTTTATTCCTTCTGAAAAAGGTTTTCTTGATTAACAGTCCCGGCGGACAAAAATGACGCTTTGATGAGTTCACATTCTTTTACGGAAGAAGTGTCTTTTATTGTGTTTGAAATCTTTATGTGTTTTTCTGTTTGTTTTGAGAAAGAAAGAGACAGAACTCTAACCTACGGTTGCGAAGGGAAACAAACTAACCTAATGTTATCATGCATGGGTTAAGACCTAGTGTCTATCATGCTCCTCTCTTGCACAGAGAGAAACAGAGATCCTACGGGATAGGCAGAAACAGAAACAATATCAGATATATACAGTAAAGCAGTAAAATGCATGGATGCAACAGTACAAGCGAGGCAAGGGAGTCCCACTCAACCTCGAACCTAGAAAACAATAGGCAAAAGTGAACAGGCTTCACTTTCAACCCAACAGGGTAAACAGCAAACAATACAACCAGGAAATCCAAACAATACATCAGCAATGAAATACAACAGCAAAAGAAACAGCATCAGCAGCTCTGAATCAACATCTGGCTTCAAGTAATCTCCAATCAGCTACAGGCTTCAACAAGCATCAATCTCCATCTTCATGACCTTCAGGCAAGGGCTTTGATCATCAGTCTTCTATCTGCAATGGCTTTTCTTCAAGCTCAAGCCTCCAGGATGAGGGATTAGTCACAAGAGTGAATTGGGTGTTAAGCAATCAGTTGACTACCAAGGGTGGTGAACAGACTGCTTCTAACACAAAAGACATTTTCTCTCAAGAGTTCTATCTTCTAGACACTATCACCAAGCCTTCCAAAGGAAGGGGGTGGGTGTCTTAGAGAGACTCTGAATCACAGAGAAGAATGGATGCAGACAAGGCAATCCATGTTTGAGAAACAAACTTTCTAATCTAGAGCTCTGCCTAGCTCCTAAACCCTAGTCTCCTCAGCAGCTGCTAGCAAGAACCTCCTCTTCAATTCTGGAAGTTGATCCTCAATCTCTGGATCTTCAATGGCTTTCATCTTCTCAAGTCTTCAGCTCTCCCAAGTCCCCAGACAATCCCAATACCCACACAAGCAAGCAATAATCCCCTGAGGGCACACCACACCAGTCAATCAGACATACACAGAGTATTAATAGCAGTAGGGGAATCCTGACTTTTTCTAAGGGATCTAGTAACTACCCATAGCCCCTATAGTCCCATAGCTAAACTATTCAAACCCTAAGTCCTAAGGGAAGTGAATTAATTCTCCTAAGTCATCACCTAAAAACCCTAATTTGTTCATGTTGTTCACACCTACACTAAGCACCTAAATTTAACTTCTAAAAATGGGACCTAAATTGTTTCTACAAGTTCAATGTTTAATCTAAACAACCTAAAAAGAATGAACAAAAAATATGAAAGCATCTAGTAGAACAAAAATTAACAAAATCATGCATGAAATGAAGCTATTTAAAATGTCATTTATTTAGAAAATATGGGAAAAATATCAAATAAAAATAAAATGCAATTTTTATTTTTTTATAATTTTCTAGACATCCTAAAGAAAATAGTGTAAAAAGAATGAATTAAAAATGATTTTTTATCTATTTATTATGAATTTTAGAAGATGCATAAAAAATTAAGGAAAATAAAAAGAAAATAGAATGAAATAAAAGGGAGGGGGTGAGAAAAGCAGAAAAGCACGCTCAAAGGATTGGGCCTGATAACATGGGGGGTGGCAAAAGCAAGGCCCACGCTCCCCCCTTTAATGAAACGCAGCGTTTCAATGGGGGGAGGATTCCCTCTCAAACTCGGTTTGAACGACAACCGTTGGATCATCCTTCCCAGTCACCAGTCAACACGCGCTTGGACGGCTTAGATTCTATCTTCTTCCTCCTGCCATGAAAGCTAGGGTTTATCTCCATGGAAACTCCATGCACGTACCAACTTCGACCTCTCGGTTCTCACTCCACACGCCATGAAACACCACGATCCAAACATGAAAATCACTCCAAATTTTGTCCTCTACAAGACTATAGCAGTAGTTTGTTCTGAAATCCAGTATATCACTCAAACCGATCGAGACAAGTTCTGGCCACCATGAAAATACTCTGGTATGCATCATCAAGATTCTCACTCAAACCTGTACTAATCTACTCTATGCCTAATGGTGATTATTCTAATCTATCAAACTAACATTATAATGCACTCTACTACAAGTTCTAAGTCTAAAAAGTTTTGAGCACCTGTTAACAATTATCACTAAACAGCACCAAACTCATCCTAATTGTTCTACTAACAACCTAGATCACATTTAAACTAATAAAACTATGCAACTCTAACTAAATTGAGCAAGTTAGAGCAATTTGCACCTTGAGCAAGTTCTTGTGGATGATGATGAATCAGTATGAATCCAAGCCTTTGGATGCTTCAATCTGGATCTATTCTTGCAGCAAGTGATTCTGTATGCAACACCTTGATGAATTTGGCCTTGGATCTTGAGTTCCAATGGAAATTGCAATTTGAATGTTGTTGATGAAAGTGCACGAAATTGATCAATATCCACCAAATCTTTGATTCAATTCTGATCCATGATGATGGTGAAATGTAGGAGGATCAATGTTGATGAGAATTGATGCTGAATTTGTGAGATTGAAGTGAACTTGCAACTTGGAGAATGAGAGAACTTTGGGAAATTTTTGGTGAAAAATGAATCCAACCCTTGCTCAATTCTGATTTCATGAATATATAGTGTTCAAATGAATCTTCTAGAACCATCTTGCAACTTCCCTTGCATTCCAAATTGAATCCATTTTGGTTATGTTTCTTCAAATGCAAGTAACCATAAATAACTTTGATTTTTTCCACCAAGCTCAAAAATGTACTTGAACCATTGTTCTTAGAATGTGTTTTGGACCCAAAATCATATATGGGAAGTCTCCATTTGGACTTATAAATCTCTCAAACCATTTTTCACTTTGACTTTATTTAAGTTATAAGCCATTTTAGTTCAAATTTTGACCAATCATGCAACTTCATGTTATGAGCTTTTCCAACAATTTGTGACCTTCTTTCTAGACTTAAAATCACATTTTGAACAACTTTCATGTTTTGAGTTTTTTCATTTGAGGCTTGGAAATAGGAGATATCGCCTTTGCTTAAAAATGGCCTATAATTGACAAATGACCAAAATACCCTTTGCTTGCCAAGACCATAAGTTGCGTTCCACACATCATATGAAGGCATACTATACCATTCTAGAAAGCTAAGACAATGAGGAACAATTCTTATGTTGACCAAGAATTCATTTGAAATCTCCTTGAGGGGTAAAAATTGCTTGGAAGTCAAGTCACTTTCACAGACAAAATTTCAGATACCTCAGATGACCTATAACTTGCAAGGACCATAACTTGAGTTCTATAAATCTCCTCGATGTCTTCCACCACTCCAATTAAAGGTATTGAGATCCTCTACAAGTTTCATGTTGGCCAAGGATCCATTTGAAGCTAGCATTTTGACTTATCTTGCTTGGAAATTTGACCTAAACTAGGGGATTTTACACAGAAACCCTAATTTAGAAGCTCCTCTTCTCCTTGATTTCTCTTGAATTCTTCTTGGCATATCTCCATATCCTTCTTTATATGTCCAATGATGAACCCCACATCTCTCCACTAGACTTGAATGCCCCTTAAATCAGTCAATTGACCTAGGGTTGACCCAGATGAAACCCTAGTTGACTGCCTTCAGCTATAGCTCTTGTGCTCTCATCAATGACTTGCCTCCTTCTTTAAATGACTTTCTAAGTCTCTCATAATGTCTAGATACTCTCCATGCCTTCAACTCACAGCTCACAACCCTCTTGTTGACCCTCAGATACCCCCAGCTAGGAGATAGACTCAAGGCTTGATCTGCTGAACTCTTTGCTTTCAAATTCTTTCCTGATGACTTGAATGAGATTGAATTGGGATAATAACCTCTTGATAGGCTTCTAGAGATGAGAATAATGATTGGTCCCCCTGTTGTATGACTTGCTATGCCTATGCTATGCAGATGATTAGACTATGCACATGACTCTATATGCAAATGCTAATGACATTGAAACATAAACCAAGTGAGTAAGGTTGGGCAAATTTTAGGGTGCAACAATGAGCACCCTTGTTGGATTTGACTTGATGAGTGTGACTGGGAAATCCGTGTAGCCAATAACAGACGGCTTGTATATGACCTAACGTTCCACAGTAGTAACACCTTTTCCTTTGAAATTTCCTCTGGTTCTGGTGTGTACTTCTGTGACCCTGATGTTGTGACATTGGTCGTGACATCAGGTTAGTCCTCTGAAATTTTGGCTTTGGCTTCTTGAACCCCAAGCTAGACTTTTGTTCACCAACAAATCCCAGTCTAGACCTGTTACCTGATGTTTGACCACTCTGTAGAATTTCTTCTAGAGTGTCAGTCCCAGGATTCAACATCCTTATGGATTTTGACATCTGCTCCATTTTGGATTCCAACAGGTTGACCTCACTTTTGAGTGAGTCTGTTGTTGCTAGCTGCTTTAACTTCTCAGCCTCTAATTCTCTTAAGCACTTCTTCTGTTGCTCTCCTTGATGATACAATTCAGTACTTCTCAAGCACAACTCCTTATATGAATCTGCAAGTTCATCATAAGCTAGCTCATCTTCACTTTAATCACCATCAGGTATACATACACTGTTCAGAGAAGTTACATGCTTAGCACATTCTTCTTTTGATCCCCTTTCTGAATCTCCATCTGACCAAGTGACAGTTAGGCCTTTTCCCTTCTTTTTGAGGTAGGTGGGACATTCTTTTCTAATATGCACATATCCTTCACATTCATGGCATTGTACTCCTTTGCTTTGGCTGGATGTTTCTTCAGACTTATCCCTTCTGCTGATGTCAGAAGGCATGTTCTTGGCATACGGTTTAGACTTGTGGTATATCCTTTTGATCAGTTTATTGAATTGTTTTCCAAGCAAGGCAATTGCTTCTGACAGGTTCTCCTCATTTTCACCATCTTCTCGTTCTGAGTCATCTGCAGTGTTTGAAACAAGAGCTCTGCTTTTGTTCTTTTTCTCCACAGCCTGATCACACAATCCCATCTCAAAGGTTTGGAGAGAACCAATGAGTTCATCCACCTTCATGTGGCATATGTCTTGGGCTTCTTCAATGGCACTGGCCTTCATTGCAAACCTTCTAGGTAAGGACCTGAGAATCTTCCTCACAAGTTTCTCTTCAGGCATCTTTTCTCCCAAGGCTCCTGAGGTGTTTTCAAGTTCAAGAATGTTCATGTAAAACTCATGAATGGTCTCATCCTCTTTCATCCTTAGACTTTCAAATTTTGTGGTCAGCATTTGGATTCTTAACATCTTGACTTTGGAGGTTCCTTTATGAGTTATTTTGAGGGTGTCTCAAACCTCCTTAGCCAGTTCACAATGGTGTACCAGTCTGAAGATGTTTTTGTCTATACCATTGAATAATGCATTCAAAGCTTTAGAATTCCCAAGATCCAAGGCTTCTTGCTCTTTGGTCCATTCTTCTTCAGGTATAAGCACAGACAGTCCATCTTTATCAGTCTTCACTGGATGTGCCCAGCCTGAGTTTGCAGCTCTCCATGCCTTGTTGTCTAAAGACTTTAAGAAGGCAATCATCCTAGGTTTCCAATAGTCATAGTTAGAGCCATTAAAAATTGGAGATCTATTTATGAATCCTATGTCTTTATCCATAGTACTAGAATTTATCTTTTCTAGATCTCACCCAGAAATAACATGCAGGGTGTCTGCTATGTTGCCAATTAAAATTCTGGCAATCATGCGATGGATGTTATCACGGATGTTATAACATCCACTGTAACACAGACTATTGGAGTAATTAAAATGCTGTAAAGAGAAGCAGTAAATAACACAGTAATTGTTTACCCAGTTCAGTGTCAACAACACTTACATCTGGGGGCTACCAAGCCAGGGAGGAAATTCACTATCAGCAGAATTAATTCAGAGCCAAACAATCCCAGTTTGCACTCCTCACTTAAGACCTACCCAATGACACTCAAACCTAGAGACACTCTAGACCTGAGTATTCCCATTCACTCCCCCTCAATCACACCACAGTGATATCAATACACAATTATTAATGATAGTTGTAGTTTATACTTCAAACATACCTTGGTCGGGCTTCACAGCTTTGATCAAGAACACACCACTCTTGCTTAATAGCTTTGAGTGTTACACCAGCTTAGAAACTACCTAACCAATGCAATTATACAGCAGACAATTGCTTGGTGAACAAGTATTCCTAAGCCACAATACAAACGTGAAGAACAATCTTCTTCACTCACAAGGAATCTCTATACGCACTCTCTAATCTTCTATCAAGAGCTACACTTCTAGGATTGCTCCTTCTGTTATTTATAGCAGCAGGCAGTCCTTGGGCCTTGGTGTAGAAATTAGGTTTACCCAAAACCTCTCTACAAAACGTTGCACTTACCACTTTGGTCAGGTACATTTAATTTTTCCAGGGCTTCTTAGATGTTTCCTGAATACCAGCTTGAGCTTCTATAAAGTTTCCTGAATTCTAGCCTGAGCTTCCTCATTCTGAATACAAGAAAAACAAACTCTGCGTGCCTGATGTCATACGATCAGTGTCATGACATTCAGTATGACATCCAACTCAACTTACTACTTACCCTGCATATTGTGTTTCACAACATTAGTTATGACATTCATACACACTCTAATATTTTTCCACAAAATGCAGCCAATCTGAAGCACTTACAAACTCCCTCTTTGGCAAATTTTTGGCTAAAACACCCTATTAACAGAGTTTACAAGCAGCAGAAGTCTAACAAATAACCTTTTATGCAGGTAAGCAACTAACACCCTAGTAAGCTACTAACACCCTAGTCAAGTTCTTTATATTCACACAGTTAGCTCTCAGCTTCTCAGGATCAACCTGTCACACACTGTAACTATCTGTTAGTCAGCACTACATATGTCACAATTTGTTGAGTAACATATCAGAAGTTACTCCCCCTCAATTGATGCATGTCACACCAGCTGTACAGAACCTGCGACACCCTGCAGCCACAAAACATCCAACCTGTTCTACATGTCATGACATTCGGGATAACATCCTGAAGTCACAAACTCCTGTGCTACTCCCCTTGAAGAGATACACTACACTCACATTCTGCTACTATCCTGCAGACACACACGCCTCCTAAACATCTTCTACGATCACACAAGTTAGCAGCTTCAGCAAACATACACATAGTAGTTCTAACATTCCTACTCTTACTAGGAATTCATACAATCGCAACCATGTTTACTACATAACCTGCACATTAGCAGCAACACACCTGCATACCACACAAAACACTCCTAATACTATTAGGATCACACAGCAAGATCAGCATCCTGCATATTTCATCACAGCTGAAGCACTCAAGCAGCAGCTCTTCAAACTCAATAACTCAACCAAGTTTTCTACTTGATCTCTTACACCTGCTCAACACTATCAACAACCAAGTCTTCCACCTGTTAGAATCAAAATGCTAACACAATTCTAACTTGTTGTTACCTAACATCTCTCCCCCTTTTTAGCCACAAATTAAGATCAAACTAATAACATAGTATAGACCATAATGAGTAACATTACATCTGTTTGGGGTTTTGCACATTACTACTCATGAAGAGCATCACAAGTTCATGCTGTTAAAAAAACATAAGAATATTACAAACACCGTCTCAAATCAGTAGCTCACAACACCAACTCACCAACTAGTAGTCTGAGCCACCCACTAGTAGCACATCTTGGCATCAATCTTCCTCCTTTTTACTGGAACTGGAAGTATTGTCATTGACATTGGTTGAGACATTCTTACTTCCTGTCATCAGACTCTTCACCTGACATGGCTGCTCCATCAATACCATCCGTATCTCTTTCAAGTCTTTGGATAAGAGATTCCAGCTTGATTTTGCCTGCCATTGTTGTACTGATGGTTTCTCCTAACTCCCTACATGCATCCTTCAATTCTGTTATTATCATTCTTTTGGAGATCTTGACCTTCTCAGTAGAAGTAAACACCATATCTGGAACATGTCTTCCTTTGAATAGTTTAAAATGAAGTGACAGTTCAGGCTCCCTTTTGCTGGCAGTATCACTTGACTTCAAGATCCCAGGATATTGATTGAGAATGATTTCACAAATGAGAGAGGGAAAGGCAATTGGCAGCTTTATGGCACTGGTTTTTGAGTGCTTAACAACCTGATCAAAAATGTATAGACCAAAGTCAAAGTTAACTTTGGTACCTATGGAAATATAATCTTGCCTAGCCCAACAGCAATAGTGGAAGTATGATTGGTAGGCACCCAGTTAGTAGCCCCAATTCTATGCAGAATTGCATACTTTACACTTAGTTGTGCTGAAGGAAACTTTCCTTTGGATGGCCAGGTAGTGACTTGATTTGCAGTGATCACTTTGCACACCTGATTGTTTGAGGCAACCAATTTTGTTGCACCATCATTTGCTCGTCCCAAGTATTTGTTGATTACACAAGGTGAGAACTGAACACATTGTCCTCTGACAAACACTTTCATGAATTCCTTGTTGTTTCTCTTTGAAATTGTGTCAGGGATGTTACCAATAAACTCTTTTATCAGTCCTTCATAGCAGTTTGAAAAACCAGTAACAGTCTTGATTAGACCGGCCTTGTGTATTAGATCCATTACTTCCTTGATCTCTAGGGCATCTTTCCCCAATTCTCTCTCAAGGGCTATTCTCCTTTAGTATACATATTTCCATTTTGTCACACTATGAATGGAATGGAATGAGACATTGTCTATAGGAGCAGTTGGCATGGGTTTGAGAGGTCTCTTACCCAAAGGTTTATTGACATTGAAGATGTTAGGAACATCTCTTATAACATCCCCTTCAGACTCAGAGCTACTCACCTCAACTTTTCTTTTCTTGGAGGCAGTTAATATCTTGCTCCAAGGTTTGGAAGGCCCAGCAGAAGTCCTTTCTTCTTGGTTCTTGTAAGGAAAGGTTTTTCCTTTCCTAGTTGCTAGTTTTTCGGCTAAACCAGGAGCAGCGTTCTGATGAGATCATCGTCTTCAATATTTACCTTATTGCAGGGTGCTTCATCCATGACCTTCTCATTTTTTGAGCTTTTGGTTTTCTAATGTTGGTCATCACCCAGACCTTCCTCTTGTACCATAGAATTAGCCAGATTTTCTAGGTTCTCAGTGTTAGGGTTAGACTTAACAGAGAGACACTCAGAATCATCCTCATGGCTTGCATTATGATGTGGAGATGGATCTAGCCTAGATAGGGGAATGGTTATCCCTTGTACTTCACAACCTTCATGTAACAGTTTGGAGACTAGTTCATCTACATATCTGTCCTCATGTGTGGAGTTATTGTTGTTCATGTGGGTTCCAGAATTCTTACCATTTTTCTCTGCATGTGAAGGAGCTGAAGTTTGGCCTCCACTACTTTTTCCAAAACTCATACTTAGAGGAATGACCTCCATCACATCATCTGGAGAGATACTCTTGTGCTGAGCAGAGTCGAGCTTGGTAGGGATGGAGATATGATGTTGAGACATTGTGGAAGACTTAGGTTGTATCATAAGTGATTTTATTTTGAGAGAATGTGAGGTAAGGAAGGAGACGAATTTGTAGACGCACACGGGGTTAGAAGGGTTGGGTAGAAGCAGTGGAGGGAATTTAATATTTTGACCAATCAGACTATGATTAATTTTCAAAATATAATTCCCTATTAGTTGCTATAATCTCTTACTATGCCACCTTTCCAAGCTACTTCTTTTACTTAGATAGTCTGGTGATCCCTTGTAACACCTTTAGCCCTTTGTTGGTCAGAATCATCAAGTTTCACACAAGCCTTTTTAAATAGATACCTGTTATCCCAGTGCATGACTCTCTTAAACTGAACTGAATTCATGTTGATGTTCCTCTTAATGTCATAGAACAGAGTCATGACATCCAGAGTGACATTGCTTCCTTTATGTTGGCCATTGTTCATGGACTCCATCAAATTCCAATATAGCATGTCCAGATTTCTGTGATGTACCTTCTCTGGATAAGATTTCTTGGAGTACCTGCCTATCCTATAGTTACCATAGCCTGTTCTCCCATCTAGAGGAAGCTTTGGAGTTCCTCTTGCTAATTCCTTGGTTATGGTCTTCTACATCTTTTGCGGATGTCTACCTTTCTCCAACCATATTTGATCCTTTTCTTTTCTTCATTGGCCAAGACATTGAGGTTACTTCTAGGCTCCCATAGATAGCAGTTGTTCTTGGTTCTAGATCCCCTCATAACTTCTTTACCTTCTTCATTGGTGACAGCACATTCATCTTTAGTGAATTTTACATTGAAACCTTGGTCATAGAGCTGACTGATACTGATGATATTAATAGTGAGTCCTCTAACCAACAAGACATCATCCAGCCTTGGAACACCAGGGCAATCTAGTTTTCCAGAACCTTTGATTTCTCCTTTAGCTTCATCACCAAATGTTACATGACTTGAGGAATAAGGTTTTATGTTTACCAAGATATTCTCTCTTCCAGTCATGTGTCTAGAGCAACCACTATCAAAATACCAGTCTCCTTTGGTAGGCATCCTAAGAGAAGTGTGGGCAGCTAAAGCCATATTCTTGGCGACCATTATCTTTTCTTGTTAGGGGCTTCCTTCTTAGGTTTGGCATGATGCTTTTTCTTGCTATGAGCACCCTTTTTGGATTTGCCTTGATGAGTGTGACTAGGAAATTCGTGTAGCCAATAACAGACGGCTTGTATATGACCTAACCTTCCACAGTAGTAACACCTTTTCCTTTGAAATTTCCTCTGGTTCTGGTGTGTACTTCCGTGACCCTGATGTTGTGACATTGGTCGTGACATCAGGTTAGTCCTCTGAAATTTTGGCTTTGGCTTCTTGAACCCCAAGCTAGACTTTTGTTCACCAACAAATCCCAGTCTAGACCTGTTACCTGATGTTTGACCACTCTATAGAATTTCTTCTAGAGTGTCAGTCCCAGGATTCAACATCCTTATGGATTTTGACATCTGCTCCATTTTTGATTCCAACAGGTTGACCTCACTTTTTAGTGAGTCTATTGTTGCTAGCTTCTCTAACTTCTCAGCCTCTAATTCTCTTAAGCACTTCTTCTGTTGCTCTCCTTGATGATACAATTCAGTACTTCTCAAGCATAACTTCTTATATGAATCTGCAAGTTCATCATAAGTTAGCTCATCTTCACTTTAATCACCATCAGATATACATACACTGTTCAGAGCAGTGACATGCTTAGCATATTCTTCTTCTGATCCACTTTCTGAATCTCCATCTAACCAAGTGACAGTTAAGCCTTTTCCCTTGTTTTTGAGGTAGGTGGGACATTCCTTTCTAATGTGCCCATATCCTTCACATTCATGGCATTGTACTCCTTTGCTTTGGCTGGATGTTTCTTCAGACTTATCCCTTCTGTTGATGTCAGAAGGCATGTTCTTGGCATAAGGTTTAGACTTGTGGTCTATCCTTTTTATCAGTTTATTGAATTGTTTTCCAAGCAAGGCAATTACTTCTGACATGTTCTCCTCATTTTCACCATCTTCTCCTTCTGAGTCATCTGTAGTGTTTGAAATAAGAGCTATGCTTTTGTTCTTTTTCTCCACATACTGATCACACAATCCCATCTCAAAGGTTTGGAGAGAACCAATGAGTTCATCCACCTTCATGTGCCATATGTCTTGGGCTTCTTCAATGGCAGTGACCTTCATTGCAAACCTTCTAGGTAAGGACATGAGAATCTTCCTCACAAGTTTCTCTTCAGGCATCTTTTCTCCCAAGGCTCCTAAGGTGTTTGCAAGTTCAAGAATTTTCATGTAAAACTCATGAATGGTCTCATCCTCTTTCATCCTTAGACTTTCAAATTTTGTGGATAGCATTTGGAGTCTTGACATCTTGACTTTGGAGGTTCCTTCATGAGTTATTTTGAGGGTGTCCCAAACCCCCTTAGCCAGTTCACAATGGTGTACCAGTCTGAAGATGTTTTTGTCTATACCATTGAATAATGCATTCAAAGCTTTAGAATTCCCAAGAGCCAAGGCTTCTTGCTCTTTGGTCCATTCTTCTTCAGGTATAAGCACAGACAGTCCATCTTTATCAGTCTTCACTAGATGTGCCCAGCCTGAGTTTGCAGCTCTCCATGCCCATTGTGACTTCCACTCTAGATCACTGATGTAATGAACTGTAAAGCTTTTAAGCATAAGGTTTAAGACTTGATTGATTCGAGAGCAATTGAAATTGTGCCGGGCGGCATGAAGGCATCAGGAAAATTTGTTCCCATTCCCTCACCTAATGCTGAGAAAGATCAGGAGTATACCCTGCCATCTTTGAAGTCTGAATCACCTTGCCCGCAAATTTTGTCGGTTCCTGGATCGAGCTTAAGGATGAAAACCCCTGAACAAAGAGAGTCCTCACTAGTTCAGACCTCATCTCCAGATGTTTCTGCCGTTCAGAATCAGCAACCCCCTGCTCCTCAACAGCGAAACTATCGGAGCCCGAATCAGAGTCGACCTCACAACAACCGCTCTTCTGATCGAGTCTGAAGACTTCAAGGGTCGCTCCCCTCAGCAGTAAATCAGTGTGAAAGCCAAGTTTCCTGAAGGCTATAAATTTTCGTTTTGTTCTGTTATTTCTTTGCATTTGTAGTTTCTTTCCCATCTATATGCAATTTTCGTTTATAAAATGTGTTGTTTTCAATTGATATTGATAAATGAAATAAATATGCATATTTTGAATTAATCCATTCGTGTTCACTCTATTGCTTTCGTTTATTTCAAAGCGCTTGTTTAAGTGGAATCCAGGGAGGATGATGAAATCGAAAGAAGTGAGCTTCCGAATGTATGCTTTTGAATAAAAAACCTGTTGATGATGTACAGGCATTGTTTCAATCCATAAACACCGGAGATATAAGGAAAATAATCCCTTGTTAACTCCTTTGAGCTGAGTAGTAGGAGTTTCTTTCTGAAAATGAAAAACCCTCAATCTTATCCCAGGGTAGGGTAGGTGTCAGTTGATTTAATCAAGCGTTCAAATTACAGCAGGAGTGTTCCCGTTCGAGGATAGATCACACCTATATAGGTCGTACCTGAAAAACCACAATGGTTAAACTTGGTCGATCAGGAGTGAAACAGTCACAATCTCTTTTCAAACAAGTCATACGAGCCGGTGTCATACGATTTGTTCAAATAAAAAAAAGAGAGGAAAAAATCATCAAAAGAAAAAAAAAGCCCGCTAAGTCGAATCTTGAGAACAAGCGACTTAGGAAAAAATTAGGGCATCCCACTGGACTTCAAAATCGAAGAAACTCAAAAGAGTTAGTCCATGCAAAAGTTAGGGAATGAAAAAATGAAAGACGAAAAGGATTACGAAAGAAAAATACTCGAAAAGAACGAGTCGTGTGGCTACCGGTGCCCAAACAAAGACGAAAAACGAGTGACTGTCACTCCAAAAACTTGTGGTTTCCTGAACCGTCACTCCTGTCATATAACCTTAGAAAGGTGAGCGCTATGGTCGATTTAGCTGAATATAGGATTGGAGAACATCACGGAGAATGGGTGGGTTAAAATGAATTTTGAGCCTGTATCCTTTCCTTCTTAAACCGTGAACCTGGCCACATTACAACATGAGAAAGTCCTAATTGAAGCAGGTTTGTTTCGAAAGCATACTTCGGTAAAGATCGCATCGAAACTGACTCCCCGAAAGGATTCCTCTTACAGCGTTGTATTGATTTTGACATCTTGATGAATGATTCATACCTTATATGTCATAAAAAATTTTCAATGAACAGATTGGAATTTCAAAACTGTCATATGCATTGCATTTAATATGTCTTTTATGCAGAACAGTTTGTTTTACTTACGAGTAAGCGCTTGACAGCGGGAAAGTTTCCACAATTGAAAGTCTGACCAGAATGAACGCAGAATGCCTGAATTCCGGTGAACCGGGGCAGGTTATATCAAATGATCACGACATGGGAGTCAGCCATCCAGAAGTCAATTAATTTAAAGCAGTCAGGTCGAGATTTGATGAATCTCTCGAAGACAATCAAAGGTATTTCCCCACAGATTAGCCAACTAGGGGAAAAGTCGTCGCAAGACAAGGGCAGGCCACCCTAAGAGTGCAGGAGTTGTTTCTTTCCCATGGGGCAATTACTGCGAAGCACCTCTTCGAGGATCAAGATGCTGAGGCAGATTAGGGTGCAGAGATTGCATATTTCCTTTCGAGGAACATCCCCACAGAGATCCCACAGGTTGGGGCAAAATATGGAAACAAAGGAATCGTTCCTCTCCGTATCATCAGAGCTAATCAAGCAGGTTTGACCAACTTGCAAGTTCAAGACGAATATCGGGAAGTCATGTTAATCAATCACCATCAGGTTTCACCTGTCGTCCCCAGGAGAGTCCAATCATACTTGGCACCTTCTACTATCCCCTAGCAGAGTCCGCTTCACCTTCCCGACATTTATTTTGCTGGAATAATTCTGTGATACCCGGTTATCCCCAGCGGAGTTGGCTTTGT
The DNA here is from genome assembly GCA_963859935.3 of Lathyrus sativus. NCBI lineage: Eukaryota > Viridiplantae > Streptophyta > Magnoliopsida > Fabales > Fabaceae > Lathyrus > Lathyrus sativus. The sequence continues at coordinate 299,479,145 of OZ012738.1, read as the reverse complement.
CTTCGGCATTTATTTTGCTGAAGCAAATCTGTCGTACCTAGCTCTCTCAGGCAGCCCGAGCCTGCATTTGCATCTTTGCATATTTGCATTTCATCCTCAAATGCGTAGCATTTCCATTTCGTATGGAGCAGTACGCCATAGAAAATTCAAACATACGCATATGTATACGAAGCATAAGCCAGTTTTCTATCAGCCTTCAGTGGCAACGTGAAATCTCTCTGCAATGAATACAGGGGCATTTATCCAGCAGCATTGTTCAGATAGCTCATCAGCTTACTTTCTCTCGGTTTCCAGATCATACGTCGGTTATGTTTTGTCCATCAGTCCTCTGATGATGACATCCCCAAGCAGAGTTCCTTTGTCCATCAGTCCTCTGGTGTTGACAGATTTTCTTTCCGATGTATATCTCCGAGCAGATTCTCTTTATGTTAATCTCTATTAACGATGTGTTTCCCCAGCAAGTCTTCTTACCGTCTATCATTAGACGACGTTAGTGGTGAATACGATCTTCTGTGTTTGTTCAGCATTCAATGATTTGGATTTTGGATATTATTTTCTCTCTGTCTAACCTTGGACGATGCGAGATTTCAAGACGAACTTCAGATATGGTTTATTCTCCGTCTATCCTTAGACGATGTGAGTGTAGGATATGGTTTTCTTTTAGTTTATTGGATGAGATGTTGTTCTAAGAAGGTTTTCTTGCTGTCAATTCCTATTGACACCGTGGCTCTTTGAAGAATGTTTGATTTCCTTGTTGATTCCTATTGACAACATGGATCTTTGAAGGTGGTTCTCTTACTGTCGATTCCTATCGACGATGTGGCCCTTTGAATATATTTCCTTTTCATCAATTCTTATGGACGAAAGGATTCAGAAGTTTGCTGAATAGTTGCAAAGTTCGTTGACGTAATCATTGATTTGATCTTTCTTTCCGTCGGTTCGTATTGACGATGTGGTTCTTCGGACAAGTTCTTCTTCCCGTCTTTCCTTAGACGATGTGAGTATCAGATTTAGATGTCTACCCTCAGATGATGCAAGCGTGGTGACTTTCTTTCTGTCTATCCTTAGACAATGTGAATGTATGGTGTCTTTCCGTCAACTTTTAGACGATGTGAGTATTGTTTCTTTCTGACAAAATGAAAGGATCAAGTGCATGTTGATCCTGTTTTCAGCAGTGACTTCCGTCTACTTTTAGACGATGTGAGTATTGTTTCTCTTTCTGACGAAGTGAAAGGATCAAGTGCATGTTGATCCGGCCTGTGGGTTCAGTGTCTGTGGCATTACACAGATGACTGACGGTGAGGTCAGGTGTTCTATATCAGATGAGCAGTCATCTTTTTGCCGTACAACTGTCAATTCAAGTTTTCCGGAAATTGTTATCACCTTTTCAGTTTTTCAGTTAATTTCTGCAAGTTGGCAAAATTTCCGGGTTTCTTTGGTATTCAACCGTCTTTTACCTTGATTTTCTGAAAGTCGTTCGCTTCTCACTCAGTCAGGTCCAAGCCGTTTGAATAGGGGCAGCTGTTGCACCCCAAAATTTGCCCAACCTTTTTCTTTACTGGCTTTTATTTCTTTGCATTTCATACAGCATTAGCATTTTGCATATCATAGCCCATTTGCAGGGGATCAAGGGTGTGTGCTCATCAAGAAGAGGTTATCAAAGTATAAGCCTAATCAAGAGGTTATATTCAAGACATTCAAGAGCTTATTACCATCAGAAAAGTCAAAGAGCTGTATGTGGTTGTATCTCTTATCTTTGGGAGTCAATGAAGTCATCAAGAGGCTATGAATCCATGGATGTAGGTGTAAAACATTAAGAAAACTCATGAGATATCTTGATGGTCATTATGGAGCTTATTCAAGTCATTATGCAAAGTGCAAGAGGCCACAGCCAAAGTTGGTGCAACTAGGATTTTCACCTGGTTAACCCTTAGTCAACTGTGAGTCTTGAGGAGATTAAGACTCAATTCCAAGCAACTATGATCATGGAAAGATGTGTTGAGACACTTAAGAGATCATTTCAATATCAATTCATCAATATTCAAGAGTGTGAGAAGTTATTGAGCTAGGGTTTCTAAGCTTGATAGTGTAAAATCCCCTATTTCAGTGCCTAACTTCAAGACCACATAACTCAAGATACATGTTTCATCTCATCTTGAAATAAACATGAGATTTTAGAGCATGTTCTTAGCTTTCTTTTGAGTACTAGAAGTCATTCATTGGATTTATAGAACTCAAGTTATGAAGCAGACAAGTTACAGGTCATCAGATGAATGTGATTTTGGTACTTGAAAGTCAACCAACTTCCCTTCCATTTTTGAGCTAGAAGGATTTTTCTCATCAACTTTTGATAAATATGAAAGTTGTTCCTCATGATCTTAGCTTTCCAAAGAGTACTAGAAGTCCTCATTTGGATTTGTAGAACTCAAGATATGAGACTTACAAGTCAAGGGTATTTTGGGAAAGTAAGATTACAGGTCATTTTCATTATAGGTCAAGTTCACCACTTTGCATACCTCAAATGAAAATCTTGCCAACTTGAAAGTTGCTCAAAATGGTATCATTTGGTCAATCAAGCCTCCAGGGATCATTGATATGGCTTGGATAGGAAAATGTATGGAGACAAATTCATGAAAGGAAGCTTGAAAATGGCTAATTCAAATCAATTCATTTTGGAACCAATTCATGTCATATTTGTGCTTGTTTTAGTCCAATTGATGTTTTAAGAGCAATGGAAAAATCAGAAACCAAGTTTGAATTCATTTGCTATGCCAAATCCAAGGTTTCTTCATCCTTAAGCAACACAATGCAAATCTACCATAAATTCAATTTCAATGCCTCAATCCTATCCACACATGTTCCTTACATCACAAGCAAGGCAATTGGATCAATTTGCAAGTTGTTTAGCTCTGTTCTCACCATAACATAAAAGCTTCAAACATGGAAAAGTGGATTTTGAATTGGGTTGCCATGGGCTTCAATTGGGCTTCTAATCACTCAATATCCATTGCATATAATCTCCTTGATGATTTCCAACTGCCATAACAGAATTTGGAGGTAGTTACAACAGAATTTCATGCAGAAAAAGTGAAGGAAAATTGATTTTCGTTTTTGGAGAATCACCCACATTCAAGCCAAACCAAGATTGCTAGAAGCTTGAAGACGATCCATTGAAACTTTCTGCATCATTTGGAGTGAGAACCATTGCCAATTGACACCTCCATTGAAGCTCAAAACCAGGTTCCTATTTCTTGTCCATGCTCTCTATTCTTGAGGAATTTTAGTGCCATTTTCATGGATTTATACTCCTTAGGATATGTAGAAGATTTTAGGATTAGTTTGGTTATGTTTCTTGAAACTTTAGGAAATGGCACCTTAGCTTGTTGTTCATATTTCTCCTTATTTATTGGATAAAAACGAAAAAGAATTTGATGTTCATAATCTAGGAAGTGAGAGGAAGAGATTGGTATAAAAAATGTGAGATTTTGTTGAAGTTTAAAAACCGGTATTGTTCACTACCGCCAGAGAAGATGACCGGAATCTTCTCCGGCCGCCATCCCCACCTCCGTGTATATTTCCCTTCGTTGTGCATTTAAATTGCCAGGTTTAATAATGACCGTCGGATCACGCGTGACCATTGACTTCGTCCCCCTCATCTCACGGCCACGATCAGTTTTCAGCGTTTGGCTTTTGGCATTGATCAAAACACTGAGTTTCACTTAGGAAACTCAAATGGGCCTAGCACGCGTTCGCTAACCACACCCCCTTAGCGCTGGCCCAATGCAATTACCACGTGAATCCATTACTGAATGCACCCCCTAGCCTTTTCCACTTTATTTCTATTTCTTATTTCACATTTTATTTTCTTTGTTCATTTTAATTCATTTTAAATAGAAAATAAATCCCATAAATCCTGGAAAAAAATCATGAATGTAGTTTAACATGTCCTTTAATTTTGCACATTTTTAAATTGCAATTTTAATTCTTTTTTCAATTAATTCTGTATTTTTCTTTTATATGCTTTGCAATAAATAGAAATAGTAGCATATGAATTTCTAGATTTTTGTTTCCACATTAATGCTTGGATTTAACCTCTGATTTTTTGCATGGTGAATGTTCATACATTGTAGAATATTGTAGTATTTTTCTTGAATTTTTTAGATTCCATTTGAATAGGTTTTGAGGCACATCTTTAGAGCCTTCCCCATTTGAATCTCCCATAGCATACATCTAGGTTTAGCTTTCTGGTTAGTGGCCTTAAGCTTATAGTTTGGACTTGAAACTTTTACCATGGACCCCTAACATATTTAGGATCATCTAGGATTTTTCTTAGGATTTTTAGGTATGATTTCCTATTTTTCCCATATTTTGCTTTCTGACCAATGTTTACATGCCTCAACCTGCACCTTCTCATAGTTTGGCACTCTAAATGAACTTTTAGCCAACTTTAAGCATCCAATCTTCCCATTAACCCTTAGTACCTAGGTTGACACCTTTTTAGGTTCATTTTCAAGTCTCTAGCATACCATTAAGCTCCGTTAGGATGAACTTTCCTTAGAGCTAAACATTGAAGATTTCTTTGGAAGTTTTTGTGATGATTTCTCTCCCTTATGTGACTTCTTTGCTTGAGTTTTCCCTGTCATTCCAATCCCTCCAAGTCCCTTTCTTAGGATCCCTCTTGGGAGAGCCTAATCCTTCCTTTGGTTGGATTCTATGCATTCCTCAAGAGGTTGAGCCTTGAATGGACATTCAATGGTATAGTACATTCCTTTGGTTTGCACTATCTTTATTCTACAAGTCCTATTCTTAGGATCCCTCTTGGGAGAGCCTAATCCTTCCTTTGGTTGGATTCTACGCGTTCCTCAACAGGTTGAGCCTTGGATGGACATTCAATGGTATAGTACATTCCTTTGGTTTGCACTATCTTCCTTCTCCAAGTCCTATTCTTAGGATCCCTCTTGGGAGAGCCTAATCCTTCCTTTGGTTGTATTCTGTGCATTCCTCAACAGGTTGAGCCTTTGATGGACATTCTGTGTTGATACACACAAACCAGATACATTAGATTGACATCTAGGTTTCACCCTTCTCATCTGTCCTACATTCTTAGGATCTCTCTTGGGAGAGCCTAATCTTTCCTTTGGTTGGATTCTGTGCATTCCTCAAGAGGTTGAACCTGAGATGGATTCTTGTGTCAACACACATCTAAACCTGATGTAGCCTGGGATGATTTCCTTGTTGCTCATCTAGTTTACACCTCTCCTCCCTGTTTGATTGATTTGCTTGCTGCATTAGGATAGAACTGCATGAGTAGAATACTTTTGTTTAGGAGCATGACTGCATTAAAAGGTTGAGTTAGTCTCCCTTTGCTTATTTGCATGAAAGGTTGAGCTAATCTCCCTTTTCTTGTTTGCATGAAAGTTTGAGCTCGTATCCCTTTGCTTGATTGTTTCTCTGCTTTCATACCTGTCATGTCTGCATTAAAGGTTGAGGTTTGTCTCCCTTTGCTTGTGTGCTTTCTTTGTGCATCTTTGTTTGCATCCCATGTTTGCATTAGAAGTTGAGGCTTCCTCCTTCTGCTTGTACTGTCGCATTGCATATGCATCTGTTTATATTCTTCTCTCATCTGCTTAATGATTTTTGCTTTGTTTCTGTTTCCTCTTTTGCCATGTTCCCTTAGGATTCTCACTTCCTTGGTTAAGAAGTGATGATAGACATTAGGACTAATCCATGCATGACAACAAGTAGGATATTTTCCCCTTCAAACTCAACCATAGGGCCATATTATATGACAACATTAGGGCTTGATAGTTTCCCTATAGAGTCCGTGCTCCTTCTCATCTCGAAACAATAACAAAACATCTAATAAAGGCAAGTTCGTATTGTACGCTACGAGCCTTAAGCCACTTGGGAAATGACAATTGAGCGGTCTCCCCTCAATAGTCTAGAGTGTTTAGCCCACGTCCTTAGGACGATGTGCGACGCATTCGTTCCTAAGTCATAGTCTCTAGTGCGGTATGAATTACAAACATTCATAAAAAACACTTCTTCTTGTAAAAGACTAAAAACCAACATTCAAACCTCCTTTTGCCCCGTGGGCTCTCTAAATCAGAAAAACTTTTTCAGAAAAAAGAGTGTCGTTAACTCTCAGTTCTACCGCAAACGGTAACGCACAAGTCTCCGATGAGCGAGTTGCATACACCAAACTGCTGGAATTGTTTGTTAACCCTACTCAAGTAAAAACAGATGAATCAAAACCTGTGTTTCGTTATCCTGAACTACGTTCACTCTGATATTTCATACCGAGATGAAAGTACGTAGGAACAAGATGCGATGTCTTGGCGAGTAACCTTCCCCCTTTACCCGTAGTTAGCCGAACTACGTTGACTCTGATTTCTCGTTCCAGACGGGAATACGTAGGCACGAAGCTGCGAGGCTTTGCCGAGTCAATTTTCTTTTCTTTCGAGCCAGCCTTGATAGGTAGATAGATAACCAACCCGTCAGATAAACACAACAACTGTGGATCCCGTTGAGTACAACGGATGTGAGGGGTGCTAATACCTTCCCCTTGCGTAATCGACTCCTGAACCCAGACTTGGTTGCGATGACCTCGTCTTTTCCTTTTTGTTAGGTTTGTTCCGATCGTTTCCTTTCCCTTCTGTGGGATAAATAACGAAAGGTGGCGACTCTTCTGTATTTGCCGACACCTTTTTTCGCAATAGCGACATTACCCAAAACCTCTCTACAAAACGCTGCACTTACCACTTTGGTCAGGTACATTTAATTTCGCCAGGGCTTCTAAAATGTTTCCTGAATACCAGCTTGAGCTTCTATAAAGTTTCCTGAATTCTAGCCTGAGCTTCCTCATTCTGAATACTAGAAAAACAAACTTTGCGCGCCTGATGTCATATGATTAGTGTCATGACATTCAGTATGACATCCAACTCAACTTACTACTTACCATGCATATTGTGTGTCACAACATTAGTTATGACATTCATACACACTCTAATCTTTTGCCACAAAATGTTGCCAATCAAAAGCACTTACAGAACCTTACTCCACGCTCGTTGCTTTTAAACCTAGTTTTTCTCTTTGTTTGCATATGTGTGTATTTGTGGATCTCTGTTTACCTGTGTTTGTGCATCCCTGCATTCATAAGCATCTTATTGCATTGGTTTCATGGAATTCAGAATTTTATTTATAAACATCGCAAGACCATTATGGATTGCAAAAGAAAAAATACTTTGAAATATTCTTTCAAGAGTCCTAAATTAGATGACCTAAGGAAGTTAGGAGCTCTGATATAAGATCAAGAAAAGTTCAAAAACAAGTATGGGAAGCTCTTATCATTATTGAAGGTTTAGGTGGACATTTGACTTCTTTCTACCTTACTACAGTTTTATGATCCAGATTGTCACTGCTTTACTTTCCTAGACTATCAGCTTCTGCCTACCTTAGAAGAGTATTCTCAGTTGGTTGGTTTACCCATTTTGGTTGAGTCTCCTTTCCCTAAAGAACAAGACATTACTAAAGCGATGTGTATAAAGTTATCTGATATCAAAGCCAATATAATTACTAAAGATGGAATTTTTGGATTAACCACAGATTTCCTGGTCAAGAAAGCCCAATATTACGGCGATCATATGAGCATGAATGCGTTTGAGGCAATCCTCGCCTTACTTATCTATGGAGTGTTTCTTTTCCCAAGCTTTGAAGGATTTGTTGACCTTAATGCCATCAAAGCTTTCATGAAGAATAATCTGGTACCAACTTTGCTAGCTGATTTTTATCATTCAGTTCATCTCAAAAATTTTCATGGCAGAGGAATGATTACGTGTTGTGTACCTTTATTATACAAGTGGTTTATTTCGCACTTGCCTAAGTCTGGATCCTTTTGGGATCTCAATAAAGGTCGTTGGTCACAGAAAATTATGGCTCTGACCCACTCGGATATTGATTAGTATAATTGTGTCTATGATGGAATACTAATCATTGATAGTTGCAGAGACTTCGCTAATGTACCTCTCTTAGCACTAATGGAAGAATCAGTTACAATCACGTTCTAGCTCGCCGTCAGTTAGGATATCTTCTGAAAGATCAACCCAAGAGTGTTCATGTGGAAAATATTTTCTTTAAAGATAACAAAGAACTCTATGAGAGGATTATGGTTGCATGGTGTCATCCACACAAAAGAGGAAAATAAAGTTTGAGGAAGCCTAATTATGTTTCTTTGGAGCCTTATCTCAAATGGGTCAGAGATAGAGCTATCAAGCTGAAGATGCCTTATCCCCCGACACGAGCCCATGCCTTTGAAAAGGGAACCTAGTCTAATTTTCATGTCCGAAGTAGAAGAATTGAATATTGCTCTGAGCAAAGCACAATAGGAAGGAGAAGCTTAGAAAAATAAGTATCAGGTGGTTGTTAAAGAGAATGCTGAACTTCAGAGACAATTCCAACTGAAGAATGAAGAGTCACTTTCCTGCAAAAAGAGGAAAGCGCAGGAGGATTTATTTACCTCTAACCCTCATACTACCCCTTGGAAGTTATACACAAGCTCATCTTTGAGAAGGCCCAGTTGGAGGAGCAGATTAAGGAGCATAATACAAGACTTCCTTAGGAATTTATTAGCTTTTATTTAGCTGTTATTTTAAGACTCTTTTTAAGAATATTTATTTGTAATTTGTTATTAAATAAATGAATTTCTTTTGGTATTCTATGACGTTTATAAATACTCGAACTCCATGAAACCTTTCACATTCGCATCTTTGCATTTTGTTTTTCTCCAACCGTTCAAGAAACCCAAATTGTTTTTGAAGATATTGTGAAATGGATTTCGGAAGAAGAGAAACACTGAAGTACACCTTCAAGAGTCCGAAGCTTGAAAGCCTAAGGGAACTGGGAAGTGTAATTGATAATCGTATGACTTTCTCGGATGAATATGGAAGAATCTTTCCGTTTTTGAGACTCAAATTGATTGATGCGATGCTACACACGCTCGTCCAGTTCTACGATCCTCTTTACCACTGTTTCACCTTTCCAGACTATCGGTTGATGCCTACTTTGGAAGCATATTATGCCTTAATGGGAATGACCTTCACATCTCGACCACTGTTCTCTAGATCAGAAGACACACCTAGTGATCAAGAAATTGCAAGTGTTATGCGCCTAAGTTTGTCTTACATTCGAACTCACATGACTACTAAGGAAGAAATCCTTGGACTGCTGGTTGAATTCCTGATAGAGAAGATTTGTTATCATGCTAACAAGAAGAATACTGAAGTACTTGAAGCCACTTCCACACTACTGGCCAATGGGATTTTCTTGTTTCTAAACATCGACGAATATGTTGATATGGACGCCATCAAGATCTTCATACTCAGGAACCCTGTTCCCACCTTGCTGGCTAATACCTACCATGCCATCCATCTGAAAAATTCTGAAGGAGGGGGTCAGATAGTTTGTTGTACTGCTCTTCTTTACACGTGGTTCATTTCTCGTTTGACAAGCTTTCCAGCCATCTGGGATTTAAAGGAGGCGCCTTGTTGGTTGAAGATAGTCATGTCTCTTACTCACTCTGATGTTGTGTGGCATGGCCTTGTGTATGGTGGAGTTAGAATGATTGACAACTGCGGAGATTTCCCAAATATACCTCTTGTCGGGACAAAAGGATGTATCAGTTATAATCTTGTTCTGGCACACAGACAACTCAAACATCCAATGAAGGAGAGGCCATACTAGACTCTTCTAGAAGGAATTTTTCTTTAGGAAGGAGAAAATTCAGAACTCAAATCTAGGATATTGCAAGCATGGTGTCATATTCACAAGAAATGGATGACTGCGTTAGGGTATCCTGAATGTACCATTTCAGAGACTTATCTGCAATGGGTGCGAGAAAGGGTTCTTGAGCTAAAGATGCATTTTCCTTTTCATGAGGCCATGGTGTTAACTCTTCGGGATTCCTCTTGGACTTTCACAAGTGAAGAGAGGAAGCTAAAAAGTGCTTTGGAAGAGGCTGAAAAGTTAAAGAATTCTTGGAAGAATAAGTACTACATCCTCATACTAGAGAACGAGAAGGTGCAGAAGTTGCAACAACAAAAGAAGGAAGAAGTACCTTCGAAGAAAAGGAAGATACAAGAGGATTTATTTGCCTCTCGCACATTATCAGGGTCAACTACTAGTTCTGGTCTTCCTCCAACTTCGATATCTTGGAAACAGTATGTAGACAAGCTTATCCTTGAAAAGGAGAAAATGCAAGAACAGGTCAATCGGCTTATGGAGGAACTTCACGGAAAGAAGGGGCCGTAATCAAGAGGATTAGACTCCTAGTTTCCTTTGCTTTATTCTCAGTACTTTTGATGTATCGACTCTTGAAGGAGTACTTTCAATTTGTAATAATTCTTCAATTTGAGTAATAAAATGAGTTTTTCAGTTATCTTGAAGTCCTGTTATTACAATATTTGCAAGTGTACTTTCTGAGTTTCTTGAAGTTTCATTTGCATTTTTGCATGTGCATATGCATCACCATGGCATCCTTTGCATTCCAGGTTCTTACTCTTGCTTCATCTTCACAGACAAGCTGAATCACCGATATAACACTCGAGCCAACCAGCAATAAAGAATGGATAAACTTGAATAAGAGAACCGAATGCTCTGTGATGAAGTCACTACTTTGAAAGAGAGTTTAGAAAGGCTTAATGGACTGGTTGAAGCATTGACGAATCAGTCAACGCATAATTTTCAAGAGAAACCTCAGAGGACTGTTATTTCTAAAGTCGTATCAGCACTGATCCCAGTGGTGTCTGCTACTACTGAACCTCCGTACAACATGCCACCAGGTTTCCCATGGGGGATGCCTCCTTTTTTCACTCCAGCTAGATGTCGCCCGTCGGTCCCTGAAGTTCCTGTTGTGACTACTGTTCCTATTGTAAGTACAATTCCTGCCACCACTGTTGTAATATCTATGCCACCACCGAATGTGAATACTATTTTAACTACAATTCCTGCCACCACTGTTGTGATATCTATGCCACCACCGAATGTGAATACTATTTTGTATGTCTTGGAAGAACTAGTGTGTCATGATGTGCCAAGCAAGACTGTAGGATTTGATGAAAGAATGGACGAATTTCAGGACAAATTCTCAGAAATCCAGAAAGAACTGAAAGTCTCAGTGGAAAAGAACTGTTCGAGAAAAGTGCTTCTGATCTCTGTTTGGTTCCAAATGTCAAGGTCCCTCCAAAGTTCAAGGTTCCGGATTTTGAAAAATACAAAGGCAACACCTGTCGGCAAAGTCATCTCGTCATGTATGCTCGGAAGATGTCGGCACAAACAGACAGTGATCAGCTACTTATTCATTATTGTCAAGACAGTTTGATTGGTGCAGCCCTCAAATGGTATATGGGGTTAGACGGCATGAAGATTCAGACATTCAACGATCTCTATGAAGCCTTTATGAAACAGTATAAGTACAATGTTGACATGGCACCTGATTGAGATCAACTAAGGGCCATGACTCAAATAGACAAAGAAAACTTCAAAGAGTACACTTAGCGTTGGCATGAGTTAGCCACTTAAGTTACACTGCCTTTAGAAGAGAGAGAGATGACCAAAACCTTTTTGAAAACACTCGGTTCTTTTTTCTATGAGAGAATGGTAGCTAGCGCACCTGGTGACTTCACTGAAATGGTGAATACGGGTATGCGTTTGGAGGAAGGAGTCCGTGAAGGAAGGTTAGCTAGGGAAGGAAGTACTCTTAGCAGTGCGAAAAAGAACAAAGAACAAGATGTGAGTGTCGTGCATCAAGGACGACCAAAGAGGAGGTACCAACAACCTCAACAAGTTTCTGCTGTAACACCAATACTCAACACTCTGTCATATCAGCCGTAGTTTGCTCAACCATATCAACAAACTCAAGCTCCCCGAGCTCTACAACCACAGCGCCAGCAGAATCAGCAATCCCCTTAACAAAATCGACCACAGTTCAATAATCAGGGTCGTGTGCATAGAAGACTATATTTTGATATTATTCCTATGACATACACTGAGTTATCCCAGGATTTGTTACATAAGGGACACATCTAGACTAAGGCTCCACCAGAGGTACCCAAAAATATCCCATATTGGTACAGAGCAGATAAAATTTTCCCATACCACTAGGGTGCTCCGGGTCATGATATTGAGAATTACTATGGGCTAAAAGCAGATGTTCAAAGGCTGATTAAGTGCAGGATATTATCTTTTAAAGATTCCAATCCTAATGTGCAAGACAACCCCCTGCCTCAGCATGGCTCGTCCATTGTAAACATGGTTCAAGGATGCTCGGGAAAGTATGATGTATTCGATTTTAAGAATATTCGGGAATTCTTAGTAAAGATGCATGGTGATCTGACGAGGATGGTGTTTTTCAATCATGAGAGTCACAGCTATACTAATTGTTCCATTTGTTCTGTAAACTCTCGAGGCTACCGCCTTGTGAGAGAAGATATCCAGGACCTACTGAACAGATGAGTTTTTACAGTTTTATATGACAAAGATCCTGCTCTTGTGGAAGGAGATGAAGAAGTGTTTGTTATAATGCCCCACTTCAAGGAAGTGGACTGCATTGAAATCACATATGACAGTAGAAAACCTTCTGTAACTCCCTTGGTAATTAATGTGCCTGGACCTATTCCTTATGCTTCCAACAAGGCGGTTCCATACAAGTATAATGCCACGATGACAGAAAACTGCAAAGAGGTACCTTTACCTACTCTACCCTCAGTTGTTAATATTGTGGAGGTTAGCAGAGTAACTAGAAGCAGTCGAGTTTATCCCTTAACACTTCCAAAGAACAAAGAGATTTCATTCGATCAACCTATTACAGAAGATACAACCACTGGGAAGTCTAGTGGAGTTAATTCTTCTCAACCTGATAAGTTTATAAAGTTTATCAAAAGAAGCGAGTACAAAGTCATGGATCAGTTGTTACAAACCCATTCCAAGATTCATGTACTACATTTGTTAATGAGTTTAGAAACCCATAAAGAAGCGTTATAGAAGATGTTAGAACATGATTATGTTGAGCATGATGTGACTATCGAATAGTTTGATGGTATTGTGGGTAATATTACTTCATGCAATAATATTGGATTCTATGAAGAAGATCTCTCGGAAGAAGGAAGAAAGCATAACATGGCGTTACACATCTCGATGAATTGTGGGAATGATGCGTTATACAGTGTACTGGTCAACACTGGGTCCTTGCTAAATGTAATGCCCAGAACTACCCTAGCAAAATCATCATACCAGGGGCCGCCTATGACACCAAGCAATTTCATTGTTAAAGCTTTTAACGGATCTAGGAAGACAGTAATTGGTGAAGTGGATCTACCGATGACCATCGGATTGCAGGTTTTTCTAATTACATTTCAAGTCACAGACATTCCCGCCGCCTATAGCTGTTTATTAGGAAGGTCGTGGATACATGAGGCTGGGGCATTTACCTTTACACTGCACCAGAAACTGAAATACACCTTTGAAGGAAAAACAATTACGATTTGTGGGGAGAGAGCCTTGGTGGTAAGCCATCTTTTCTCATTTTCTTATGTTGATGAAGAAGAAGAAGTTGGGTCCCAGTTCCAAACACTGTCAATTGTTGATAATGATACCCGGAAGCCCAGAGTCTTTATGTCATCTTTCAAAGACACACAACTAGTCGTGAATAGTAGTTCCCAAGAAGGATGAGGCAAGGTGTTATCTCTACCTGAGAACAAGAATACGGAAGGTCTTGGTTTTGCTACCAACTCCAACAAGCAAGTCGCTAAAAGTTCTTTTGTTCCACCTATCAAAGAATTTTTCCATAGTGGAGGGATTATCCATCCTCCTCATGTCAATGTGGTATCTGAAGATGAATCTAAGGGTTATATATCAGACGGTTCCGCAAGTCTCTCCATTCCATATGAAGACTATGAGCCTTACGTGGAGGATCCAGGTTATGATTCTGAAACTGAAGATGCATATGCGCCTTTCTATTCTCCGATATCATGGCGCAGAGAGTACAATTTTGAAGTCGATGTTGTCACCGGAGAATACTCTGATGAAGACTTACCCAACTTTGTGACACCTGAGGAAGTCGCCCGAAATTGGAGTGCGGCTGATGTGACGGTCATTATCCATATATCAAAGTAATTATTTGTTTTAGATTTCGCTCTACCCAAGGCGAAATTTTTTGTGTGGATTTATTTTAAATAATTCCCTTTGCTCTGCCCAAGGCAAAGGTGATCTGATCAGGGCATGTTGTTCGAAATCTTGCTATCATTAATAAAAGCATTATTTTTGTATTCATTTCTTTCTTTTTATCTTCTTTCGTTTTTTGGAAAATGATAATAATAGGCGATAATCACTTTGCGTATTCTATGCACACTTTCACTTCCTAAAACTAAATAAAACCATATCACATGCACATATTATTGCACGAACAAAATATCAAAAATAATGACCCATTACCTTCGCCGAACTTCGAGTTTCCTGTGTTCGAGGCCGAAGAAGAAGAAGAAATCCCTGAGGATATTTCCAGACTACTCAAAAACAAAGGTAAGTCCATTCAGCCTCACAAGGAGCCCGTGGAAGTTATTAATATGAGTACAGAGGAAATCTATAAAGAGGTGAAAATCAGAGCTCTGCTCAAGTCTAATGTGAAAGAAAGGTTGATTGAGTTACTCAAGGAGTATGTCGACGTGTTCGCCTAGTCATATCAAGACATGCATGGTCTTGACACTACTATAGTGGAGCATCACTTGCCTTTGAAGCCTGAATGCCCACCGGTCAAACAGAAACTCATAAGAACTCGGTCCGGCATGACTTTTAAGATCAAAGAGGAAGTACAGAAACAAATCGATGCAGGTTTTCTCGTCACCTCTGAATACCCACAGTGGTTAGCTAACATTGTGCCCGTTCTAAAGAAATATGGAAAGGTCTGTATGTGTGTCGATTACAGAGATCTGAACAAAGCCAGTCCAAAGGATGATTTCCCGCTGCCTTATATTGACATACTGGTGGATAGCACCACGAGGTATGAGATTTTCTCTTTTATGGATGGATTTTTAGATTACAATCAAATCAGGATGGCTCCCGAAGACAGAGAAAAGACGTCATTCATCACGCCATGGGGCACTTTTTGTTATAGAGTCATGTTGTTCGGTCTGAAGAACGCCGAAGCAACATATCCGAGAGCTATGACCACTCTTTTTCATGACATGATGCATAAAGAGATCGAAGTTTATGTGGATGATATGATAGCCAAATCTAAAAATGAGGATGACCATGTTAAGCACTTGTTAAAATTGTTTCGTCGACTAAGAGAATACCAAATTCGTCTAAATCCTAACAAATGTACATTTGGTGTGCGATCAGGGAAACTTTTGGGTTTCATCGTTAGCCAGAAGGGTAATGAAGTAGATTCCGACAAGGTTAAAGCCATTCAAGAAATGTCGTCTCCTACTACAGAGAAAAAGGTCAAAGGATTCTTGGGACGCTTAAAATATATTTCCCAGTTTATATCTAACATGACTGCTACTTGTGGACCCATATTCAAGCTCCTTAGAAAGGAACAAGGATATGTTTGGACTGAAGACTGTCAGAGGGCTTTCGATAGTATCAAAGAATATTTGCTTGAGCCTCCTATTTTGATCCCACCAGTTGAAGGACGACCTTTAATCATGTACTTGATCGTTTTGGAAGACTCTATGGGTTGTGTACTCGGTCAATGAGATGAGACGGGGGAAGCAAGAGCATGTTACTTATTATCTGAGCAAGAAGTTCACCGACTACGAATCCAGATACTCCATGCTTGAGAGACTTGTTATGCTTTAGCATGGGCAGCCCGACGTTTACGCCCGTATATGTTGAGCCACACTATTTGGTTAGTTTCCAAGATGGATCCGATCACGTATATTTTTGAGAAACCTGCACTGACTGGAAGAATTGCTAGATGGCAGATGTTATTGTCAGAGTATGACATCGAGTACGATGCTCATAAGGCTATTAAAGGAAGTGTCTTATCCAATCACTTGGCACATAAACCTATTGAATACCATCATTTCGCCAACGATGATTTCCCTGATGAAGATGTAATGTATCTGAAAATGAAAAATTGCGAAGAACCTCTACCAGACGAAGGACATGAACTAGATTCTCAATGGGGTTTAATTTTTGACGGAGCCGTCAACGCTCATAGGAAAGGAATTGGGGCAATCATTGTGACTTCTCATGGATCTCACATCCCGTTTAATTCCAAGTTAACATTCAAGTTTATAAACAATGAAGTTGAATAAGAAGCATGCATAATGGGTATTGAAGAGGAAATAGATTTAAGACTCAAGAATTTAGATGTTTATGGTGTTTCTGTTGTAGTAGTCTACCAAATCAAAGGAGAGTAAGAGACTCGTCAAGATAACCTGATTCCATATAGAGACTATGCAAGAAGACTATTACCTTTCTTCAACAGAGTCGAATTCCACCACATTCCTTGCGATGAGAATAGGATGGCAGATGCCCTAGAAATGTTAGCCTCTATGATTGTAGTGAACTGGTGGAACGATTTTCCGAGGATTGATGTGAACCATCTAGATAGACCTGCTTACATATTTGCAATAGAAGATGTCGAAGATGATAAACCCTGGTATCACGACATTGAATTGTTTCTCCGAAAACAATACCCGTATGGGGTATCCAACAAGGATAAGAAGGCACTAAGAAGACTTGATGGTAACTTCCTCCTGAGCAATGATGTATTGTATAAGTGGAATTTTGACATGGTCTTGCTAAGATGTGTTGACATGCAGGAAGCATACATGTTAATGACGGAGATTCATGAAGAATCTTTTGGCACTCATGCCAACGGGCATGCTATGGCTAAGAAACTCTTGAGAGCAGGATATTATTGGATTACAATGGAGTTAGATTGTTAAAAATTTGCTAAGAAATGTCACAAGTGTCAGATTTATGCGGATAAAATTCACGTACCTCCAACTCTACTTAATGTTATCTCGTCTCCCTGGACGTTTTCCATGTGGGGCATCGATATGATTGGTATGATAGAACTGAAAGCGTCCAATGGACATCGTTTCATCTTAGTGGTGATTGACTACTTCACTAAATGGGTCGAAGCCGCTTCCTATGCTAATGTTACAAAACATGTGGTTGTTATGTTTATCAAGAATCAGCTCATCTGCAGATATGGAGTGCCAAGCAAAATCATTACCGACAATGGGTCTAACCTGAACAATAGAATGATGAAAGAGCTGTGTGAAGAATTTAAGATTGAGCATCATAACTCTTCTCCTTATCGACCAAAGATGAATGGGGATATTGATGCTGCTAATAAAAATATAAAGAAGATCATCCAAAAGATGGTTGTCACATACAAAGAGGCATGAAATGCTCCTGTTTGCTTTACATGGATATCGTACTTCGGTATGCATGTCAACAGGGGCAACTCCTTTTTCACTTGTTTACGATATGGAAGTTGTAGTCCCAGTAGAAGTTGATATTCCTTTTATGGGAGTTCTGATGGAAGCAAAACTCTCAGAGGCTGAATGGTGTCAAAGCAGATATGACCAACTGAATTTGATCGAAGAAAAGAGGATGACAGATTTGTGCCACTGTCAACTATACCAACAAAGAATGAAGAAGGCGTTCGATAAGAAGGTTCGACCACGCGAATTCAAAGAAGGCGACCTTGTACTCAAGAAGATTCAATCATTCCTTACTAATACTCGAGGAAAGTGGACTCTAAACTATGACAATCCGTATGTTGTTAAGAAAGTCTTTTCAGGAGACGCTCTGATGTTAGAAACCATGGATGGAGAAGAAATCACTCGCCTGGTGAACATAAATGCAATCAAAAAGTATTATGCATGAAGAGGATAGTCCAAAGTGGAGCTACTGAAGATTACTACTATCCCAGATTCACCAATCAAACTTACAGAGCTTAGAACATAGAAAAGTTCAAGTTTGTTTAGGAAGATAGTGGTTATTATTCCACTGATGTAACTATTATTATTATTATTATTATTATTATTATTATTATTATCACTTTCCAACATTGTAATAATATATTGGAGTCGTGCCCTTTTGCTGACTACCATTTATTAAAATAAAATGAGATTGAGCCTTTAGGCAATCTTTTTCCTATCTTTGCAAATAAATGTTTTATTTTGATAGCAATTTTGAACAAATTTAAATATTTTCAAAAGCCTTTTGGTGTGTGTATTACTTGATATATGAATAATAAATGGACGTCCACGGATGTTTATTTCATCCCCATGAAGTCTCAAATTCTAATACTCACACAATGTTCCCTTTGAAGAGGATATTTATTTTATTCACCAATAAGGACTTACCTAATGAAACGGATATTTATTATATCCACGAACTCTAAATCTCATGAAGCAACTAGATTCATCCAGACAATTCTTCAAGTGAAGTCAAAGTTTTATTTCTCCAGAAAATTCAGATTTTTGAAGCAGGATTATAGTCCCAAGGGTGGCTTTTATCCATCCCAGTGATGTATCCATCTGTGAAGATTTGGTTGAGTATCCTAGCTGAGATGTTTATCTCATCTCCGATTCCTTCTTCTCTTCATTTTGTCAGCATAATCATAGCATATAGATACGTGGCATCTATGCATTTTGAATTTGTGTGTTTGTTTATTTTATTCACTTTGGCCGCGTTTATCTCCAAGTGATTGGGCTTGTCTTCTCCCTCTAAGTAGAGTCGTTAGCCCTAAGCAGAAAGAGCACATCCTTTCTAATTCCCCACCGAGTTCGATCCTCGTGGAAGACAGTTGCTTTAGTTTTCTTTTCCGTTGATGGATAAAGATAAACCCCAGTTGAGTTCACTCCTCACTGGATTGAGTCTTTCTTAAGTGTTTCTCTTCAGTTACTTCTTGAATTGAGCTTTGGTCCCTGGCAATCACAATTTTGGATACCTCTAACCTTTTTAACCTAGATTAAGAAAACAATTATTTTGCACTTTGATTCCCCGGGAAGAATCTGTTTGAAGACCGCCATGGAAGACGGACATGTTTCTCCAACAGTGTTACAACATTTTCTCAGTAGTTTATACCCAGACAACAAGTGGAAGTCTGTAACACCCTTTTTCTACCCCAAAAATATCAAGGCAAAATATCACAGAAATCAGAGTGAATAAATAAATCTCATTAAAAATCCAATAAAAGGGCGTACATTTCTCAAAGTCATCAAAATAGGTCCATACTCCGTAACTACGGGTTTTTCACAAAATACATCAAAACATCATAAACAGCGGAACTCAAACATAAATCAAAGTTTTTCTCAAAAGGGAAATTAACCAAAATAATGTCAACAGTATAACATCAACTCAAGAAACCCAACTCGATGTTACATATCAGAGCAAGACCCTATAAGCTGATCAAAAGACTAAAACGCTCAAAAACTTCAAAACTAACTCCTCGCCGGCGTCCACGGCTAAACTGGATCATCTGGACGTTACCCACGTAGAGGTAACATTCAAACAGGCAGGGTGAGTAAAACAATTCATAATAATCAATGTATAACAATTAATGCATAAACAGCATCATAATCATATTCAACGCATTCATATTCTCAAATATGCCTCAATGGCCACAACGTCATAATTTATACAAAAGACTCATAAATGCAATGCAACACAACTCAATGCATGTGGTACCAATCATCACAGCTCGATGGACACTGGGCCATCAACCCTCCATAGATCCCCATCAATAGGATCAGAGCACATCAAAATACTTCACATCCACACAGTGGGATTGAAGCCAAAGCAATCGAGGTCCTGAACCGAAGTCCGGATGCATATGAATGCATGATGCACACGTCACAATAATAATCCTCATAATACAGCATATGGTGCATCATCATTCATCATATTCATCATCATCACATAAAATCATCATGTCTCGTGTTATCACATAGTTCAATAAATCATGGTAATTTCATCATATTAACTCAATCAATACATTGTAAAAACTATCATAACATCATGTACACGTCACCCAAAACCCACTGTCATACTCGGGGTAATCCATCCCAGAAATCCCAGAACTACACATCAAGGCATCGCTGCAAAACAATCAATTTCGCAAACTCTGCTACGTTCGCTGGCTTGCTCGCTAGGCGAGTAGGTGGCGAACCTTCGTTGGCTTGCTCACTAGGCAAGTCTGTAGCGAACCTTCGCTAGGCGAACAAAGCGATGACAGCAAAAACCTGTTATGACCAGAACTGATTCTTGTCCAAATACTCATATGATTCACTTACCCAATGCCCTCATGTCGCATCGCTGCGAAGAGGGGCCGACAATGACAGAAGAGTCGCCACTGTTCGTTATTTATCCCATAGAGAGGGAAAGGAAACGATCAGAGAAAACCTACGAAAAGGGATAACATCGATCATCGCAACCAAATCTCGAGTTTGGGAGTCGGTTACGCAAGGGGAAGGTATTAGCACCCCTCACGTCCGTCGTACTCGACAGGATCCACGCTTGTTGTCTAGTCTAAAAGGGTGTAAAACTATCTAGCTACAGCTCACGGGGACAAAAGAAAAGAAAAGAGACTCGATAGAGCATCGCCGCTATATGCCTACGTATTCCCTCGTGCAATGGGAAAGTCAGAGTCAACGTAGTTCAGAAAACTACGGGTGAAAGTGGGGGAAGGTTGCTCGCCAAGACATCGTCGTCTTGTGTCTACGTATCCTCATCTGGTATGAGAAATCAGAGCAAATGTAGTTCGGGCTAACACGACCACAGATTGGTTCAAGCGTTTTAAACCGAGTAGGGTTAAACAGTGATTCCAGCAGTTAGGGACGACGCCTGTTTGTGGTAGAATCAAAGCTTAACAAAACTCTTTCTGAAAATGGTTTTCCAATTAAAATCCCGAAGGATAAACAAAATTTGATGTTTTTGTTTTGTGTTTTTTAAGACAAGAAGTGGATTGAATTATGGTTTGAAACTCATGTTGCACTAAAGACTATGACTCGAGAGCGAATGCGTCGCATATCGCCTGAAGGGCATACACTAAATACTCTAGATAGTTGAGTGGAGGCCCCCCAACCATCATTCCTCGAGTACTTAAGGCTCATAGCGTACGATACAAACTATCCTTTATTAAGTGTTTTGAATTGTTTAGGAGATGAGAAGAGAAAGACTCAAACTAAGGGGAAACTGGACCCTAAAGTTATCATGCACAATGCTCCTAAAGTTGGGATGAAAGGGGAAAAACTAACCTAATGTTATCATGCATAGGATTGAACACTTAATGTCTCTCCTACTCCCATCCTAAATAGAGGGACTAGGAATCCTAAGGGGATCATGACACATAACCAAGTAAACACTAAATAGCTCACTCACAAGTGAAATGAGAAAGAAAACAAAATGATGAATTCAAAATAAAAATGATAAAATAAAATAAAATAGAATAAAATAAAAAGGATGGAAAATAAAATAAAATAAAATAAAAAGGGATGGAAAATAACACATTAAAAGATTTCTTGGGTTTTTATAATATTTAACCACTAGGGTGGTGATACATCCGTGTATTAATGCCACCCCATTTCTACATATACCAAACTCACACCTACAAACTGGGCTGGGCTAGGCAAGATTCAAGGTAAAAATCCAAAATGCGTTTTCAACATAACTTCCTCAATTCTTAACCAAATTTAACAAAATTTTAGTCTAACTTGACTAACTTTTCACAAGGAACACAATGGCATTGCTCAAATTTCCAAATTATGCACACAGTAGAAAAACGATGGTTTATGCAAGAATGAGCTTTGAGATGCATTTTGAGATTCATGGATTAATGCAGATGTTATCAGGTTCAAAGAAAAGCATGAACATGTTTCAAATATGTTGCTAAATGATTCCAGATAGTAGGCAGGTCCAAATTCACACTAAATCCACACATCATACATGAATAGCAACAAGAACACAAGGTTAGGAAATGGTGCTTCCAAACAAACAGTTCGTGACAGTTAGCACACACTCAAACCAATAAAATGTTCCACTCACACATGATGGACAAATGCTGCTAGCCGATTTTACAAATGATAGGCAAGTCTCAAAACAACAATGCATCATAGAATAACAAACTCAAACTTGAGACATCATCACAGCAGTGAATTCCAACCATGGCAACATTTAACTCAATCCATCCAATTCAAACATGATAGGGCAATTGTAAATTCACTAGACAGGTTTTTATATGAAAAACAGTTTTAGAGCAGTGGTGGCCCAATGAGTTAACAAACTTCAAACAGAAACTGGACAAGAGAACAATGCATCATGTTTCAACAGCAATACATCAAGGGTATAACAATAAGGCTTTTAAAAAAGCAACACATACACATATCTACCTAAACTGCAGCCTAGCCAAAACTTGCATAAAACCAAAACAATTTAACACACTTATTAACAGAAGTAGCCTGCAAATTCAACAAGGCAATGTTGTACATACCACAACAGCATGCTTAACATCCAACAAGGTTCAAAATAATTGCTTCAAATGCAAGTAACAAATTCTATGATAGCAAACACAACCAATTCAGCATGAGGACCAAGTCTTAATAGCGATGGACATAATCTTAACGTGGCAATCACAACTCAAAGACAGCAGGCTGATGTGTCCTGTTTTAACCATATGATATGATGAGCTTCATTAGAAGGGCTCTTACGAAGACCAAACATCCTTACATAACTCAAAATAATCTAACAGCCAACAGGTTTATAACATCAACTGAAAAAGATCCTATCATGGTGTTCTCAAAAACAAGCATCAAACAACTGGAAGAAATCTGATGGAATCTAGGCTGGCTAAACTCCCTATAAACTTAGATAACAAGTCAAGCATCAGTGTAATGGGTCCACCAAATATCATCTGTCCTACTAAGAATCAACTAAACTCAAGATGAAAGTCCTTTTCTCATCAGAGCTCAACTACTGAACATATCCTCAAAGCCCAAACCAAATTGCCTACAACAACTAGACCAAACTCAAACAGGCCTAAGACGCTCAAAAGTAAACTCTTACTTGCAACAGGCTGGCTGCACTGAACAGTCCATAATCCTCATGACAACAAACTTGGTTTACACATCTTGTTCCAACAAAACCTCCTTACCTGCCACAATGTGAACCAGTCTGTTGTACCAAATATCCACTAAACACAGAAAACTTGATGACAACAGCTAATCCCTTCTTCCATCTCAAGATAGTAACAGCCCTAAATCTAAAGACAACCTCCAATGCAGGCCATAATGTTGGACAAATCCAACAATGCCTTATGACAGGAACCTGGTCATCCACCTTTGTTCCAAACCAAAACTCTTGGATAGAAACCATAACATGAACCAATTCTTAATAATAGAAATGCACTTGACAACAACCAAGTATGAATCCACAAACTCAGCCCTTAAAACAGTCACTGATAACATGGTCACAAACTAAACATTTCCAGGGTCCAATCTAAACCAAACATAATAGGAAGCCAACATTCAAGGAGGAAAAGCAACCTAGAACTAAAGAGAACTAAACCAGGGATAAGGCACTCAAAGCATGTCAAATCTAATTGACAGGTTCAAACTTATCACAAGCTCTAACAACAGCTGACAACTAGCAAACAAAAGGCTCTAGCATGAACAAAGGCAGCACCGCAACTTAAGGTTTCAAACAAACACAAACAAAACAATGTTGGCAAACTCCAATTTCAAAACAGTTTTGGACAACATATGATCAAAATTCACAACATCAATCCTTAACAAAATCATACATTTCAACAGTCCAATACCAACCTGATCCTATTTCCCTAATGACAGTCATACACAAAATCTGGCAGCTGTTGCACCCTAAAATTTGCTCAACCTATTTCACCTGGTTTATGTTTCAATTACATTAGCATTTGCATATAGAGTCATGTACATAGTCTAATCATCTGCATAGCATAGCATAGCAAGTCATCCAACAAGGGGCCAAGTACTATTCTCATCTCTATGAGCCTATCAAGAGGTTATAATTCAAATTCAAGCATATCCAAGTCATTAGAAAGAAGTTGAAATCTAAGAAGTCAGTAGATCAAGCAGTGGGTCTCTCTCCTATCTTGAGTGTATTTGAAGATCACCAAAGAAGGTGTGAGCTGTGAATTGAAGGCATGGAGGGTATACAGACATCATGGAGGACCTAGAAAGTCATTTGGAGAAGGAGGCAAGTCATTGATATGATCACAAGAGCTGCAGTTGAAGACAGTCAACTAGGGTTTCATCTGGGTCAACTCTAGGTCAACCCTAGGTCAAATGACTGATTGAAGGGCATCAAGGTCTATTTGAGATATGTGGGATTCATCATTTGGCATGTAGATAAGGATGTGGTGTTGTGCCAAGAGAAATCAAGGAGAAGAGGAGTTTCTAAATTAGGGTTTCTGTGTAAAATCCCCTGATTTAGGTCAAACTTCCAAGCAAGATAAATCAAAATGCAAGCTTCAAATGGATCCTTGGCAAACATGAAACTTGTATAGAATCTCAATACCTTTAATTTGAGTGGTGGAAGACATCAAGGAGATTTATAGAACTCAAGTTATGGTCCTGGCAAGTTACAGGTCATCTGAGGTATCTGAAATTTTGTCTGTGAAAGTTACTTGTCTTCCAAGCAACTTTTACCCCTCAAGGAGATTTCAAATGGATTTCTGGTCAACATAAGAGTTGTTCCTTATTGTCTTAGATTTCTATAAAGGTATGGTATGTCTTCATATGATTTGTGGAACCCTACTTATGGTCTTGGCAAGCAAAGGGTATTTTGGTCATATGAGAATTACAGGTCATTTCAAGCCTATGCCCAAAACTCATACAAGGAAGTTTCAAATGAAAAACTTCACAACATCAAACTTGCTCCAAATGACATTTTGAGTCTAGAAAAGTGATAATGAAAGTTTGGAAATGCTCATAGCTCAAGGTTTTAAATTTGGTGAATTTAATGAATAAAAAGTGACCTAAAATTGAGATTTTTCATAATTTGGCCAAATGGGATGAAATTATAGGTCATTTTGATTGGAAAAAATGTTTTAAGAACATTGGCAAAAGTGGATTTTTGAGTTTGGTTCAAAATTTGGAAGTTATGCTTGGTTACTTATGTATGAAGTAACATAATCAAAATCCACGGGAATTGTGCATAAGAAGTTTCTACAAAGTTCTAGAGCTTTCTAATTTCATCTATATATTGAATTGAGAGGCTTCATTCAAGGGTTGGTGATTCATTTTGTTCATAACACATAGTTTCATCTCATTCTTCCATTTTGCAAATCCATTTCAAACTACATCAAATCTCCATCAATTTCCAAAGTTCTTAATCCCATCATCATCTAGATCATTCAAGGATCAAATTTCCATCAGAATCTGGTTGAATTAAGGAAGAAATCGTGCTATCCAACTTCATCATCCAAAGTGCAAGAAGAAGTGGTTACAAGAATCCAAGAGGTTTGAGCAAGTGGTATTGCATACAGAATCAAGAATTAAGTTTGTTGATCACTTCCCAAGCATTGCAAGCCTTGGATCCAAAGAATCTTGCATCTGTTTTCATCATCAAACCAGGTTGGTGTTTCCTTTCGAATTGGCTAGATTAGTTAGCATGTTAGAGAATTATTAGGTTAGAATGGTTAGGGATAGTTAGATGATTGTTTCTGATGATTTTGAAGGCATTTCATGAAGGTTACCGATGGTGCACCAAATCTGTTAGGGTTTAGAACTCCTAAAATATGGCACGATAATCTTAGGTATATAGCTCAGGATGATCAATATGGCGTGTAGATTATGTTAGGGTAAGAATTAGAAGAAATTGGAATGATTGATAGCAGGGTAAAATGGTGGAACCAGGATGTTCTACTTATCGGGTTTGAGTTTTGATTGAATTTTAGAGGAAGATATTACCATGGCTGTGTAGAGGGAGAGATGCAGAGCATTTTTGGTTTTGGAATGATGGAGTTTCATGGAGAATCGAGGGAGAACAGAGTGATGAAAGATTCATGCATGGATAGGTTTTTCTGAACCTAGGGTTTCTAGAGGAAGAAGACGAAGTGAAGACCGTTGGATTAAGTGGGAGACTTTGACTCTCAATCTGATCGCGTGGCCAGGATTCAAAGATGGATTTGGAGGGAACTCTGGGTGCCAAACGCACCGTTTCATTAAACCCTTCAGACTGGGCCTTAATCGTTCGTGTTATCCACACCCCCAAGCGCCAAGGCCCAATCAATTATAACTAAAATTCTTACTTTCTGCACCGTTCTCATGTTTTTTCTTTTTATTTTTTTCTGAGCGTGCGCTGGGCCCAGACGCGCTTTGCTATGCGCGCCCCCCAGTCTGGGCCCATCCTATTATTTTAACTGAAATGAATGCTGACTGCACCCCCTCAGCCCATTTAATTCACATTAATTTCATTCATTTTTTTTTATTTTCTTTGAAAAATCATAAATAATTGAAAATTGCATATTTTTAATTGGTTGTTTTTGCATCCTTTTCATATTTTTGTTAAGAAAATTATCATATAAAAAAATTAGCATTTCATTTTATTTTTATATTTTTAGTATATTTTTCTTTTAAATAGGTTGTAAATAATGTTTAGTTTGATACATGATATTGTGGATTTTAGTTTAATTAGATGCTTTTACATTTTGGATCCATTATTTTTAGGTTGATTAGCTTAGAACTTTAGCTTGTATATAAAATTTAATTCATGATTTTAGGACTTAATTTTAGATGATTTGTTTAGGTGTGATTAGGAGAATCAAAACTAGGGTTTAGGTATAACATAGGTGTAGTAAATCATTTCTTTTAGGAGTTATAGATTGAATCTTTGGGGTATGGGACTATAGGGATTATGGATAGATAATAGACCCCTTAGAAATTACTAGGTTTCCCCTATTCTACTATTACTATTAGTATACTGCTGGTATTTGCTTGACTGTGTGGTGTGCCCTCTTTAGGGTTATTTTTGACTGTGTGGGATATTGGGCTTGCTTGGGGCTTGGGGTTTGAGTTGAAGACTTTGATGATGAAGTCCATTGGAGATCAAAGAGAATGGAGATCAACTTCCAGAGATGATGAGGAGTATCTCTTGCTGGCAGCTGTTGAAGGTTATAGGATTTAGGAGCTAGGCAGAGCTCTAGAATAGAAAACTTGATTCACAAACATGGAAGGTCTTGTCTGCCTCCATTCTTTCTCTATGATTCAAAGTCTCTTTTAAATATCCACCTCCTTCCTTTGGAAGGATTAGTGAATGTATTTGAAAGATAGAACTTTTGAGAGAAAATTGTCTGTATAATGTTAACAGTTAATGAGCCACCCTTGGTAGGCAATTGACTGTTTAACATCCATTTCATCTTGTTGACTGATACTCATCTTGGAGATTGAGACTTGAAGAAAAGCCCTGAAGACTGATAACAAAGACCTTTCTTGAAGGTTGTGGAGATGAAGACTGGTGCTTGCTTGAAGCTTGTAGCTGCTTGGAGATGACTTGAAGACAGCTGTTGCTGTTTATCTTTGCTGTTTTTGATTCTTGATGTATTGATTGAATTTCCCTGACTGTATTGCTTGCCGTTTAACCCGTTAGGTTGAAAGTGAATTCTGTTCACTTTTGCCTATTGTTTTCTAGGTTCGAGGTTGAGTGGGACTCCCTTGCCTTGCTTGTATTGCTGCATCCATGCATTTTACTACTTTATTGTATATATGCTATTGTTTCTGTTTCCGTCTATTCCCTTAGGATCTCTGTTTCTCTCTGCGCAAGAGAGGAGCATGATAGACATTAGGTCTTAACCCATGCATGATAACATTAGGTTAGTTTGATTCCCTTCGCAACCGTAGGTTAGAGTTCTGTCTCTTCTTTCTCAAAACAAACAGAAAACACAATAATATTTCAAACACGATAAAAGACACTTCTTCCGTAAAAGAATGTGAACTCATCAAAACGTCATTTTCGTCCGCTTGGACCAATAATCAGAAAAACCCTTTTTCAGAAGGAATAAAAACAATCAAAACAGACTGGTGTCGTACGTGGCCCGAACTACGTTTGCTCTTATCTTTCATGCTGTATGAAAGTACGTAGGCATAGGATGCGATATCCTAGCGAGCAACCTTCCCTTCCTTTCCCGTAGGTAGGCGAACTACGTTGACTCTGATTTCTCGTTTCAGACGGGAATACGTAGGCATAAAGTGCGATACTTTGCCGAGTCATTTTATTTTCTTTTAACCCTTAACCCTTAGTTTAGATAGAATAACAATCCGTACCAGAAGACAAGCGTGGATCCCGTCGAGTACGACGGACGTGAGGGGTGCTAATACCTTCCCCTTGCGTAACCGACTCCCGAATCCAGGATTTGGTTGCGATGACCATTCCTTTCCCGTCTTTGCGGTAGGTTTACTCTGAGCGTTTCCTTTCCCTCCGTTGGGATAAATAACGCACGGTGGCGACTCTTCTGTTCAGCCGGCGCTGATTTTCGCAGTAGCGACAGCTGGCGACACTGCTGGGGATCCAACGTCCCCTGGCTGCTAAGGACTGCGATAGTTCCTTATGCATTTGGGATCCAACGTCCCCTGGCTGCTAAGGACTGCGATAGTTCCTTATGCATTTGGGATCCAACGTCCCCTAAGCGAGTCAATCCTAGCGCTTGTTTTCCCGTCGAGGATTTTGTATGGATTTACTTTTTCTGTCATTTACTTTCAGCATTATATTATTGTTATTATTGTTGTATTGGGGTGTGACGGGTGTTCTATGATTGAGAGATAAGCCGGACCTGGGCTTGAGTGCACTTAGAATTAGAGTAGAAAGTAGTGGGCGCGTGCCGACTTTGCTTGCATTAGTGTCCCACAAAATCTACACTCGGACGAGGTTCTTCTGGTTGACTTCTTTTTCTACCCTTTGGGTCGAAGGGGTTGTTGGTTAGTTGGATTGTCGACTCCGGGAACCAAT
This sequence comes from Lathyrus sativus, assembly GCA_963859935.3. Lineage (NCBI taxonomy): Eukaryota > Viridiplantae > Streptophyta > Magnoliopsida > Fabales > Fabaceae > Lathyrus > Lathyrus sativus. The sequence goes on along the minus strand of OZ012738.1, from coordinate 299,450,150 downwards.
CATTTGGAAGTTGGCTAAGTGAGGCCTCTTCAGGATTTGATGATGCCACTCCTTCTGGGAATCGTATCATCAACCCTGAAAGTCTGTGACGCCGACGACCGCATAGGATGCCGTACCGTTGTCAGTTACTAGGACACCTACCTGTGAGAGGGTTTGGGGTTATGCAGGTAACTAGACCTTCAGATACCGGCTTGTTTCTTGATCTGAGATTCTGGGTATTTATGGACAGTTGTGAGGTCTGTCAGAGACCAGTTGGAGTTATGATATAGGGTCTGTCAGAGACCAGTCAGAGTTATGTTGTGGGGTCTATCAGAGACCAGTGTTGGAGCTTTGTTTTGGGTCTATCTGAGACCAGGGTTTGAGGAATTCTGGAGGGTCTATCTGAGACTTTTGATATGGTTCAGGCTTCTCAGCTATGGCATTTGGTCCCTGTTGCATGTTACTTTCATTGCATTGTCTGCATAATCATTATCATTGCATCCCATTAACATGTGTCTGTGCTGCAGGTGCATTTGCATATTCCCTGGTTCTAGTGCCCGGACTTCTGCTTATTGATCATGGCTGGGTTGAGAAAGACAGTTGCGTATAAGTTACCTACACCTGACATTACTCCCTTACTTGGTCTGATGTCCCTTGCTGATGAGGAGGTTAGGAGGAGTTTCAGGATGAGTCATGGAAGATTGCTGAGATTGGTCTGCAAGCCAACTGCTGTTGAGATGAATGGGTTGTACACCTTGATGCAATTCTATGACCCTGCATTGAGATGTTTCACGTTTGATGACTTTATTTTGGGGCCAACCATTGAAGAGTATGTGGAGTTTACTGAGCTCCCAGTACAGAATAAGGTTCCCTTTATTCACTCTGCCGTTGAGCCCAAGTTGGAGGACTTAGCTAAGGCCTTGCACATGAACGCTGCTGAACTATTAGTGACTTCTTAGCTTGGGGTTCCAAGTTTCTCCCTTGATTTTTTGGTTGGCAAAGCTCAAGAGTATGCCAAGAACGGGTGCTGGATAGTCTTTAATGCTATCTTGGCTCTATGCATCTACGGAATAGTGTTATTTCCCAACTTACCCAATTTTGTGGACTTGGACGCTTTCCATCTGTTTGCTGCTGGCAACCCGGTGCCCACTTTGATTGGAGACTTCTATCATTCATTGCACTACAAAAATGAAAACAGAAGAGGGAAGACTATTTACTGTTGTGCGCCGCTGTTGAACATGTGGTTTAAGAGCCATCTTCCCCTGAAGGGACTTTTTGTGGATAGTGCAACTACAGCCGAATGGCCAGAGCGCATGATGAGGCTATCTTCTGAAGACATTGAGTGGTTTGACCGAGATTTGTTGGGGTCTGAGCTTATTTTCAGTTGTTCTGGGTATCCTAATGTTCTGTTGATAGGAAGAAAAGGGTGTATCAATTACAACCCGTCTCTGTTCGTTCGCCAGTTCGGATATGCGTTGAAGAACCCACCAAAGGAGGAAGAAGTACAGGAATCTCTGTACTTCACAGGTGATTTGAAGGGAGAGTTACTAGCTAAGCTTCAGAACGCATGGATGCGTATCAACAGAAGAGGGAAGCCACTGTTGGGGAAGAACGATTGTCAGGCTTATGCACCATACAGAGTTTGGATCCAAGGGAGAGCAAGACAGTTACTGATGCCATTTCCAGCTGCACCAGTCCCTGTTCATATTCCGGTGGAAGAACCAACCACTATTACTAGGGAGGCCTACGAGCAAGTTGTTAAAGAAAAGGAAGCCTTGATGAAGATCAATGAAGGGCTAGAAAAGGAACTGGCTCAGATACGTAGTGAGAAAAACAAGGTTGTGCATGCTTTCCAACAGCAGATCGAACTAGTAAACAGGCTTGGTGCTGAATTGACTGAGGAGAAAAAGAAGCGCGAACGTCTGGGTCAAGAGTTCAGAAGCTCCCATGACATGTTGGAGTCCAAAAAGAAAGCACTCGACGCCGCCCACCGAGAAAACTCTTCTTGTAACAAGACGTGGAATGCTACGCTAACCAACAACAAAAAGAGGGAAGATAAATTGAAGCAGCAAATTTCTGACCTCGAAGAGCAGTTGAAGGCTAGCATTAAGAAGTATGAAGAAGAGGTGATGGCTAGATATAGTCTCCAGAATGCATTGAACAAGGCCATCGAAGGCAGGAACGAAGCTGTGTCTCAGAAGCGGAAGCTAGAGCATCGCTTCGGAGAAGGGGCATGGGAAGAAACCGCTGGTGACGTGCGACGTGTTCTCAAGAGAAGAAACCAGCTTGTCGAGGGTCTGCTTACCCGACCAAGCCATCCAGAGACCAAGAAGTTATTAGAGGAGTACCAGGCCTATGAGTGTACTTAACTGTTGCATGTATTAACTTGTATGCTTTATTTGCATAAGGCTGACCATCACCATTATTGTTGGTTGAGGTCATGCCTTCTTATTGTACTCAGTGATATTGTATTCTTGGCTTAATGGATTTCTCTGCAATATATGAGGCTTTCTATGATTCGGCTCCGATCACCGTATTGCTAGCACTGTCACTGCACTGACACACTCGCACTAGAATCGGGGAGTGATATTCCCTAATGCACAGACACATATTGCATTGCATTCATATTCATATTGCATTACATGTGATTACTGGATGGTATCTTATTGCTTGCATTGTACCAGGTCTTTTCAGGATTGAAGATCAGCGCCCGCACCAATACTCCACTCGCACCAACTGCCGAAGAATCATGGATCAAATGCAGAACGAAATGCAAGACATGCGTGAGAAGCTGGCGCTCTTCATGCAGACAATGGAGACCATTGCGAAAGGACAGGAGAATTTGCAAGCTTTGGTGCAGCCTCTGTTGGTCAGAAATGCTGGGCACGGAAATGAGGATCATCAGTCTGTGCGAGTCGACACTGTTCACGGGGATGGTACTCCCACACCAGTGGCTCCACCTGTAGTCAACATACCTGCTGGTAATGTCAACAACGGCGCCGCTGCCGGGAATGGTAACGTTGGAATGGGGAACGAGACTATCGTTAACAATGTTGGGCTTGGAGATGTTAACCTGGGTGATAATATGGGAGGCAATGGCTTCGGTAATGCTGGATCCGGGTTCAATGACCAGGGATTTGATAATACTGGGAAGTACGGTTTCAATACTCAAGGCTTCGGGCAGGACGGGTTCGGTATGACTAATCAGGGTTATGGCGGATTCGGAAATGGAAATGGCGCTGGGTTAATGGCTTTTGGACCTGCTGGGGTTGATCCGGGGTACGGCAACAGAGGGCGAGGCCCGATAATGAATCAGACCAGAGCTGGCCGCAACAACGGATACGATGGATATGGAGCTAGGAATGGTATGTGGCAAGAAGACCAGCAAGAGGACGCTTTCTCTAGTGGAGGTTTCGAGGGGCCTATGGATGACTCCCAGAGGATCAGAATGCTAGAGGAGCAGATGAGGGGGGTCGTAAATCAAAGTGTTGTGGGCTTAGATATGTCAACAATGGGTCTGGTGCCTGGCCTGAGGGTGCCAATCAAATTCAAAGCTCCCACATTCGACAAGTATAAGGGGGACACCTGTCCAAAGGTGCACGTGCGGTCATATTACAGAAGGATGTCGGTGTATTCTAACAATGAGAGGATGCTAATGCATTTCTTTCAAGATAGCTTGTCTGGTCCTTCCCTCGAGTGGTATATGGGATTGGAACCAACTCATATAAAGACGTGGAAGCAGCTAGCAGAAGCATTTGTAGCTCACTATAAGTATAACAGCGAATTGGCACCCAACCGGGTCCAATTGCAGGGGTTGTCCTAGAAAAAGGGCGAGAGCTTCAAAGAGTATGCGCAGAGATGGCGCGACATGGCTGCTAGAGTCCATCCTCCTCTAAAAGACAAGGAAATGAATGACATGTTTATAGGAACATTCACCGGCATGTTTTATGACAAGTTGTTTCACACTTCTTTGGGCAGTTTCTCAGACTTAATTCTGATGGGAGAGAAGATTGAAAGTAACATTAAGCAGGGGAGATTCCAAGCTGAGGAATCCACTTCCGCTGGCAATAACAGAAGGGCTTTTGGTGGGCGCCGTCAGGGCGATGCAAGCGCAGTGTTTGGGGGCCGAGGCCGAGGCCGGGGCAGAGGTCGAAACCAGTACAATCAGCCGCAGCAGGTGGCAAGCGTTACTATTCCGTTTCAGCAACAACCATTTCAACAACAACAGCAACAGCAGCCACAGCAGGGGGCACAGCCTGCCCAGCGCAGATTCCAGGGGGTAAGCCAAGGAGGGTGTTTGAGAAGCCTCCTTCAACGTATGCAGATTTGCTACAGACGTTATTGGGTTTGAACTTGGTGGAGAAGAGAACTCTGGCACCAATAACAGGCACTCCTCTGTATGGTTATGATGCAAGCAGGCACTGTGAATTCCACTCTGGGGCCCCTGGCCACGATGTAGAGGGTTGCCACGCATTCAAGCATGTTGTGCAGGATCTATTGGATAGTAAGGCTATCAACTTTGGAACAGCGGGTCCGAACATAGTGCAGAAGCCCATGCCCAACCATGGGACAAACGCCATTTTAACTGAGGAGGGTTTGAACTTGATTATGCATGTTGATGACCTCAAGACACCGTTGTGTGAAATAAAGAGCCGATTATTGCAAGGGGGTGTCTATCCAGGATGTGACGAGTATTGTTTAGAGTGCTGGACCCAAGCTGAGGGTTGTGACGACTTAAAGAAGGGTATTCAGGCTTTAATAGATGGCGGCACATTGCAGTTTGACCGAGCAGCAATTGAAGAACCTGCAGGGGTATTGGAAGACAAGCAAAGTGATGTGGCTACTGTGACGATTCCTCGAAAAACGATCACCATAACAGCGTCGGCCAAGCGACCGCCGATCACTATCACTAAGGCCGGACCAATCCCATACGAGAGCACAAAAGCAGTCCCCTGGTCTTATGGGTTGGAAGTGTATTGTGATGGGGTAAAACTTGATGTTAATAAGCAGCCAGCTGAGACTGTAGACAACGTTGTTGGTACCGGAGGTATGACAAGGAGTGGGAGAATCTTCATATCGCCTGAGGTAGAGGCTGAGCGACTGGCAAAGGGGAAAGGAAAGATGAATGAAACTGTCCCGGTGCAGGCAAGCGGAAAAGAAACGGCATCGAAGGATGTGGAAGAGTTCATGCGCTTGATTCGTAAAAGTGATTATAAGATTGTTGAGCATTTGCAACAGACGCCGTCAAAGATATCTATACTGTCGTTGCTATTGTGTTCTGAAGCTCACAGAAATGCATTGTTGAAAGTCCTGGATACTTCCTTCGTACCCCAAGATGTTTCCGTGAATCAGCTGGAAGGGGTGTTGGCGCATGTAAACGCAGGCCATAGCTTGGGCTTTACAGACTTTGATTTGACCCCGAAGGGGAGAGAGCATAATATGGCGTTGCACATCTCTGTGGAGTGTAGAGGATCATTCATGTCTCATGTACTGGTAGACACTGGATCATCCTTAAATGTGCTGCCCAAGAAAGCGATGATGAAGCTAGATGTCAGAGGAATCCTGTGCACGCCCAGCGACTTGGTGGTCAGGGCATTCGATGGTACGCGAAGAACAGTCTTTGGATCTATAACATTACCTCTACAGGTGGGGCCGGAGGTTTTAGCGACTGAGTTTTATATCATGGACATCCAGCCTGCATACAGCTGCCTCCTCGGACGACCCTGGATCCATGGGGCTGGGGCAGTCACGTCTACCTTGCATCAAAAGTTGAAATATATGGTGGGGACAGTGTGGTCACTGTATGTGGAGAAGAAGATATACTGGTCAGCCATCTGTCATCATTTAAGTATGTGGAGGTCGATGAAGAGATTCACGAAACACCCTGTCAGGCATTTGAAGGGTTGCGCATCAAAGACAAAGGTCCCGGGCCGAGTAAAGCACCAGAGGTAGCCGTCTCGTCATATTAGGAAGCTCAAGCTCTAGTAGAGACAGGTGAGACAAAGGGCTGGGGCAAAGTGTTGGATATTCCCGTGAAGACGGACCGGTTTGGGCTGGGATATCAACCGTCGTCATCAACACCTGCTGTGGGGGAACCTCGTTTCAGAGGACCAATAACCATCACTGCTAGTGGAGTATGTCACGAGACCATCAACGCTGCTTCAGAGTCTGACGAAGGAGACAGCGATTGCGATATGGACGCTTGGATTCAGCCTAGCGTGCCAGGACAGGGATTGTGCAATTGGTCTATTCAGGAGATTGTTCCTGTGACTCTTAAACAGTAATGCTTTTTTTTTTAATTGTTGAACAATCTGGTGTCTTACCCGGGGCATCATGATTTGCTTAGGGCTGTGCTGTTATGAACATTGCGTGTTTATCATTAAATAAAAGGCGTTTTTTCATGTGCAAATATTGCGATCTCTGTTTTTCTTGTTTTGTGTTTTACAATAAAATGGCAACGTGGTTATTCGCTTTATACGCATTTTGAAGCATTTAACCATTCCTTTTGCAGGACAACATTTTCAGATGACATCATTGAACCGCATATGACTCGTCTCGACTTTTAGCACCCGGTATTTCAGGCCGAAGAAGAGATTGTTGAAGACGCTGACGTTCCCGAAGAATTGTCTTGGTTGGTGAAGCAAGAAGAAAGAGTCATTCTGCCTCATGAGGAGGTCATCGAAATTATTAACCTGGGGTTGGAAGGGGTTGAAAATAACATCCGTATAGGAGCCGCCCTGCAGAGCGGCATCAAGCGGAGACTGGTTGAAATGCTCAGAGAGTATAGTGATGTGTTCGCTTGGTCGTATGAAGACATGCCTGGGCTCGATACAGATATGGTTGTGCACCGTCTGCCGTTGAAAGAAGAATGCCCGCCGGTCAAGCAGAAGCTTCGCAGAACTAGACCTGATATGGCATTGAAAATTAAGGAGGAGGTTCAAAAACAGTGGGATGCTGGTTTCCTAGTTGTGACAAAATATCCCTCATGGGTCGCTAACATCGTACCAGTGCCAAAGAAAGACGGTAAAGTGAGAATGTGCGTAGATTACCGAGATTTGAATAAAGCGAGCCCGAAAGATGATTTTCCGCTTCCTCACATCGATGTGTTAGTTGACAACACTGCTCAATTCTCCGTATTCTCCTTCATGGATGGCTTCTCGGGCTATAATCAGATTAAAATGGCTCCAGAGGACATGGAGAAGACTACTTTCATAACGCCTTGGGGAACATTTTGTTATAAAGTGATGCCCTTTGGACTAAAGAATGCTGGGGCAACGTATCAGCGTGCAATGACGACTCTTTTCCATGATATGATGCATAAAGAGATCGAAGTTTATGTTGACGATATGATTGCCAAATCCCAGACGGAGGAAGAGCATTTAGTGAATCTGCTGAAGTTATTCAAAAGGCTTAGGAAGTTCAGGCTGAGACTGAACCCTAACAAGTGCACCTTCGGGGTGAGATCGGGTAAACTGCCGGGATTTATCGTGAGCGAAAGAGGAATAGAGGTTGATCCTGCTAAAATAAAAGTAATACAAGAGATGCCGACGCCTAAAACAGAGAAAGAGGTGCGCGGGTTTTTTGGGAGGTTGAACTACATCGCTCGGTTCATATCTCACCTAACGGCTACGTGTGAACCATTATTCAAGCTGTTGAAGAAAGATCAGGCTGTAACGTGGAACGAAAATTGTCAAAAGGCGTTCGATAAAATAAAGCAGTATTTGCAGGAGCCTCCTATTTTGATACCCCCAGTGGCAGGGAGACCCTTGATTATGTATTTGACAGTTCTTGAGGGAAGTATGGGTTGTGTTCTCGGTCAACACGACGAGACAGGAAGAAAAGAGCATGCGATCTATTACTTGAGTAAGAAATTTACTGAATGTGAATCTCGCTATTCAATGCTTGAGAAAACTTGTTGCGCGCTAGCCTGGGCCGCCAAGCGTTTGAGGCAATACATGCTGAATCATACAACCATGCTCATCTCGAAGATGGATCCTATCAAATATGTATTCGAAAAGCAAGCGTTATCAGGGAGAATTGCTCGTTGGCAGATGGTTTTAACTGAATACGACATCTAGTATGTCTCGCAGAAAGCTATAAAAGGGAGTGTGTTGTCTGAGTACTTGGCAGAGCAGCCTATTGAAGATTACCAATCAATGAGGTTTGATTTTCCTGACGAGGATATCATGTACCTAAAGATGAAAGATTGTGAAGAGTCGTTGCCAGACGAAGGACCAGAATTGGGTTCCAAACGGAAGTTGATCTTTGATGGAGCTGTAAATGCTTACGGTAGCGGAATAGGGGCAATCATCACTACTCCACACGGGTCGCACATTCTGTTTACTGCTCGATTGACCTTTCCGGTTACCAATAATGAAGCCGAATACGAAGCTTGTATCATGGGGCTTGAAGAAGCCATTGATTTGCGAATCAAAAATCTAGACGTATACGGAGACTCAGCTCTGGTGGTGAATCAGATAAAAGGGGAATGGGAGACACGTCAGCCCAATTTGATACCCTACATGAACTATGCGAGGAGATTGTTGCCGTTCTTTGACAAGGTGGAATTGCATCATGTACCGCGAGCGGAGAATCAAATGGCTGACGCCCTGGCCACATTGTCTTCCATGTACAAAGTCAACTTCTGGAACGAGGCTCCCAGAATTATTATCTCTCGGCTTGACAGACCTGCCTTCTTATTTGCCATTGACGAAGCATCTGATGATAAACCATGGTATTTTGATATCCTTAATTTCCTGAAGAACAAGGAGTATCCGACTGGGGCATCCAGTCAAGATCAGAAGACTCTCAGGAGGTTGGCGGGTAATTTCTATATGAATCCGGATGGTGTCTTATACAGAAGAAATCACGACTTGGTGCTGCTGCGTTGTGTAGATGAAAAAGAGGCAAAGTTGCTCATGGAAGAAATACATGAAGGTACATTTGGTACGCATGCTGGTGGGCATGCTATGACGAGGAAGCTGCTGCGGGCAGGTTATTTTTGGCTAACTATGGAAACTGATTGTTTCAAGTTTGCGAGGAAGTGCCACAAGTGCCAAATCTATGCTGATAAGATCCATGTGCCTCTGAGTCCTCTGAATGTGATGTCATTGCCATGGCCATTCTCGATGTGGGGAATCGATATGATTGGAAAGATCGAGCCGACGGCTTCTAATGGACACCGGTTCATTCTAGTAGCAATCGATTACTTCACTAAGTGGGTGGAAGCGGCATCTTATGCAAACGTAACTAAGCAGGTGGTAGCCAGATTCATCAAGAGAGATATCATTTGCAGATATGGAATCCCTGAGCGGATAATCACTGACAACGGTTCAAACTTGAACAACAAAATGGTGAAGGAGCTCTGTCAGAGTTTTAAGATCGAGCATCACAACTCCTCCCCTTACCGACCCAAGATGAATGGCGCTGTTGAAGCGGCCAATAAGAATATAAAGAAGATCGTTCAGAAGATGGTGGTGACCTATAAGGACTGGCATGAGATGCTACCTTTTGCTTTGCATGGTTATCGTACGACGGTACGCACATCAACCGGGGCAACCCCGTTCTCGTTGGTATACGGAATGGAAGCAGTGCTATCACTGGAAGTTGAGATTCCTTCCCTGAGAGTATTGCGAGATGTCCAACTAGACGAGGCAGAATGGGTGAAAGACAGGTTGAACCAGCTGAGTTTAATGGATGAGAAGAGGCTAGCTTCTCTAGCATACGGGCGTTTGTACCAGAGCCGAATGAAGAAAGCATATGATAAGAAGATACATCCTTGGAGCTTTCAGACGGGCGACCTTGTGCTGAAGAGGATTCTCCTGCCACAGGCAGATCACAGGGGCAAGTGGACCCCCAACTACGAAGGGCCATACGTTGTCAGAAAAGTCTTTTCAGTAGGAGCTTTATTGTTGTCCACCATGGACGGTGAAGACTTTACGTCGACTGTGAATTCGGACGCAGTTAAAAAATACTTTGCTTGAAATTGACCCGCTGGACAGAAAAAAGAGAGTCCAGGCAAAAATGGGGCATCCTGGCGAACCAAAAACAGAATGAAGGGTTCGGGCAAAATTTGGGGATAAAATTGAAAAAATGTACACCCGCGAAGTTGAAAACCTACACTGGGCGGCTTCGGCAAAAAGGGGTATCCCGGTGAACTGAAAACCCGTAAAGGGCGGTTCACGCAAAAGTTAGGGATTTGAAAAGCAAATGACTGCGGTCCGAATTTGATACTACGTTGAGCTTTGGTGCGGGAGAATATACCTGAGGGGTCGATTATCAGATACAATCTCTTCAGAAGTGTGGATACCGGGAAAAGCATTAGAGTCGGGCGAGTCATAGGAGGATCAGTTCGTGATGTTCGTCTGCATCCCGTTGCCGACATGTGTACAAATTTGATTTGTCATCATATTTATGCTTCTTGTGCATACTTGTGTATTTGTTGTGCGTAGCTTCCTCTTTTCAGGAGTTACATCCCGTGTACAAAAACTCTGCCCATTCAGGGGCCCAATCAATAAAATATGTTATTCAGTATTTGATGCTAGTTCTTTACTGTTTTGTGCATGATAAACGCCTAGGTTTGATGAAACTAGCATGTGCATAACGCCGCTGGCCCTTGCCAATAATTGCTAAAACTTTGAATTAACTGAAAATGATGTCACTAACGCTAACCTGAATAGATTTGGTTGCGTAGACTTGTCTTGTCTTGTTTGTGGTGTTGCAGGGTTCGTAGCCGTATGAGGAGGACGATCAAAAGATTGCGAAAGACTCGCTCCCCACGCAGGTCGTGCTTCCAAGATAACGATGTCCCCTACTGACGAAAGATCAAATTCCCTAGCTTGTCGTAGCTTATCCAAAGGATATTCTCCAGCAAAGTCATTTATCCTCAGCAGAGTTTGGCGATTCCAAGATTGTAGGCTGTATTCAGACAGTGTGGTGTCCCCCAGAAGGATTCCTTATCTCAAGCAGAGTGGTTTAGCCTCAGAAGATTAATGTTTCCAACTTGTGAGTTGTACTTAGACAGTCTACCCTTTCCAGTAGGGTCATTTACGCTCCCCCAGCGGAGTCAGTCGATTTTCCCCAAGAGAATCGTTTCGTCCCCAGCGGAGTTCTCTTTTTAGCAAATGTTTTCTGCCTTCCCAGTGGAACTCGAAGATTAAAACTATCTCCGGCAGAGTTGGTTGAGCGCCCTGGCATTTATTTTGTCAGAATACCGTGTGATATCCGTTCATTCCCCAGCAGAAGTCCGATCATACCGGGCGCATCTGCTATTCCCCAGCAGAGTTATATTCCCCAGCAGGGTTGACTTCACTCTTCCAGCATTTATTTTGCTGGAATAATTCTGTAGCACCTGGCTATCCCCAGCGGAGTCGACATTGTCTTCAGCATTTATTTTGCTGAAGCAGTTTCCTGTATCCCAGCAGTTCGAGTCTGCATTTGCATCGGCATATAGTGTCATACTTGCATCCACTAAATAAAATCGCGTAGCATTTCCATGTCGAATGGAGCATTGCGTCATTGTCAAACATGTGCATTTTGAAACATAAACCAGGTTGGCTAACTGTTTGTTTCAAGTATTGTTTCTTTTACAGGTGGAGAGAGCTCTTGCTCAAATTAATTACCAAGATCTCGGCATGAGACATTCAATGATAATGTCAGTTTCGGCAGTATTCCCCACAGAGTTATTAGGTTGAGTTTCTCTTTGTCCCCGAGCAGAGTTATTTGTGTAAATTTCCCTTGTTTTCCCCGCCAGAGTTGCTTGCAGAAGTTTCTCTAGTCCGACCAGCGGATTACTTTCTTCAAAATTGTTGTTACGTCAGCATCGAAAGGTTTCGTGAATCAGAATTTCAGAGGCTGTCGCCGGTTATCAGAACAGGCGTCCGGTAGTTTGGTTTCCAAGTATCCCCAGTAGAGTCCGCCTCAAAGTCGCTGTCACGTCAGTGCTAAGAAGTTTGTGGGTTGGGACCAATGGAGAAATGAGTCCTGACGTGGACAATTTTATTGACGGGATTTCTTCGTGCTAGAGAAGTGGGTGTCCTAACGTGGACAGGTTTATTTCCCCGGGTTGATGAGATGTGCTAGTCCTAACGTGGACAGATTCGATTTCTCCGTATTTGATTGAATGTGAAGTCCTGACGTGGACAAAGTTGGTTACTCTTCATGTTGGTGTCCTGATGTGGACCATTTATTCCCAGCAGATATCTTTCTTCGTAGTAGTGAAATGTGCGTCCTGCCGTGGACAAGTTTATAGTTCTTCGTGATGATAAGACGCGCGAGTCCTGACGGGGACAAATTTATCTTTCTTCGTGTTGGTGAAGCGTGAGTCCTGACGTGGGCAAGTTTTATTTCCTCAGCGGGTCGAGATGTGAGTCCTGACGTGGACAAATCAAGACGAGATGTGATTCCTTACGTGGAAAGATATGATTCCTTACGTGGAAAGATGTGATTCCTTACGTGGAAAGATGTGATTCCTTACGTGGAAAGATGTGGGTCCTAACGTGGATGATGTATTCCTAACGTGGAAAGGTGGGTCCTAACGTGGACGATGTATTCCTAACGTGGAAAGGTGGGTCCTAACGTGGACAATGTATGCCTAACGTGGAAAGGTGGGTCCTAACGTGGACGATGTATTCCTAACGTGGAAAGGTGGGTCCTAACGGGGACGATGTATTCCTGACGTGGACGAAGAGAGTTATTCCTAACGTGGAAAGAGGTTATTCTTAACGTGGACAGTTTATTCCTAACGTGGATGATGTATTCCTGACGTGGATAATTCATTTTATGTTGATAGAATCCCCTCGTGCTGACGAAATGCAGACGAGTTATCCCCAGTGAAGTCGCCGAGATTTTCCCCGTGCTGACGGCAGGTGGAGTCCTAACGTGGACAAGTTCTAGTTGAGATTTCTTCATATTGACGAAACAGGCGTCCTAACATGGACAAAGTTCTATCCCTGCGATGATAGAATCTTTTTCAGGCTGATGAAAATAATCCCCAGCACGGTCGCTAATGGATCAGTTGGTTGCTGTAACAGTTAGATTCAGTTGATGAATGTCGTTCCCCAAGCAGTGGTGCAGTTTATTTCTGCGGTGAGCAAATTTCCAGGTTCTTAGTATTCAACCGTCTCGTACCACGAATGTTTGAAGGCCGTTCGCTCTTCACCCAATCGGGTCCAAGTCGCTTGAATAGGGGCAGCTGTTGCACCCTAAAATTTGCTCAACCTATTTCACCTGGTTTATGTTTCAATTACATTAGCATTTGCATATAGAGTCATGTACATAGTCTAATCATCTGCATAGCATAGCATAGCAAGTCATCCAACAAGGGGCCAAGTACTATTCTCATCTCTATGAGCCTATCAAGAGGTTATTATTCAAATTCAAGCATATCCAAGTCATCAGAAAGAAGTTGAAATCTAAGAAGTCAGTAGATCAAGCAGTGGGTCTCTCTCCTATCTTGAGTGTATTTGAAGATCACCAAAGAAGGTGTGAGCTGTGAATTGAAGGCATGGAGGGTATACAGACATCATGGAGGACCTAGAAAGTCATTTGGAGAAGGAGGCAAGTCATTGATATGATCACAAGAGCTGCAGTTGAAGACAGTCAACTAGGGTTTCATCTGGGTCAACTCTAGGTCAACCCTAGGTCAAATGACTGATTGAAGGGCATTAAGGTCTATTTTAGAGATTTGGGATTCATCATTTGGCATGTAGAGAAGGATTTGGTGTTGTGCCAAGAGAAATCAAGGAGAAGAGGAGTTTCTAAATTAGGGGTTCTGTGTAAAATCCCCTAATTTAGGTCAAACTTCCAAGCAAGATAAATCAAAATGAAAGCTTCAAATGGATCCTTGGCCAACATGAAACTTGTATAGAATCTAAATACCTTTAATTTGAGTGGTGGAAGACATCAAGGAGATTTATAGAACTCAAGTTATGGTCCTGGCAAGTTACAGGTCATCTGAGGTATCTGAAATTTTGTCTGTGAAAGTTACTTGTCTTCCAAGCAACTTTTACCCCTCAAGGAGATTTCAAATGGATTTATGGTCAACATAAGAGTTGTTCCTCATTGTCTTAGATTTCTATAAAGGTATGGTATGTCTTCATATGATTTGTGGAACTCTACTTATGGTCTTGGCAAGCAAAGGGTATTTTGGTCATCTGAGAATTACAGGTCATTTCAAGCCTATGCCCAAAACTCATACAAGGAAGCTTCAAATGAAAAACTTCACAACATCAAACTTGCTCCAAATGACATTTTGAGTCTAGAAAAGTGATCATGAAAGTTTGGAAATGCTCATAGCTCAAGGTTTTAAATTTGGTGAATTTAATGAATAAAAAGTGACCTAAAATTGAGATTTTTCATAATTTGGCCAAATGGGATGAAATTATAGGTCATTTTGATTGGAAAAAATGTTTTAAGAACATTGGCAAAAGTGTATTTTTGAGTTTGGTTCAAAATTTGGAAGTTATGCTTGGTTACTTATGTATGAAGTAACATAATCAAAATCCAAGGGAATTGTGCATAAGAAGTTTCTACAAAGTTCTAGAGCTTTCTAATTTCATCTATATATTGAATTGAGAGGCTTCATTCAAGGATTGGTGATTCATTTTGTTCATAACACATAGTTTCATCTCATTCTTCCATTTTGCAAATCCATTTCAAACTCCATCAAATCTCCATCAATTTCCAAAGTTCTTAATCCCATCATCATCTAGATCATTCAAGGATCAAATTTTCATCAGAATCTGGTTGAATTGAGGAAGAAATTGTGCTATCCAACTTCATCATCCAAAGTGCAAGAAGAAGTGGTTACAAGAATCCAAGAGGTTTGAGCAAGTGGTATTGCATACAGAATCAAGAATTAAGTTTGTTGATCACTTCCCAAGCATTGCAAGCCTTGGATCCAACGAATCTTGCATCTGTTTTCATCATCAAACCAGGTTGGTGTTTCCTTTCGAATTGGCTAGATTAGTTAGCATGTTAGAGAATTATTAGGTTAGAATGGTTAGGGATAGTTAGATGATTGTTTCTGATGATTTTGAAGGCATTTCATGAAGGTTACCAATGGTGCACCAAATCTGTTAGGGTTTAGAACTCCTAGAATATGGCACGATAATCTTAGGTATATAGCTCAGGATGATCAGTATGGCGTGTAGATTATGTTAGGGTAAGAATTAGAAGAAATTGGAATGATTGATAGCAGGGTAAAATGGTGGAACCAGGATGTTCTACTTATCGGGTTTTGAGTTTTGATTGAATTTTAGAGGAAGATATTACCATGGCTGTGTAGAGGGAGAGATGCAGAGCATTTTTGGTTTTGGAATGATGGAGTTTCATGGAGAATCGAGGGAGAACAGAGTGATGGAAGATTCATGCATGGATAGGTTTTTCTGAACCTAGGGTTTCTAGAGGAAGAAGACGAAGTGAAGACCGTTGGATTAAGTGGGAGACTTTGACTCTCAATCTGATCGCGTGGCCAGGATTCAAAGATGGATTTGGAGGGAACTCTGGGTGCCAAACGCACCGTTTCATTAAACCCTTCAGACTGGGCCTTAATCGTTCGTGCTATCCACACCCCCAAGCGCCAAGGCCCAATCAATTATAACTAAAATTCTTACTTTCTGCACCGTTCTCATGTTTTTTCTTTTTATTTTTTTCTGAGCGTGCGCTGGGCCCAGACGCGCTTTGCTATGCGCGCCCCCCAATCTGGGCCCATCCTATTATTTTAACTGAAATGAATGCTGACTGCACCCCCTCAGCCCATTTAATTCACATTAATTTCATTCATTTTTTTTATTTTCTTTGAAAAATCATAAATAATTGAAAATTGCATATTTTTAATTGGTTGTTTTTGCATCCTTTTCATATTTTTGTTAAGAAAATTATCATATAAAAAAATTAGCATTTCATTTTATTTTTATATTTTTAGTATATTTTTCTTTTAAATAGGTTGTAAATAATGTTTAGTTTGATACATGATATTGTGGATTTTAGTTTAATTAGATGCTTTTACATTTTGGATCCATTATTTTTAGGTTGATTAGCTTAGAACTTTAGCTTGTATATAAAATTTAATTCATGATTTTAGGGCTTAATTTTAGATGATTTGTTTAGGTGTGATTAGGAGAATCAAAACTAGGGTTTAGGTATAACATAGGTGTAGTAAATCATTTCTTTTAGGAGTTATAGATTGAATCTTTGGGGTATGGGACTATAGGGATTATGGGTAGATAATAGACCCCTTAGAAATTACTAGGTTTCCCCTATTCTACTATTACTATTAGTATACTGCTGGTATTTGCTTGACTGTGTGGTGTGCCCTCTTTAGGGTTATTTTTGACTGTGTGGGATATTGGGCTTGCTTGGGGCTTGGGGTTTGAGTTGAAGACTTTGATGATGAAGTCCATTGGAGATCAAAGAGAATGGAGATCAACTTCCAGAGATGATGAGGAGTATCTCTTGCTGGCAGCTGTTGAAGGTTATAGGATTTAGGAGCTAGGCAGAGCTCTAGAATAGAAAACTTGATTCACAAACATGGAAGGTCTTGTCTGCCTCCATTCTTTCTCTATGATTCAAAGTCTCTTTTAAATATCCACCTCCTTCCTTTGGAAGGATTAGTGAATGTATTTGAAAGATAGAACTTTTGAGAGAAAATTGTCTGTATAATGTTAACAGTTAATGAGCCACCCTTGGTAGGCAATTGACTGTTTAACATCCATTTCATCTTGTTGACTGATACTCATCTTGGAGATTGAGACTTGAAGAAAAGCCCTGAAGACTGATAACAAAGACCTTGCTTGAAGGTTGTGGAGATGAAGACTGGTGCTTGCTTGAAGCTTGTAGCTGCTTGGAGATGACTTGAAGACAGCTGTTGCTGTTTATCTTTGCTGTTTTTGATTCTTGATGTATTGATTGAATTTCCCTGACTGTATTGCTTGCCGTTTAACCCGTTAGGTTGAAAGTGAATTCTGTTCACTTTTGCCTATTGTTTTCTAGGTTCGAGGTTGAGTGGGACTCCCTTGCCTCGCTTGTATTGCTGCATCCATGCATTTTACTGCTTTATTGTATATATGCTATTGTTTCTGTTTCCGTCTATTCCCTTAGGATCTCTGTTTCTCTCTGCGCAAGAGAGGAGCATGATAGACATTAGGTCTTAACCCATGCATGATAACATTAGGTTAGTTTGATTCCCTTCGCAACCGTAGGTTAGAGTTCTGTCTCTTCTTTCTCAAAACAAACAGAAAACACAATAATATTTCAAACACGATAAAAGACACTTCTTCCGTAAAAGAATGTGAACTCATCAAAACGTCATTTTCGTCCGCTTGGACCAATAATCAGAAAAACCCTTTTTCAGAAGGAATAAAAACAATCAAAACAGACTGGTGTCGTACGTGGCCCGAACTACGTTTGCTCTGATCTTTCATGCTGTATGAAAGTACGTAGGCATAGGATGCAATATCCTAGCGAGAAACCTTCCCTTCCTTTCCCGTAGGTAGGCGAACTACGTTGACTCTGATTTCTCGTTTCAGACGGGAATACGTAGGCATAAAGTGTGATACTTTGCCGAGTCATTTTATTTTCTTCCAACCCTTAACCCTTAGTTTAGATATAATAACAATCCGTACCAGAAGACAAGCGTGGATCCCGTCGAGTACGACGGACGTGACGGGTGCTAATACCTTCCCCTTGCGTAACCGACTCCCGAATCTAGGATTTGGTTGCAATGACCATTCCTTTCCCGTCTTTGCGGTAGGTTTACTCTGAGCGTTTCCTTTCCCTCCGTTGGGATAAATAACGCACGGTGGCGACTCTTCTGTTCATCCGGCGCCGATTTTCGCAGTAGCGACAGCAGCAACCTTAACAAAAATTCAAATCAGCTACCAAACTTGACAACATGGCTGTGACCATCAACATGACATAGTTTAAAATAGTCCACAACCAAAACATATCTCACAGAATGTTACATCCATATGATGGCAAGCATAGACACTAAAAACACCAAACATGATTCAAACATTAACAGAGACAAAACTGACATGAAAATGTCAACAACAACCAAACACCTCAGTGCATACTCTTCATGATAACATCTTGCAAAAATCAACACAACAAGATTGTACATTCCAAAACCACAGACTGGTCATTATAATGTATATCAATCATTTTAAATGAAAGTCAACTAAAAACCAAGCACACAAACACACTCAAACATGCTTTAGTGATATCTATGCATATGAAATAGAGAGTTTAGAAATAACTTACCTCTTCAAGACTTCCCAAAGTAAGCTAGCAGCAAGTTATCCCTCTTTTGATAAAACTTTGATATTTCTTTCTCTCTTGATGCAACAGCTGATTTTTAGAGCAGTTTGAAAGAAGAGTCAAGAGCTCCTCCTTTTGCAAACAGTTTCAATGTGATGTTAAGGTGATGAAATTGTGATGAAGAGTTTGAAAAAATGTTGTAGAGATGAGTAACATTCGGGGGAATTTTCAGAGGAGAGTAAAAAAATGTCAAATCTGATTTCTCTCTCAAATGGTGGCTAGGGTTTTGCCCAGATACTAGTTAGCTTAAATAGGATGTGAGAAGGGAATTTGGCAAGCTTTACCATGATGAAAAATGAAAGGGAAGATTTGCATTCTTTCATGGATTTTTTGAATCAAGGGTGGATGATGAACAAGGACAAAGACATGCTTGTCTTGGAGGTGGTTCTGTTGGAGTGGGAAACAAAACAGGAGGGACTATAAGCAGCAGGATGGGGGGGGGGGGGCAGCTTGTCCTTTCTTTGTTTGGCGAAAAATTTGAAAATGGGGCAACAAGGTACATTGTGTGTTGGTCTTGTTTTGGCAAAGTTTGGTGGGCCTAAGATATCATCTCATGCGCATGGTTTGAGAGCAAGAGTGAATGCTGCATAATTTGAATGCATGAGTATGTCAAAAATGCCTCTTAATATGCCTTGCAAAAAGTGTTCAAGACACCCACTTTGAGCCAATGTAACTTGGTGCTCATAACCCCATTTGCCTAGATCTTGTGCTAAAATGAAAGAGGGCATGGAGTAGAACAAATTTCATGTTGGAGTCATCTTGATTTGAGGATTGGAAGACCATGAAAAATGATGTTGAAAATCATACCAAGCAAGCTGTCCAGAAATAACTTGGAAAAAATTCTAAGTTATGGATTTTGGCTTATTTTTCCTCAACTTTGCACATCCATAACTTGAGCTTCACAAATCATATTGAGGATTTATTGGACTCTTTGGAAAGCTTGTAACACGCTCTACAACTTTCATTTGGGACAAAGTTTCATTTGGCATCAAGAGCTTGATGGAATTTGGTTTGCAATGTGAGTGCAAAAATCTATCCAACTTGCCAACTTTGAAATCATTAAAAATCTCCAACTTTGATTGATCATAACTTGAGCTCCAAATATCATATGATTATGAATTGGTACTCAAATGAAAGTTTGAAATACAAGGTACAACTTTAATGTTGGCCAAAGGTTCATTTGAAACCTTAATCATGAATAAAAATGGCCTTGAAGATGACTGCTTCAACCATGAAACTTTCCAAAAATAGAAAGTTTCTAAAACCCTAAATCCCAAAATGGCAACTTTCAACAATTCTTGATTTTTCATGATTCCCTTGACTTTTATTGGTCAAATTCCATCCATTGGTCATATTGAACTTGAGGATCATGATCTTGACCTCAAAAAGTCAGGAGTTGACTTTTTCACTGCACAATTGACTTTTTCCAAATCTCCTGATTTTCAATTAACTGATCAATTGAAGCCCTTCTGATTAAAATTGATGGTTAATCTCCCATACTCAAACACCTTAGGACATATGGAAGGTCATGGAAACAAGTCTTGCTCTCAAAAACAAATTTATCCTGATTAAAAATGAAATCCTAATTTCACCCTCTTTGCCTAGGCATTGTTCAGATGAACTGAGTTACTATTCCAACTTCACCATGACCTCTGAGGTATTCAACAAACTTCTACCTCATGTTCACACCAATGATAAAACCTTATGGACCCCTCGACAACATTCTGATGGTTTGTACCAGTGCCTTTGCTTGAGCTTGAAACCAATAAAGACTTTCCTCTTGGATGATACACAAACAAACACATGATCCCCTGTAAGAACTATGCTATGCAAAATGCAAAAATCCTAAAATGCAATGAAACATAAGCCAAATGTTAAGAAAAAGTTTGGTAAAATTTTGGGGTACAACAGCTGCCCCTATTCAAGCGACTTGGACCTGAAGGGATGAAAAGCGAACGGCTTTCAAACATTCGAGGTAAAAGGCGGTTGAATACCAAATAACCCAGAAATTTGACAACCGCGGAATGAAACTGAAACTGGATAAACTCTGTTGGGGATAGTTAAAGATAAGATGGACGCATCCATGAAGATCACAATCCGCCGGGGTCTGGATACCGCACAAGCGAGAGAGAAAATTTTATAATCCGCCAGGGTCTGGATACCACATAGGCAAGATAAGTCATCAGTCGGGGCCTGGATACCCAACGTAATAAACCGGAGTCTGGATACTCAACGTAATAAACCGGAGTCTGGTCTGGATACTCAACGTAATAAGCCGGAGTCTGGATACTCAACATAATAAGCCGGAGTCTGGATACTCAACATAATAAGCCGGAGTCTGGATACTCAACGTAATAAAGCCGGAGTCTGGATACTCAACGTAATAAAGCCGGAGTTTGGATACTCAACGTAATAAAGCTGGAGTCTGGATACTCAACGTAATAGGTCGGAGTCTGGATACTCAACTTAATAGGCCGGAGTCTGGATACTCAACGTAATAAGCCGGAGTCTGGATACTCAACGTAATAGGCCGGAGTCTGGATACTCAACGTAATAAGCCAGAGTCTGGATACTCAACGTAATAAGCCAGAGTCTAGATACTCAACGTAATAAAGCCAGAGTCTGGATACTCAACATAAAAAGTCGGAGTCTGGATACTCAACGTAATAGGCCAGAGTCTGGATACTCAACGTAACTCAATGTAATAAAGACGGAGTCTGGATACTCAACGTAATAGGCCGAAGTCTGGATACTCAACGTAATAGGCCGGAGTCTGGATACTCAACGTAATAGGTCGGAGTCTGGATACTCAACATAATAGGTCGGAGTCTGGATACTCAACGTAATAAGCAGGAGTCTGGATACTCTACGAACAACATGAACCAATGAGATACTTACTGAAGCCTGAACGCTCGACGAAACTGACCGGAGTATGGATACTTAACGAACAAAGGAAAACACATATGATAATGTCATGGTCTAGATACCATACGGGCAAAAGAAAACACATATAAACTTGGCATGATCTGGATACCATATGAGGATAAGGAACCTTTCAACTTGTCGGAGCATGATTGCTTAACGAGATCGACCAGAGTTTGGATACTCAACGGACTGGACGAATCTTTCAAATTACCAGAGCCTGAACACTCAACGAGATTGACCGGAGTCTGGGTACTCGACGGACATAATAACTCTTTCAAATTACAAGAGCCTGAATGCTCAACGAGATTGACCGGAGTCTGGGTACTCAACAGACAGAACGAATCTGAAACCGCCATGGTCTAAATACTATTTGGGCAGAATAAACCATCAACATACTCATCAAGGTCTGGATACCACATGAGCTTATGATCATACCATTGATCGAATTCAGGCGACGCCGCTGGGGGAAAATGTAAGTCGGGGTCTGGATACCACGCGGGCTAACGGAAACTGCCATGGTCTAGATACCATTCGTGCAAAGATATCAGTCATCTGTCGGAGATACACCTGCAAACAAGGAGGTAGCCACCTGGCCTATGTTTCAAATGCAAATGTTTGAATATGGCGTAATGCTCTATACGAAATGGAAATGCTACGCGTTTGGGAGGATGCTATGCATAATGCAAATGCAAAGGAGCCACTATAGCAAAATAAATGCTAAAGAGGAAACCAAACTCTGCTGGGGGAAGACTAGGAACGCCTAGTGCCAACGGACTCATGCTGGGGAATACAAACCTCGGGTGGCCTCCGAGAAAACTTCTGAGTAACACTGCTTTGTTAAGAACGGACCCACTCTGTTGGGGATCAAAATCAAACTCTGCTGAGGAAAACATCCCAGATGGCCTACCAGAATACAACTCTTCTGGGCAACTAACAACTCGGCTGGAGACAAATAACTCCACTCTACCGGGGAAATCAGCCCTTGATGGTCTGCCAGAATATAACATTCCGGGGAACAGACAACTCTGCTGGGAATCAAGGCGGACTGCTGAAGGATGGCTCTATTCTATCAGAGATTCCGCTCTGCTGAAGATTTAATCTGCTATCTGTTAGGGATTATGAATAAGATCTACTGGGGAATCGTCCCAAGCTCTTTCTGCTGAGGATGGAGATAAATAATCTCAGGGAAAAAAGCTACTCCACTAACTTGGCTGGGGATTAGGTAAGGAGGGAATCGGCATCGACCTCTGTTTGGGGAAAATGAGAAATAAACTCAACAATAACAACTTCTGCTTGGGGAATGAGTCAATGACCTAGACTTTTGAGGGGAAAAGATCCAGTCATTCATACTCTGTGGGGAAAACGAAATTCTGAATTCATTCCACTGCTGGGGGATTATCCCGCGCCTACTGGTTGGAGATGATCCTACTCTGCTGGAGATATCAATCTCGACCTGCTGAGGATATCCTTTATCACATGTAATCCCAACCCGCTGGGGATGTACTGATCTCGATTGTATATTATAGTTGGCGAGATACTTCTGGTTTGACATCTTCACTTTGGGGGGATAAAGACATGGCATCTTCACTGGGGACAGCTAGATGTACCAAGTATGATTGGGCTTTAGGCTTTCTGTGAAAGGTCAAGTACGGCTGAGGTTGAGAAATGATCTATCTGGATACAGGTTTGATGTGGGTCAGGGGATAATTTTTATGACTTCCTGACATTCGTCTTGAACTTTAAGGTTGACATAACCTGCTTGAATAACTCTGATAAGCTCTGAATATATGGAGAGGAATGCATCTCTTTTGTTTCCAGTTTTGCCCCAGCCTGTGGGACTTCTGTAATACCTTCCTCGAAAGGAAACCTGACGATTTGATGTGGACTACCTCAGCATTTTAAGCCTCTTCAAGTTAATTGTTTGTTGGATAAGGAGAGCTTTCGCGCTCTTGGGGCAGCTTGCCCCATCCTCGCAATGACTTTTCCCCTGATTGGCTGATTTGGAGAAATGCCTTTGACTTCGAGAGATTTATCGAATCTCGGCCTGATTCCCCCAGATTAACGGACCTTAGAAAATGGCGTCTTTGACTGGCCTTCGAGATATTTGATGAATCTCGACCTGGTTGCCCCAAATTAACTGAATCTTGGAATGACTAACTCCTCTTATGTGATCTCTTAACATGCCCCTGCTCGACGGAGCTCTCTGGCATTTTGCATCTTATCTCGATTAAACTTCGCATTGTAGAAGCTCTCCTGATGTCAAGTGCTTACTCGCAAGTAAAACAATTCGTTTTGCAAATGATAATATTAATGTAATGCATATGACAGTTTTGAAATCCAAGTCGGTTCACTGGAAAAAAAGTTGTAACATAGTAAATGATTCACTTATTAGAATGTCAATATCAATACCCACAAGATAAGAAGAATCCTTTTAGGAGTCAGTTTCGACGCGATCTTTACCGAAGTATGCTTTCAAAACAAACCTGCTTCAATTAGGAGTTTTGAAGGTTGTAACTTTGTCAGGTTCACGGTTATAGAAGAAAAGGATATAAGGCTCTAAGTTTGTTTTAACCCACCCATTCTCATTGATGCTCTTCAATCCTATATTCAGCTACTTCGACACAAGCACTCACCTCTCAAAGGTTGAATGACAGGAGCGATGGTTCAGGAAACCACAAGTTTTTCAGAGTGACAGTCACTCGCTTTGGTGTCTGAAATCACACGACTTGTTCTATATCGTTTTCTGATTTCCCTATTTTTGCCTGGACTAACTCTTTTGAGTTTCTTTTGATTTCTAATTCCAGCGGGATTCCCTAATTTTTGCTTAAGCCACTTGTTTACAAGTTATCGACTTAACGGGCTTTTTATTTTTTCTTTTCTTTTCTTTTCTTTTTGATTCTTTTTTCAGAATAAATCGTGTGACACAGGCTTGTCTGCCTTGTTGAAAGGGTTGTGACTGACTAACTCCACTGTGGTTTTTTTTTAATTTTTAGGTACGACCTCTACAGGTGTGATTGGTCCTCGAACGAGAACACTCCTTCTACAATTTGGATGCTCGGTCAAATTAACTGACACCTACCCTGCCCCAGGTTAAGATTGAGGTTTTTTCGTTTTCAGAAAGAAACTCCTACTACTAGGCTCAAAGGGGTTAACTAGGGATTAACTCCTTATCTCTCTGGTGTTTAGGAATTTGAAACAATGCCTGTACATCATCAGCATAGGTTTTTTTCCAAAAGCATACTATCGGAAGCTTTGCGTCTTTTTAACTTTGTCATCCTCCCTCGGATTCCGCTTAAACAAGCGTTTGACATCAATAAAAAGTATTGAGTGAACACAAATGGATTTAATCAAAACATGCATATTCATTTCATTTTCATTAACAATCAAAAACAAATACGTCTTTCAAATGAAATTTGCAAATAAGTTCGCACTTAAACAAAAAAGAAACTACAAATGCAAAGAAATGACATAATAAAAAAGATTGTCAGTTTTGGGGAACTGGGCTTCCAAGTCTTGATTTGCTGCTGAACCAGCCATCTTCAGAATTGCTCGTCGAAGTCAGTCTGATACTCTTCTGAACATCTACTCTCGGTAGATCCCTCCATAACATTAACTGCGGAACCCACATTACTGGACGATGGAGGATCGTTGATCTGAATACCCTGAGGCATGATTGAAAACCTGTTGGAGCCCAGCAGAGTCTGAACCTGGCTTCTAAGCACCTTACAGTCTTCAGTTGAATGCCCCTGTGCCCCAGCATGATACTCACAGTGGGCGTTGACATCAAAACCTGGCGGATATGGCGGAATCTCTCCAGATTAATCTTTTTCGGCACTATCAATCCACCTCTGATTAAGTCTGGCAACAACTGACTGTACAACATTGGCAGCTGGGTGAAATTTGGCTTCCTCGGTCTTGGTCGGGCATGCTGACGCGGCTGATGACGGTATATCCATTGACTCTGGCAGGGAACAGATATCTGATGCAAAGACCCAAAAGATCGTTAACTCTAAACAGTTGAAACGTCTTGGGACTGAGTCTAAGGTATCGGGGACTCCCTTTGTTCTTGTACTTTCATCCTCAGGCTTGGCCCAGGAACAGGCAATAGCTGTAGGCACGGAGACTCTGAAATCACATATTGCAAGACATAATCCTGACCTGATGCAACTTCAGGGGAGAGAATAGGGACATCCACCTCTTTTGCTGTGAATGGAATAGGACCACCTTGTACGCTTACGCCGCCCGGTGCTAATTCGACTACCTTTGAATCAATTAAGTCCTGAACTTTGTGCTTAAAAGCTTTGCAGTTCTCGACATCATGCCCCGGTGCCCCATAATGGAAATCACAATGGGCACTTACATCATAGTCTTGTGGTGGCTTACCAGTAAGTGGAGACATAGTCCGAAGTTTAACCAAACGAAGTTGAAGCAAGATTTGTAACAACTGAGCATAAGTCATAGGGATCTGGTCAAAGATTATGTCGAGCTGCTTCGTCCTTTGAGCATACCTCCTAATCCTAGGATTGCCTTGGGGGACAAGAGATAGTTGCTGGTAGGGAAATTCTGGAACCTCAGGTTGACAAGAAGATCTTTGAGGCACCTCACGCCTTGGGAGAGGTTCCACAGGTAAAGGTGGAATAGCCATTTCTGCTGCAGCTTCAAGCACATGATCGCCTTCCTTTCTTAACCTGTTTCTTATAACTTTTGAGATCAGGCCCATCTGAGTCTTTAACTGATGAACTTCCTCCCTGAGCATCTTCTGGTCCAGACACAAGGCTTGCAAATCCACCATAAACTGCCCCATTTAGCTTCGGATTTCCCTCAACTCAGCTTGAATCTGCTCCATAGTCACTTTTGTCTTCCTTGAAAAGCTAATGTCTGTCGCTACTCGAAAAATGCATCGTGCAACGACGGGGAGGCGAAAAAGAAAGGACAGAAGAGTCGCCACCGAACTTTATTTATCCCATGAGGGGAAAGGAAAATATTGAGAAAACCTTAAGAAAGAAATGGATAAGATGGTCTCGCAACCAAGAACGGGTTCGAAAGCCGGTTATGCAAAGGGAAGGTATTAGCACCCCTCGCATCCATCGTACTTGATGGGAACCATTTGTTTGTCGCCGTGTGAATTTATTTGCTAAAATAATATGCTATAAAAGTGTTCTAAAAGATAGGGAGAAGGGTTAGAAATTGGGAAAAGAGAGGTAACGGGTGGAAGAAGATAAAGGACGGACTCAGTAGGACTTCGCGGTCCTAGGCCTACGTATTCTCAACGGGTGTGAGAAAGTCAGAGTTGACATAGTTTGGGGCTACGGATATATGGGGGAAATGTGCTCGGCAAGGATTGTGGCCCTTGTGCCTACGTATCTTTACTTGAAGAAGTAAAGAACCAGAGCAGCCGTAGTTCGGCCTACGGTTTGCAGGTGAGTTCTGGTAGACGATGCTATCGTACGCATTCTAGCAGTTTAGGTGTTTTGCTGCTCGCATGTGAGGAGACTTAGGCGTTACCTATTTGCAGTAGAACGGACGTAGCATTCCTTTCTGGGAAAGGGTGGAAAAGAGAAAAGGGTTCTCGCTAGGATTTCAATCCTTTGCCTACGTATTCTCAACATGCAAGAGAAATCAGAGCAACGTAGTTCGTGGCTATGACGGGTAACTGGTGTTTTTGTGGATGATGTTATCATGCGCATTCTAGCAGTTTAGGTGTTTTGCTGCTCGCACGTGAGGAGACTTAAGCGTTACCTGTTTGCAGTAGAACGGACATAACATATCCTTTTTGAAAGATCAGTTTTCGCCATGCGAGGCAAGGTGTCACATTTGATTTGTGGGAGAGTTGCTTTTGGGGCGAGATAGGTCCTTGGCAAGGTGTCACATTTTCAAAGCCCTTTTAATAATAAATCGATTTCTCTTTGTATTGAACTAAAGAGAGAGGATTGAGTGTAGACTTCTTCCTCTCCGAGTGTCAGGATACTCACTGTAGTGTGTGTGTTCTTGATACTCGTCTTTCAATACGAAGACGCTACGTTCGCTGCACATTTTTTATAACAAAAAACTTTGAGATAAAGAATTGGGTACTACCCGTAGGGGTTACTATCCGAGGACCTATCTCGCCCCAAAAGCAACTCTCCCACAAATCAAATGTGACACCTTGCCTCGCATGGCGAAAACTGATCTTTCAAAAAGGATATGTTACGTCCATTCTACCGCAAACAAGTAACTCTTAAGTCTCCTCACATGCGAGCATCAAAACACTTAAACTTCTATAATGCACATGATAACATCATCCACAAAAACACCAGTTACCCGTCGTAGCCACGAACTACGTTGCTCTGATTTCTCTTGCATGTTGAGAATACGTAGGCATAGGATTGCAATCCTAGCGAGCACCTTTTTCTCTTTTCCACCCTTTCCCAGAAAGGCATGCTACGTCCATTCTACCGCAAACAGGTAATGCCTAAGTCTCCTCACATGCGAGCAGCAAAACACCTAAACTGCTAGAATGCGTATGATAGCATCGTCTACCAGAACTCACCCGTAAACCGTAGGCCGAACTACAGCTGCTCTGATTCTTTACTTCTTCAAGTAAAGATACATAGGCACAAGGGCCACAATCCTTGCCGAGCACATTTCCCTCATATATTCGTAGCCCTGAACTACGTCGACTCTGACTTTCTCACACACGTTGAGAATACGTAGGCCTAGGACCGCAAAGTCCTACCGAGTCCGTCCTTTCTCTTCTTCCCCCTGTTACCTCTCTTTTCCCGATTTCTAATCCTTCTCTCTATCTTTTAGAACACTTTTATAGCATATTATTTTAGCAAATAAATTCACACATCGACAAACAAATGGTTCCCATCGAGTATGATGGATGCGAGGGGTGCTAATACCTTCCCTTCGCATAACCAGCTTCCGAACCCGTTCTTGGTTGTGAGACCATATTATCCATTTCTTTCTTAAGGTTTTCTCGATATTTTCCTTTCCCCTCATGGGATAAATAAAGTTCGGTGGCGACTCTTTTGTCCTTTGTTTTTCGCCTCTCCGTCGTTGCACGATGCATTTTTCGAGTAGCGGCAACTGGCAACTCTGCTGGGGAGGGGGTGTAAATCTAATATGAGGTAAGAAAAAGATGTGAAGACAAAACGGGCCTTACAGCCCAATCTATCTGCCTACCATAAAGTCAAAAAAATAAAATATAAAAAAAGAACAATAAGGACGCTCATCTTCTTCCCAATCGTAACATTTCCTCACTTTTTCTCTCTGTTTCCATCGACTTAAACTCATTCTCAGTTCAACATAAAAAAAACGCTCTTTCCAATCGTCTCTGTGTATCAACTCAAACTTCGTTATTCTATATTTTTGTTTTGTTTTGAAATGGATTTGGGGATGATTTGAAGAATTTGAAGGTGATTTTGTGGAGGTTGGTTGTTTTGAACGGAGAAGGAGGGTTTAGGTTTTGTGTGGTTTTGTTTGAGGTTGAGGATGGGATGTTGTTGAGGGGTGTTGATGGAATCGTTTCTGATGGAGTTTGGAGGTGATGTTTTTGAGTTTCAATTGGAGCTTTGTGGGTTAACGGTGGTTTCGAGAAGCCGCGATTTTGGGGTTTTGTTGTTTGTTGAAGCTGGAGTGTTTTCGCAGATGGAAAGATAGTGAAGAACTTTGGTGGTTTCGTTCAGAGAAGAAAATGGAGTTGGGTTTTAGCGGTGAAGAGGAACAAAAGGGTTTATTCACGGGTTATGGAGATTACGAGTTCTGGTGTTGGAAGAAGGTTTTTTTTGCGGTGAGTTTCGAGAGGGTGAAGAAGTGAGTCTGAGAGAGAGAAAAAATGTTGTTGGTTCGTTGGGGATTTATGTTGGTTTTAAGAAAATGATGAAAATGGTTTTCTGAAGAAGGAGATTGAAGATAAAGTTAAGAAGATGATGATGATGATGGTAGATGGTAATGGATTCGATGGATGGTTGGAAGGTTGGCAGCTCAGTTTTTAGGGTTGAATGTCCTAGGGTTTGTGTTGACTGATCTTTAGTTTAAATATCAAGTGAGAAAGTGAATTGGCAAGCTTTTACCATGGTAAAAATTGGATGGACAGATTTTCATTTTTGACCTTTGGAGGGAGATTTTGAAAGGAAAATTTGTCCAAGATTTGGTACAGCTGCACCCTCAAGTTTTTGGCTCAAAGTGATGCACAAATCAAGTGGCATAGGGGTCATGGAGGTGACTGAATTGAGGCTAGACAGTAGGGAGCTGCAGCTGCAAGTTACCTTATAAAAAAGTTTCTCTTTCCTCTTGCTTTTTGATTAAAATATTGCAACTTGTCTTGCCAACCTTGACAAGCTTTCAACTATTGCATTTTCACTCATCAAGCTCTATAATTATCAAATAAAAACATGATCAAATGGCTGAGAATGGTTCAAGTGGTTGAAAAGTGAATTTGTGAAAAAGTGGAAATGGTGCACTCAATGTTGAGACCCCAACTTGCTGGATTCATAACTCTCAACTCATAAGGGCTATGGAGGAGTTCTAGTACATTTTGTAAAGCCTTCATGGAGCTCTACAACTTTCATGTTTTCATGATCTTCAGATTCCAAGTGGAACTAGGTCAAAAATTCCTTCAAAGTTGGCTGAAAACATGATTTGCAAGGCCAGAAAACTTAGAAATTTTCCAAGTGTTTTCCCCTCTTGTAATGATTTTGATCATAACTCCAAATCTACTCATTTTTTGCACATGGACCTCTGTGAGACTTTTGTAGGATTTGTCAAGACCTTCCCAACAAGCTTTGAACCAACTCAATTGGATGTGTGGTTAAGAAATTATGGTCTTGCCCCTTTCAAACCCCTAATTCCTAATTTCTCGATTACTCCTCCATCCTTGATCCAATGGTCATGAAACTTAATGGATAGGTGTAATATGGTATTAGGAACATATTTTATTCACACTTTGAGGTCAAGTTCCTTATGGTTGAAGAGTTGACATTTTGGTCAATGAAACGAGCGATCGATCGATGACTACCGAGTCGGTTGTTGATGTTCTGGGTCTTTTGAGGCCTTGAAACTTCTTGAGTTGACTTCACTAAGACATATGAGCTTCATGGACCATAATTCCATCATTGGAACTCCTTTTAAATCAAAATTCAAACTACAGTTGACTTTTCCCCCAAATCTCCTAATTTTCAATTGACTGATCAATTGAAGCTCTTCTGATTAAAATTGATGGTCAATCTCTCATCCCCAAACACCTTAGGACACATGGAAGGCCATGGAAACAAGTCTTTCTCCCGAAAACAGATTTATCCTGATTAAAATTGAAACCCTAATTTCACCCTTTTTGCCTAGGCATTGTGCAGATGAACTGGGTGATCATTCCAACTCTACCATGACCTCTGAGGTGCTCAACAAACTTCTACCTCATGCCTCTACCAATGATGAAACCTCAAAATTTCTTGACAACCCTCTGATGGTTTGTATCAATGCCTTTGATTAACAAAAATAAAAGTATGGGCAAATTTAGGTTATGACAGATGCCCCTATCTAATCGGCTTAAACCTAGTAAGACGAAATGCTACGACATTCATTATTTCGAGGTAGAAGATGATTAGATACAGAAGACCCTGAATTTGTCCGAAAAGAAAGGAATTGCTTGGGAACGAAATATTGGATATCTTGCAAAGGTCACTAACACCAAAAGGATGTTAATAGAGAAAACTTGACACCCAAAGGATGACAAACCTATCACCAAAAGGAGGATAGTACACTCACACACACTGCTCTGACATTAAAAGAAAGTAAGGGACCCACTACCAAAAGGATAGTGGAGCGAAGCAAAATCAACCTTAACACCAAAAGGATGTAGGGAATCCATTACCAAAAGGATAATGGAAAAAACGCTAATCATGACACCAAAAGGATGCTAGA
This sequence comes from Lathyrus sativus, assembly GCA_963859935.3. NCBI lineage: Eukaryota > Viridiplantae > Streptophyta > Magnoliopsida > Fabales > Fabaceae > Lathyrus > Lathyrus sativus. The sequence continues at coordinate 299,419,025 of OZ012738.1, read as the reverse complement.
CCCATCACCAAAAGGATGATGAAGCGGAAACAAAATCAAACCTAACAACAAAAGGGCGTAGGGAATCCATTACCAAAAGGATAATGGAAAATACGCTAATCATGACACCAAAAGGATGTTAAACCCATCACCAAAAGGATGATGGAGCGGAAACAAAATCGATCCTAGCACCAAAAGGATGTAGGGAATCCATTACCAAAAGGATAATGGAAAAAATGCTAATCATGACACCCAAAAGGATATCAGATCTATCACCAAAAGGATGATGGAGCGAAACAAAATCAACCCTAACACCAAAAGGATGTAGGGGATCCATTACCAAAAGGATAATGGAAAAATGCCCTAGTCACGACATCAAAAGGATATCAGACCCATCGCCAAAAGGATGATGGAGCGAAACAAAATCAACCCTAACACCAAAAGGATGTAGGGGATCCATTACCAAAAGGATAATGGAAAATACGCTAGTCATGACATCAAAAGGATATCAGACCCATCGCCAAAAGGATGATGGAGCGAAAAACGCCATAAGTTATTACCAAAAAAGGGGATGATGATAACTCCCATGAGGAACGCTCATGGCCCTGAATGATGTGCCCCTGATCAGGATGAATTTGTTTTTGATAGACCCACGCCTTTTGCAGACAATGCCCCTAACCAGGCTGATGGTTTCTTTGAAGCCCTTGAGTTTGTGCAACAAAAGTTGCACAACTTCGTGGGGAACATCCATGGTCTTGTGGAGAATGCCCCTGACTGGGCTGATATAACCTTGGAAATCTTCGGAATTTAATCTTGGACCTGAACTCACATATGTGAATGCTTGATGATAATAATGTTTCATAAATGGTAATGCAAATACAAATGCTAACACGCGAAGATGCAAGAGTTGGGGGAGTATGATATGATTCTGGGTATGCATATGATGTAAGATGATTATGAAGTCGAATGCGATGCGTATGATACATATGATTATGATGGGTGATTGGGAATGCAGGTGCCGACGTGGAGGACTTTGGTAGTTGCCAATGCGGATTGGACTTTGGATCAGGTGGGAAAGTGGAGGGCAAGCCTGGCTTCCTGACATCATTTCTTCATGATGTAATAAAACTTGGAGGTGCTCATACTCTCAACTCGGGGCCCGCTTTGCTAAGCTTGACGGCCTTGTCAGTCAAGTCGTTTCAAGATTTAAAATGGTGTTCCTGTGTACTCCTTAAAGTCATGGTCACCCTTTAGTTACCCTAAGAGAGTAAGCCATCCCTTAATTCAACTTACCATAATGTCATTATATGCAAAACCCATCATCAAATAAACAAAACTTGTAACCATATGGTAATAAAAAAGAACAGAGAAAACTTTGATGAAATTAATTTTTATTGATGAAAACCCATAAATGGGAAAATTACAAAAGGAGGCAATTCCTAAAAGAGGTAATTGTTTTTGAAAGAGATATATAAAAAAACTAAGACAATGTTGGAAACCGATTCCTGCCAAGTTTCAAATCCGCTATGGCCCATATGTCTCTGAAGACCCTTCATGCCTTGCTTCTGAGTGCAATGATTGAATTGATCTTTCTCAGTCAAGAGCTTGATGATTGTGGAGGAGGGTTCGCACATCTTTTCAAGATGTAGTTTTGCCTTTTTGAATCCCTAAATTTTGCCTAAGCCGCCCTTTCGGGTTTTCAGCCTACCAGGATATTTTTACTTTTTTTTTAGTCCCTAATTTTTGCCTGAACCATCTTTATGGTCCACCAGGACGCCCATTTTTGCGTGGATTCTCTTTTTGGTCCACCGGGTCTATTTTTCAGGCATAATATTTTTTAACTACATCCGAATTCACAGGGGATGGAAGATCGTCATCGTCCATGGTTGAGAGGATCAAGGCTCCTCTAGAGAAAACGTTTTTTACTATATATGGACCCTCGTAGTTTGGTGCCCATTTGCCCTTTGGATCAACGTGAGTTGGCTAAATTTTCCTCAGTACCAAATCTTCTGCTTGGATGTGTCACGGGCGAACTTTCTTGTCAAAGGCCCTCTTCAACCGTTTCTGGTATAACTGTCCATGACAGATGACTGTCATGCGCTTCTCGTCGATGAGATTAAGTTGGTCGAGTCTGGCTTGTATCCATTCGGCTTCATCTAGCTTGACGTCTGCCAAAATCCTCAAGGAGGGAATCTCTACTTCAATGGGCATTACTGCTTCCATGCCATATACGAGAGAAAACGGGGTTGCCCCTGTTGAAGTGCGCACTGAGGTGCGGTAGCCATGCAGCGCAAATGGCAACATCTCGTGCCAGTCTTTGTAAGTCTTCATCATCTTCTGGACGATTTTCTTAATATTCTTATTTGCCGCCTCAATAGCTCCATTCATTTTGGGACGATAAGGTGTTGAATTGTGGTGTTCAATCTTGAAGCTTTTACACAACTCTTTCATCATCTTATTGTTGAGGTTTGAACCATTGTCCGTAATGATCTTGTTCGGGATTCCATATCGACAAATAATCTCTTTCTTGATGAAGCGAGTCACCACTGGCTTAGTGACGTTGGCATAAGATGCAGCTTCTACCCATTTGGTAAAGTAGTCGATGGCCACTAAGATAAAACAGTGTTCGTTCGAAGCGGTTGGCTCGATGCATCCGATTACATTTATACCTCACATGGCAAAAGGCCAAGGCGAAGTCAACATATTCAGAGGGAGTGGTGAAGTATGAACTTTGTCTGCGTAAATTTGGCACTTGTGGCATGACTGGACATGGAGACAACAATCTGTTTCCATCGTCATCCAATAATATCCTGCCCTTAAGATCTTCTTAACCATAGTATGACCACTAGCATGTGTTCCAAAAGATCCTTCGTGCACTTCATTTATGATACGTTCTGCTTCATGTTTATCCATGCATCTAAGCAGAACCGAATCATGATTCCGCTTGTACAATACGTCACCGCTGAGGAAGAACTTCGAGGAGAGCTTTCTGAGGTACTTCTTGTCAGTGATGTTTATGCCTTCTGGATACTCCTGTGTCTCTAGATACCAGTTGATATTATAGAACCAAGGATGATCATCAACTTTAGGTTCTTCCGCATCGGCTTCCAAACAATAAGTCGGTTCGTCCAGATACTCCAGACAGATGGATGGCGCCTCATTCTTCCACTTGAATTGAAACATGGATGCTAGTGTTGCTAGAGCGTCAGCCAACTGATTTTCTCCTCTGGGAATGTGATGAAAAGTGATCTCATCAAAGTACGGGATTAGCCTCAAGACGTGATCTTTGTAAGGAATCAACTTGAGGTCAAATGTCTCGTATTCCCCTTTAATGTGGCATATGACAAGCGCAGAATCTCCATAGACTTCTAGAATCTTGATCCTATTATCAATGGCAGCTTCAATTCCGAAAATACAAGCTTCATATTCGGCCATGTTGTTAGTACATTTGAAGCATAATCTGGCGGTGAATGGTAGGTGAAAACCAGTTGGAGAAGTGATGACTTCCCCAATTCCACAACCTTTAGCATTTGCGGCACCATCGAACACGAGCGTCCATCGCGATCCTGGTTCGGGTCCATCATCTGGGCCTGATGTGGTATAGTCTCTGGCAAACATGACGTCTTCGTCGGGGAAATCAAAGCGCATAGACTGGTAGTTGTCCATAGGTTGGTGGGCAAGGTAGTCAGAGAGTACACTTCCTTTGATAGCTTTCTGCGTAACATACTGGATGTCATACTCTGTTAATACCATTTGCCAACGAGCCACTCGTCCGGTAAGAGCGGGCTTCTCGAATATGTATTTGACAGGGTCCATCTTGGAGATCAACAAGGTCGTATGGGTGAGCATATATTGTCTCAAGCGTTTTGATGCCCAAGCCAATGCACAACATGGCTTCTCGAGCATTGAATATCTTGATTCACAGTCGTTAAACTTCTTGCTGAGGTAGTAAATTGCATGCTCCTTTCTACCAGTTTCTTCATGTTGACCCAACACGCATCCCATGGATCCTTCTAGCACAGTCAAGTATATGATCAGGGGTCGTCCGGGTACTGGAGGCATCAAGATTGGTGATTCTTGTAGATATTCCTTTATTTTTTCAAAGGCTTTCTGACAATTATCATTCCACACCACTGCTTGATCTTTTCGAAGTAGTTTGAAGATGGGCTCACAAGTGGCCGTTAGATGAGATATGAACCTAGCGATGTAGTTCAATCTCCCAAGGAACCCTCGGACTTCCTTTTCAGTTTTGGGTGCCAGCATCTCTTGGATAGCTTTGACCTTATCAGGATCGACTTCAATCCCCTTTTGGCTCACAATAAAACCTAGCAGTTTACCAGATCTTACACCAAAAGTGCATTTGTTGGGATTTAATCTCAGCTGGAATTTCCTTAGTCTGGAGAATAGCTTTTCCAAGTGAATGAGGTGCTCTTCCTCAGTCTGGGATTTCACAATCATATCGTCTACATAACACTCAATCTCTTTATGTATCATGTCATGAAAGAGAGTGACCATTGCTCGCTGATATGTCGCGCCCGCGTTCTTAAGCCCAAACAACATGACCTTGTAACAGAAAGTTCCCCATGGGGTGATAAAAGTCATTTTTTCCATATCTTCGGGTGCCATCTTAATCTGGTTATATCCAGAAAATCCATCCATAAACGAGAAGACAGAGAACTAGGTTGTGTTGTCTACTAGTACGTCAATGTGTGGTAGAGGGAAGTCATCTTTCGGACTTGCTCTGTTGAGGTCTCTATAATCAACACACATTCGCACCTTCCCATCCTTCTTTGGTACTGGGACAATATTTGCTACCCATTGTGGATAGCTGGATACTGCCAGAAAACCAGCGTCTAATTGCTTCTGCACTTCTTCTTTGATCTTGAAGGACATCTCTGGCTTCGTTCTCCTCAACTTTTGCTTCATTGGCGGGCAACCTTCCTTGAGATTCAGCTTGTGCATCACAATCTCTTCATCTAGACCAGACATATCCTTGTAGGACCAAGCAAATACGTCAACATACTCTCGAAGCAATATGACCAGTTTTGACTTAATCTCTGATTCCAAAGCTGCACCTATCTTGATCTCTTTGGCATCCTCTTCAGTTCCCATGTTGATAACTTTGACCTCTCCTTGATACGGCTGAATGACCTTTGACTCTTTCTTTAGTATTCTAGCTAGCTCTTCTGGGAGATCACAATCTTCCTCGCAGTCTTCGTCGGCTTGGTAGATTGGGTTATCAAAGTCATATCAGACCATAGCGGGGTCGTTATCGACAGGAGCAGGGGAGGATCTGCACGATGAATGACTTCATGCTTTTATTTTTTAGAAAAGATTGACAAAAATAAGAAAAGTAAAACAAAACATTGCCTTTCAAAAAAATAATTTTATGTGCAAAAAGTAAAAATGAAAGAAAAAGAGCGTAATTGGATGCGAAAGTTTATTTATTGATGATAAGTTGTGCTTTAAAAGCAAAAAAGCCCTACAACATGATCCATATGCCTTGGGCTGAGCATAGGATTTTTTAGGTAAAATGAAGAAAATAGGGAATTACTCGTCTACTAAAGTAACTTCAGGGATTTCGACGACTCTCCAATTGTTCAAAGTTTGATTAGGCGCCCAGGGATACACCATGCACAGCTCTTCATGATCTTCGGCTTCAGTTTCCAAAAACATGACTTGACCATCGACAAGGTGGCCCCCACTAGTAAAAACCAACGGAGTTGCAAGCCCTTTACCCCTATCAGTTGCATTCTTCTGCTTGTAACCTAGACCAGCTCCATTTTTCTTAATGGGTAATTCCAACACTCTGCCCCATCCTCGCGGATGTCCTTCCTCTATCACTGTCCTTGCGTCCTTCCAAGTCACTATTGAAGACACTGGCTTTTCGTAAATCATTTCAACATTAATTACTTCAAAGGCTTGAAACGGGGTCTCATGCACTTCATCTCCTGCTTCCACATAGCGGAAAGAAGCAAGATGGCTCACAAGAACATCTTTTTCACCCTCAATGATGACCATCTGATTTTTAATCATAAATTTGATTTTTTGATGCAAGGTTGAAGTCACAGCACCTGCGGAATGAATCCACGGACGACCAAGGAGGCAACTGTAAGCGGGATATATATCCATTACATAAAATGTAATGATAAAAGTATGAGGTCCAATCTTGATCGGGAGATCAACCTCGCCTACCACAGTTCTCTTAGCTCTATCAAAAGCTTTTACAATGGTTTGACTTGGCTTCATCATAAGTCCTTCAATTGACAGCTTGCACAACGAGCTCTTTGGTAGCACATTCAGCGATGATCTAGTATCAACAAGCACTCTAGAGAATACAACATCCACACATTCGATAGTAATGTGCAAGGCCTTGTTATGATTTTTACCTTCGGGAGGTAATTCACTATCATTAAAGCTCAAAATATGACCTGATGCTATATTCCCCACCACTTCTTCAAACTGCACTACTGATATCTCTTCTAGCACGTGAGCTGCCTTCAAGAATTTTAACAGTGCTTCTTGATGGGCTTTCGAACACATTAATAACGATAGCATGGATATCTTCGAGGGAGTCTGATTGAGCTGGTCAATCACTTTGTAATCGCTTTTCTGAATGATTCTTAGAAACTCTTCTGCTTCATTATTTGGGACGTCTTTCTGTTTAGATGACTGCCCTTGTTCAATGGTGCTTGGTCTGACAGTATCTTTCCTTGTATTGTCACTGTTGTTGACAGGTGGTGCAGTTGGAATGAAGATTCGACCACTTCTAGTGACACCACCGGTTCCCACAATGTTCTCGACAGTCTTTTTCTCTTCCAAGATATCCTTTTCTCCTATCTTCTTCCCGTTGAGAAAGACAGTCTCATCATATAGCCAAGGTACATCATTAGTGCTTTCGTATGGAAACAGAGCTGGGGCAAAAATGACAAGCTGGTTCATTAATGGTGGAGACATAGGTATCTCAACCGGATCATACGGGATTTACAGTGGGATAGAATTCTATCCATACATGTTGTCCCATTCTTCCTCATCGCACAGTATGGTCAATGGTGTACGAGTCGAATTATCAGATGGAATCTAAAGCTCATATCCATCATTATATGGTATCTCCAATGTTTCAAATGGAATTTCAAGAGTAGCAACTTCTTCATATTTTGATAGTTGTTCTGCTACTAATACACCTTGATCAATCAGGCTTTGGATGCCTTTCTTCAACTCAGTGCATCCTTGAGATCCACCCAAACAAACGTGGCAACTGATTGAACAGCCTGGATAAATGTTCCTCAACGGGAGTTGCTCCTTAATAGTGGAAAGAGGAGTTCTCAATTTGTCAATATCCGAAATTAGTCGGATCCCCTTAGAGCCTTCAATCATGTTTGTTGAGTGGTGAGGCGGCATTGGATTGGTTTTGATGTTTGGAGTGTTTCGAGTGAAGTTTATCGCCTTTGAATCGATAAGATCTTGTACGATGTGCTTCAAAGTTTTGCAATTTTCAATGTTATGTCCTGGGGAGCCAGAATGGAATTCACATTTGGCATTGACATCATAGCCAAAAGGGAGAACCTCTGGAGGATCCCTCATTTCCCTAAGCTGAACAAGGCCTCCTTTCAACAAGAATGGTAGTAATCTGGCGTAAGTTGACGCAATTGGATCAAATTTTCTTTCTGGTCTTCTCAATCTTTGTTGACCCTGGTACTGATTTTGTCTGTTTTGTTGAACTGCGGGTTGACTTGCTAGAATGGACAACGGTTGTTGTGGAGCGACGGCAGCAACATGGTGATAACCTTGATGAGTTCTTCCTCTATCTGTGAACACAACACTAGCTTCTCCTTCTTTCTTCTTAATGAAACTCTGAAAGGGCTTCTTGATCCCACTTGAAGATCCGCCAGCATTCTGAATCTTTCCTGCCTTCATAAAACTCTCTAGTCTTTCTCTAGCCGTGACAAGTTCAGAAAACACTGTAGAGGTTGCAGACGTTAGACGCTCAAGGATCGGTCCTTGCAACGTGCCCATGAAGAGGTCTGTCAGCTCTTTCTCCACCAACGGGGGTTGTACTCTTGCAGCTACTCCCCTCCACCTCTGAGCAAAGTCTTTAAAAGACTCATTCGGTTTCTGGGTCAAATTCTGAAGCTGCATCCGATTTGGAGCCATGTCAGTGTTGTATTGATGATGTCTCACAAAAGTGTCTGCTAACTCCTTCCAGCTTTTTACATTGGATCGTTCAAGATGCATGTACCATTCTAGAGAAGCCTCTGTCAAACTATCTTGAAATAAATGGATTAACAGCTTCTCGTCATCGGAATATGCGGCCATCTTCTTGCAGTAAGACCTTATATGGGTCCTAGGACAATTATTACCCTTGTATTTCTCAAAGGATGGGATTACAAACTTCGGAGGTATCTTAACTCTGGGCACAAGACATATTTCAGCGGCATCTAGTCCCAAAACATCGGGGCCTTGCAGCGACCTTACCACTTCTTGTAAAGCATTGAACTTCTTCTCTAATTTTGCGGCCTGTGGTGCATATGCTTCAGCTGAATTCTCGTAGAAGCCTTCATGATCATCGTAGTCAACTGGTGGTAGAATCGTGGTACCATGAGGATGAGTTGTACCGACTGGGGGATGGACTGTGTTGATAGGTACTGCACCTGCAGAAGTAGGAATTGCCCTAACAAGGGTTGGGATGGCCTCGGTAGGAGTTGGAACTGGAAATGCGCCACTTGCGTTAGGAACTGCACCAGCCAAAGTCTAATTAGCGTTCCTCTCTGCTATTTGCCTTATCTCTTCTTGACTCTTGGCCATGTTCTGAATCACCTCTATGAGTTTATTCATCTGCGTCTTCATACCTAGCATCTCGTTCCTCAAAGTAGCCTGGTCTTGCTCTAGCTGATCCATGACTCTTTTCTGATTATTCCTTGTGTTGTACTGATGTCAAGAAGTCAGCTTGCTTTACTCTCTGAAAGGGTAAGCGGCATGTAAGGTCAGATTTTAGGGAATGCAAAAAAAATGATGTGCGAACGTATGCAATGTTCAAGAGACTTTTGAGGCTTATGATTATCATCGGTTTTATAGAACTGTGACTGAATAATAAAGAATGCACAATTTAGACCAAAGAGCAAACTTTCATTAATTTGAGAGAAAATTCAATACAAACGATTGCTGAATAAGCTGAAAATAACAATTCATGCTACAAGAAAAATACTGAATAACTAAAAGTATTTCTTTTGGAGACGTTCTTCAAGCTTTTTTGTCTCGAACATGAATCTTCTAACCATTTGGTCGCAGAGCTGGATAAAGTGATGAATAGAAGGAGGGATATCATTTCCTTCCAAGTCTTGAATTGCGCTTTCCAACCTCCATGGGTGTCCAACAATTCATTGAGCTGAGACTCCTTCTTGAGCCATTGTGCACTACCCCTTTGCAAGGCGTCAAAACGATTCCTCCACATAGTGGTTGTTTCTCGGGCAATTTCCAATTCCAAACATTTGTTGTTCCACATGTCAGGAGTGACATATGAAGCCCTTAATACTTCCTCCTTGAGTCTTCGTTCATTTTCCACTAGGGTCAAGGCATTTCTCAGTTGCTTTTCAAGATCCTCAATATCAGCCTCAAGATTCTCTCTTGTCTCCTTCTTCTCAGTAGAAGCTAGTTCAAAGAAATTCCATGCTTTATCACAAGAAGCCTTAGTTTCCTTTAGGCGTTGTCGAAGAGTTGTCAATGATGTATCAGCCCCTTCGAAACCTGCTGGTACTTGACTCTCATGTTTGTTTCTAACTTCAACTTCTTGCTATTCTCAGCCGCTCGGTCTTGTTCAAACTCTACTTTCCTTTTGTACTGGTCATTCTCCACATTTGCTTGGTGAATTTCAGCCTCGAGGTCCTGATTTTCTTTAGTCAACCTTTCTACCACTAGCTTTAGTTTCTCATACTCTTCTATAGATACATGGGTGGGAGCAGGAGGTCCTTTTCGCATAGATGGTTCTGAGGGAAACGGCAGCAACCTTTCAGCCACTCGGGCTAGCAGCCATTGGTTGTATGGCTCTTTCGCCACACAATTCCTTGTCTTCAACTCTTTCCTCCCCTTCGTATGAATCTTGGCCCATACTTTAGCAATCTTCCTGGAAAACGCAGGATCTTCTATTGTGGCAAGCAAAAAGAAGCTTTGAACTTTCTCTGCTTCAGGCTCATCTTCCATAGCATAGCCCAACTACCGCAATGCCATGACTGGATTGTAGTTGATGCAACCACCCCTAGTAATTAGAGGTACATTACCAAACTCCCCACAACTAAAGATAATCTCCACATTGTAGTACTCATGAGAGTACCAAGCAATATCATCGGCCTCTAGAGACATAATGCGTTGAGACCACTTCAGCTTTTTCTTATTTTCCACGAACGGTCCTCCCTTCGGTAGATGGGAGATGTACCATTTGAATAATAGATGAGAACATAATTGGACCATTCATGTCTTCTTTTCACTTCTCTAATGAATAGAGTGGTAGACATCAGCGAGGAGGGTAGGGATAGGATTATTTTGCATGAAGAGAGTGATAGCAGCGATGTCTATGAAATTGTCTACATTTGAAAAGAGGACAATCCCATAAATCATTAAAGCAACAATAATACCAAACCTTTCCCAATCTCCCACAGTCTTGTACTGAGCAGCTTTATCTAGCAGAAATTTCAAAGGAAAGCCTTGAACCCCTCCCTTATTGACTAGCCCATTTTTGACTTCCTCTTTGGTCATACGAAGAGTAAGAGCAATGGCAGAAGGCTTTGGTTCTTCTTCCAAGCCGGTGTAGATAGGTTGATCCTTAATCTTGATATTCAAAATGTGAGAATATTCTTCAAGAGTAGGGGCCAACTGATAGTTTTGAAAAGTGAAACATCTGAGAGGCGCATCGTAGAACTGAGCCATAGCGAACAAAGCCTAAGTATCGACCTTAGAATGGAGAAGATCAAGCAATTTCCCATACTTCCCCTGAAAGTTTATCTTGATAGCCTTCGGCATGTCAATCAGAATGTCTTGAATCAATTCCAACTTTGGTTCTCTAAACTTGATGGAATTTATGCTTCTCTTTCTCTGATCAGTCATTGTGTTCACCAATACCTGAGATGATCATAGTCTCTTAAGTCCCTTGATATGCAAAAATGCTATGCAATGATATGTTATATGAATGCACATGATAAAAGAACAATAGCAAGATCAAAGTCATAGGTCCTGCAAAACAACACAAAAGGTATCTCTCCCATCGGGTGGGCAATCTATTGGTGTAAGAGAGGGTATCCCAAAAGGCTTTAAAACAAAGTCCCATGCACTAACCCTCAAAAGTATCCCATCAGAACGACTACTCGTAAGACGGTAACCCTTTCAAAGGATGAACACAGAGTTATGTTTTAGCAACCTTTGGAATAAGGTTCTACAAAGGTCCTCAGAATCACGGACTCCCACGTCAGAAATAAAAACGTCATTACGACTACACGTAAGACATAATCATCCCAACAGGGTCTCATCTGAGCGGTGGAATTCGATCCAACTCAACGAGTCCTAAGTCTCGCAAATCAGAAAGAATCCACCTCCTAACTTAGTGTATACTTGAAAGCTCGGGTAGGAAGCTCTATTCTCACAAACCAATCCCAAATAAACCCAACAGGTTAGAAAGAACATAACACAAACAAATAACAAAAGCAAATAAAACACAAATGCGACAAGCAAACTAGGTTTGGCTATTCCCCAGCAGAGTCGCCAGCTGTCGCTACTCGAAAAATGCATCGTGCAACGACGGGAAGGCGAAAAGAAAGGACAGAAGAGTCGCCACCGAACTTTATTTATCCCATGAGGGGAAAGGAAAATATCGAGAAAACCTTAAGAAAGAAATGGATAAGATGGTCTCACAACCAAGAACGGGTTCGGAAGCCGGTTATGCGAAGGGAAGGTATTAGCACCCTCCGCATCCATCATACTCGATGGGAACCATTTGCTTGTCGATGTGTGAATTTATTTGCTTAAAAATTATGCTATAAAAGAGTGTTCCAAAAGGGGAGAGAAAAGGGATTGAAACAGGAAAATGAGAGGTTAGGAGGAAAGAGAGAACGGGGAAGAAAAGAGAAAGAACAAACTCGATAGGACTTCGCGGTCCTAGGCCTACGTATTCTTAAAAGGCATGATTTATTAGGCCAATCATTAAAACATCCCTAATGTCATACGGCGATAACGACACAAAATATATGGTTTATTAGGCCAATCTGGCAACATTTGCACTGCCTAAATCACTATTCCCTGCAATTGCTCTGAGTGCATCAGAGTTACTCACATTTGAACATTCCTATTCCTAAAAGGTCAAACATATAACGATCCAAGGTTTTGGCCACGAAGGCCTAAGGTTTCCCTTTCTCATATCAATATTCAGTGTTATATACCATTACCCATAACCTCAAAGCTTTATCATCAAATTCCCTACTTTCCCAAAACCAACCCACAATACCTTAAATCATAAACTAACCATAAACACATCTAAAGGCATACATGGAAAATCATGAACATCGATACTCCCCATACTTTAGTCGATTCGCAGCTTTCACGATTAACTTTGGGATCTTCTGCCTCCAACCTTTCCTTCGGAGCTCTGGCCACCAAACTTTCACAGTTAACACAAATGAATTCAAATTCCCTTTCAGAACTCTATTTTGTCCAACCTAATCTTGGGCCTCACAAATTAGGTTTTTCCCTCATTACCCTTACTAACTCCCTCAAATGCCCAAATTGCCCTTATTTCACTTAGATTCCATTTAATTAATAATAATACTAATAAATTAATATTATATGCTATTAATCAAATAAATACCCAAAAATGCACATCTTTCCAATATTCACAAAACCACCGGAAATTCACCAAAACATAAACATTCTCAATTAAATAATTAATTCAAATATTCCGATTAAATTCAGGGTGTTACAACCCTCCCCCACTTAAAAGAATTTTCGTCCTCAAAAATTACCTGCAGAAAACAGAGTCGGATACGACTCCTTCATCTGATCTTCACGTTTCCAAGTCCAACTTTCTCCAGCTGGTCCTCCCCATAATACCTTCACTTTCACTTCTTCTTCGTTAATTCGAACAGGCAACACCTCAACAGTCAAATCATCTCGCACCTGTACATCATCCATCTGAATCACATGTGACGGATCTGGAATGTACTTTCTCAACTGAGACACATGAAACACATCATGCAAATTCGCAAGCGACGATGGTAAAGCAATCTGATAGGCTACTTCCCCCAGCTTCTGCGAAATCTGATACGGACCAACAAAACGCGATGTAAGATTTCGAGACTTCAAAGCTCGACCAACACCAGTTACCGGCGTAACTCTCATAAACACATGATCTCCCTCTTAGAATTCAAGCGCTTCCATCCTCTTATCATGGTAACTCTTCTGACAACTCTGCGATGCTTTCATCTTTTCACGGATCATCTTGATCTTTTCAGTCGTCTCTTGCATAATTTCAGGTCCGAGCACAGCACTCTCGCCTGACTCATACCAACACAACGGAGTTCTACACCTCCTACCATACAAAGCCTCATACAGTGCCATTCCGATACTAGAATGGTAACTGTTATTGTAGGTAAACTCGACCAACGACAAATAACTATCCTACGGTCCACCTTGATCCAAAACACAAGTTCTCAACAAATCCTCTAAAGACTGGATAGTTCTTTCTGTCTGTCCATCCGTCTGCGGATGATAGGCAGAACTCAACCTCAACTTAGTACCCAAAGATGCCTGCAAACTCTCCCAAAATCTCGATGTAAATCTCGGATCTCTATCAGACACAATACTCGACGAAGCACCATGCAACTTCACAATCTACTCAATATACAATTCAGCAAGCTTCTGCAACGAATAATTGACCCTCATCGGTACAAAATGAGCCGATTTAGTCAATATATCAACAATTACTCAAATCGAATCATATCCCTTCACCGTCTTCGGCAAACTTGTCACAAAATCCATAGAAATGCTATCCTATTTCCATTATGGAATACTAAAAGGTTGCATCAGACCCGACGGTCTCTGATGTTCAATCTTCGACTTTTGACAAGTCAAACAAGCATACACAAATTCAACAATTTCCTTCTTCATACCCGACCACCAAAACAACTTCTTCAAATCTTGATACATCTTTGTGGCACCAGGATGAATACTCAACCCGCTTTTGTGACCTTCCTCAAGAATGCTCTTCTTGATTTCTGGCACATCGGGAACACATACTCTATCTCGGAACCTCATCACACCATTCCCATCGATCCGAAAATCACCTCCGTTACCTTGATTAATTAACATGAGACGATATACCAGACTCAAATCAGATCTCTGACCTTCTCTGATCTCTTGGAGAATACTACTAGTCAGCTTCAACATACCCAATTTCACACTGTTAGGAGTCTCTTCACAAATCAAACTCATATCTCTGAATTGCTCAATCAGTTCCAACTCTCGAATCATAAGCATCGACATATGCAAGGACTTCCTACTCAACGCATCAGCCACAACATTAGCCTTACCCGGATGGTAACTCAATTCAAAATCATAATCCTTCAGAAGTTCAAGCCATCTTTGTTGCCTCATGTTCAACTCTTTCTGATCAAACAAATACTTCAGACTCCTATGATCACTGAACACTTCGAATCTGGACCCAAATAGATAATGTCTCTAAATCTTCAACACAAACACCACAACGGCCAACTCTAAATCATGCGTAGGATAATTTATTTCATGAACCTTCAGTTGTCTGGAAGCATAAGCAACAACCTGACTGTTCTGCATCAATACGCCTCCAAGGCCCATCTTCGATGCATCACAATACACCACAAAGGACTCACTCGGATTTGGCAAAATCAACACTAGAGCAGTCGTCAACTTCTTCTTGAGTTCTACAAAACTCTTCTCGCAAGCAACATCCCACACATAAGCTTGACCCTTTCGATTCAACTGAGTCAATGGCAATGCTAACTTAGAAAAGCCTTTTATAAACCTGCGATAATAACCAGCTAACCCAAGAAAACTTCGAATCTCAGTAGTAGACTTCGGAACCTCCCACTGCAACACAACATCAATCTTTGACGGATCAACAGCAAGCCCTCCACTAGAAATCACATGGCCAGGGAAACTCACTTCCTTCAACCAAAACTCACACTTAGACAACTTGGCATAAAGCTTCTTGTCTTTCAAAACCTGCAATACAACTCTTAGATGTTGCGCATGCTCTTCTTCCGACTTATAATAGATCAAAATATCATCAATAAACACCACTACAAACTGATCCAAATAAGGATGGAAAATCCTATTCATATACTCCATGAATACGCCAGGTGCATTTGAAACTCCAAACGGCATCACAGTATACTCATAGTGTCCATATCTCGTCCTGAAAGCTATCTTCGGAATATCATCAGGCTTAACACGAATCTGATGATATCCAGACCTCAAGTCAATCTTGCTAAACACACAAGCACCCACCAATTGATCCATTAGATCATCAATCCTTGGAAGTGGATATTTATTCTTAATCGTCACTTTATTCAACTGCCGATAATCCACACACAATCTCATACTACCATCTTTCTTCTTCACCAACAACACAGGAGCACCCCACGGAGAAACACTCAATCGAACAAACTTCTTCTCAAGCAAATCTTCCAACTGTTTCTTCAATTCCCCTAACTCAGATACAAACATCCGATAAGGAGCCATCGATACAGGACTAGTGCCCGGTATCACTTCAATAGTAAACTCTATCTCACGCTCAGGAGGTAAGTCATTCATGTCGTCTGGAAACACCTCAGGAAATTCCCGAACAACTGGTAGCCCCACGCCCACTACTTCACTATCCACTTGAAGCGAAGCAAACAAAGAAAACATCTTATCCTCATCTTCCAATAGTTCTTCCACTTGCTTGGCAGATCCAAACATTAGCTCTCCAACATCGCCCAACTCAGGAAATCTTACAGTCTTACTATAACAATCGACGTGAACATAGTTGTACTCCAACCTGTTCATCCAAAGGATAACATCAATTTGATTCAAAGGTAGACAGGCCAAGTCCATCACAAAGTCCCTATCATAAATAGTCAAAGGGCAACTCAAACAGACTAACGTAGTAGTCATAGAACCATTAGTCGGGGTATCAATAACCATACTCCCACTCATAGCAGACAAATTCAAATTCAACCTCTTAGCATATTCAAGCAAAATAAATGAATGGGTAGCACCAGTATCAATTATAGCAATCAATTCAACATCATTAATAAAACATGTACCTCTGATCAAGTTATCTGTCTTAGCTTCTTCTGCACCGCTCAAAGCAAACACTCTTCCACTTGTTTGAGCAGCAGTAGCAGTCTTCTTCGGCTGCTGACACTAGGTACTGATATGCCCCTTCTCTCCACAATTGAAGCAAGTCGGAGCTTCTTCTTTGTAGTCATTAGCCTTATGACCCCTCTTGCCACAACAATGACACCTCAACGCTTTACAATTCTCAGCACGATGGCCTTGCTCGCCACACTTATAACACTTACCTGGAGCAGTAGTCGCTCCCCCACTTGGCTTTTTCCCATCAGAAGCCTTCTGCTTTCCCTTATCACCAGAAGTCGCATACGGTTTTCCCCTCAACTGACCTTTCTCTTTCTTCTCACTCAGCTGCTTGTAGTGAGTAGATCGAGCTCGGCTATCTTCATCATAAATTCTACTCTTGTTCACTAGTTCCGAGAACCGACGAATTTGTTGATACCTAATTCCCTGCTTAATCTCTGGTCTCAAACCATTCTCAAACTTGAGACACTTCGACATCTCTGTGTCAGCACGGTTGTAATGCGGACAAAACATGACCAAAGACTCAAATTTTGCCGCATACTCAGCCACAGTCATATTACCTTATTTCAGCTCAAGGAACTCCACCTTTTTCTTCCCCCGAACATCTTCAGGAAAATACTTTCTCAGAAACTCTTCTTTAAACACAATCCAAGTTATCGCAATACCCGCATCCTCTAATCTTTGGCGAGTGTTATCCCACCAGTCCTCAGCCTCCTCTGCTAGCATATGCGTATCAAAATGTACCTGTTGCGCATCAGTGCATGCCATAACTCAGAAAATCCTCTCAATCACTTTTAGCCACTTTTGTGCACCATCAAGATCATGAGTACCCACAAAAGTCGGCAGATTGTTCCTCTGAAACTTTCCCAAAGCACGGAACTCATTTGGAGGTCCACCATTCTGAGCCATCACTTGGGCAAGTGATTCCAGCGCATCAGCAATAGCACGATCATTCCTTCCTGCCGTCTACAACCACCAAAAGGTTAGAAGGAAACAACTCATCGATAGCGTTCTCACACTATCGACTGACAGGGGATTAACAACATAAACACTTGGCCGGACGGACCGACCTGCTCTGATACCACTAATGTAACACCCTTTTTCTACCCCAAAAATATCAAGGCAAAATATCACAGAAATCAGAGTGAATAAATAAATCTCATTAAAAAGCCACTAAAAGGGCGTACATTTCTCAAAGTCATCAAAATATGTCCATACTCCGTAACTACGGATTTTTCCCAAAATACATCAAAGCATCATAAACAGCGGAACTCAAACATAAATCAAAGTTTTCCTCAAAAGGGAAATTAATCAAAATAACGTCAACAGTATAAAATCAACTCAAGAAACCCAACCCGGTGTTACATATCAGAGCAAGACCCTCTAAGCTGGCCAAAAAACAAACGCTCAAAAACTTCAAAACTAACTCCTCGCCGGTGTCCACGGCTAAACTGGATCATATGCATGTTACCCACATAGAGGTAACATTCAAACAGGCAGGGTGAGTAAAAAAATTCATAATAATCAATGTATAACAATTAATGCATAAACGGCATCATAATCATATTCAATGCATTCATATTCTCAAATATGCCTCAAAGGCCACAGTGTCATAATTTATACAAAAGACTCGTAAATGCAATGTAACACAACTCAATGCGTGTGGTACCAATCATCATAGCTCGATGGACACTGGGCCATCAACCCTCCATAGATCCCCGTCAATAGGATCGGAGCACATCAAAATACTTCACATCCACACAGTGGGATTGAAGCCAAAGCAATCGAGGTCCTGAACCGAAGTCCGGATGCATATGAATGCATGATGCACACGTCACAATAATAATCCTTATAATACAGCATATGGTGCATCATCATTCATCATATTCATCATCATCACATAAAATCATCATGTCTCATGTTATCACATAGGTCATAAAATCATGGTAATTTCATCATATTAACTCAATCAATACATCATAGAAAATATCATAACATCATGTACACGTCACCCAAAACCTATTGTCATACTCGGGATAATCCATCCCAGAAATCCCAGAACTACACATCAAGGCATCGCTGCAAAATGGTCAATTTCGCGAACTCTGCTACGTTCGCTGGCTTGCTCGCTTGGCGAGTAGGTGGCGAACCTTCGCTGGCTTGCTCGCTAGGCGAGTCTGTAGCGAACCTTCGCTGGCTTGCTCACTAGGCGAACAGAGCGATGACAGCAAAAACCTGTTACGACCAGAACTGATTCTTGTCCAAATACTCATATGTTTCACTTACCCAATGCCCCCAAAACATCATTAAAACATCTCTAATGTCATACGGCGATAACGACACAAAATCTATGGTTTATTAGGCCAATCTAGCAACATTTGCACTGCCTAAATCACTATTCCCTGCAATTTCTCTGAGTGCATCAGAGTTACTCACATTTGAACATTCCTATTCCTACAGGGTCAAACATATAACGATCCAAGGTTTTGGCCACGAAGGCCTAAGGTTTCCCTTTCTCATATCAATATTCAGTGTTACATACCATTACCCCTAACCTCAAAGCTTTATCATCAAATTCCCTACTTTCCCAAAACCAACCCACAATACCTTAAATCATAAACTAACCATAATCACATCTAAAGGCATACATAGAAAATCATGAACAGCGATACTCCCCATACCTTAGTCGATTCGCAGCTTTCACGATTAACTTTGGGATCTCCTGCCTCCAACCTTTCCTTCAGAGCTCTGGCCACCAAACTTTCACGGTTAACACAAATGAATTCAAATTCCCTTTCAGAACTCTATTTTGTCCAACCTAGTCTTGAGCCTCACAAATTGGGTTTTTCCCTCATTACCCTTACTAACTCCCTCAAATGCCCAAATGCCCTTATTTCACTTAGATTCCATTTAATTAATAATAATACTAATAAATTAATATTATATGCTATTAATCAAATAAATACGCAAAAATGCACATCTTTCCAATATTCACAAAACCACCGAAAATTCACCGAAACATGAATATTCTCAATTAAATAATTAATTCAAATATTCCGATTAAATTCGGGGTGTTACACAGTCTCCTCAAGAAAATTTGTCTATCCCCAGCAAGTTATCAAGATTATCAACTTTTCTTCCATCAAAAAGGCATCTCTCCGAAAATCCGTCAGAGAAGTTTGTTAAAGACGTTACAAGTGTTTCTCTTTATTTGAGAATTTCTGATACAAGGATTTTATTTCCTTCAATGCAATTTCAAACTATAGTAATATTTATCCTCAGTAATGTTCTCCCTAGTGAGTCCACTATTCAATTTACTTCCATCAAATAGCATCTCTCTGAGAAGTTTGGTGAAGATCATTACAATTTATCCTTCTCTTTATTTGAGAAGACACGTTTTACAAATCAACCGGCTTGCATCTCTTATGAAGATCCCCAGTAGTATTTACTAATCTCAAGCAAGTTATGGATTCCCGCTGATGTCATAAATTTTCAATGGAATTTCAATCCCTTGTGAAGATACTGTTCCATAAGTATTCACCCATCCAGGAAGAAACTGAAACCCGATTATGGCATACAACCTTGAATCGTGGGGAGGTTTATTTTATCCTTTTCAAGTGGGATACTTGATTAAAGAAGAAATTGAGACCCGCTCATGGCATACAACCTTGAAGCGTGGGGAGGTTTATTTTACCCTTTTCAAGTGGAATACTTGATTAAAGAAGAAACTGAGACCCGTTCATGGCATACAACCTTGAAGCGTGGGGAGGTTTATTTTACCCTTTAAAAGTGGAATAATTGATTAAAGAATAAACTAAGACCCGTTCATGGCATGCAACCTTGAAGTGTGGGGAGGTTTATTTTACCCTTTTCAAGTGGAATACTTGATTAAAGAAGAAACTGAGACCCGTTTGTGGCATACAACCTTGAAGCGTGGGGAGGTTTATTTTACCCTTTTCAAGTGGGATACATTAGTTAAAGAAGAAGCTGAATCATATTTTAATCATGGAAGCTTATTTTGGTTATTACCTTCGCTTTGGCCACCATACGTTTGATGGTAGATAATATACCGTATCACTTTGGACAGACACCTTTGCTTAGGTTACCAGGTTTGGTAGTAGGTCGTCTCTTCTCCTCATGTTACCTTTACTTAGGATATCATGTGATTGGTAGTAGGTAATATGCGCCTTTGTTTCAACCAGATGCCTTTCCTTAAGCTACGCACGTTGGTAGTAGGTTATCCATTATTTCAAATTTATCGCCCGTTATTCGAACTAGTATGTTCCGGATGATAAAACAAAACTATACCTCTGTATTTTGTTGGAGATCCCATTTGTGTACATTATCCCCAATGATGTATGTTTTCCTCTTTCCCAATGGAGTTGGATCTTTCCTCGTGAAACCTTGCTGAGTTGTCCCGCGTCGGGTCTTCCTTTCTTTAACTATGTTCCGGTGTTTTCTGTATGCAGCTATCCCTTGAGACATCATCTCTCCATGGTATTTTTGTCTTGAATTTCATATCATCTCATGTCATATGCATCTTGCAGCATCATAGGGCCAAAAATCGGTACATGTTTGTATTTAAGTCCCTCCTATCACGTCGAGACGAAGATTTCAATCTCCATATCTCTAAATAGAAGAAACTTAAATAGAGGCATCTTTCATACCCTAATTTTAACCTTAATATGCCACCTTTTGTGCATCGTCTTGCCTAACATCTCCAGATCAATCATGCATTACATAACTAATCAGGCCTTTATTACTTTGTGTTGTCTGCTTTTATTTACTGATAAGCTAGGGTTTACTCAAAAGGGCCCCAGGATTTTGCAGAAGATTCAATGAGAATTAAGGTTTCCATCCCATCAGTGCTAAGCATGAGCATGTGGAACTGGTTAGGGTTTTCCTAGAAAGTTGCAGTATCTTTACTCCAAGGGATTCCCCATGGCATGTTTATTAAAATCATCACCATTTCCAATAATTCATCCTAAACCAAAATCCGATTTCTACAAATTGATCCAAATTCACATCAAGAGACCTGTAGCCACTTTGATCATAATATCAAGGTCCAAAGTCAACATTATTCAATTCCATGTTTGATCTCTTTTCAAGATGTAAGTTGAAACAAAACTAAAGTGATCCAAAGCTCAAAAATAAAAGTACTTTTATCAAGACGTAAGTTGAAAGTTAAAAATTTACAAGATATGACTAAAAGGGGGAAACATAGTTCTAATTACAAAGTATTTACAAAGTCAAAAGCTCTTTACGAAAAGAATTTCACATTACACAAAGGTTGGATTCATTCATACAGAGTAATTTACAAGTTCAAGTCTAAGTTGCTACATTTTTGCATAAGTCCATGAGCCCATGCCTAGAAGTGAACCACGACCACCCTTGTCCTCATACCCATATCACTTCGCTATGGATCTCAAAGACGAGTGAAGGAATTCACTCAAAACCAGATATGCTCATGCACATGCGGATGAAGATACAATATTGTTGAAATTAGAAATTGACAACCAAATGAATGAATTATCGATATCATGACTAAGGCATATGAATGCAAAATTTTCAGCCATCAACACAATTCCAAAATAAGAAGGATATGTTACAAGCAATTACCATTAGCAAGTCACCAAGATTACTTGTTGCATGAACTGTTTCAAAACACACTTCTCAAGTGTATCATCCTCATTTTTATAACCATACATAACAGAACACCCCTCCAACGCTTAACATAGATGGTTCAATGGCCGTCTATTAGATGCAAGTTACAAGGTAAGGTGGTGTATGACAAGATCTTTGGAAACCTGTCAAAGTAGAAATCAAATGTTAAAGTTCATTAAAGTCTCAAGACAAGTTCAAACTTCTTTCCAAAGCATGCAAATGTTTTAGTTCCATTCGCACCTAAACCTGTCTAAATAACAACCAACAGTCCAAAAAAACACGTTTGCAACATAGCTTCATGTGGAAATAATGGAACTGAACCAATACCTGACAGAGTATCCCTTGCAATGCGATATTGGATGCCACTCAGACTGTACCCGTGGCTAAAGAAATTCCCTGCAGCAAGAACAATACAAATTTGAATTCAGTTCAATAATGCATTACAAACCAAATTACTCATAAACCCTGTGATTCTAGCCATATCATAATTGAAGCTCTCAGTATTCTTCTGTGACAAACTCTGCAATTGTACGTTGTTCGATGCTAGATCACTATTATACTGATAGTGACGAACGAAGGCCTCGACCAATTCTTTCCAGTTGCGGATATGAGTTCTCTCAAGCCCCATATACCATTCCAAAGACGCTCCTGCCAGACTGTCTTGGAAAAAATATATTAACAACTTTTCATCATCGGAGTACGCAGACATTTTTCTAAAATATGCTTGGATGTGTACTCTAGGACAGATTGTCCCTTTGTACTTGTCGAAATCTGGTACCTTAAACTTGGGGGAATCCTGACCCTAGGCACAAGTCCCAAATTCGACATATCAAGACCCAGAGAATTCTGATTCTCGAAAGACTTCATCTTCTCCTCGATCAATTTAAACCTTCTGTCAGCTTCAGTTGGCAAACCACCCTCCATATCTTTCATGGAAAAGACGTCATCTTGGTGATCTTTCTAATGAGGGCCAGCAGCCCCGTGCATAGCGCACACACTTCCACCAGCAATATTACCATTTTCATTCACAACACCTCTGCCCGAAGGTAAGACAACCGTAGGAATACCTTGTGGAACAGACCCGCCAACTAGTGGAGGAATAACACCAAATATTCCATGCAAGACGCCCTCTTCGTCAATCCGTGCTATCAACGGGAGGACCATAGTTCTCAACTGTTCCTGTCCACTAGCACATTCTTCATCAACTCTATAAATTGGGCCATGCAAGCTCTGACTTCCTGCAATTCAGTCTGAACCTGATCCATTACTTTTTGTTGATTCCCTCGAGTTGGATATCTGTGGAAACGAACTCCTCAATCTTGTTACTGAAGAAAACCACGTAGAGATAAGTACACAAGGCCACTGAGAACATCTGTGATGCAAATGAGAATGCAAGATGAAAAATGCAAACATGTCTATGTATTTACAGGGAGATCTCCCCCTTGATTCTAGTTTCAATAAACAAGAATATCAGAGATGGACAATAATACCACCGAAATCTTCTCGTATATCAAGTAAAGCTGAAATAGTACATAACAACAAATGAGAAAGATCTGAATACAAAAGGGTACTGATCTCATCCAACAGATCTGGTGATGATCAAGATACAAAATAAAAGAAACTACTGTGACATATCAGAAGATAATCCTCCCCAACAATCATGCTCTTTGCTCTAGGCTTTAGCTTCCTCAAGCATCGTCTTCGTATCTGGATGGTCTGGTATGACAACCAATTCTCTGATGAGGATGTCCCTTCTACGTATCCCATCCTAGAGACAATGACAATAGTCTTTCCATGCATCCTCGTCGAAGGCATCTTCAAGCCTGGGTTTCTTCACACCTGCTCATATCTTGAGCTCTTCAAGCGCTGATAAAGTCTCATGGTATTTCTGCTCAATCGTGTATCTGCGGGATGATTCTACCATTACTTATTTCTCCTTGACCTTGAGTTATGCCTTTAGCTTATCAACCTGAGTGCGAAGCTAGTCCTCCCTATTCTTGTTGACGGTCAAAGTGGCATTCCATTGCTCATTAAATTTGGATATCTCTAAATAGGCTCTATCTAAGTCCGCCTTCTTATGTTTCAAAATGCTGCAGGTAATTTCTAGATCCTGACCGATCCGCTCTCGTACCCTGATCTGCTCGGCTAGCTCTTTCTCCAGCTTGGTCAATGATTTTTACTTCGTCTTGGCCAAGTAGACAACTTCACCTTTATCATGCTTCAGCTGACTAATCTCCTGTTTCAACTCTTCATTCTCTTTACGCAACTCTTCCTTCTCTGCCCAAAGCTTATTATATCTCAGGATGTTGATCGTTGTAGACTGCTCAACCATCAGGGGATACAATGGTTCTTCAACAGGGAATGGCAATAGTATCCTTTCAACTCTCTTCTGAACCCAATCCAAGGAGGGGTCATAAGCTCTGCAATCACCTTTTCCCAAAGAAAGCTTTCCCTTCTTGTGGATTTTACCCCAAGCATCAATGAATCTGGCCAGAAGACAAGGATCAGCTACACCAGTGAAGTACAGATATTCCTACACTTCTTCTGCCTTCAAGGGTCCCCTCAAAGCATAACCAAAGTGTCTAACAGCAAGAGAAGGATTGTAGTTGATACCGCCTTTCCTCCCCCATCAAAGGCACATTAGAGAAACTACCATAACTAAAGATGAGTTCACGACCAAGCAGATCTCGGTTGAACCAGACGATATCCTTTTTTGTTAAACCCATAAGCCTCTTTGACCATTCAGACGAATTTCTTGAATCTACAAAAGCTCCAAAGCGAGGAAGATGATCGACAAACCACTTGTGAAAAAGCGATGCACAACAAGAAACCATATTTCCTCTTTTTTTCTCATTCTTGTAGTGTACTGAATGATACAAATCTCCTAGGAGAGTAGGTACAGGGTTCCTGGAAGCGAAGATATGAAAGGCATCAAAATCAACAAAGTCCGGTATGTTAGGAAACAACACAATGCCATAGACGCACAAAGCCAAGATAGCACTGAAAACCACCCAACAACCCTCTTCAGCATACTTTCGGGCTTTATCCACAAAGAAAGATAAAGTAAATCCAGAAACTCCATTCCTGTTGACAACATGATCAACCAACTCAAAGGCGCTCAAATAAAGAACGACGAACAACTTATCAAAATCGAGTTCTTCCTCTAGATAAAAGAATAGCACTTCACCTTGGACCGGAACGCCTAAGATGAAATCGAACTCCTTCAAAGTCGGGACCAACACATAGTCCGGGAAAGTGAAACATCGCAGGGGTGGATCATAAAACTGCAACAGGGTATGAATAGCTCCATGATTGTAACTCGTGATCTTACGGACAAGATTCATACTTCTCCCATAATCTTTCCTGAAGGTTTCAAGGATGTCAGGCTTAACCATGGAAATCAGACTAAATAAAGGTCCTAACTCAGGTACCAGAAACTTGTATACAATAATCCTTTTTCTGTCTACTTCCATCTCTATAGAAGATCAGTACCAGAATCAAAGGAGAGACGAGAACTTGTAAAACACACAGACATGCAATGTTAAATGGAGGATGATTATGCAGATGCAAACATGGGATCAAGGTATCCAATGCTCAAACTTGTTGCAGTGTTGTTGACTGAATACAACCATAGATCTTCTCTAATAAGAAATCGAGAAAATTAGGACAATGAGACAGTAAAAAACCGGAGTGCTCAGGATAAAAGTCTGCTTGGACAAGAAAACCAAAAAACCGGGTTAGTTGAAAGTCAAGGTTTCCTGTAAAACCTCATCCCCTCTCACATGTGGGTTCTAGTCTTGTACGGTACGACATCCTATACAGGTCACTAGTATCACGGACTCTCAGGTCGAGAAATGATGATATGTTCACCATTTCTGGTTTGGCATCATGGTCAATCAAGGAGGTCTCAACTGACTTCCCAATGATCGATCTCCAGAGTCGTTAGTTTTTCTAAGTTAATACTCCCTCAACTGCACCAGGCGCGCTGATAGAGTATATCCAAAGAAAAACCTCGTCTGGACGTGAATTTCGCACGAGCTATTGTATGGTCAGATGCCACACAAGCTCCTGCTACTCTCCACATTAATCCTGTGTGTATACTCAAGCCTGGGTATTGGGCTTATCTCTCATGGAACAACCCACCCAACAACACAACAACAACGGCATAATATGATAACGATAAAATGCAAATGCAATAATATACAACAGGTAATGTACATAAAGTAAATAACTGCACAAAAGTAAACACCCAAAGAAACAAAAACAAACAAGCGCTAGGATTGACTCGTATAGGGAACCTGTAGTCCCCGGCAGAGACGCCAGCTGTCGCAACTGCGAAAACACCCGGCGGAAAAACAAAAGAGTCGCCACCAAATGTTATTTATCCCAAAGAGACGGAAAGGAAAAGATCAAAGAAAACCTGGAGAATGGGAAAAGACAAGGTCATCGCAATCAAATCTTGGGTTCGGGAGTCGGTTACACAAGAGGAAGGTATTAGCACCCCCCATGTTCGTTGTACTCAATGGGATCCACGCTTGTTATCTAATCAAAGGGTGTGTTTATCTATAAGCTACTGCTAAATGGAAATGAGAACACAAGAAAAAAAGAAAGAGACTCGATAGGACATTGTCACCCTATGCCTACATATTCCCTCGTACAATAGGAAAGTCAGAGTTAACGTAGTTTGGAAAACTACGCGTGATGGGGGAAGGTTGCTCGCCAGGACATCGTCGTCTTGTGCCTACATATCCTAATCTGGTATGAGAAATCATAGAAAACGTATTTCGGGTAAACTAGACCACTGGTTGGTTAAGTGTTTTTTATGAGTGACGCTAAATTACCATTCTAGCAGTTAGGATCGATGCCTGTTTGCAGTAGAACGGAAAAGTAACATACTCTTTTTTGAAAATGAGTTTGAAACGCAAATCCCGAAGGATAAAAGGTTTGAATTTTTTTTGTGAGTTTTAGTGAAGTGAATTAGTTCGCTTCGTGATTCACGTTGCACTAAAGATTATGACATAGGAACGAATGTATCGCATATCGCCCCCAGACGGGACGTACACTAAACACTCTAGACAAGCGAGAAGAGACCCCTCATTCATCATTTCTCATGTACTTAAGGCTCGTAGTATACAATGTTAATTATGTTTATTAGATGAGTTAGAATGTGTTTTAAGATGAGAAGAGAGACGCATGAAAGGTCTAAGGGAAACTCGGCCCTAACGTTGTCATGCAAAGTGGTCATAAAGTTGGGATGCAAAAGGAGATTCTATCCTAATGTTAGCATGCAAAAGATGGACCTAAGGTTGAGGTTATAAGGGACTAGCCTACTTGTTATCATTCTTGGATTACCCTCCTAGTGTCTATCCTGCTCCAAATTTAATCAGAAACTAAATTGGAATAAGAACCCTAAGGGAGCATGCAAAGACAAAGCAAAAAAGCAAAGAAACAAGGTAAAAACAGTAGCTACAAAAGCGCCTCCTGCACAAAACAGTAATAAAATCTAGCACACAAGCAAGACAACCTATAACATCACATGTTTTGGCATAAAAGCAGGTGTAAACGGCAGGTAGCACGCAAGCAAGGCAAAGATAGCATGCAAGTTCAAAATAACCACAACTGTGGAAAGTAGGGCAGCAAACAAACTTGATTAATCATGAACAATCATCATGCAAATATGGACATGCTTTGACAATCAAACATAATTTATCAACAACATTGCATCAACAAGAAATCAACAAGATCAACATGCTTTTCAATTCAAATTGAACGATCAACCGATCAAACAAATGCGCAACAAAGCGGAGTCGGAAATAAATGCAAACGTGCATCAAACATCTAGCAAAGCAAACATTCATGATAACCAATTAACATGATATAACCAAGAAAATAAATGTGATCATTCATCAATCAAGCAACATGAGCATGTTACGCATTCAAACGAAAACCAGATGTGACGTGTCGAAGAATCAAGATTAAGCATTCAAGAATGATGAAATATGTCAAAAACAATCCACATAAATGTATCCTATCAAATCATGAAGTTTACATGTGAAAAGGAACCTCAAACAAGCAAGAAAATGCAAAAACAAGGCACTATGTTCAGTGGTAACCGGTTACTCATAATCAGGTAACCGGTTACTTGCTATAAAAACAACTTGGCACATGAAAATTTGTGAAGGGTAACCGGTTACCACTGAACCTAAAACAAAATATCAGCTTTTAAAATATTTTTCAGCATCCAACAACTTATCCAATTACTCATATGAACATGTTATCAATTAAACACGAATTTAACATCAAATATTAATGACCAAACATCATGTAAATACAATCAAACACTGAAATCACAAATCACCAAGATCCAAATCATTAAAATGGATCAAAAAGTAACAAAAATCATGGATCTACATTGTGATTATTCAAATAAGCTCAAAACAAAATTAGATCTAGAATTACCAACCTTCAAAGCTGAGATTTTCTTTGGTAAGTGTTGGTTCACTTGAAATTAATAGATCCAAGCTAGAAACCCAGAGATTATTCAAGATCCAAGAGCTTCCTTATGGTAGAAATGAAGAACAATCAAGATCAAGCAAAGATGATCCAAAAAAGTACTTCCAATCTAGCTTCCAAATTCATATCCAAAACCAAACAAAAATGTAATGATGAATTGAAGATAATGGAGATGAATGATGGAGGTTTAGCTCTAGAATTCAAGGATTCCAATGAATAATCAATGAACTCAAGTGAAAAGCGCTTTAATGGTGGTTTTGGGAGTGAAAAAGTTGAGAGCAAATTCTCAAGAATGAATGTGAAATATGAAAAATGAAGGTTATTATGTGAGGTTTGGAGCAAATTCACTTAAATAAGCTCTAGGTTTAGAATCAAAATATGGTTTGGAATGTGGATTAGCATTTGGAATGGAAATTAGGAGCGGATTTAGAAATGGAGTGTTTGAAATTTGGAGGGAAATAGTGAAAATTGAAACAATTCTAGATCCTTCCAATGATGATCATGTGAAATC
This sequence comes from Lathyrus sativus, assembly GCA_963859935.3. Classification (NCBI taxonomy): domain Eukaryota; kingdom Viridiplantae; phylum Streptophyta; class Magnoliopsida; order Fabales; family Fabaceae; genus Lathyrus; species Lathyrus sativus. The sequence continues at coordinate 299,389,984 of OZ012738.1, read as the reverse complement.
AATGGTTGAAAATGATTGGAAAATTGCACATGCTAAAAATTCAAATATTTTGGCCAATTTTGCTTGAAGTAACTGGTTACCACATTTAAAAAAATGTCCAATTTAGCGCCAAATGGATGGAATCCTGTATTATCACCTGTTATAAGCTCTGTTAAGCCTCTGAAACTTGCCCTTGGATATTATGACTTGCCCTTGGATATTATGATTATGAGAATGCTTGAGAGAGCCTGTACACCTCTCTTGAGCTGAAAATAACCTGCTGAAAAGAATAAATCTGACTGCTCAATCGTTGGCCAAAATAAATGTCGGAGCCTCTGATGCTCACGATTTGAACTCTCGCAACAAAAAGGAAACCCTGAGCCACAGAAATACCTTGATCCCATGTCTCGAGAACCAGTGCTATGATATGTGGAAATGCAAAATGCAAGGAAACATAAGCCAGTAAACCAAGAAATGATGAGACAAATTTTGGGGTGCTACACGTGTATTAGTGAAGGCTTGCGTGGATCAGCCTTTTTGTTTTTCTTCTGGATTTTTTGGTCTGGGTTGGGTTGTGTTTGAAGTGTTTTTCACACCCCCTACTAAGCCTTGTAGTTTCTGGATATTGCTTCTTCACCCCCTTTGCCTTGTTCTTTTTTTATTTCTTTTTCTTGGTTTTTTTCAATTTGATTTTTATTTCTATTGTTAAATCTATTTTAAAAATTGCCAAAAAAATGTTTTTGATACTTTGACCTGTCTACTTATTTTTTAGTATTTTTATTTTTATTTTATCATTTTATTTTGAATGAATTGTGTGGAGTGTTCATTTGATCTAGTTTGGAACTTTGACTTTACTTCATGGCCTATCTCTGTGGCTTGTAACCCTAGATTTTTACCATGTTCTAAAACATATTTGATGAGTGTTTGGGGTGCTGTTTTGATGCCTTGATGATCACCTTTTGGTTGATTTTTATTTGACTTTGTTTGACCCTTGATTCTTACTCGATTAGTTGAGTGTTTGCCTTTGTTTATTTCATTTGTTGATGTTTTCTTGCCACTCTTATTTTGATGATTTTCCATATGATTTATAACACACATGACATGAGTTTGAACATTTATTTGGATTTTATTTGCTCTTTTTGGTATTTTTTAATGAAGCATCAAAATGTGTTTGTTTAAACCATGAGTTTGTGCATGTCTTGTCGTGATCTTTTGAATTTAAGTCTTGAATGATCCAATGAGTGCTTGATAATATTTATTGGCTTCCATAAACATGTCTTAGGTTTTGGTTTTCATGATTAGAGGTCCATTATATACTCATTTTGTTTCATTTTCCTTGCATGATCTTATACTTCTCACGTGAACAATTTGAGTTTGTTTTGCTTGTCTTTGCTGCTTCGATTTGTGTTTGCCTCTTCTTGACCTTGATTGTGGATTGCAATGTAAATATGATACATACCATTTGAGTTTGTTTCTAATCATGATAGTTTGATTCTTGATTGTGTATGCCTTTGTATGAGTATCTCCTACCTTGGATTGACTTTGGTGTGTGTTTGTTCTTGAGGCATGTTTTGAGTTCAACCTTTGATGTTTCTCTTGTGTGTGTATGGATGAATTCTTGACTTGATAAACATGTTGTTGTTGCTGACCCTACTTGGTTTCACACCATAATCTCACATGTTTGATCATTTGAATTTTGTTTTATATGAGCTAGTTGTTACTAGTTGTTTGGACATTGATGAGATGCATGCTTGACACTCTTTGTGCTTCTTCTTTGATCTTTGAATTGATTTGACATGATATGAAGTTTCTAATGCCCTAACTTGTTTTCCATCTCATTTGACTCCATTCCACCTTGCTTGATGATTGATAATGCCTCTTGTTGGACTTTGAGTCACTTATGTGTGTTTGGGCACTTTGTTTTTCCAATTCACTTTAACTTCCCATCTTTGAGTTTAGTTTGGCATGTGAACTCATTCTTGTTGCTTTGGTATGTTGTTTATATTTACCATGTTTAATCATTGATTGATGCTTGCTTGATGCTTTGCCTTTGGACTTTCATGTTTGTTCATAGTGTTGCATCTTCTCCTTCTTCTCCCATTCTTCTTTCTTCTTTTTATTTTCTCGAGACTTGTTTAAGTCTTGAGCTTGTTCTCATTTGTGATTGATTAGTATGGTGTTTACTTGTGCTTGCTCACATGATCCTTTAGGATTCCTCATCCCGCTTAATTTCTGATTAAGGTGGGAGTAGGAGAGACATTAGACTTTCAATCCTTTGCATGATAACAATTAGGATAGTCCTTTCTTGACCTCAACTTTAGGTCCATCATTTGTATGATAATATTAGTTAGACATCCCTTACATCCTAACCTTAGGACCATTTTATATGATAACATTAGGGTTTTCAGTTTCCTTTAGTGTCTTTTCTTTTGTGTTTTCTCTTCTCGTCTCAAATAACTCTAAGACACTTAATAAAGAATGATGAGTGATGGATTTCTCCTCACTTGTTTAGAGTGTTTAGTGTATGCCCCTTGGCGATATGCGACACATTCGCTCTTATATCATAGTCTTTAGTGCAACGTGAATCTTAAAAAAATTCAATTCACTTCTCTAAAACTCTTAAACCAAATCAAAACCTTTTTATCCTTTGGGATTTGCTTCAAAATTATTTTTCAGAAAAGAGTACGTTACTTTTCCGTTCTACCGCAAATAGGCTACCGCAAATAGGCATCGTCCCTAACTGCTCGAAATGGGAACTTAGTGTTACTCATAAAAAAACATACTTAACCAACTTGTGGTCTAATTTCCCGAAATACGTTTGCTATAGTTTAGCATACCAGATGAGGATACGTAGGCACAAGACGATGATGTTTTAGCGAGCAACCTTCCCCTCATCACCCGTAGTTTTCCAAACTATGTTGACTATGACTTTCCCATTGTACGAGGGAATACGTAGGCATAGGGCGGCGATGTCCTATAAAGTCTCCTTTTTCTTTTCCCTTCCCCATTTAGCAGTAGATTTTAGAAAACATACCCATTGAGTAGACAACAAGCGTGGATCCCATTGAGTACAACAGACGTGAGGGATGCTCATACATTCCCTTTGCGTAACCAACTCCCGAATCCAAGATTTGGTTGCGATGATATTGTCTTCTCCTTTATTTTAGGTTTTCTTCGATTGTTTCCTTTCCCTCTCTTTAGAATAAATAACGTTCAGTGGCGACTCTTCTGTTTGTTTACGCCAATTGATTTTTCGCAGTTGCGACAACGGTGTCGCAACTGCGTAAAACACCTGATGGAAAAACATAAGAGTTTCCACCGAACGCTATTTATCCCAAAGAGAGGGAAAGGAAACGATCGAAGAAAACCTGAAGAACGGGAAAAGACAAGGTCATCGCAACCAAATCTTGGGTTCGGGAGTTGGTTACGCAAGGGGAATGTATTAGCACCCCTCACGTTCGTTATACTTAACGGGATCCATGCTTGTTATCTAATCAAAGGGTGTGTTCATCTATAAGCTACTGCTAAATGGAAATGAGAATAAAATAAAAAGAAACAGGCTCGTTAGGAGATCGTCGCCCTATGCCTATGTATTCCCTCGTGCAATGGGAAAGTCAGAGTCAACATAGTTTGGAAAACTACGGGTGATGGGTGGAAGGTTGCTCGTCATGATATCATTTTCTTATGCCTATGTATCTTCATCTGGTATGAGAAATCAGAGCAAACGTAGTTCGGGTAGCTACGAAACCACAGGTTGGTTAAGTGTTTTTTATGAGCGGCGTTAAGTTCCCATTCCAGCAGTTAGGGACGATGACTGTTTGGGATAGAACGGAAAAGTAACGTACTCTTTTCTGAAAATGAGTTTGAAATAAAAATCCCGAAGGATAAAAAGGTTTGACTTTTGTTTGTGAGTTTTAGTGAAGTGAATTCGTTTTCTTTGTGATTCACGTTGCACTAAAGACTATGACATAGGATTGAATGCGTCGCATATTGTAACGCCCCGTTTCCCAAAAATAAAATAAATGCAATTTAAATCAAAACAAATATCAGAGTTGCCACATCAACACGGAATGTCACAAAACAGAAACTCAACAAAACATTTCATTTATATGAATTCAACAATAAGCAGCGGAAATCATCATATAGATATATACATATAAACATAATATATATCAATATTCGGTCATCCGCCCAAAATATACAAAATATATTCACCAGAAGGATTCATCACAACATGATACGACACGGAGTCAAAACAAAATAATCAGGTAAACAAATAACTCCCAAAAGCCCCGTGTTACGTATTAGAGCATTCCCTACGACTCGACTCGCCACTATCCAAGCTAGCTATGCACCTGGATTGTCTGTACTTCCAAAGAAGCACATACCACAACAACAACACAAGGGGTGAGAAATCATGATCAAAATATAACGGTAATAATGTACATGAATAAAAGGCAGTAAACAAACAAACATTATTCAACATACATCAACCCGGACCTACAGTCCAACACCAATACAACACACATAACAATGCAAACATATGCAACACAACTCCATGATATGCGGTACCGACTCAACAACAATGATGGACACCGGGCCATCAACCCCCCCTCCCCCCCCGAAGGAGCACATCATCATCACCGATGGGCACTGGGTCATCACCCTCCACACAGGAGCACATCATAAACAGGATAGATCACTTACGCTCCCCTGAGACATGACCTGTCCCTCACAATCACTGACGGGCACTGGGCCATCACCCTCCACAAAGGAGCACCCCATCACCACATGCCATGCATAACCCCAATGCACAACACACAACATCAAACACATTAAGTGCACACGATCCTACTGATCATATCCCCATACCTCATATATATATATATATATATATATATATATATATATATATATATATATATATATATATATATATATATATATATATATATATATATATATATATATATATATATATATATATATATATATATATATATATATATATATATATATATATATATATATATATATATATATATATATATATATATATATATATATATATATATATATATATATATATATATATATATATATATATATATATATATATATATATATATATGTACACACCAATAAATAAGTTAAATAACAGTGAAACCCCAATCGACACGGAGTACACACGATCCTTCTGATCGGATCCTTCTGATCGCCTCACCATGCATCATATACATATTATATATATATATATATATATATATATATATATATATATATATATATATATATATATATATATATATATATATATATATATATATATATATATATATATATATATATATATATATATATATATATATATATATATATATATATATATATATATATATATATATATATATATATATATATATATATATATATATATATATATATATATATATATATATATATATATATATATATATATATATATATATATATATATATATATATATATATATATATATATATATATATATATATATATATATATATATATATATATATATATATATATATATATATATATATATATATATATATATATATATATATATATATATATATATATATATATATATATATATATATATATATATATATATATATATATATATATATATATATATATATATATATATATATATATATATATATATATATATATATATATATATATATATATATAAGTCTTACTCACCAATTAATCATGTCAATTAAATTCAACATTCCATAATTCATCTTTCCACATCAAGCATACTCTCTTTACCCCTAAACAACATCTCTCGACCTATCATTACCCAAGGAATCCCACAAAACGAGACACAAGGCAAAACAACACAAAACCCACATTCTGTCACGCTCATTGGCTCACTCGCCTAGCGAGACCACAACGAATGTTCGCTACTCGCTCGCCCAGCGAACTTTCTAGTGAAGGCAGACAATGGCTACATGGAAGCACTCGCTACCCAGCTCGCCTAGCGAAACATCAGCGAATGTTCGCTATTCGCTCGCCTAGCAAAAGTGCTGGTGAAAGTCTGCGATTTCACAAAAATCTCACTATTCAGAATCGGTAAAACTCTCCGAAACCACCCGATTTTACTCAAACCAGTTCCCACAGCACTAATGCGACTTAGCTACATAATATATTCCAAATTCCACTCGATAAAACCTCATCTCTACCGATTAACTCGTTTTCGGCTTAAAATGATAAACTACTGAAAGCCCCAAAAATCATCCCAACAATCACATGCAACCAACCTATCTTACCATCAATCAATTCAGAATCCCAACAACATAACAACTAAGTTCATTAAAACCTATGGGGTTAGGGAAATCCCCTTCTACCTAGAATTCATGCAAATACCAATTTCGATCTGATTCTCCCCCCTTACCTCGATAACTCGATCAAGTTGTAGAAGATATAGAAATCCAAGCTTTCCTCTTCCTCCTTGATCCTTATATGCAAAAGCCTCTTCCACTTGACTTGTTCTTCTTCCTGTTCTTTCCACAATGATCGTGTTCTTCTTCTTCTTTCCTTTTTCCAACTCCAAATACCCCTTTCCTATTTTCTTACTTCACTTAATAATAATAATAATAATAATAATAATAATAATAATAATAATAATAATAATAATAATAATAATAATAATAATAATAATAATAATAATAATAATAATAATATTAATAATATCACTATTATTCATTAATTATCATTATCATTAATAATTATATTATTATTCTTAAGGTCCAAAATTATCAATTAAACTCCAACTTAAGGGCTACTCACCCCGCACTCGAACACGCTCCCACAAAAGGCACCGCAAATAAAATAACACAGAAAACTAAATAATTAAAATGGGCGTTACCACTCTCCCCCACTTTAATTATTTTCGTCCTCGAAAATTACCTGATGGAAACAATTCCGGATACGCATCCCGCATCCTGTTTTCCAATTCCCAGGTCACACTGCCACCTGCAGCACCTCCCCAAACCACTTTCACTAAAGCTATCTCCTTCCCTCAGAGTTGCTTCATCTTACGATCTTCGATTCTAAATGACATCGTCTCAATGGTAAGATTCTCCATGAGTTGCACTTCATCCCTCTGAATCACATGAGATGGATCCGCGACATACTTTCGAAGTTGTGACACATGAAACACGTCATGCAAATTCGAAAGCTCAGGCGACAACGCCACCCTATAAGCCACAACACCAATTCTCTGTAAAATCTGATACGACCCAATAAACATTGGATCCAACTTCTTGGATTTCAGCGCACGACCCACACCGGTTACTGGGTTAACTCTCAGGAACATGTGATCACCTTCACTGAATTCCTACTCTTTTCTCCGATTATCATGATAACTCTTCTGACTATCCTGAGATGCTTTCATTTTCTCCCGAATCATCTAAATTGTCTCAATGGTCTGCTGCACAATTTATGGTCCCAATACTACATTCTCACCCGTCTCATACCAACACAGAGGAGTTCTGCACCTTCTCCCATACAAAGCCTCAAAAGGTGTCATCCCAATACTAGAATGGTAACCGTTGTTGTACGTGAACTTGATCAATGGTAAATGAGTATCCCACGCACCACCCCTTTCTAACACACAAGCCCAACAAATCCTCCAACGTCTGAATAGTCCTCTCTGACTGTCCATCAATTTGTGGATGATAAGCTGAACTCAGCTTCAACTTAGTACCCAAAGCTTCCTGTAAACTCCTCCAGAATTCTGAAGTGAACCTCAGATCCCTGTTCGACACAATACTCGTCGGCACACCATGAAGCTTCACAATCACCCAAATATAAATCTTGACCAGCTTCTCCACCGGAAAACTTATATTAACTGGCACAAAATGTGCAGACTTCGTAAGCCGATCCACAATTACCCAAATGGCATCAAATCCTCTTGCCGTGCTCGGCAATCCTGTAACAAAATCCATAGTGATACAATCCCACTTCTAAATCGGAATTTCCAACGGTTGTATCAATCTATAGGGTCTCTGATGTTCCACCTTTGATTTCTGACACGTCAAACAGGCGTAAACAAATTGAGCTATATCCTTTTTCATACCCGACCACCAAAATATCTTCCTTAAATCGTGGTACATCTTAGTAGCTCCCGGATGAATACTCAAACTACTACGATGTCCTTCACTCAGAATTGACTTCTTCAGCTCATCATTATCCGGTACACAAATCCTGCCTCGGAATCTCAGCACACCTGCACTATCCAACTTGAAATCACCATCGGAGTCACTTCCTACTCCAGACATCAAATCCACTAGCTTCACATCTAGCTTTTGGCCTTCTCTAATCATATCCAAGAAGTCGTTGTTCACTTGCAACTTGCCCAACATCATGCAATCTGTCGTAGCCTCACAAACCATGCTCAAATCTCTGAACTGCTTAATAAGTTCCATCTCTTTCACCATCATAGCCGACATATGAATCGCTTTTCTGCTCAAAGCATCTGCCACTACATTTGCCTTTCCTGGATGATAACTCAAACTGAAGTCATAATCTTTCAAGAATTCCAACCATCTTCTTTGTCTCATGTTCAACTCTTTCTAGTCAAACAGATACTTCAGACTTTTATGGTCGCTGAACACATCAAATCTTGAACCATACAAATAGTGCCTCCAGATCTTTAACACAAAAACTATCGCAGCCAATTCAAGATCATGAGTAGGATAATTCTTTTCATGCACCCTCAGTTGCCGCGAAGCATACGCCACCACCTTACCATTTTGCATAAGAACCCCACCTAATCCCATCTTAGACGCGTCACAATACACCACAAATGGTTCGCTCGGAGTCGGCAACACTAACACTGGTGCCGCAGTCAATCTCTTCTTCAATTCTATAAAGCTCTCTTCACAAGCAGCATCCCACACAAAAACTTGGTTCTTTCTCGTCAACTGAGTCAATGGCAACGCCAAAGTAGAAAAACATTTGATAGTACCCTGCCAAACCCAAAAAGCTTCTAACTTTCGTTGCTGTCTTCGGCAGTTCCCACTGCAACACTGCACTCACCTTAGATGGGTCTACCGATATACCATCACCAAATATTACATGGCCCAAGAAACTCACCATCTTCAACCAGAACTCACACTTTGACAGTTTTGCAAACAGCTTATTATCCTTCAACACTTGCAAAGCAATTCTCAAATGTCCTGCATGCTCTTCCTCTGACTTCGAATAAATCAGTATATCGTCAATGAACACAACAATAAACTGATCCAAATAAGAATGGAAGATTCGGTTCATATACTCCATGAACACTCCCGGCGCATTAGACACTCCAAAAGGCATTACCGCATATTCGTAATGTCCATAACGAGTTCTAAACGCGATTTTCTAAATATCACCTTCCTTTACTCTAATCTGATGGTAACCCGACCTCAAATCAATCTTACTGAACACTCGAGCTCCCACCAACTGATCCATTAAATAATCAATCCTTAGAAGAGGATATTTATTCTTAATGGTCACTTTATTCAACTGACGGTAATCGATGCACAGACGCATACTACCATCCTTCTTCTTTACCAACAGTACTGGAGCTCCCCACGGTGACACACTCGGCCTGATAAACTTTCTATCCAACAACTCTCCAATCTGAGACTTCAATTCGGCTAATTCCACTGCCGACATCCTGTACGGCGCCATAGAAATAGGCCTCGTACCAGGTACAAGATCAATGCGAAACTCAAATTCTCTCTTTGGAGGTAATTCTGTAATATCATCAGGGAACACTTCAGGAAATTCATTCACCACCGCCAACTCCTTCAGTGACAATTTTCCGTCAACAGCTAATGATGCAAATAAAGCAAACATTTTAGCTTCATCCTCCAACAGGATCCTTAATTCCTTACTAGACAAGGAATCCGCCAATGCTTCTTCTCCCGACGTAAGAAACAACAACACCTTCCGAAAACAATCGATGTAGACTCGGTTAAACTCCAACCAGTTCATACCCAGAATAACATCCAACTTACCAAGGGGCAAGCAAATCGGATCCACTCCAAAATCTTGACCAAAAATAGTTAGCGGACACTTCAAACATACCAAAGAAGTAGTCACTGAGCCAACGGAGGGAGTCTCAATAGTCATCCGTCTCTCAAGAGTAGTCGGCACCAAACCTAACCTCTTCATACAATCAATAGAGATGAACGAGTGGGTTGCACCCGTATCAATAATAGCAGACAAGGGAACATTATTGATGAAACAAGTACCTTGGATAGAACACTCCTCACCGACGGCTTGAGTTCCCACCACTGCAAACACTTTACCACTGGTCTGAGACACCTGAGGCGGCTTCGGCTTCTCGCAATGCATACTGATATGTCCCTTCTCACCACAGTTATAACAGGTAGGTATAGAGACTCGACAATCAGCTACCACATGGCCCGACTTACCACACTTGAAACACTTCTTCACCTAATGAGAACAATCACTGGCACGATGTCCCGAACCACCACATCGGAAACACTTTACACCAGCAGGCGCTCTCCCTTCTCTGGGCTTCTTATCAACAGAAGCCTTAAGTTTTCCCTTATCAGCAGGAACACTGTAAGGAGTACCATTAAACCTCTGCTTACCCTTACGGTCATTTTCAGCCTTGTAAAGTGCAATCCTAGCCCGGTTGTCATTATCATAAATCCTGCTTCTGCTTATCAGCTCAGGATAATCCCTGATCATCTGACAAGCGATTCCCATCTTAACTTCTGGACGCAGCCCATTCTCAAACTTCAAACACTTGGAGGTCATCGCCCCGTCAGTATTGTAATGAGGACAATACTGCACCAACTCTTCAAACTTAGCAGCATACTCAGCTACCGTCATATTGCCCTGCTTCAGCTCCAGGAACTCTATCTCCTTAGCACTTCGAATATCCTCCGGAAAATACTTCTCCAGAAAGCCAGTTCGAACCACATCCCAATTAATTGCGGTTCCCGCAGTCTCCAATCTCTGGCGACTGTTGTCCCACCAAGCTTCCGCTTCACCTTCCAGCATGTGGGTACCAAACCTCACTTTCTACTCATCGCTACAACCCATCGTCCTGAAAATCTTCTCAATCACCTTCAGCCACTTCTTAGCAGCTTCAGGATCCAAAATTCCTCCTTGAAACGTCGGCGGCTTGTTACTCTGAAACTGCGCCAAATCCCTGAATTGCATACCCGCAGCTTGGTTCTGATTAGCAACCACCTGCACCATCGCCTGCATCGCCGCAGCCAACGCAACACCATTCCTTCCCGCCATACCGCTCAACAACAACAACGCCAAGTTAACAGAAAAACAAACTCTATCCTACAGACAGACTCAACTACTACACTGGCCGGACGAACCGACCTGCTCTGATACCAACTTGTAACACCCCGTTTCCCAAAAATAAAATAAATGCAATTTAAATCAAAACAAATATTAGAGTTGCCACATCAACACGGAATGTCACAAAACAGAAACTCAACAAAACATTTCATTTATACGAATTCAACAATAAGCAGCGGAAATCATCATATAGATATATACATATAAACATCATATACATCAATATTCGGCCATCCGCTCAAAATATACAAAATATATCCACCAGAAGGATTCATCACAACATGATACGACATGGAGTCAAAACAAAATCATCAGGTAAACAAATAACTCCCAAAAGCCCCGTGTTATGTATCAGAGCATTCCCTAAGACTCGACTCGCCACTATCCAAGCTAGCTACGCACCTGAATTGTCTGTACTTCCGAAGAAGCACAGACTACAACAACAACACAAGGGGTGAAAAATCACGATCAAAATATAACGGTAATAATGTACATGAATAAAAGGCAGTAAACAAACAAACATCATTCAACATACATCAACCCGGACCTAAAGTCCAACACCAATACAACACACATAACAATGCAAACCTATGCAACACAACTCCATGATATGTGGTACCGACTCAACAACGACGATGGACACTGGGCCATCACCCCCCCCCCCCCGAAGGAGCACATCATCATCATCGATGGGCACAGGGCCATCACCCTCCACACAGGAGCACATCATAAACAAGATAGATCACTTATGCTCCCCTGAGACATGATCTATCCCTCACAATCATTGATGGGCACTGGACCATCACCCTCCACAAAGGAGCACCTCATCACCACATGCCATGCATAACCCCAATGCACAACACACAACATCAAACACATTAAGTGCACACGATCCTACTGATCATATCCCCATACCTCATATAAATGTAAATATATATATATATATATATATATATATATATATATATATATATATATATATATATATATATATATATATATATATATATATATGTACACACCAATCAATTATCAATCAAGTTAAATAACAGTGAAACCCCAATCGACACTGAATACACACGATCCTTTTGATCGCCTCACCATGCATCATATACATATTATATATATATATATAGAAGTCTTACTCACCAATTAATCATGTCAATTAAATTCAACATTCCATAATTCAGCTTTCCACATCAAACATACTCTCTTTACCCCTAAACAACATCTCTCGGCCTATCATTACCCAAGGAATCCCACAAAACGAGACACAAGGCAAAACAACACAAAACCCACATTCTATCACGCTCGCTGGCTCACTCGCCTTGCGAGACCACAGCGAATGTTCGCTACTCGCTCGCCCAGCGAACTCCCTAGCGAAGGCAGACAATGGCTACATGGAATCACTCACTACCCAGTTCGCCTAGCGAAACATCAGCGAATGTTCGCTATTCGCTCGCCTAGCGAAAGTGCTGGCGAAAGTCTGCGATTTCACAAAAATCTCACTGTTTAGAATCGGTAAAACTCTCTGAAACCACCCGATTTTACTCAAACCAGTTCCCACAGCACTAATGCGACTTAGCTACATAATATATTCCAAATTCCACTCGATAAAACTTCAGCTCTACCAATTAACTCGTTTTCGACTTAAAATGATAAACTACCGAAAGCCCCAAAAATCATCCCAACAATCACATGCAACTAACCTATCTTACCATCAATCAATTCAGAATCACAACAACATAACAACTAAGCTCATTAAAACCTATGGGGTTAGGGAAATACCCTTCTACCTAGAATTCATGCAAATACCAATTTCGATCCGATTCTCCCCTCTTACCTCGATAACTCGATCCAGTTGTAGAAGATACAGAAATCCAAGCTTTCCTCTTCCTCCTTGATCCTTCTATGCAAAACCCTCTTCCACTTGACTTGTTCTTCTTCCTGTTCTTTCCATAATGATCGTGTTCTTCTTCTTCTTTCCTTTTTCCAACTCCAAATACCCCTTTCCTATTTTCTTACTTCACTTAATAATAATAATAATAATAATAATAATAATAATAATAATAATAATAATAATAATAATAATAATAATATCACTATTATTTATTAATTATCATTATCATTAATAATTATATTATTATTCTTAAGGTCCAAAATTATCAATTAAACTCCAACTTAAGGGCTACTAACCCCGCACTCGAACACGCTCCCACAAAAGGCACCGCAAATAAAATAACACAGAAAACTATATAATTAAAATGGGCGTTACACATATCGCCCTAAAGGCATACGCTAAACACTCTAGAAAAGTGATGAGAAACCCCTCACTCATCATTTTGCATGTTCTTAAGGCTCGTAGCATACAACGTTCATCGTATTTATTAGGTGAGTTAGAAACTGTTTTAAGATGAGAAGAGAGACGCACGAAAGGTCTAAGAGGAAACTCGGCCCTAACGTTGTCATGTAAAGTGGTCCTAAAGTCGGGATGCGAAATGAGATTCTATCCTAATGTTAGCATGCAAAAGATAGACCTAAGGTTGAGATTAAAAGGAACTAGCCTACTTGTTATCATGCATGGATTTAACTCCTAATGTCTATCTTACTCCAAATTTAATCGGAAATTAAATTGGAATAAGAAACCTAAGGGAACATGCAAAGACAAAGCAAAAAGCAAGAAAACAAGGTAAAAACAGCAGCTACAACAGCGCCTCCTGTACAAAACAGCAATAAAATCCAGCATACAAGCATAACAACCTATAGCAGCACATGTTTCAGCGCAAAAGCAGGTATAAAAAGGCAGGCAGCAAGCAAGCAAGGCAAAGACAACATGCACATTCAAGACAACCACAGTTGTGGAAAGTAGGGCAACAAGCATGTAAGAATGCAATCAATCGAGAACAAACACCAATCATGGGTAAATATCATGCAAACGTGAACATGTTTTCATAATCAAACATAATCGATCAACAACATTGCATCAACAAGAATCATCAAGATCAATCATGCTTTTTCAAATCAAATTGAACGATCGAACAATCAAACAAGCGCGCACCAAAGAGAAATTGGAAATAAATGCAAACATGCATCACAATATCCAACAACTTAATCATCAATGATAATCAATTAATCATGCTAAATATCCAACAACTTAATCATCAATGATAATCAATTAATCATGCTACAAGCAAATAAGGCGATGTGATTATTCATCAATAAGGCAACAATAACATGTTAAACACTCAAAACGAAAATCAAAAGTTACGCATCAAAGAATCGAAATCAAACATTCAAGAATGACGAAATATGTCAAGAACGCATCATATCAATCCATGAAGTTTACAGGTGAAAAAGAGTCCAAACAAGCAAGAAAAATGCAAAAACACAACATTTTGCTCAGTGGTAACTGGTTACTCAATATCAGGTAACCGGTTACCCATTGTTAAAAAGCTTGGAAACGTGAAATTTGTGAAGAGTAATCGGTTACCCTATATCAGGTAACTAGTTACCACTAAACCAGAAACAGAAAATCAGCTTTTAAAATCAATTCTCATCATCCAATAACTTATCCAATCACTCATATGAACATGTTATCAATTAAACACGAATTTAACATCAAATATCAATGACCAAACATCATGTAAACACAATCAAACATTGAAATCACAAATCACCAAGATCCAAATCATCAAAATGGACCAAAAAGCAACAAAAGCCATGGGTATACATTGTGATTCTTCAAATAAGCTCAAAACATGATTAGATCTAGAATTACCAACCTTCAAAGCTAAGATTTGCTTTGGTGAGTGTTGATTCACTTGAAATTAACAGATCCAAGCTAGAAACCCGGAGAATCTTCAACATCCAAGAGCTTCCTTATGGTAGAAATGAAGAATAAGCAAGATCAAGCAAAATCGGCTCAAAAAAGAACTTCCAATCTAGCTTCCGAATTTAGATCCAAAACCAAACGAAAATTGAGTGATGAATTGAAGATAATGGAGATGAACGATGGCAGTTTAGCTCTAGAATTTAAGGATTCCAATGAAGAATCAAAGAACTCAAATGAAAAAAACTTTAATGGAGGTTTTGGGAGTGAAAAAGTGGAGAGAAAAGTTGAGAGAAAATTCTCCAGAATGAGTGTGAAATCTGAAAATGAAGGTTATTCTTGAGGTTTGGAGCAAATTCACTTAAATAAGCTCTAGGTTTGGAATTAAAATATGGTTTAGAATGTGGATTAACACTTGGAATGGAAATTAGTAGTGGAATTAGGAATGGAGTGTTTGAAATTTGGATGGAAATGATGAAAATTGAAACAATTCTAGATCCTTCCAATGATGATCATGTGAAATCAATGGTTGAGAATGATTGGAAATTTGCAATGCTGAAAATTTGAATATTTTGGTAAATTTCGCTTGAAGTAACCGGTTACCACATTTAAAAATGCCAATTTTGGCGCCAACTGGAGGGAAACTTGCGTAATAACTCGTTGCCACCTGTTATAAACTCTGTTAAGCCTCTGATACTTGCCCTTGAATATTATGATTGAGAGAATGCTTGAGATAGCCTGTACACCGTATCCTGAGTTGAAAATAACTTGATGAATAAAATAAAATCGGCCACTTTTGATTGCTGGGCAAAATAAATGTTGGAGCCTCTGACGCTCGTTGTTTAAACTCTTGCAATAAAAGGGAACCCTGAGCCATGAAAACGCCCTGATCCCATGTATAAATAACCAATGCTATGATATGCAGAAATGTAAAATGAAAAGAAACAAAAGCCAGTTACGGTTAAAACGAAAGGGCAAATTTTGGGGTGCTACAGCTGCCCCTATTCAATCGACTTGGACCTGAAGGTATGATAGCAACTACTTTCAAACATTCAAGGTAGAAGGTGATTGAATATAAAAAGAACCCAAAAATTTGCAGTCTGTGGGGATGTATGCAATTAGAGCCCAGTCACACATTGTAAAAAGAATTTGATGGAAAAAACACATAGCCAAAGAAAGAACAGTGAACCCTAGAACCACATCGTCAAAGGGTTGATGGAAAGAAGACATATCCAAAAAAACCCATATCGTCAAAGGGTTGACGGTAAGAAAACCATATCCAAAAAAACCACATCGTCAAAGGGTTGACGGAAAGAAAAAACATATCCAAGGAACCACATCGTCAAAGGGTTGACAGAAAGAAAACATATCCAAAGATCCACATTGTCAAAGGGTTGACGGAAAGAAAACATATCCGGAGAAACACATCGTTAAAAGGATTTGACGAAAAGAAGACATATCCGAAGAAACACGTCGTTAAAGGGTTGACGACAAGAAAACCATATCCAAAAAATCACATCGTCAAAAGGTTGACGGAAAGAAAACCATATCCAAAGACCACGTCGTCAAAGGGTTGACGGAAAGAAAACCATATCCAAAGAATCACATCGTCAAAGGGGTTTGATGGGAAGAAAATTGAACCAAAAACCATATCGTTAAAGGGTTGACGGAAAGAACACCTAACCGGAGAAACATATCGTCAAAGGGTTGAAGGAAAGAAGACCAAACCAAAAACCATATCATCAAAGGGTTGACAGAAAGAAAACCATATCCAAAAAATCACAGCATTAAAGGGTTGATGGAAAGAAGACATATCTGAAGAAACACATCGTCAAAGGGTTGACGGTAATAAAACCATATTCAAAAAATCACATTGTCAAAGGGTTGACAAAAAGAAAACCATATCCAAAGACCATGTCGTCAAAGGGTTGACGGAAAGAACACCTAACCAGAGAAACACATTGTTAAAGGGTTGACGGAAAGAAAACCATATCGAAAAACCACATCGTCAAAGGGTTGAAGGAAAGAAAACCATATCCAAAAAATCACAATGTTAAAGGCGTTTGACTGGAAGAAAACCAAACCAAAAACCACATCATCAAAGGGTTGACGGAAAAAACACCTAACCGGAGAAACACATCGTTAAAGGGTTGATAGAAAGAAAACCATATCCAAAGAATCACATCGTCAAAGGGGTTCGACAGGAAAAAAGGTGAACCAAAAATCATATCGTCAAAGGGTTGACAGAAATAACACCTAACCAGAGAAACACATCGTCAAAGGGTTGACAGAAAAAAAACCATATCCAAAAACCACATCGTCAAAGGGTTTTGACGGGAAGAAAACTGAACCAAAAACCACATCGTCAAAGGGTTGACAAAAAGAAGACCGAACCAAAAACCACATCATCAAAGTGTTGACGGAAACAAGACATATCCAAAGAACCACATCGTCAAAGGGATTTGACAGAAAGAAGGCTGATAGGGAGAATGTTTGCTGAGGATATGTCATTGTCTTGATTAAGAGGTGCTTTGAGCTTCCACACGCAGTACCAAAACTAGCTTATGCTCTGCACGCATATGTTTGAATTTTTCTTTCTATGGCGTAATGCTCCATATAAAATAGAGATTCTACGCATTTGAGAACGCAATGCAATGATGCTTATGATATGCAAAAGGACCGCTCCGTCAGGGAAAGAAGGATATACCAAGTATGATTGGACTTTGCTGGTAAGGACTAGTGAAACCTGATGGTGATTGATTTTTAGAAGGTGATATTTTCTGAGTACCAATGGGGACTG
Source organism: Lathyrus sativus (assembly GCA_963859935.3). Classification (NCBI taxonomy): domain Eukaryota; kingdom Viridiplantae; phylum Streptophyta; class Magnoliopsida; order Fabales; family Fabaceae; genus Lathyrus; species Lathyrus sativus. Next base: position 299,371,984 of record OZ012738.1, on the reverse strand, counting down.
GATTTTGGAATGAGGTGATGCCAATAGGGATTGGACTTTGGAATAAGGTGATGAGAATAGGGATTGGACTTTGGGTTATCTGTCCGGTTTCACAAGGCTTCATGCTATACTATGATAGATGATATGAAATGATTATGCAATGATATGATGGCTCAAATGGTGGTTTTGAGGTAAGTCAAGTATGGCTGACGTTAAAAAGCGTCTCGTCTGGATACAAGATTTCTGGTTGAAAGGTTAGGGAATGGTTAACACGACTTCCCGACATTTATCCTGAACTCGAAGGTTGACAAAACCTTCTTGAGTAGCTATGAGAATATGGAGAGGTGACTCTGATTAACTGTCTTCTAGAGAGGATAACTCTTTGCACTCCTGCAACGTCCTGTTTCAAATTGAGCCTTTAAAGTGACCTTGCCTCTGATTGGATGATTTGTGAAGAAGTGCCTCTAACTAACTGACGTTCGAGAGATTTATCGGATCCTGGCCTGATTGCCCCAGATTAATCGATTCTTACAGATTTCTCAACGTAACTGCCCTAGATTGGCATCCTCTGGCAGAGTTTCTTGGCCACATGCTCCTCAACCTATCTGTCCAGAAATTTCCTCCTGGCAAGATAAGACTTCTTGACTGACATTCCTTATATAGACCTCATTGATGATAAATACCTGTATGCAAGCAAATAATATTTATTCTGAGAATGATAAGTCTAATGTAACTCACATGCTAATCTTGAAGTTTTTGTTGAAAAGATATCACCAAACTTTGTGAACAAGTCACTAGTTAAAATGCGACAATGATTTTTGAATGAAAGACATCATGCACATGCCATACCAACAAAGTTTTTTAGCATAACTCATGGGAGTCAGGAATGCTATCTTGTTGAAGTACTCTTTAAAATTAAACTCTGCTTCAATTAGGACTTTTGAGGGTTGTAACGTGGCCTGGTTCACGTTTTTTAGAAAAAAGGATTTTTGGCTCAAAATTTATTGGTACACACCCATTCTCCTTGATGTTCTCCATTCCTATGTTCAGCTAACTTGGCACAAGCGCTCACCTTTCAAAAAGGTTACTGAATGGTAGAAGTGATAGTTAATAAACCCACAAGATTTTTAGAGCGACAATCACCCCTTTTGTCTTTGGTGTCTATAGTCACATGACTTTGTTCTTTATTGAGGATTTTTCTTTTATCCTCCTTTTCATTTTCTGTTCTTTTCCCTGATTTTTCCTGGACTGATTCTTTTGAAATTTTGATTTTGGAATCCAGTGGGATGCCCAAATATTTGCATAAGTCACTTGTTTTCAAAATTCGACTTAGCGGGCTTTTTCCTTTTTCTTTTTTTCTATTTTTTCCCGAACAAATCGTGTGACACTAGCTGTCCTGATTTCTGCAAAAGGGTTGACTGCCTCATCCTTCGGTTGGTGAGGTATAACCATTGTGGGGTTATGAAGGATAAAAGGTAATGGATTCTTGCATTCACACTCCTTTTGAAATTTGAACGCTGGTCAAATTAACTGACACCTACTCTTCCCCAGGTTAAGATTGATGGGTTTTTTCATTTTCAGAAAGAAATTCCTACTTCTAGGCTCAAAGGGGTTGACAAAGGATTATCTTCCTTATATCTCTCTGGTGTTTGGGGATTCAAAACAATGCATGTACATCATCAGCAGGGTTTTATCCAAAAGCATACGACCAGAGATTTTACGTTTTTGCTTCATCATCCTCCCTCCAAGAGTTTAAGCAAGAAAATTGATATTGCAATGCATAGAAATATATATGAGTGAACACGAATGAATTACTTCAAGAAAAATATACTCGTTGCATTAAGATCATCATTCAAAAACAAACAAGTTTTTACATGCAAATAGAGCATTAACAAACAATGAAAAATACAAATGAAAAATGCAGCAAAGAAAATTGATAATTGCCATTGTTAAGGAAGCCTGACTCCGCCTGGACTGAATGATTCTGATGATGCCCTTGAAATATCAAGTGCTCAATTGGAAGACTTCAACTAATGCACAGACCTTTGTTGTTTTTTCTGGGAGCCAGTCTGTTGTTGATACCGAGCATTCCTTTCATTCAGGCACTTTTATCCTTAGACATAGCCCAGGAATAGGCAATAGTTATGGACATGGAGATTCTGAAACCAAAGACTGTAAGATACGCCCTTGAGCCGATGCAGCTTTAGGGGAAAAAACAGGAATATCCACTTCTTTCACCGCAACTGGGATACGACCACCTTGTACGCTCATACCGCCCGGCATGAATTTAATTGTCTTTGAATCGATTAAGTTATGAACTTTGTGCTTAAAGGCCTTGCATTTCTCCATATTATACCCTGGTTCCCCGAAATGGAAATCACAATGGGAACTTGCATCATACCCTGGTGGTGGCTTACCAGTAAATGGAGCCAGAGTCCACAGTTCAACCAATTAAAGCTGGAGCAAACGTTATAGTGACTGAGCATAAGTCATAGGGAGCTGGTCAAAGATTTTGTCAGGCTACTTCGGCCTTTACACGTACTTTTTAATCTTAGGATTGTCTTGGGAAATAGGAGACAAATACTGATGGGGAAATTTTGGAACTCCAGGTCGTGCAAAAGATCTACGAGGCACATCACGATCTGGGAGAGATTCCATAAGTAAGGGTAGAACGCCCATTTTTGCTGCGACTTCAAGCATTGAATTGCCTTCCTTTCTTAGCGCATTTCTCATGACTTCTATAATCAGGCCCATCTGAGTCTTCAGTTGATGGACTTCCTCTCTTAGCATTTTCTGATCCTGAGACAAAACTTGCACGTCCACCATGAATTATCCCATCTGGCTTCGTGTTTCCTTCAATTCTGCTTGAATTTGCTTCATAGTCAACTTCTAGCTTCTTTAAAAAGTTAAGTCTGAAATTCTGGGAAAAAAAAACCACATTAGGATAACAAAACACCAGCCTTGAACACCTGGAGTGCAAATGAATATAAAAATGTAATACAAACATGTTTATATTTCATTATCACCATCAATAAAAAACAAACAAGTTTTACAAATAAGTTTGCACCTTAACAGAAAAGAAAATAAACATGCAAGGAAATGACATGATATAAAAGATCGCCAACTTCGGGGAACTGGAGTTTTCCAATCTTGATTCACTATTGGGCTAGCCATCTTCAGAATTGCTCGTCGAAGTTAGTCTGATACTCATCTAAACATCTCCTCTCATGAATTCCTCTATAACAAGGACTGATGAACCCACATGACTGGAAGAAAAAGGATTGTTTATCTGAATACCCTGAGGTGTGAGTGAGAGCATACTGGATTCAAGTAGAGTATGAATCTTGCTCTTAAGCACCTTATAATCTTCGGTTGAATGCCCTTGTGCCCCAGCATGGTAGTCACAATGGGCGTTAATATCAAAACCTGGTGGGTATGGAGGAATAATTGGATTTATCTCCTTCGACACTATCAATCCACCTTTGATCAATTATGGCAACATTTGACTGTATGACATGGGCAACCGAGTGAAATGCTTTTATGGCTTCCTAGGTCTTTGTCAGGTGTGCTGACGCGGCTGACGGTGATATGACCGTTAAATCTGTGAAGATCCCTGATTTGGAGAAGAATACCGTCCCTAGGGAGAGAACGATATCTGATACATAGACCCATAAGGTTGTTGACTCTGAACACTTGAAATATCTGAGTACTGAGGCTTCTCCCATTCTTCCTGAGAACTGGAAACTGATTCACTTTCACCAACTAAGATGTCCGGGACATCTTAGATCTTTCCACTCTTGAGTGCGCTCTTGATATGTTCCCCAACTACTATCAAGTCAGAAAAGTTTAATGCCCTATTTCCAATCATCTTATCCAAGTATGAACCTTGCAAAGTATCCATGAACATGTCAACTAATTCTCTGTCTAAAAGTGGTGGTTGAACGCAAGAAGCTAACTCTCTCCATCTCTGAGCATACCCTCTGAAGGATTCACTGTCTACTTGAGATAAGTCTTGCAACTGCATGCGGCTGGGAGCCATATCAAGATTATAATTGTATAGCTTCACAAATGCGTTGGCTAGGTCTGACCATGATCGGATGCAACCCCTCTGTAACTGCATATACCAACTCAATGATGCCCCACTCATACTATCCTGGAAACAGTGAATCATAAGCTTATCATTATGGATATATGAGGTCATTCTTCTGCAAAACATCACCAAATGTTGCTTTGGACAAATATCCCCTTTGTACTTCTTAAACTTCGGTGTCTTAAACTTCGGAGGCATCATAAGGCCTGGCACCAAACACATGCTTGAAGCATTCAGATTAAGAGTATCACGACCCTCCAGGGCGTCAAGCTTCTCCTTCAACACACGATACTTTTTCATAAACTCAATAGTCTGTGGGTTTTTAGGTTTCATCGTTGGAACTACCCCTTGGAAATTGGGCATAGAGAATGCAAAGCTCTGATAGTATGTGGCATTAAGAGAAGAGGAATGTCCATCTCGGACAATGGTATGCTCTTGTATAACTTGATCCTCTAGAGGAATCCGCACATGCTGAGCTTGAGCAACATTGTTCACTGAAGATGGAATAACATTCCCAGAAACTAGAGTCCTCTGAATATTGGCATCTCCCTTTGTCATGGTTGTCGTAGCTTCCATAAGTTGATCCAACTTATTCTTCATCAGTTCAACATCTACTCTTATAACAAACTGATTCTTCTCTCCTGAGTTCATAATTCTTTCAAAAGCTGATTCAAGTCCAATACGAGTGTCGGGAAATCAACTGCTGGTTGGGTAAAAGATGGATGAACTCTGTTGTTTCCGGCTGATGAAGGATATTAAAAAATGATGCGTAAATGCTTATGCAATGCAATATAAATGCAACAGACATGGGATCAAAGCTTCCATAAAGCTCTGAATAGTTGTTATGCTGCTAACTAAATAGGCTCATAAGCCTGCTCTGAGGAGAAAATACGGAACACCAGAATAACCAGAATACCGGAATAATCGGAATACCAAAATACTAGGCTGAATAGTTCACACTGATAAGAAAACCAGAATGCTGGGTTGGTTAAAAGTCAAGGTTTCCTGCAAAACTCATCCCTTTCACAGGTAGGTTCTAGTCTTGAAAGGTACAGTATCCTATGCAGGTCGTCGGTATCACGGAATCTCAGGTCAAGAAATGGTGATACGTTCACCATTTCTGGTTTGGCATCATGGTCAATCGAGGAGGTCTCAACTGACTTCCCAATAAACTGTCTCTAGAGTTGTTAGCTTTCTAATTCAACACCCCTCAACTGCCCTAAATGCGCAGGATAGGATGTCTCCAAAGAAAACCTTGTCTGGACACGAATTTCGTGTAGACTCTTGTGTGGCAAGATGTCACACAAGTCCATACTACTCTCCATACTAATCCTAAGTTTATACTCAATCTTGGGCATTGGGCTTACCTCTCATGGAACAACCCACCCAACAGCAGCATAATATGATAATAATAAAATGCAAATGCAATAATATACAACAGATAATGTACATAAAAGCAAATAACTGCACAAAAGTAAACATCCACGCTTGTTGTTTAATCAAAGGGTATGTTCATCTAAAAGCTACTGCTAAACGGAAACAAGAACAAAAGAAAAAGAAAGAGACTCGATAGGATATCGCCGCCCTATGCCTACGTGTTCCCTCGTGCAATGGGAAAGTCAGAGTCAACGTAGTTCGGAAAACTACGGGTGATGGGGGAAGGTTGTTCGTCATGACATCATCGTCTTATGCCTACGTATCCTCATCTGGCATGAGAAATCAGAGCAAACGTAGTTCAAGTAGCTATGAAACCACAGGTTGGTTAACTGTTTTTTATGAGCGATGTTAAGTTCCCATTCCAGCATTTAGGGACGATGCCTATTTGCGGTAGAACATAAAAGTAACGTACTCTTTTCTGAAAATGAGTTTCAAATACAAATCCTAAAGGATAAAAAAGTTTGACTTTTGATTGTGAGTTTTAGTGAAGTGAATTAGTTTGCTTTGTGATTCACGTTGCACTAAAGACTATGACATAGGAGAGAATGCGTCACATATCACCCTAAGGGCACACACTAAACACTCTAGGTAAGTGAGGAGAAACCCCTCACTCATTATTTCCCATGTGCTTAAGGCTCGTAGCGTACAATGTTCATCGTATTTATTAGGTGAGTTAGAAAGTGTTTTGAGATGAGAAGAGAGATGCACGAAAGATCTAACGGGAAACTCAGCCCTAACATTGTCATGCAAAGTGGTCCTAAAGTCGGGATGCAAAAGGAGATTATATCCTAATCTTAGCATGCAAAAGATGGAACTAAGGTTGAGGTTAAAAAGGACTAGCCTACTTGTCATCATGCATGGATTAAACTCCTAATGTCTATCTTACTCCAAATTTAATCGAAAATTAAATTGGAACAAAAAACCTAAAGGAACATGCAAAGACAAAGCAAGCAGCAAGAAAACAAGGTAAAAACAGCAGCTACAACAGTGCCTCCTGCACAAAAGAACAATAAAATTCAGTATACAAGAAAGACAACCTATAACAGCACATGTTTCAGTGCAAAAGCAGGTATAAAAAGGCAAGCAGCAAGCAAGCAAGGCAAAGACAGCATGCACATTCAAGACATCCACAGCTGTGGAAAGTAGGGCAACAAGCATGTAAGAATGCAATTAATCGAGAATAAACACCAATCATGGATAAATATCATGCAAACGTGAACATGTTTTCACAATCAAACATGATCGATCAACAATATTGCATCAACAAGAATCTTCAAGATCAGTCATGCTTGTTCAAATCAACTTGAATGATCGAACAATCAAACAAGCGCACACCAAAGTGGAATCAGAAATAAATGCAAACGTGCATCACAATATCCAGCAACATAATCATCAATGATAATCAATAAATCATGCTACAAGCAAACAAGGTGATGTGATAATTCATCAATCAAGCAACAATAACATGTTAAACACTCAAAACGAATCACATAAATGCATCATATCAATCCATGAATTTTACAGGTGAAAAGGAGTCCAAACAAGTAAGAATGATGAAATATGTCAAGAACGCATCACATAAATCCATCATACCAATCCATGAAGTTTACAGGTGAAAAGGAGTCCAAACAAGCAAGAAAAATGCAAAAACAAAACATTCTGCTCAGTGGTAACCGGTTACTCAATATCAGGTAACCGGTTACCCATTGCAAAAAAGCCTGGAAACGTGAAATTTGTGAAGAGTAACCGGTTACCTATATAAGGTAACCGGTTACCACTAAACCAGAAATAGAAAATCAACTTTTAAAATCAGTTCTCAACATCCAACAACTTATCCAATCACTCATATGAACATGTTATCAATTAAACACGAATTTAACATCAAATATCAATGATCAAACATCATGTAAACACAATCAAACATTGAAATCACAAATCATCAAGATCCAAATCATCAAAATGGATCAAAAAGCAACAAAAGCCATGGATCTGCATTGTGATTATTCAAATAAGCTCAAAACAAAATTAGATCTAGAATTGTCAACCTTCAAAGTTGAGGTTTGCTTTGGTGAGTGTTTATTCACTTGAAATTAACATATCCAAGCTAAAAACCCAGAGAATCTTCAACATCCAAGAGCTTTCTTATGGTTGAAATGAAGAATAAGCAAGATCAAGCAAAATCGACTCAAAAAAGCACTTCCAATCTAGCTTCCAAATTCAGATCCAAAACCAAACGAAAATTGAGTGATGAATTGAAGATAATGGAGATGAACGATGGAGGTTTAGCTCTAGAATTCAAGGATTCCAATGAAGAATCAAATAACTCAAGTGAAAAGAGCTTTAATGGAGGTTTTGGGAGTGAAAAAGTGGAGAGAAAAGTTGAGAGAAAATTCTCCAAAATGAGTGTGAAATCTGAAAATGAAGGTTATTCTTGAAGTTTGGAGAAAATTCACTTAAATAAGCTCTAGATTTGGAATCAAAATGTGGTTTAGAATATGGATTAACATTTGGAATGGAGATTAGTAATGGAATTATGAATGGAGTGTTTGAGATTTAGAGGGAAATGGTGAAAATTATAACAATTCTAGATCCTTCCAATGATGATCATGTGAAATCAATGGTTGAGAATGATTGGAAATTTGGAATGTGTTGCACCCCAAAATTTGCCCAACATTTCTTTACCTAGCTTATGTTTCATTTCATGCACATTAGCATTATCATTTGCATTTCATTGACATGTATGCAGGAGATCAAGAGGTATGATTACCAATCAAGAGCTATACAAGACTTTGAAGCTAAATAAGAAGTTTATTCAAGTATTCAAGGGTTGATATCCTTATCAGAGAAGTTAAAAGATCCTCAGAGATAGTGGTTGAAGCCAAGAGGGTGTGTCTCCTAACTTGAGAGTTGTGGGAAGCCATCAGATGATTCTGAGGCCATGAGGATGGACTGGAGGTCTTGAGATAGCTCATGAGAAGTGTTGAAGATCACTTTGAGGCCTATATAGGTCATTGTGCAAGATTAAGAAGGCTCAGCCATGATTGGTGCATCTAGGGTTTGACTGGGTCAACCTTAAGTCAACTGATGATTTGAAGAAGATTGAGACCTAATCCAAGAGCCATGTGATCATGGAGTGATGCATTGAGATGTTATAAGGATGATTCCAAGGTCAAATCATCATGATTGAAGAGCTTGAGAAGTTCCAAGCTAGGGTTTCTAAGGCTTGACAGTGTAAAATCCCCTAGTTTAACCCCTATCTTCAAGGCAGTTTAGCTCAAGATGTGATAGTCATCTCATCTTGCCCCCAACGTGAATGTTGTAGAGCATGATCTTAGCTTTAATTTGAGTACTAGAAGTCCTTGATAGGATTTGTAGAACTCAAATTATGACTTTGACAAGTTATAGGTCATCTGAGGTATGTGAATTTGGAGCTTGAAAGTTGTCCAATTGGCATGAAACTTTTGCCCTAGAAGGATGATTCCCATGAACTTTTGGTCAACATGAATTTTGTTCCTTATCCTCTTATCTTTCTAGAGAGTACTAGAAGTCCTTGATAGGATTTGTAGAACTCAGGTTATGGCTTTGACAAGTCAAGGGTATTTTGGTCTTTTGGAGATTATAGGTCATTTCAAGCATAAGGCCATAACTTTTATTTCCAAGCTTCAAATGGGAAAATGTCCAACATCAAACTTGTTCAAAATGATGTTTTAAGGCTAGACAAGTGGTCATGAGAGGTTGTAATTGCTTGTAGCTCAAAATTACAAAATTGACTTAAAAAGGAAGATTTAAAGTTCATTAAAAGGACCAAATTTGGGATTTTTCATTTCAAGGCCAAGATAAGGCATGTAATATGTCATTTTGATCAGAAATGAAATTTTAAAGACAATGGCAATGTTACTTTTCCCATTGGAGCTCAAAATCATGGAGTTGCTTTTGCTTGCTTAAGACTTAAGTAACATAATCCAAACTTCTCATGAGTGCAAGACCAATGCTCCAATCCATCAAAACACTTTCAAAATCTCATGTGGAGAGAATTTGGATGAAAAGCATGATGAATACAAGCTGCTACAAGGACTGTCATACACATAGCATATCATGAGATTTCAAGTGAGACGAGATATTGAAATACTCATTGGATTGATCTAGAACTTTCTAGATCATTCATCCATGTTCTATATATGATTTAGAAGTGGTTCAGAATGGAGGTTGGTGAGAATTGAGAGAGGAGAGTGAGATTGCACTTTGAAATCCATTCTTGCAAATCAAAATCTGTTACAAGGTTTGAAGCCATTTCAATCCAAGATATTGATCCCAATAGCTTTCTCTGAGGTTGGTGATCAATTCCCGATCAAATTCAAGGCCAAGTTGTGGAGGAATCGTGAGTTAGCCATTGGAGTTGGAAGCTTGCAACTCAGAATTGGGTTCAAAAATCCAGAGCATTTCAACTCTTTTCTTTGCATACAGAAGGTTGATTAGAGGCTAGTGAAGGATTCTGCAAGTTCTTGAGGGTTGATTTGAAGATTCAACCACTCTGTTTGCTTAATTTTACCAGGTATGCAGTTCTTGTTCTATGGCTTAAATTAGGTAGAATCAATGGGAATTATTGTGTTAGACGCATGGTAGATTGACGTAGGAAGGTTTTGGGATCATCAAGTTGGAGATTAGTGACCAATTAGGGTTGTTCCAATTTTCGGTTGAGATTGTGTTCTTGCGAATCTTGAACTTTTAGGATGATTAAATGGTATAGGAAGATTCCTTGTGAGATTTGGGACAAGTTTCGTGTAGAGACCATTTGGAATGGTGGATTCTGGAGAGAGTTAGGGTTATGGAAGGTTGATCGGAGAACCACCGGCGGTGGCCATGGCTGCGCGCGTGTTTCAGGAATTCAAATGGAGAAGATGACTTGATAGCCATCAGATCTTAGGTGGACTTTGACTGAAGACATAATCCCACGGCCACGATCATTTCCAAGTTTGTGAAGGATTTCTGAATAATATGAAACGCAGCGTTTCATTTATTTGATGGTTTTGGGCTTAAGTCAGTAGTTGATACTCCCACCCCCCTTATGGCCCAATCACTAAAATGAACTGAGGTTTTGTGCTATTCACACCACGCGTTTATCCTTTTCTTTTTATTTTCTTTTATTTTTCATTTCCATTCATGGTTGTTGGAAAATTCATAAATAATTGAAAAATGATGCAATTAATTCCATTCTTTTTTCCATGGATTCATGATTGAATCTAGTATTTTTTAGATAAAAAATATTAATATTCCATGCATTTTCTGATTTTATGTGCATTTTTGAATTTTAATTTATATTAAAATAATCATGGTTGATGCTTGATTTTGTTGAATTTGGTTTGATCATGTGATGATGTTTCTTGCCCTGATTTTTTATGTGTAGCTAGTATAGAGCTGCATGTTCCCCCTAGATTTTTCTCACATTTTTGTGATGAATATAAGTGGTAGTTTTAAGTTGAAACTTTAAGGGTCCTATTTTTAGGGTTTATGGTTGATACCTTATGACTTAGGGTTTTATTTCTAGGACTTGGTGGATGATTCAACCTCTGATTTTTGTATGGTAGATTCATGATTGAATTAGGATCCCTTAGGAATTTTTGTAGGAATTTACAATGTAGTTTACTATTTATGTTTTATTTTAGTGTAGATGCCAACTTTAGATGATTCTAATGCACTAATTCAACTAGAATGACGCCTTTAGTTCCCTTAGATTAGGGTTTTGTCTCTCTTGCTCTTGGAGGATGTTGAAGACAAGCTTGGGCTACCATGGATTGAATGAAGAAGCTTGGATGTTAAGATCTTCCCTCCTTTTGGTAGTGTTGATTAGGTGTTAAGATTAGGGTTTGTAGGCAGAGCTTCTAGGTAGATTCTCTTCTTTCATAAACATGGAATGTGTTGGTCACTTCCATTCTTCCCTATGATGTAAGGTCCCCTTGTAAAGGCCTCATACCTCCTTTGGTAGGATGTGTGGCTCTTTATAAGTTGGTAGAACCTTTGAGGGTCCCTTTCTTTAATGATAGGATGCTTAGTGGTGACCTTTGGTCTTCACTCTGCTACCAGTCATCCAAACTTTGCTCTTGATAGATGAATCTTTCTCCCTTGCTAGAGGATGGAGTTCCTTGCTTGAAGAGATTGAAGAGGCTAAAAGTTGATACTTCTTTGTGTTTGAAGACTACCTTTAGAGCTGAAGCTTGAAGGGGATGAAGAGCAAGTCGACACTTGTAAGGTTAATGCATTGAGAGCCTGAAAGCCAAGTTGATACTTGATTTTAGGAGTGAAGCCTGAAGGTGGAAATTACTGAAGAGCTGAGGCTTGAGGAAGAAAGAATAAGTTGATACTTATGTTTGATGTGTTAGAATCTTGAAGAAGTAAGTTGACACTTGCTATTGAAGATGATAGCCTTGAAGGGTGGTTGAGGACTGATGACTGAACTGCTGTCAGAGGAGCTTTGTTGTGAAGCTGTGGAAGCTGTTGATTTACTTTCTTGACTGTCTGTTTTCTTTCTGTGCAAATGTATTGATGTGACCTATGTGATTTTGCTTGATGCATTAGAATAAGTTCATGTTTAGATTGTGTTAAGCTAGGAGCATGATTGCACTAGAGGTTGAGTTGCTCCGTCTGCTTGTATTTTTACTGTATGGCTTTGCTTGCTGGTATTCGGTAGAGCCCAGCTCCCTTGCCTATGTGGTTTGTTATTTGCTTGATGGCATTTTACTTCTTCTGTATGATTGCAGTTGCTTATTGTGTTTGCTTGATGGCATTTTATTTCTCCTTCATGATTGAAGTTATTCATACCTGGCTTGAGGTTGAGATGAGCTTGTGGAGGCTGGTGCCCTACACACCTTTCCTCCCTCACTTGCATTGCATGCATTTTACAGTCGTTTACTGTTTACTGTTTAAGCTGATGCTTTATTTGTTCCTGTATCATTGACATGATCCCATAGGAATCTCATTTCCTTTGATAAGGAAGTGATGATTATCACTTTAGGTTGAAACCTATGCATGATAACTTTTAGGAGTTCCCTGTTTCAAACCTCAACCATAGGATGACTCCTTGGCGTGACAACATTAGGACTTGACAGTCTCCCCATAGAGTTCGTTCTCTTCTCATCTTAAAACAAATCAAAATACAGTAATAAAGGTTAACTGATGTCGTACGTTACGAGCCTTAAGCTACTTGAGAAAGGATTGTTAGAGGGTTTCCTTCTAATGATTTGGATGTTTAGTATGGCACCCTTTGGGTGACATGCGACGCATTCACTCTCAGGTCATAGTCTCTAGTGCGATATTGGTTGCGAACATCCATAAAAACAGTTCTCCCGTAAAAGACAGAAAACAAATTTCAAACATTTTTGCCCCGTGGGCCCATAATTCAAAGGAAGCTTTTCTGAAGAAAAGAGTGTCGTTAACTCCCAGTTCTACCGCAAACGGTAACGCCTAAGTCTCCAAGGGTCGAGCTGCGTACATCCAACTACTGGAACTGTTTGTTAACCCTACTCGATAAAACAGATGAATCTGAATTCCCGTAATACGTATTATCCCGAACTACGTAAGCTCTAATCTCTCATGCATGTTGAGAGTACGTAGGCACAATACTGACGTATTGGCGAACCACCTTCCCCGTTACCCGTAGTTAGCCGAACTACGTTGACTCTGATTTCTCATTCTCTGATGAGAATACGTAGGCATAAAGTGCGACGCTTTGCCGAGTCATTTTATTTTCTTCTCAGACCATCCTTGATAGGTAGATAGTAAACAAACCCGTCAGATAAACACAACAAGCATGGATCCTGTCGAGTACGACGGACGTGAGGGGTGCTAATACCTTCCCCTTGCGTAACCGACTCCCGAACCCAGACAATGGTTGCGATGACCTTGTCTTATACCTTTTCGTCAGGTTTTTCCGATCGTTTCCTTTCCCATTCTGAGGGATAAATAACGAAAGGTGGCGACTCTTCTGTTTTGCCGGCACCTTATTTTCGCAGTAGCGACAGAATGCTGAAAATTTGAATATTTTAGCAAATTTAGCTTGAAGTAACTGGTTGTCACACCCCAAATTTGTCCTATCTGTACATACTTTTCATCTGTACATTTATCCACCAACTATCATTTAGAATATCAAAAAAATTTATGTCTACCATAAGGGGGAAGTTGAATCAAATCAAGTTTCATCTGAGTCTTGTCAAGTCAGGGAGGATTGCAGTGAATGTTGAGGTTCATTGATTTCAATGTGACTGGTAAGTCAGACAAAAATTTCATTTAAAGAACGACAACACCAGGAGGTGCATGATTCAAATAGTGTGGGTCTGAGCTTCCAATTCGGGATTATACCTATTTAAGTTGTTTGTGTGAGTCAAGATAGCATGTAGTGGCAACTACAGGTGCTTCATAGCTGAAGATCATCAGAGCTTAATATGTTTGCAATTGGGGTTTTGGGCAGTCCGGTTCTTAATTTCAAGTCATGATTCAAAGCTACGAGTGCTAGGACCGATTCATAATTCTATTTCTTATGAGGACTCAAGAAGTTAGAATTTGGTTTCAATAAGAAAAAACTTCAAATTGTCATAGTCAAAAATCAAGGATGGTATTACAAGTTCAAGTGAGAGAATATTGGTTGCAATTTGAATTTAGTTCGCTCATGTTCGTCAAATACTAAATGCATCAATTTCTTATGGTGCAAGTTTCAAGTTTCATAATAAAATATCAAATCCCAAGTTTCTAGGTCACTTCCATTTCATATCCAATGCCAAAATTCCAAATTTCGTTCATTCAAGATCAAATTCTAATTTCATTTCATTCATAATTTCAAGTCTTACTAAATTTCATTTGGAAGTTCATTCAAGAATTCGAATTCACAATGAACTTCCAATATCCATAGTTCAAAGTTTTCAATTTTCATTCATACAAAGTTCTAAAAATATAATAATAGTAAAAGTTCATTTTTTGGGTTCAATACCATTACATGATTCACTATAAAAATAGTCAAGCCCATGAGAGTTTTAGCCCATCATATTACAAGAAATTACAAAAAAAAGAATGTCTTCACAAGTCTTGCACCAAAATGGAACAACAAAACATGTAAAGAATAAATTTGCAGCATCCAAACCAAAACAAACCCCCTGCTATTGAAACTGCCCAAACGGTACCCACTACACAACAAGAACCTGTTTTACCCAAAATCCTGCTACAATTAGCATACTCTACAATGGGAAATAACCAAACACAAAAGCAATTCCAACATAAGTATATAATGACCAGAACAAAGACCTACAACTAAAAATAAAAACCTGTTCTATACTAGAAAAAAAATTAAAAAATTTTGAACCTACATAAAGGGGAAGAAACACAACCTTGAACGGGGTATCGTGAGAAATAAAGAGGGAGAACTTCAATCGCCGTTTGAACTCATCAAACAAAAACTTTGAATCCTTGTCAAAACTCTATTAATGATAACTGCCCTTCTCCCATCTGCCTCTATTCATCATCCCCTTCATTTTCGAAACAACCCACAAACACAATAACAACTTACAACCAACGCAACAACCACCGCGTGACTGCTATTCAACGACAAAAGCCTTAGGCCTCCAAACAAATTTTGCTGAGATTCAAATACAACCTCTATCTCTATTACTTGCAATTTCCAATTTCAACAAGAACAAAAAAAGAAGAAACTCTAATCAAAATTCTTTACACTCATTCCATAACCCATTTCTTCGTCACTTCTTTGAACAACAGTGTACCAAATAAACATCTAAACCCATTTATCATCAAACCAGTTCAACTATGCAAGGAAAAAACCAAGGAAGAAGGAGAAATAAACAAACCGAGTATATACCCAAACAAAGGCAAACCCAAATCAGAAATCAACAAGGTTGTTCATAGAAGAGATGGAGACAGAAACAATTAAGTTTCGCACGACAAGAGTTACTTGTCTGAGTAGGACAGTGTCGTTCGTGATCTGTCTCGGTTGCTTTGAAATTATCACCGTCGTTTCACGATCGATTGAGTCATACACCGTGTTTCTTTCTTTTTGAGAGGAAAAAGAAAAGCAAATGTTTGGTCACTGGCTAATAGTTGGTTTTGTGGGTACGCTTGGCCTCTGACCCGTTTTCGTTGGCTATCATTTGATTTTGTGGATATGTTTGGGTCTGACCCATTTTCGCTGAGTTCAAAATGCCCACCGATTTTTTTTGGCAGAGGTGATGGGCTTTTAGCCCACATGATCCTCTTGCTAGGTATCTCACTTATTTTTCACATCCGGAATTTTTAAGTGCATACCCCCCTATTCCTTTTAATTATTTTGTTAGATTTTTTATGTTTATCAATAAATGGTTTTAAGTATTTTTAGTTATTGATTTTTTGTACATAGCAAAAAAAAAAGGAGAAAAAAAAACACTTTACTAAACATTTTGATTTTGTTTCATTAAATCACTCCTGATTTTATTTTATACCACTTTCTTCATTTTATCTTGATCTAGTTTTGGATTTTTATCTTCAGTTTCATTTTTAGGTCGATGTCAAGACCCCCAAAATTATGATCAGTCAAACTATTGATAGATAATAATGTACCCGAGACCACCTTCTTTTCTTTTTCAATTTCTTCTTCATTTTCGATTTTATTTAATTTTTTCAAACTGGTGAAGTCTTCGATTCACAAACGTTAGTTTTCGAGGTTGTTAAAACCTTCATCATTTCAAATCTAGAGAAAATTATCATTTGGATCATCTTTCTATACTTTGGAATTGTGAGAGGTTCCCTTTGATTAATTAACATAAAGTTTTCAATTAAGACAAGGTTTACCCTTATTTTTAAATTTATCTTGATTTTATTTCATCTTATTGGTCAATGAAGTCTTTACATTTGTAAATGTTAACTTATCGACGTTGATAATATTCATTAATTCAAATCTATAGAAAATGATCATTTGGATCATTTTCTATACTTTGGGATCATGAGAGATTACCTTTGACTAAATCGACACGAGTTTTTGATTAAGACGAGATCCCACTCCTTTTGACCCATTTCATTAATCTTTAACCTCTGACTTTAATTTTTGTTCAATATAATTGCTTTACATTCCTGTTAATATATCACTGTTTTATATATTCTTGCACATATTTTTCGTTTATATTATTGTTGATATTATCTTGTTTATTATCTTGCTCATCTTATCATCATTGTTCATATTTCATCCTGTCATATTACATATACTATCATCTAACCTTTTTCTTGGTTATCTTACTCAAAATATCAAAAACACGGTAAAACTATTGAAACCCTAAAAATCCTAAATTCGTGGACTGTTGATCATTATCTTAAATGTGGGAATTTAGGCCTTGCACATAAACCCTAGTTTGGACACTTTTGTCTGAATTCTTCTCTGTTGCTTAGTTTAGGACACCTCGCACACACACGGCTTTCTCTTGGGCTACCTGACAATGAGACCATATTATTTCTCACAATCCCCTGTATTTTATATGTATCCTCCTCCCACACAGTGTAATAGCTTATTTATTTTCATGCCTACTTTATACTTGTTAAGAAAGATAAAAATGAATTAGGCTAGACCACATTTTCAAAATAAAGAAAAAATGAGGCTTGATCCAACGTCAAATCATTTTCAAACTCATTTCAAATTGAATCATCCTAGGTTTTCTCCTTCTATTTCACTTCTCTTCCCTCAAACCACTAACCTTGTATGTTTTCAACCCTTGTAGGTGGATTGCTTCGCACATCGCCATCAACCTACCATGCTCTATTCACCACCCTCCCTTTTCAAAACTTCCCTTCAAACTTTTCTCTATTTGAGCCTAAAAACCTTGGTCTCATACCAAGTGCATTTTCAAAACTCTTTTCATAATAAAACTTGAATGGTTGTGGAGTGGTTAGGCGTAGGCCTTCTCCTATCCCGAGTGTATGATATTACCTTTAGGGTTCACTATCGTAAAGCGCTTACCATTCGAGACCAAAACATCTTTAATAAAAGAATGAAGCACTAGTGGAAAAAATGCTTGTTAAGTCGGTTAAAAATGACTTCTTAAGACGGTTCCGAACCTGACCTAAGAATTGCTGACATAAGAAGTTTCGACTTCTTAAGTCGGATTTAGACCTGACTTAAGAAAATGTTATTACGTCATTAAACAGCGCCCGACTTAATAAGTCTTGACTTTCAGATATATTTAACTGACCTAACAAGTCGATTTTTTTTTAATAACACTTTTTTTAGTATATATATATATATATATATATATATATATATATATATATATATATATATATATATATATATATATATATATATATATATATATATATATATATATATATATATATATATATATATATATATATATATATATATATATATATATATATATATATATATATATATATATATATATATTTAAAGTATTAACACATTCAAATGAAAGAAAAAATATTCAACAATGAAAAAATAACTATTTAATAATATCTTTAGATTTTTAAAACCATGTATTCTATAATGATGTATAAACATATAAAAGGAGAAGAAAATCCAAAATTAAAAAACAATTACAATTAGCAGTAACTGTAATTTTCTACCTATTACTAGTTACAACACATCTTCCTCAACCAAAAAAATACAATGGTTGTGGGGATAATATAATACTACTCCTTGTATTTCTTCTGTTCTGTTTAACATGCAACAAAAGGATTGTTGAAAGGATTATAAAAGTGAGAATTAGGAGCCATAGTAAAAGCAGTGATGATCTTCTTTCAGCTCTTGAAGCTCCTTCTTTAGCCTCCTATTTTCATCTGTTAATGTTTCACAACATTTCTTCAAAAACTCACAGTCTACCACTGTTTGTTTCAAAATTTTTGATAGAATATCAATTTTAGAATGATACAGTATACTTGAGTGATGTAATGTAATACTAAAACACAATACAAACTAATTGTACCTGTTGAAGAATTTGAAGTCCTATTCCAACAATTAACGCACGCTTGACACCTAGTTCTAGAAGAGCTCTCCACTTTGGAACTTTTGCAGCGACTTCTGTCATACTCAACGCATAACTAGTTCCAAGAACTGATCGGCTGACTATACCAGTAGCCTGAAAAGCTTCACCACCATCTATAGGCATGTCATAGCCAGAGGTTGAAACAAAAGAAATAATTCATGAATGAACCAATGACACATTAACACCCAACCCTTTTTTATGAAATTATGGAAAGAATAACAAGTAAAAGAGAAATAATTCATGAATGAACCAATGACACATTATTACATATGAATTTCAAAACTTGACCACAAAGATGAACACATACAGTCCAAATAAAACCAGTAACAGAAACCAAACTCTCCTTTCTATTTCTCATGGCATATGCACAAACAACACAATATACCCACAAAATCACCACATAATAATCCAAAGGATATCA
The DNA here is from genome assembly GCA_963859935.3 of Lathyrus sativus. Taxonomy (NCBI): domain Eukaryota; kingdom Viridiplantae; phylum Streptophyta; class Magnoliopsida; order Fabales; family Fabaceae; genus Lathyrus; species Lathyrus sativus. Next base: position 299,353,035 of record OZ012738.1, on the reverse strand, counting down.
ACTACTGATGCAAATCCATTTCTAAACACTTAAACATAAGCAGCAGTTTCAACAATAGAAGAAATTGAATTATGAGAATTAGTCAACACATTTAAGCCATCAATGTTCATGAAACAACATCCCATTTCAAAACTGGTTAAGCCAAAGCAATTTAATATGCAATGTAAGAAAATGTAGCATAAAAAGAAACAATGTGAAACAATAACAACAACATGAGATCGGATCAAAAACATTCAAAATCACACATTAAAAACAACAATCATAACGAAATCATGAAAAGAATGTCGTTACCACAGCAACGACCTCATTATGTAAAACAACGAAATGACTTGAAATGTTACCGATAATGGCGATCTGCTGAGCTGAATCGTGCGTGTTGAGTTGATGTCAAACTTGCTGCAATATATTGTTAGCAGAACCCAGTATCTCCAACCCAAGAAGAAAATACAACAGCAACTTGTATGTCGATATTGTAGGCACACTCCACAACTATCTCAGATATGTAAAGTGGATTAAAAGTAACAACTAGCTAGAGTAATGGCCACACCTTTGATAATCCTTGACAAGAGAATAGAAGTAACATTAGGAGCCCACAACATTACCAAACCACCAATGATAAACATAACAGAAGATGTTATCAACATAGGTCTTCTTCCAACCATATCAGAGCAAGTTCAGCCAAAAATGCTTCACCTGCAGCATCAGATTTCTCCCTAGCATATTTCTCAGCCAAATCTTCCAAAAGTGCCTAACAAATCAAAATAAACAAACATATACTTAAGTGAAAGATGAAATAACGGTACATGATTGGGTAGTTTGTATACAAACTTTTAGGTACACCTTCACCAAAGGCACAAGTATTGCTCGATAATCATTGGCAGAAACATGTCCAAGCTTGAGTTCCAATTGTTGCACCTCTGAAACACATCTTATTATTTCCGCATCAGCTTTTCTAATCTGCATGGTAAACACGCTAGGTTAGAACATCAAGGCAAAAGTCTATCCTCGCAACCAACTTAGTAAACACGAGACAAAAACCAACACACCAACCTCTATAGATGCGTGCTCTTTTAGTTTAGCAATTGCGTCATTGAAACCGGTTTTCAACAGTATAGGCCCTTCAATCTAAGGGATCAAATCGTAAAATAAATGAGTATGCATTGTCAAAAATCACAGCGAATTTTACAGGAAAAAAATTGATTAATTGACACTCACAATTAAGGCCGGTGGTATGCTGACAATTAGAGCAATGATTGAAATGTAGGCATAGATATTGGTACTATCCATATCAGTCTGCAGAAAGAGTTATTTAATAACATATAAAAATATGCAAAAACATTATTAAGCGTAATGAAGTGTAGAATTAACCATGGCTTTCTTTGAATAGATACTCTTGTATGTAAAGGAAATGTTTGAAATCATAGCACTTATGAAGCCAAGCCAGTTAAATGAGAGTTCAGTTAATGATTCCATTGACACACCTGCATAGATTTTTCACATATAAAATGACCACAAATTGCAATGTGTTAACAAAATCTTTTGAATAAGGAAAGAGATGGATCAGAAGAAAAAGTTACCGAGAACAACAGGAGCCAATGAAAGCCATAGAGTGATGGGAATTGATTGTCCAAGTATAAATTGTGAAGCAGCAGCATTAAAGAATGACTCAAGAGTTGACGAAAACACAAGGTTCATTCATTATCACCTTCAGAAAAGAAAGTAGATACAATACAATACAATACAACTTCCTTCCATATAAAGTTTTGTCACCTTTAATGGTATGTGTGAAAGAAACAGCATCTGCTGCAAATGAGACATTGCTAGTGAGATGGCCTAATGCATGACACACAGCTACGGGAATCAGCAACTTCAGCAGGTTACCGTCAATAGGCTACACAAACAACAACCATATGAAAAGTTCTTAAACAGGGTGAAACCTTGAATTGGGCTTACAACGCGCTTAGGAAGGCCCACGGTCCAGCTCACCAAACAATACACCACTCGCACAACTAAATGAATTACCGACACAAAGCTGCAGAGTCAATCAAATTCAACAAACCTTATGACAAGTAACGAGAAACTAGGGATTACTATAATAATATATGAATCTAACATGTGCATAAAGAATTCAATACCTTTAAAATAATGTATAAATAATTAATTTAAATACTCAATAATATTATACACAAGCTATTAACTATTCCATAGTGAGTATCTTTTTAACACAAAAGATGATACTAGACAAGACATGACATATATCAACGAACAAGACAAAATTTGAAATATATAATGAGTTACAGTAACTTACTATGGATATGGGAAATAGTTATAGATCTTCTTGTTGAGGATGTTGAAAATCACATTCAAGAAGTACCAGCATCAAAAGGACAAAGACGTAATTTCAATACTCACAGTGATTGATCACAATTACACACGCACGTGATCGAGTACACAGAAAAGAACACTATCGTAATTTGTTCTTGTGTGACGTACCAAGTGAAGAAGAAGAAACCGCTAGTAAGAGCTGGATACCGGCTGAAGAACCCAACCGGAGCTACCTTCTCTTCACTGTAAACAAAAAAACACAGAAGATGACATTAGTGAGTACAGTGTTGAGACTGAGTTTACTCAGTTAGAACGGATTAAACGGACCTCACCCAGCGGAATCGTTTCCTCCTGCAGTGGCGGGACAAGGACGGAGGAGTGAAGGACCTTTCTTAAGAACTCGCGAACAGAGCTCCGGATGAAGTTGTCTTCCCCAGACAAAGTGAAGAGAGGCGTGGGTTTTTGTCACGGTGGAGGGAAGGAGGAGCTTTTAAGGTAGAGGAGATGAGAGGAAATAGAGAAAAGGAAAGGGTGTCGCAGGTGATGGTTAAGGGATTGATGAAGGGAAGATTTGGGTGATGAGGTGGAGAGTTAGAGGAGGAGAGAACAAAGGGGTTTATGGCTTCTGTGAGAAGAGTTTAACAAATTAAAGGAGTTCATTTGTTGAATGAAAGGTTTGTTGTGAAGAAGAAGGGTTTGTAGTGAGAGAAGGGTTTGAATAAAATGTCTTAGGTCAGGTGGGCAATACCTGACTTAATAAAATATGTTTTTTTAAATCAGTTAGTGAATTTAGGCGACTTAAGAAATTTAACACGAATTATATTTTTTTTCTTTAATTTTTTTTAAGTCAGTTCTAAATGTAATTGACCTAACAATGTTACAAATATTTACGAAATTTCCACCGCATCACTTCTTAAGTCAGGTGGCAGGTGAACTGACTTAACAACCTCTACTATAAAGTATTTTTTCTACTAGTGAAGTTCTCTTTGTATTGAACTAAAGAGAAAGGATTGATTGCAAACTTCTTTCTCTCCGAGTGTCAGGATACTCACTATAGGGTGTGTGGTCTCGATACTCGTCTTTCAATACGAAGACATGACTATGTTCGCCACACCATTTTCATAGTAAATATTTTGAGATAAGGAATTGGGTACTACCCGCAAGGGATTACTATTCGAGGATCTATTTCACCCTTAAAATAAACTTGCACAAATCAAATGTGACATCTTGCCTCGATGGAAAAAACTATCTCTTTTCAAAAGGATATGTTACGTCCGTTCTACCGCAAACAGGTAATGCCTAAGACTCCACAAGTGAGCTGCAATACACCTAACTGCTAGAATACGTATGCTAACATCATCCACAAAAACACCAGTAAACCATAGGCCGAACTACGGCTGCTCTGATTCTTCACTCCTTTTAAGTGAAAATACTTAGGCACAAGGGCCCCAATCCTTTCCGAGCATATTCCCCTCCTTTATCCATAGTTCCCCGAACTACGTTGACTCTGGCTTTCTCATACCTATTGAGAATACGTAGGCATAGAACCGTGAGGTCCTACCGAGTCTCTTCTTCCCTTTTATCTCTCTTTTCCCTGTTTCTTGCCTTTCTCTTTATCCCTTGGAACACTCTTATATAAGCAATACCCTTTAGTAGATACCTTCACACATAGACAAACAAATGGTTCCCATAGAGTACAATGGATGCGAGGGGTGCTAATACCTCCCCTTCTCATAACCGGCGTTCGAACCCTTTTTCATGGTTGCGAGACCATCTTATCTGTTTCTTTCTTAGGGTTTTCTCGATGTTTTCCTTTCCCTTTTTGGGATAAATAAAGTTAGATGGTGACTCTTCTGTTCTTCCATTTCCGCCTCTCTGTCATTGCATTTTCGAGTAGCGACAGCTTGGCGACTCTGCTGGGGACTACCTAGCAAGCCAAACCTAGTTTGTTTGTCGCGTGTTTGATTTATTTGCTTTTATTATTTTATTGTGTTGTGTTCCTTTTACCTGTTGGGTTTATTGGGGATGGTTTGTGAGGATAAAATATTTCTACCCGAGCTTTCTAGTATACACTAAGTTAGGAGGTAATTTCTTTCTGATTTGTGAGACTTAGGACTCGTTGAGTTGGTTTGACTTCCACCACTCATATGAGGCCCCTTTGGGATGATTATGTCTTACGAGTAATCGTAACGGCATCTTTATTTCCGACATGGGAGCCCGTGATTTTGAGGACCCTTTTAGAACCCTATTCCAAAGGTTACTAAGACATGACTCTGTGCTCATCCTTTGAAGGGATTATCATCTTATGAATCGTCATTATGATGAAAAGCTTTTGAGGGTTAGTGCATGAGATCTTGTTTGGAAATTCTTGGAATTCCCTGTTACAAACCAATATATTTCCCACCCGAGGTGAGGGATATCTTGTTGCGTTACCTTGCAGGACCAATGACCTTGACCCTACTATTGTTCTGTTCTCATATGCATTCATAAAGCATTGCATTGCATAGAATTTTTACATATCAAGGGACTCAAGAGACTATGATTATCTCAGGTATTGTTGAACAACGACTGATCAAAGAAAAAGAAGCACAAATTCCTTGAAGTTCAGAGAGCCAAAATTGAGAGTGATCCAAGATCTTCTGATTGACGTACCAAAAACTTTCAAAATCAACTTTTATGGGAAGCACGGGAAACTACTTGATCTCCTTTATTCTGGAGTAGACACTTGGGTTTTGTTTGCTATGGCTCAATTTTATGATGCACCGCTCAGATGCTTTACCTTCCAAAAGTATCAGTTGGCTCCTGCTCTTGAAGAATATTCTCACCTGTTGAATATTAAGATTAAGGACCAACCCATTTACACTGGTTTGGAAGAAGAACCGAAGCCTCTTGCCATTGCTCTTTCTCCTTATATGACTAAGGAAGAAGTTGAGGCTGGTTTAGCCAACAAGGGAGGTACTCAGGGATTTCCTTTGAAGTTTTTGCTTGACAAAGTTGTCCAGTTCAAGACTAACGAGGATTGGGAAAGGTTTGGTGCCGTTGTTGCTTTGATGATCTATGGGATTGTTCTCTTCCCAAACATAGACAATTTCATAGATATCACTGCCATCACTCTCTTTATGCAGAAGAATCCTATTCCTACCCTCCTTGTCGATACTTACCACTCCGTTCATTGGAGGAGTGAGAAGAAGACAGGGATGGTCCAGTGCTGTTCTCATCTATTGTTCAAATGGTATGCTTCTCATCTACCAAAGGAAGGACCATTTATGGAAAACAAAGAGAAGCTGAAATGGTCTAGACGCATTATGTCTTTGGTAGTCGATGATATTGCTTGGTATTCCCATGAATACTATGATGTGGAGATCATTTTTAGCTGTGGAGAATTTGGTAATGTGCCTCTGATTGGTAGAGCTGGTTGCATTAACTACAACCCAGTTATGGCATTACGTCACTTGGGTTTCTTTTTGCTCACCATAATAGAAGATCCTGTGTTTGTTAGGAAAATTTCTAGAGCATGGACCAAAATCCATACAAAATAAAGGAAAGAGCTTAAAGAGAAGAACTATGTCGCTAAAGAGCCATAAAACAGATGGTTGTTAGCTATAGTGGCTGAAAAGTTGTTATCATTTCCTCCAGAACCATCCATGCAAGAAAAGCCTCCTACTCCCACTCACGTATCCATGGAAGAGTATGAGAAGCTGAAGCTAGTGGTAGAAAGGTTAACCAAAGAAAATTAAGACCTTCAGGTTGAAATCCACCAAGCAGGTGTGGATAATGGCCAATACAAGAGGAAAATGGAGTTTGAGCAAGACCAAGTAGTTGAGAGCAACAAGAAACTGAAGCTAGAGATGGATCTGAGGGTCATGTATCAAAATGGCTTTGAAGGGGATGACGCATTAGTAAAGACTCTCCGACAATGCTTGAAGGAAGCTAAGGACTCTTGCAACAGAGCATGGCATTTTTGTGAGCCAGCTTCTGCTGAAAAGGAGAAGACAAGGGAAAAAGTAGAGGCTGATATTGATGATCTCGAAGAGCAATTGAGAGGTACCTTGACCCTAGTTAAAGATGAACGATAACTCAAGAAAGGAGCGGTAAGAGCTTCATATGTCACTCCTGGCATGTGGAATAATAAATGCTTAGAGTTGGAAACCGCTCAAGAAACAACCACTCTATTGAAGGATCGTTTCGATGCTCTAAAAAGGGACAGTTCACAATGGCTCAAGAAAGAAGCTCAGCTCAACAAACTTTTGGACACACATGTGGATTCCCTCCGGTATTATCAACCGACTCTAGACATGTACCATGCTAAGTACAATGATCTAGTGGAGCATTGTAACCTCATGATCCGTGATATCCCATGGAGGTTGGAAAGTGCAATTCAAGACTTGGAAGGGAACGATGTCCCTTCTTCAGTCCATCACTTTATTCAGCTATGCGATTAAATGGTTAGCAGATTCATGTTTGAGTCAAGGAAGCTTGAAGAGCGTCTCCGAAAGAAGGCCTTTTAGTTGTTCAGTTCTCTCTCTTGTTGCATGAACTATTATATTAAGCTTATTGATTAATCATTTATATTGAATCGTTCTTTGGAAAATTAATAAAAGTTGCTTTTTGGTCTCAATTGTGTATTCTTTACCATTCATTTGCAGTTCTCTAATACTGTTGATAATCACAAGTCTCGGAAGTCTCTTGAACATCATTCGAGTACTACATATACCTGTTGCACCTCAAAATTTGACCAACCAATTCCTGTATTTGGCTTATGTTTCGACTCATTTTTCATTTTGCATTTGCATACCACATACATTGCATTTTTCAATCAGATTGACTTTATTGGGATCACAGCCTTTTCCGGGCGTTTCAGGCATTTCAGGCCAATTCGAATACGAGGATTTATTTTTGGAGTAGTGCTCTTCCTGGTGTTTTCAGCTTTTGCTGTTGTTTTGAGGATATTTCGGTGTCCGTATTTTTACCGGTTATCTCGTTGCGTTCTCGCAGTTTGGCTCGCCGATTTAATTGATGTTTTTATTCCTTATGGAATTATTGGCTTTTTCCTGAGGTTTATTTTGTTAATTGGTTAGCTTAGAATCTATTTCAGATTTTAAGTGATTTTTCTTTATTAAATAGATTTTTTAAATAGTTTTTAATAGGATAATTCATTTTCTAGAATTTCAAATAGATTTTTGAATAGTTTTTTAGAAGTTAATTGTTTTTCTAGATATTAAATAGAATATTAACTAGAATATTAAATAGATTTTAGTAGGTGTTAATAGTTTTTTCTATTTTTTATAGCTTTTATTTCTAGATATGGAGTTGTTTAGAAATTAATAGAAATTTTATAGATTTAATTCTTGTAGATTTAATTTGTTTAGAAATTAATTGATAGTTAACTCTTTTTTAGATTTAATTTTCTTTTAGAAATTAATAGAGTTAATTTCTTTCTTAGATTAGTTTAATTCTGTTTAGAATTTAATGGATGTTAATTTCCTTTTTAGATTAGTAATTAGATGTTAATTTGGATTTTAATCAACTTTAGTTAGTATTAATTAGTAGTTTTTAATCAAATTAGCTTTAGTTTTCGTTTAGCAATTAATTGAGTTTTATTAATTAGTCTTAATCTTCATTAGTTGCAGTTAATTGAGTTTTAATTTCAGGTCATTAGTATTTTAATTGAGTCCTTAAACCATTAATTAGCCTTTAATTGTAGTATTAAGTGAATCCGTTTTTTAATTAGATGCTTAATCCATTTTTCGTCTAGTGGGCCAGATGTCTAATTTTGGAGGCCCAGTCCAGCGTGCCACATGTCCCTTTATAAGGTCCTCCACGCGTCCCACCTCATTCACCAGACCCCACACGCATGACACCTCAACCCCACGTTTTTCTCTCTCGCGACGCCACGTTTCACTCCCTCTCTGCATGGCTGCCACATGCTGCCACCTATCTCCCCACTCACCTCCAGTTGCCACGTATCCCTCCCTACCTACCCTCTCACCAGCCAGTATGCAAACAGCCGGAGACGCGCCAGAGAAATCAAATCCGGCCAACCTTGCCGGTAACCATCACCGGAATCCCCTAACCGTCACCGGAATTCCACAATCTTTCCAGAAGTTCAACTTCTCCACCGTGAAGCTTCATCCATAATTTTTTTTCCAGAAAACGCTAAAGACATTCATCAGTTCTTTAAAGATTTTCCAGAAATCTTAACGAGATCTTCAAACGTTCATCTTATCTTCCTCCAGAATTATCCAGATTCATCGATCATTCCCCAGAAATCAGAAGAATTTTCGTCTGTTCATCGTCATCATCATGTTTTTTTCATATCGTCAACGAACTTCAAACTTTCGTCCGTTCATCACCATTACCGCTTGCCAGAAATCTTCCGGATCTCATCACGATCATCACCTTCATTATGTTTTCCAGAAATCCTCAACGAACAGGCATCCTCTAATCTTTATCAAGATCCAAGCATTCAACCATCAACGCTTCCTATCAAGAACCTCAAGATCCACCGCAACTCCATGATCTGTTGATCTTCATCAAAGCTTGATGAAAGCTCCGTCAATCTTTGTCCAAGAACATTCAGAACTTTCTTCAGTGTTCACCGTCTTCACGTTTGTTCACCAGTAACTCAAGATCATCCTTCATCATCGTCTTCAATATGCAAATGACTTCAACCGCCAAGAACACTCATCATCACCACCAGATTCTTCACCAAACAACCAATATCAGTCTCGGAACGTAGTAACGAATCTTTCGAGCTTTGTTTGATATCAAGTTTTACGGTTTCTTTATGTTTGATTTGATGGGAGAAGAGGAACATAGAAGAACTGAGATAGAAGTGGAAGAAGACGGTGGTGGAGGTTGAAGAGAGGCTAGGGTTTGGTCAAGCCATCTGAGTGAATGAAGAAGAAGGTCTTCGTGGATCTTTGTTTTGGAGTTAGTGGGCCTCACGGCCCAACCGTTTCAATTTTTTGCTGACTGCACACCTCCGTTTTTCCATAAGCGCCCCCTTCTGGCTGTGTTTTGGGCTGAACCAATAGGCCCAATGGATTGGCTGATCTACCCCCCTTTTTTTCGCCTACACCCCCGTCCCTTGTTTGTCCTTTTTTGGCTGACGGTTTCTTTGGTTGGGCTGGGCCCAACATTCAATTTCTGACTACACTCTCATTGCCTAGCACGCACCCCCTATTTTTATTTTTTCTGATTGGTGTATTGTGGGCTCAAGCCCAATGCAGTTTTTTCAGGCTTTACCCCTGTTTAGTGGGTGTACCCCCTTCCCTTTATTTCTCAATTCTTGCTTGTATTGGACATTTGATTGTAATAGTTGTAGATTTATTTTTCTTCTTTTCTTTAGGGATTCTAGTTTTATTTTCTTAGAATATTATTACATTTTTAATATAGATTTTATATTCTAGGATTTATAATTCTTTCCTATTTTTCTTTTAGTATAGAATTTATGTAGAATTTTCATTCTATTTTCTTTATAGAATTATAGAGTTAGGATAGAATTTATATTCTGTTATTTTTTATGCAATTTACTTAGAATTTCTTTAGAGTTTTCTATTAGAAATTAATTGCTAATTTTAGGAGTAGAATTTTATTTTCATTTGTGATTGGATTTCTCTCCTATTTTCTCATCTGCTATCCGATTTTACTTCGATTTTATTTTGTGCTGGCCATGTGACATGATTCAATTGGAGAATGATTTTCGATATCATTTCTCTATCTTGTCTTTGACACGGAGATCAATATGCTACCTCTTAGAGTTTGATTTATCGTATAAGTCAAATCATGACGGTCTAAGCGTTACATTGATTCTGATTCAGATGTAATCATCAAGGATCCAGAGAGGAGAAGATTGGAATGGAGCTTGCACACATGTCAAGAGCCAACGGAGCCGCTTCGTTCGATATCATCTTTCTTATTCAAGTCTTCGTGCAACCGTCGAGTGTTGTGAGCTGTGTCGTTAGATACGTGGGAAATGACAATCGAGCGGTCTCCCCTGGATCGTTTAGAGTGTTTAGTATATGTCCCTTGGGTGATATACGACGCACTCGCTCCTACGCTTTAGGCTCTTGCGTGTGTTTCTCGAGTTCCTTCCCATTTAGGCGTGTTAGGTCTGCTTTCTCTTTGTTCTCGCCCCCGTGCGATCGAAACCCTTTTCTCTCGCGTTCAGGCGATTGAGACCCATTCTCTTGCCCCTGTGCAATCGACACTTGTTTTCCGCAGTGTGCCGAACTACGTTTGCTCTGATCTCTCGTACCAGACGAGAGTACGTAGGCATAGGATTGCGATGATCCTAGCGAGCTCCCTTTTCCCTTTTCCCTTTTTTGTTGTAGTTAGCTGAACTACAACTGCTCTGATTTCTCGTACCAGACGAGGATATGTAGGCATAGGATGTGATATCCTAGCGAGCACACTAACAACTAATTTATCTGCTCTCTCGCTGCCTTGCGATCGAGACTTTCCCGCTAACGACTAATTTTCCTTTTCTCTTGCCCTAGCGCAATCGAGACCAGATCGTAGTTCTAGATCTCGTAGGTTCTCATACCTTCAAAACCCGACATACTACATCCGTTCTACCGCAAACAGGTAACGCCTAAGTCTCCAATGGGCGAGCAACATACACCTAACTGCTAGAATGCGTACATTAGTATCGTCAATCTTTTCTCTCACCCCTGTGTGATCGAGAGCACCCCGGTTAGTCGTAGTTAGCTCGAACTACGTTTGCTCTGATCTTTCATGCCGTGTGAAAGTACGGAGGCACGAGATGCGATATCTCGACGAGCAACCTTCCCCCCGTAGTTTCCCGAACTACGTTGACTCTGACTTTCCCATTGCACGAGGGAATACGTAGGCATAGAGCGTGATGCTCTATCGAGTCAGTTCTTTCTGTTTAGCTTTAGCAGTCGTAGAAAGATTATTTTTCACCCGTAGACAAACCAACAAGCATGGATCCCATTTAGTACGATGGACGTGAGGGGTGCTAATACCTTCCCCTTGCGTAACCGACTCCCGAACCCAGACAATGGTTACGATGACCTTGTCTTATACCTTTTTCGTCAGGTTTTTCCGATCGTTTCCGTTCCCGTTCTGAGGGATAAATAACAAAAGGTGGCGACTCTTCTATTTTTCCGGTACCTTATTCTTGCGGTAGCACCAGCTGGCGACTCTGCTGGGGACTGCGATAGTTTCCTGGGGATCTAACGTCCCTATGCGAGTCAATTAGGGTTTATTTTTGTGCTGTATGTTATATATTACTGTATTTACATTTCCCACACTATTATTTTTATATGTTGCTACTGTGTTGTTGTGGGAGAGGGGCTCTGATGAGTGAAAAGCCAGACCCAGGCTCGAGGATATACCTAGTACTAGAAGCCGATTAGTGGTGAACCTGCATGTTAGGCATGCACTAGTTCCCACGAAATCTGCGCTCAGACGAGATTCTCTGAGATGATTTCCATTTCCAGCCCTGTGGGCCGTTGAAAGGATCTCAGATCTAAGGATTGTCGACTCTGGGAACCGATCACTTGTGATTCAGCCGAGTGAGGCCGCTTCAAGAGATGATGATGCCACACCTTCTGGGTATTCTATCATCGTTCTTGGAAGTCTGTGACGCTGATGAACGCATAGGATGTCGAACCTGTGTCAGTTTAGGTCCATACACGTGAGTGGGACGGTTTTTGCAGGAAACTTGACTTCCATCCTACCCGGTATTTTGGTTTCCTCTCGTCAGAGCGAACCTATCCCGTCAGCAGCGCAGCAGTATTCAGAGCTTTGTGGAGGCTGTGATCCCGTGTTTGTTGCATTTTGCATTGCATTTCATGCGCATCTCATGCGCATCTCATGCTTGCATGTCCATCCTTGGCCGGATCAGAAAGCTTACCCGTCTTTTGTCCAACTCGCAGTTGACTTCCTGGCATTCGCATTGGAGTTGAGTTAGTTTCTGGAAAGATCATGAATTCAGCAGAGCAGAATCAGGTTGTTACCAGGGCCGAGTTTGAATTGTTGAAGAACCAGCTGAGTCAGGTCATGGAAGCCATAACAGCTATGACTAGAGGAGAGGACAATGTTTAGAGGACTCTGGTGAATAATGTTGCCCAAGACAAGCCTGTGCAGATTCCTGTCAGAGACAAAGACGCATCTTCTCTTCATGACACCGACTATCAGCGTTTCACTTTCCCTGTGCCAGATCATCAGAGGGCTGCTCCGAAGGTTAATGCTAAGAACCCAAGGACTGTTGAGGATATGAGAAGATTCCAGCTGTTGGAAGATCAGATTGCCACCCTAATGAGTAAGAATACTCTTGACCTGAATGCTGCGAACATGTGTCTGGTGCCAGGCCTTGTGATGCCTCCAAAGTTCAAGATGCCCAATTTTGAGAAATACAAAGGGGATAGTTGTCCGAAGCTACATTTGGTTATGTTATGCAGAAGAATGACTTCGCATGTTACCAATGACAAGCTTATGATTCACTGTTTCCAAGATAGTTTGATCAGAGCATCTTTGGATTGGTACATGCAGTTGGGGAGTGATAGCATCAAATCATGGTCAGATTTAGCCAATGCTTTCGTGAAGCAATACAACTACAACCCGTATATGGCTTCTAGTCACGCACATTTGCAAGAATTATCTCATGCAGAGAATGATCCTTTAGGGGGTATGTGCAGAGATGGAGGGAATTGGCTGCTCGTGTTCAACCACCACTTCTGGAGAGAGAAATGGTTGACCTCTTCTTGGGTACTCTGAAGGGCCGTTATTATGACATAATGTTCAGTTGTGCAAGCTTTGCGAAATTTATAAGAATAGGAGAGCTTGTTGAGAGAGGGCTCAAGAATGGAAAGACGCGAGATACTCCTTATGTCCCAGTCGATAAGAATGAATCAGTTGTCAGCTTCCAGGAGGAATGGGAAGGAGGAAGTGATGTTGTCTCAGAATCTCTAGCATCTCAGGCTCAATTTTCAGACACTTCGAGTGCTCAGAGCCAGCAACCTGTTGGGTCTGTATGTCAGATATTTGTTCCCTGCCAGAGTCAACAGTCATATCATCGTCAGTTGCGTCAGCATGCCCAGCAGAGGCCGAGGAAGCCAGAGAGGCATTTTGCTCAGCTACCGGTGTCATACAGTTAGTTATTGCCGGATTTGATCAGAAGTGGGCTGATAGTGCCGAAAGAGACTAATCCAATGATCCCGCCTTACCCTCCAGGTTTTGATGCCAACGCCCACTGTGAGTACCATGTTGGGGCACAAGGGCATTCAACAGATGACTGTAAGGTGCTTCGAAGCGAAGTTCATACCTTGCTGGACCCTAACAGGATATCTATCACGCCTCAGGGTGTTCAGATTAACGACCTTCCTTCATCCAGCCAAGTGGGTGTATCAGTTCAGGTTATGGGAGAGCTCACTGAGAGCAGATGTTCAGAAGAGTATCAGGATGACTTCGACGAGCAATTATGAAGATGGTTGGCTCAGCAGCAAATCAAGTTCGAAAAGCCCGGTTCCCAGAAGCTGGCAATCTGTGTTTTATCATGTCATTTCTTTGCATTTGTAGTTTCTTTTCTGTTAAGGCGCAAATTGTATTCGTAAAACTTATATTGTCTTCAATTGATATTGATAATGAAATGAATATGCATGTTTTGATTTGATCCATTTGTGTTCACTCAATGTTTTTTACAGATATCCAACGCTTGGTTAAGCGGAATCCGGGGTGGATGACGAAGTTTAAAAGACGCGCAAGCTTCCGATTGTATGTTTTCGAAAATAAAACCTAATGATGATGTATAGGCATTGTTTCAAATCCTAAACACCGGAGTTATAAGGAAGATAATCCCTTGTCAACCCCTTTGAGCCTAGTAGTAGGAGTTTCTTTCGGAAAACGAAAAAATCCTCAATCTTAACCCGGGGCAGGGTAGGTGTTAGCTAATTTGACCGAGCGTCCAAATTACAGAAAGGAGTGTCCGTTCGAGGATCAATCACACCTCTAGAGGTCGTGCCTAAAAAACCACAGTGGTTAAGCGTCAGGAGTGAAACAGTCACATTATTCCCCTAAGAGTCAGACAACCAGTGTCACACGGCTTGTTCAAAAAAAAAAGAAGCAAGAAGAATCAAAAGCCCGCTAAGTCAAAACTTGAAAACACATGACTTAGGCAAAAATGAGAGCATCCCGCTGGACTTAATAATCAGAAGAAGCTCAAAAGAGCCAGTCCAGACAAAAATCAGGGAAAGCGAAAAAATGAAAAGGATTACAAAAGAAAAATCCTCAAACGAAATACAAGTCGTGTGACCCCAAGTGGAAAAGATGAAAAGTGAGTGGCTGTCACTCTGAAAACTCATGGTTTCTCGAACTATCATTCCTATCTTTCAACCTCTGAGAAGTGAGCGCTAATGTCGAATTAGCTAAACGTAGGATTGGAGAACATCAAGGTGAACGAGTGGGTTGAAATAAATTTTGAGCCTTTATTCTTTCCTTCAAAACCGTGAGCCTGACCATGTTACAAGCGGAAAAGTCCTAATTGAAGCAGGTTTGTTTCGAAGGCATACTTCGGTTAAGATCGCGTCGAGACTGACTCCTAAAAGGGTTCTTCTTACCATGTTGGCACTGATGTTGATATTCTGATAAATGATTTGTTCATTATATGCCATAAACTATTTTTTCCTTTTCCAGTGAACAGATTGGATGTCAAAACTGCCATATGCATTGCATTAATATATCTTTTATGCAGAACAACTTGTTTTACTTGCGAGCAAGCGCTTGACAGGAGGAAAGTTTCCTACAGTGGAAAGTCTGATCAGGATCGAACACAAAACGCCCTAATACTCCATGAACCGAGACAAGCTATATCAAGTAATCCCTAGTGATGTCAGCCATCTGAAGTCAGTTATTTTGAAGCAGTCAGGTCGAGATTTGATGAATCTCTCGAGGACAACCAGTGTATCTCCTCGCAGATCAGCCAATCAGGGGAAAAGTCGTTGCAGACAGGGGCAGGCCACTCTAAGAAAAGTGCAGAAGCTGTCTCTTGCCCGAGGGGCATTTGATCTGAAGCATCTCTTTGAGGTTCAGAGTGCTAGGGCAGTTCTTGTCAGACCATCAGGGTACAGATTTTCAGATTTCCATTCGAGGAATATCCCCACAGAGATCCTACAGACTGGGGCATATCAGAGGCGAAGGAATTGTTCCTCTTCGTGTCATCAGAGCTACTCAGAGCTACTCAAGCAGGTTCAGCCAATCTTCAAGTGTGAGACGAATGTCGGGAAGTCGTGTTATTATCCCTCGTCCCTTCAACCAGAAACCGTGAATTCAGATAGGATGTTTTCCAGCGGCAGTCGTACTTGACACATCACGGATAGCCTAAAAGCCCAATCCATATCGGCAATCACTGTGAGGCCCAATCCGTGTTGGCGCATCAGTCTCAAAATCCAATCTTCATTGATACCCAGGAAGACTTCGTCTGTTTTCCCCAGCAAAGTCCAATTTTCATTGGCACGGGTAAGCTATCCCCAGGGAAGTCCGATCATACTTGGCGCATTTGGTTATCCCCGGCGGAGTCGGTTCACCTTTCCATCATTTATTTTGCTGGAATAATTCTGTGATACCCGGTTATCCCCAGCGGAGTGGGCTTTGTCTTCAGCATTTATTTTGCTGAAGCGGTTTCGTATCCAGTTTCTCCAGCAGCGGAGTTGGCTTCACCTTTCCAGCATTTATTTTACTGGAGTGGTCCTTCTGTGTACAGCTTTTCTCCAGCAGCTCGAGCCTGCATTTGCATCTTGCATATATCATCATATCTGCATCATATTTGCATCTACCTAGACGCGTAGCATTTCCATTCCATATGGAGCATTACGCCACTTTCAAACATATGCATTTTGAAACATAAGCCAGGTTGGTTACCTCTTTGCTTTGAGGTGTTCTTCCCTGCAGGTTGTAACGCCCCGATTATGAATTCCCATTTTTATTGAGTCCTTATTTGATTCATTTAAGTGATTATTTTATTTATGTGGAATTTGTGTGATAATATGTTATGTTTACATATTGAGCTATTTTTGCCGACTTTGAGAGTTTCGGGTAAAAATAGGTTGGAGGGTATTTTGGGCATTAGTGATAATATTAAGTGGATATTTTGTGAGAATTAATTGATAAGTGTGTGGAAAGAATTTGGGAGGAAAGAAATAGAATATGTGATATAGAGAGAATAGAGAAAGATAGAAACATTAAGGAGAAAAATAAGAGAAAGAAAAGAGGAGGAGAGGAAAGAAGAGAAAGTGGAACAAAACCTAGAATTATCAAGAATCAACCTTAGCTTGCGATTAATCAGGTAAGGGTGAGAAGTTTTATCATCTTCATAATGTATATGATCATGTATGTGCTAGATTGGGTTTGTTGGATCGTTTTCTATGTTTCCATTTCTAGGTCGGAAGTTGATTTAATCGGTAGAAACTGAGTTTTATCGGGTAGAATTTGGAATAGAAGGTGTAGTATAGTCGGGTGATGACTGGGTCGTGCTACTGGAACTGATTTGGATTAAATTGGTCGGTTTGTGAGGTTTGGGCTTTTGGACAGCCATGGGAGTTCTGAGTTCGCAGGTTCGCCAGGCGAATGGCAGCGAAGCTTCGCCAAGCGAAGCCCAGCGAGCAGCAGCGAACCAAGTCAGTAGCAAACATCCTGTCTTTGCTGGCAAGTTCTCCAGGCGAATGAGTATGGCGAAGGTTCACCAGGCGAGTGTGCTAGCGAGTAATTCCAAAATAACTCCCAGTGGTCTTCGCTGGCAAGTTCGCCAGGCGAACGGGGTAGCGAAGGTTGGCCAGAGGCTTCGCCAAGCGAAGGTTAGCAAACACAACAGCATGTTTTCCTTCTTGTGTTTCCTATCCGTGGGTTGGTTGTGTGGTTTGATTGCAATCATTCCTTATCTGAGATGACTAATTGTTGCACCCCAAAATTTGCCCAACTTTTCTTCACCTAGCTTATGTTTCATTTCATTCACATTAGCATTATCATTTGCATTTCATTGACATGTGTGCAGGAGATCAAGAGGTATGATTACCCATCAAGATTTATACTAGACTTTGAAGCTAGCTAAGAAGGTTATTCAAGTGTTCAAGGGTGGATATCCTTGTCAGAGAAGTTAAAAGAGCCTCAGAGAGAGTGGTTGAAACCAAGAGTGTGTAGATCTCCTAACTAGAGAGTTGTGGGAAGCCATCAGATGATTCTGAGGTCATGGAGATGGACTTGAGGTCTTGAGAGAGATCATGAGAAGTGTTGGAGATCACTTTGAGGCCTAGACAAGTCATTTTGCAAGAATAAGAAGCCTCAGCCATGAGTGGTGCAGCTAGAGTTTGACTCGGTCGACCCTAGGTCAACTGATGATTTGGAGAAGGTTGAGACCTAATCCAAGAGCCATGTGATCATGGATTGATGCATTGAGATGTTATAAGGATGATTCCAAGGTCAACTCATCATGATTGAAGAGTTTGAGAAGTTTCAAGCTAGGGTTTCTAAGGCTTGACAGTGTAAAATCCCCTAGTTTAACCCCTATCTTCAAGGCAGTTTAGCTCAAGATGTGATTGTCATCTCATCTTACCCACAACATGAATGTTGTAGAGCCTGGTCTTAACTTTAATTTGATTACTAGAAGTCCTTGATAGGATTTATAGAACTCAAGTTATGACTTTAACAAGTTACAGGTCATCTGAGGTATGTGAATTTGGGGGCTTGAAAGTTACCCAACTTGCATCAAACGTTTGCCCAAGAAGGATGACTCCTATGGACTTTTGGTCAACATGAATGTTGTTCCTTATCTTCTTAGATTTCTAGAGAGTACTAGAAGTCCTTGATAGGATTTGTAGAACTCAAGTTATGGCTTTGACAAGTCAAGGGTATTTTGGTCATTTGGAGATTACAGGTCATTTCAACCATAAGGCCATAACTCCCATTTCCAAGCTTCAAATGGGAAAATGTTCAACATCAAACTTGTTCAAAATTATGTTTTAAGGCTATTAAAGAGGTCATGAATTGTTGAAATTGCTTGTAGCTCAAAGTTGCAAAAATGACCTAAAATAAGGGTATAAGTTAAATAAACCAAAGTTGGAAATTGATACTTTTGATCTACACATCCAAACCAAGGCATGTAATAGGTCATTTTGACTCTAAAAAGCATTTTAAGAACATTGGTTTAGCTGCATTTTTGATTTGAGGTCTAATTTGTGGACTTGCTTTGAAAAGTAGTTACTTACATCATAAGTAACATTTGCAAAACTCAAATTCAAGGCATGAGCAAGATCCCTTGCAAGCCAAACACTTTCAAAATGTCATGAGGGGAGAAATTGGAAGGAATTGGGATTGTTTTCAAGCTGTTTGCAGAGTTGTGCACACCATGGCATATAAGTGAACTTCTCATGTCATGAGAGATTGGATTTCTCATTAGAAGGATCTAGAGGGTTCTAGATCACTCATACATGTTCTATATATTGAGTAGAGGTGATCCAAAGCAAAGGTTGGTGTTGATTGAGAGAGAAAACTGAGATTGCACTTTGAGATTTCACATTGCAAATCAAAATCGGTTACAAGGTTAGAGACCATTTCAGTCCAAGAAATTGATCTCAATAGCTTGCTCAGAGGTTGGTGATCAATTCCAGATCAAATTCAGGGCACTGTGGTGGAAGGATCGTGAAGCAGCCATTGGAGAGTGAAGCTTGCAACTCAGAATCGGGTTTGATGATTCAAGAAGATTCAACTCTTTTCTTTGCATACAGAAGATTGATTGTGATTCAGTGAAGGATTCTGCAAGTTCTTGAAGGCTGAGTTGAAGATTCTACCCTTCTGTTCGTTCAAATTTATCAGGTTGGTAACCTTCAATCTCTAGCTTAAATTAGGTAGAATTAAGACGAATTAGGGTGTTAGATGCATTGTAGAACGGTGTAGGAAGGTTTTCAGATAGTTAGTTTGAGAATTAGTGACCAATTAAGGATGTCACCATTTTCGGTTGAGAATTGGTTATGGCGAATCTTGAGGTTTCAGAGAGAATAAATGGTATGGATGAATTCGTGACGAAATTTGGGACAAGTTTCATGTATAAACCACTTGCAATGGAGGATCCTAGAGAGAGTTAGGGTTGGGGACGATGACCGGAGTACCACCGGTGGTGGCCGGAGCTGCGCGCGAGCTTCAGAGGTTTGAATTGGAGAAGATGACTTGATAGCCATCAGATCAAGGTTTGACTTGGACCAAAGACCCCATCCAACGACCACGTATTGATTTGAGTTTGTGAAGGACCCTGAATTGGATAAAACGATGCGTTTCATTAATGTAGTCTGGGTGGGCTTAGTGCAGATTGATACTCACACCCCCCTTGTTGGGCCCAATCCATTATTTGAACTGTTTTTCATTGCTAGCTGCACCGCGTGTTTATCTTTTTATTTCAATTTTCTTTATTTTCTTCATTTTATTCATGGTTCATGATTAAATCATATAAAATTGAAAAATGATCCAATTAACCCCATTCGTTTTGCATTATATTCATGACTGAATCTAGTTTTTTTTAGATAAAAAATATTTTTATTTCATGCATTTTCTGATTTTATGGGAATTTTCTCATTTTAATTGATATTAAAATAGTTATGTTTGATACTTGATTTTGTGGAATTTTGTGTGATCATGTGATGATGATTTTGATCCTGATTTTTTGTGAGTTGTTAGCATAGACATGCATGCTCCCCATAGAATTTTCTCAAATTTTTGTGATGAACATAGGTGGTAGTTTAGGTTGAAACCTTTAGAAGCTCCATTTTTAGGGTTTATGATTGATACTTTTGGATTTAGGACTTAATTTTAGGACTTAATAGATGATTTAGTCCCTGGTTTTTGTATGAGGTGTTCTTAATTGAATTAGGATCGATTAGGAATTTTTGTAGAAATTTATAAGATAGTTTGCTATTTTTGATTGATTTTAGTTTAGGTGCTAGCTTTAGATGATTCTAATGCACTAACTCAACTAGATTAACATCTTTAGTTCCCTTAGATTAGGGTTGTGCTTTGCTTGTTCTTGGATGATGATGAAGACAAGTTGAAGATGCATTGGATTGCTTGAAGAGGCTTGGATTTGAAGATCTTCCCTTCTTGTGGTGTAGTTTTGACTAGGTTAAGATTATGGTTTTGTAGGTAGAGCTTCTAGATAGTTCTCTTCCTTCATAAACATGGAATATGTTGATCAATTCCATTATTCCCTATGATATAAGGTCCCTTGTAAAGGCCTCATCCCTCCTTTGGTAGGATGTGTGGCTCTTTGCAAATTGGTAGAACCTTTGAGGGTCCCTTTCTCTGATGACAGGATGCTCAGTGGTGACCTTTGGTCTTCACCCTGCTACCAATCATCCCAACTTTGCTCTTGATAGATGCATCTTTCTCCCTTGATTAGAGGATGGAGTTCCTTGCTTGAAGAAGATTGAAGGGTGAAGTTGACACTTCCATGTGATTGAAGATTACCCTGAGAAGCTGAAGCTTGTAGATGTAGAGGAAAGCCAAGTTGATACTGGTAAAGCAAAGAGAGCTGAAGCAAGAAGACCAAGTTGAAACTTATGAAGAAGATCCAATTGAGATTGAGTGAAGAGCTGAGGCTTGAAGAATAAAGGACAAGTTGACACTTACATTGATGCATTGAGAGCCTGAAGGAATCAAGTTGATACTTGTAGCTAAGAGTGAAGCCTGAAGGTGGGATTTACTGTAAAGCTGAGGCTTGAGGAAGAGAGAATAAGTTGATACTTATGCTTGATGGGTTGAAACCTTGGAGGAGCAAGTTGATACTTGTTATTAAGGATGATAGCCTTGAAGGGTGATTGAAGTCTGAAGACTGAGCGGCTGTCAGAAGATTGCTTTGCTGTGAAGTTGGGGGAAGCTGTTGATCTGCCTTCTTTCTTGTCTGCTTTCTTTTCTGTATTGTTGTGACTTGTTTGATTTGCTTGATGCATTAGAATAAGTTCATATTTATATTGACTTAAGCTAGGAGCATGACTGCACTAGAGGTTGAGTTGCTCCCTCTGCTTGTATTTTTACTGTATGGCTTTGCTTGCGGGTATTCGGTAGAGCCCATCTCCCTTGCCCATGTGGTTTGTTTTGCTTGATAGCATTTTATTTCTTCTGTATGATTGCAGTTGCTCATTATTGTTTTGTTTGATAGCATGTTATTTCCTCTGTATGATTGCAGTTATTCATATCTGGCTTGAGGTTGAGACGGGCTTGTGGAGGCTGATGCCCCACACACATTTCCTCCCTCACTTGCATTGCATGCATTTTTCAGTCGTTTACTGTTTACTGTTTAAGCTGATGCTTTATCTGTTTACTGTTCAAGCTGATGCTTTATCTGTTTCTGTTTATCATCGACATGATCCCTTAGGACTCTCAATCCCTTTGATAAGGAAGTGATGATTAGAACTTTAGGTTGAAACCTATGCATGATAACTTCTAGGAGTTCCCTGTTTCAAACCACAACCATAGGATGAATCCTTGGCATGACAACATTAGGACTTGATAGTCTCCCTTTAGTTGAGCCTGTTCTCTTCTCACCTCAAAACAGCTTAAAATACAGTAATCATGAATGATTTCTTTCGGGCGTTACGAGCCTTAAGCTATCTGAGAAAGGATTGTTGGAGAGCTTCTTTTCAACAATCTGGATGTTTAGTATGGTACCCTTTGGGTGACATGCGACACATTCACTCTCAGGTCATAGTCTTTAGTGCGATTGAAATTGCAAACATAATAAAAAACAGTTCTTTCGTAAAAGACAGAAAACAAACTTCAAACCTTTTTGCCCCGTGGGCCCGTAAATCAAAGGAAGCTTTTCTGAAGAAAAGAGTGTCGTTAAACTTCAGTTCTACCGCAAACAGGCTTTGTCCCTAACTGCTGGAATTGATGTTTAACCCTACTCGATAAAACAGATGAATCTGAATCCCCGTAAGCCGTAGTACCCCGAACTACGTAAGCTCTGATCTCTCATACATGTTGAGAGTACGTAGGCACAATATTGACGTATTGGCGAGCCACCTTCCCCGTAACCCGTAGTCAGTCGAACTACGTTGACTCTGATTTCTCATTCTCTGATGAGAATACGTAGGCATAAAGTGCGACGCTTTGCCGAGTCATTTTCTTTTCTTTTCAGACCAGCCTTGATAGGTAGATAGAGAAAATCAACTCGTCCAGTAAACACAACAAGCGTGGATCCCGTCGAGTACGACGGACGTGAGGGGTGCTAATACCTTCCCCTTGAGTAACCGACTCCCGAACCCAGACAACGGTTGCGATGACCTTGTCTTATACCTTTTCGTCTGGTTTTTTCTGATCGTTTCCTTTCCCGTTCCGAGGGATAAATAACGAAAGGTGGCGACTCTTCTGTTTTGCCGGCACCTTATTTTCGCAGAAGCGACAGCTGGCGACTCTGCTGGGGACTTGATAGTTTCCTAGGATCCAACGTCCCGAATGCGAGTCAGTTTGGGGATCCGATGTCCCCTGCGAGAGTCAATTCTAGCGCTTGTATGATTACTTGTTGGGTTGTGTTTATTTATCGCGTTTTATTTCCCGCATTTTATTTTCAGTATGATATGATTATCTGTGCTGTTGTGGGTGGGGCATTCGGATGAGTGAGAAGCCAGACCCAGGCTTGAGTGTACTTAGCATTAGTTGTGGAAATTAGTGGGCGCGTGCTTGCTTTGCAGGCACTAGTGTCTCATGAAATCCACGCTTAGACGAGGTTCTCCCGGTTGACCTCTTTTTCAACCCTTTGGGTTGAGGGGGGTTGTTGGTTTGGAGGATTGTCGACTCTGGGGACCGATCAATTGGGATTCAGCCGAGTGAGGCCGCTTCATGAGCTGGTGATGCCACACCTTCTGGGTATCGTATCACCCCTCTTGAATGTCTGTGACGCTGATGACCGTATAGGATGTCGAGCCTGTGTCAGTTTAGGTCCATACCTGTGAGCAGGGCTGAGTTTGTTGCAGGAAACCCTAACCTTCAGACTACCTGGTTTTCTTGATAGTGAATCAGTTTTGTTGGTGTCAGAGGATCTCATAAGCAGATGTTTGTTCTTGACAGAGCAGAATTTTGGTCCTGTATTAGAGGTCCTTATTATCAGATGTTTGTTCTTGACAGAGCAGAATTTTGGTCCTGTATCAGAGGTCCTTATTATCAGATGTTTGTTCTTGACAGAGCAGAATTTTGGTCCTGTATCAGAGGTCCTTATTATCAGATGTTTGTTCTTGACAGAGCAGAGTTTTGGTCCTGTATCAGAGGTCCTTATTATCAGATGTTTGTTCTTGACAGAGCAGAATTTTGGTCCTGTATCAGAGGTCCTTATTATCAGATGTTTGTTCTTGACAGAGAAGAGTTTTGGTCTTGTATCAGAGGTCCTTATTATCAGATGTTTGTTCTTGACAGAGCAGAATTTTGGTCCTGTATCAGAGGTCCTTATTATCAGATGGTTGTTCTTGACAGAGTAGATTTATGGTCCTATGTGTGTGTGTTCTTGACAGAGCAGATTTGTGGTCCAATACCAGGGTTTTCTTCTTATCAGAGATAGTGGTTGTTCTTGATAGAGCAGGATTATGGTTTTGTTGATACAGAATCTCCACAGCACAGTTGCCTTGATCTCCTGTTGCATGATTGCATTTTACATTACTTTGCATACCCATTTGCATTTTATTAACGTGTGTCTATGTTGCAGGTACCGTTTCCCCCGATTCAGGATTTCTGGCCTTCTGTTCTATTATTATGGGTTCTCTGAGGAAGACCGTGGCTTACAAGCTCCCTGCCCCTGATGTTGTTCAGCTGACTGGTTTGATTGCTTTAGCAGATGATTCTGTGAGAGATGAGTTCAAAAAATCTTACGGCAAATTGCTCAGTTTGGTTCGTAAACCTTCTGCGTTTGAGTTGAATGGGTTGCACGCCTTGTTGCAGTTCTACGATCCTCCATTGAGATGCTTCACTTTCCAGGATTTTATTCTCGCACCCACACTAGAGGAGTATGTTGATTTGTTAGGTGTGCCTATCAAGAGTCAGATGCCCTTTGTTCATATGGATGCTGAGCCTAATCTGGCTAGTCTAGCTCCGTCACTTCACCTAGATGCCTCCGAGTTGGTCTTGTCTAGTTGGAACAAGGTTCCCGGTTTCTCCTTGCAGTTCTTAGTGGGAAAGGGTTAGCAGTGCGCCAAAGACGGATGTTGGGTCGTGTTCAACGCCATCCTCGCTCTATGCATATATGGCATCATTATGTTCCCCAATATGCCCGACTTTGTGGACTTCGACGCCTTCCACATCTTTGCTTCAGGGAATCCAGTCCCTACCTTGATAGGAGATGTCTACCATTCCGTCCACTACAAAAACGAGAACAGGAGGGGTAAGAATGTCTCGTGCTGTGTGCCCTTGCTATATAAATGGCTTGATAGTCATCTACCCAAGAGGGGTCCCTTTGCTTCGTCTGTAGCCACAGCTGAGTGGTCTGAGCGCTTGATGAGTCTTTCTACAGAGGATATTGCCTGGTTTGATAGAGATAGGTTGGGTACCGAGATCATCTTCAGCTGCAGCGGGTTTCCGAACGTGCCTTTGATAGGCATGAAAGGTTGTATAAACTATAATCCGTCTTTGTTGGTCCGACAGTTTGCTTATGCTTTGAGAGCTTCGCCGAAGGATGAAGAGGTACAGGAATCTTTGTACCTCACTGGTCTTCTAGAGGGGGATATGTTATCTAAGCTTCAGCGCGCTTGGAGTGGTATCAGTAAGCGGGGAAGACCATTGCTGGGGAAAAGCATTAGCCAAGCCTACACTCCGTATGTGACTTGGGTCAGAACCAGAGCAGATGCTATAGGGATGTCGTTTCCTCCTGCAAAGCCAGAAAGCCCTCCAGTGATTGAAGAGCCCACCACTGTGCCTATTCAGCAGCATAATCAGGTGTTAGCTGAGAGAGATGAGTTGAAAAAGGCAAATGAAGAATTGGAGAAAGAATTGGTTCAGCTCAGGAGCGAGAGAAACGAAGTCGTTCATTCCTTCAAGAGACAAATAGAGCTGGTGAACCAGTTGGGGACAGATTTGACTAAGCAGATAACTGAGCGTGAGCGCATGGGTCGAGACTTCAAAGCTGTCAACGATGTACTGGCCACGAAGAAGCAGCACTTGGACGAAGCGTATCGGAGGATATCCAAGTTTAACCAGCACTGGAAGGCCTCCCTAGCCAACAGGAAAGAGCGGGAGGATAAGCTGATGCAATAGATCTCCAAGCTGAAAGCCCAGGTGAAGGCTAGTGAGAAGAGGTTTGATGAAGAAACCGCTCGCCGATATGCCACCAAAGGCCAGCTCAACAAAGCTCTTGCTAACCTGAAGGAGCGCAAACTGACGTTCGAGTCCAAGAAGCGGAAGCTAGAAGATTGTTTCGGCGAAGGAGCATGGGAAGATTCGGTCGAAGGTCTTCAATACACCATTATGCAGAGAGAGTTACTCGTCGAAGGGTTACTCACTCGGCCTGATCATCCAGAAACGAAGGGGTTGTTAGAAGAGTTTCACGCCCGTGGCCGTACTTGACTATATTTGTAATTCTTTTGTGTTGATCATTGTTGGATGCTGACCATCACCAAGCTTGTTGGCTGAGGTCATGCTATTGATTCATCTTGTACTCACTGATGTTGTGTACTGCCTTGATGGGCTTTCTTTGTATATATGAGATGTTATTTCCATGACTGGACTCGGACTTCTTATTATCAGCACTGGCACTCAGGCACTAGGATCGGGGGAAATCTCCCTAACGCACAGACACACGTTTGCATTTGCATGAAGCATTTGCATAACGAGCACTTTTTCGTTTTTCCTAACCCTTTTGTGTTTATAGGTTGTTTCAGGTTGTTTCAGGATTGATCAGAGACCTATCCACCGCTATCCGACCAGAGCAAATCAAACCAGAATCATGGAGCAAGTGCAAACTGATGTTCAGGAACTCCGCGAAAGAATGGACCGCTTCATGGAGCTCATGCAAGCGGTCGCCAATGGCCAGGATCAGCTCAGAACCTTGGTTCAGCCTCTGATTTCAAGGGTTGATAGCAATGGCGTACTCCATGGTGGGACGGTGCCTACCCCTCCACCAGGTTAAACTCCTTAGAATGGCGTCCCCGTGATCGGGGGGAACAGCAGTGCCAACGGCAATGTGATAGCTAACATGGGGCTCAATGGTAATACGACGGGCGTCGGTAATGGGAATTTTGAAGCTAACGTCAGTGTTGGGCTGGGCAACAGCAATGCAGGTGTTGGGAATCTGTTTGGGCCTCAGCTGTGGTTAGAAGACCGTCAAGACGATGTGTTCTCTCAGAGAGGTGCCGAAGGAGAGCTGACTGCTGAAGCACGTCTGAGGTTCAAGGCACTCGAGGATAAGATGAGAAATATCGAGAACCAGAACACCCTGGGCGTTGATATGTCCAAGTTGGGACTGATTGCTAATTTCAAGGTGCCTCCCAAGTTCAAGGTACCTGACTTTGAAAAGTACAAGGGAACCACTTGCCCTCGCGTCCACCTGAGATCATATTACCGGAAAATGTCCGCTCATTCTGAGGACGAGAAGTTGCTGATGCACTTCTTTCAAGACAGTCTGTCCGGACCCTCCCTCGAATGGTACATGAGTCTGGAACCTACCAGTGTGCGCACGTGGAAGGACCTTGCTGAAGCATTCGTGCACCACTACCAATATAACAGTGACTTGGCCCCGAACCGAGTCCAACTGCAGAATCTGTCACAGAGGAACAATGAAAGGTTCAAGGAATACGCCCAGCGGTGGCGTGAATTGGCAGCCAGGGTTCAGCCGCCGATGGTTGAACGCGAGCTTGTGCAAATGTTCGTGGCCACCCTTCCAGGGATTTATTATGAGAAATTGGTCAGCGGTATGTCCTGAACCTTCTCAGACCTCATTATCACGGGTGAGCACATCGAAAATGGGATCAAACTGGGGAAAATTCAAGGTGATTCATCCTCAGCTAGAGGAGGCAAGAAACCCTATGGTGGCAAAATACGGGAAGGAGAAACGAGCGCCGTGACCAACGCTCGAAGGAAGGGTAAAGGCCCTCACCAGTAGGTGGCCAGCATAACTATCCCGACAGTTCAACAGCCACAGTAGCAGCAGCCGCAGCAGTCAAATCAGCAAGGATACAGAAAGTATCAGAACAGGGCACCTCTGTCGAGCCGTCACCTCGAGACACCGCCCATGTCGTACGCTCAACTATTGCAGACTCTGCTTCAGTTGCAGTTGATCCAGAAGAGAACCTTGGCTCCCTTGACAGGGGCACCTCCGCCAGGTTATGACGCGAATGCAACTTGTGAGTTTCACTCAGGGGCACCAGGCCATACAATAGAGAATTGCAAAGCCTTCAAGCATAAGGTGCAGGACATGGTGGACGCTAAGATCATCAACTTCTCAGATAATGTGCCAAACGTCACGAAGAACCCTATGCTGAATCATAGGGGAGGTGGAATAAATGCCATTATTGAAGACGAGAGTTTGGATTTGTTGACTGACGTCAAAGATCTGAAGACGCCGCTTAGCTTCGTTAAGGCTAAGCTGATGAAAAGAGGTTTCTTTCCAGGTTGTGGAGAGTTCTGCATGGGCTGTGCGACAAGTCCTGATGGATGTGAACAGTTGATAGAGGGGATTCAAAGCCTGATGACTGAGGGAATCTTGCAATTTAGCCGGAGGGCCGAATGCGGATCAGGAGAGGTAATGCTGAAGCAAGGTGATGAGGTTGCCACCATCACCATCCCTCGCCAGACAATAACTATTTCTGCACCAAGGCCGCCCACAATTACTATCACCAAAGTTGGGCCGATACCCTTCGAAAGCACCAACGCTGTCCCGTGGCACTATGGGGCAGAGGTCTACTGCAACGGACAAAAGTTGGAACTAGAACCATTTGGATCGTCTGTGGAGAACCTAGCGGGCGTTAGTGGAATCACTCATAGAGGGAGAGTGTTTGCACCACCTGAGGTCGTGACGGACAAAGCGGATGCAACTGATAAAGGTAAAAGTAAAGTCGTTGAAGAGATCCCTTGCGGGGTACAAAAGGACTTACTCGTTAAAGACGCCGAGTAATTTATGAGGTTGATTAAAAAGAGTGACTACAAGATCGTGGATCACCTCCATCAGACACCCTCGAAGATTTCCATCCTGAATCTGTTGCTGTGTTCTGAGGCACACCGCAACGCGCTGCTGAAGGTGTTGAACGCCGCATATGTACCGCAGGAAATATCGGTAAACCAGTTGGAAGAGGTCGTAGCCCACGTGAATGCTGGAAATGGGTTAGGTTTCACTGACTTAGAGCTGACGCCGAAGGGGAGGAACCACAATAGCGCCCTGCACATCTCGATAGAGTGTAGGGGAACGATTATGTCCCACGTGTTGGTGGACACGGGGTCGTCGCTCAATGTTCTTCCGAAGAAAGAATTAATGAAGTTAGATACTCGCGGAGTGATTTGCACACCCAATGATCTGGTTGTGAAGGCGTTCGATGGAACCAAATGCCATGTTTTCGGGGAGGTGACGTTGCCGATCCAAGTTGGGCCGGAAACGTTCAACGCGATCTTTTACATTATGGACATCATGCCTGCCTACAGCTGTCTCTTGGGCCGGCCATGGATCCATTCTGCGGGTGACGTGACCTCCACGTTGCACCAGAAACTCAAGTACGCTGTCGAAGGCAGCATCGTGACCGTATGTGGCGAGGAAGACATAATGGTGAGCCATTTGTCGTCCTTCAAGTATGTTGAGATGGATGGGGAAATCCACGAAACTCTATGCCAAGCGTTCGAAGCTGTTAAAGTCAAGAACGTAGCTCCTGTAGTCACTGAGAAGCCAGAGATGACTCTCTCCTCCTTCAAGGAAGCCCGGGCCATTGTCCAAGCCGGATCTACCCCAGGCTGGGGGCGAATTTTGGAGATACCTAACAAGCAGGACAAGTTTGGGTTAGGATACTCTCCTGCGGCTGAAGCCTCCTCTCCTAGCAGTGCGTCGCGAGGTAAAGGGCCGATCCAGTTTACCAGTGGCGGGGTGATATTTGAAAGTGTCAACGCGGTGTCTGAAGATAGCGGGGATAGCGACTGTGACTTAGACTCTTGGATCCAGCCAAGCAAGTCAGGCGAGAGCCTCAACAACTGGTCCGTCAAGGATATCATCCAGATGACAAGCGAAGAGTAATGATTTACTTTTTCTGATCATTGTACAACCCTATGTCCTACCCGGGGCATAGTGGTTTTATTGTCAGGGCCTCGTTTGATTATGTACATGCATTTTATCAATAAATCAAAAGGCGTTTTCTTCGTATTCAAATATTGTGATCTCTGTTATTCATGTTTTGTATTTGTTTTGAAAAACAATAAAATGGCAATGAGGTTTGTGCTAACCTGCATATCCTTGTTTTAAGCTTAACCCTTGTTATTGCAGGATCCACATGACAGATGACATCGACTCTGGACCTTCTACGACTCACTTCGACTTCGATTGCCCGATCTATCAAGCCAAAGAAGAGATTGATGAAGATGAAGAACTTCCCGAAGAGTTGGCCCGCTTGTTGAAACAAGAAGAGAAAGTTATTCTGCCTCACGAGGAGGAAATTGAGATTGTGAATCTGGGTTCTGAAGAACTAGTCAGGAATGTCAGGATAGGGGCTGCATTGCAGAGTGATGTCAAGCGAAGATTGGTCGAGATGCTAAGAGAGTATAGTGACGTCTTTGCTTGGTCATACGAAGATATGCCCGAACTTGATACTGACATCGTGGTCCACCACTTGCCGTTGCGAGAAGATTGTCCTCCCGTTAAGCAGAAGCTTAGGAGAACACGACCAGATATGGCCTTTAAGATCAAAGAAGAAGTGCAAAAGCAGCTTGATGCTGGCTTTTTAGCGGTCACTACTTACCCTCCGTGGGTCGCCAACATAGTGCCTGTACCGAAGAAGGATGGTAAGGTGCGAATGTGCATCGATTATCGGGATTTGAATAGGGCGAGCCCTAAAGATGATTTCCCGCTGCCTCATATTGATGTGTTGGTCGACAATACAACTCAGTTCTCTGTATTTTCGTTCATGGATGGCTTCTCCGGTTACAATCAGATCAAGATGGAACCAGAGGACATGGAGAAAACTACGTTTATCACGTCGTGGGGAACATTTTGCTATAAGGTAATGCCTTTCGGTCTGAAGAATGCAGGGGCCACTTACCAACGAGCAATGGTCACTTTGTTTCATGATATGATTCATCATGAGATTGAAGTCTATGTTGATGACATGACTGCGAAGTCCCAAACGGAGGAGGGACATCTGGTCAATTTGCTGAAGCTTTTTGAGAGGCTTAGGAAGTTCAGGTTGAGGCTGAATCCTAACAAGTGTACTTTCGGAGTACGGTCTGGAAAACTACTGGGGTTTATCGTGAGTGAAAGAGGCATCGAGGTTGATCCTGCGAAGATTAAAGCGATACAAGAAATTCCAGCGCCAAAAACCGAAAAAGAAGTTCGTGGTTTCCTGGGCAGAATAAACTACATTGCAAGGTTTATTTCTCAGCTCACAGCCACGTGTGAACCGATGTTCAAACTACTAAAGAAAGATCAGGCGATTATCTGGAACGAGGATTGCCAGAAGGCATTCGATAAGATAAAACAGTATCTGCAGGAACCTCCGATCTTGATACCCCCAGTGGCCGGACGACCCTTAATCATGTACTTGACAGTTCTTGAGAATAGTATGGGGTGTGTTCTCGGTCAGCACGACGAGACGGGCAGAAAGGAGCATGCCATTTACTACTTGAGTAAAAAGTTCACAGATTGTGAATCTCGTTACTCGATGCTGGAGAAAACGTGTTGTGCGCTAGCCTGGGCTACCAAACGTTTACGACAGTACATGCTCAATCACACAACCATGCTAATTTCGAAGATGGATCCGATCAAGTACGTCTTCGAGAAGCAAGCGCTTTCAGGCAGGATTGCCAGATGGCAAATGGTGTTGACGGAATATGACATTCAGTATGTTTCCCAGAAGGCCATCAAGGGAAGCGTATTGTCTGAATACCTGGCCGAACAGCCAATCGAAGATTATCAGCCGATGAAATTTGAATTCCCTGATGAGGATATCATGTTTCTCAAAGCGAAAGATTGTGATGAATCGTTGCCCGACGAGGGGCCCGATAGGAAATCCCAATGGAAATTGATATTTGACGGGGCAGTTAATTCTTATGGAAGTGGCATTGGGGCGATCATCACGACCCCCCCACGGATCCCACATCCCGTTCACTGCGAGACTGACGTTTCCGGTCACCAATAATGAAGTGGAATACGAAGCATGCATCATGGGTCTAGAAGAGGCAATTGATTTGAGAATCAAGAACCTAGACGTATATGGTGACTCGGCGCTTGTGATCAACCAGATTAAAGGGGAGTGGGAGACTCGTCAATCGAATTTGGTGTCGTACATGAATTATGCCAGAAGGCTGCTTCCGTTCTTTGATCGAGTGGAACTCCATCATGTGCCCAGGGCCGAGAATCAAATGGCTGATGCCTTAGCCGCGTTGGCTTCAATGTATAAAGTCAATTTTTAGAATGAAGCTCCAAGAATTGTCCTTTCTCGTCTTGATAGACCTGCATTCGTCTTTACAATCGAGGAAGCCTCCGATGGCAAGCTATGGTTCCATGACATTCAGACCTTCCTTATGACTAAGGAGTATCCTGCGGGAGCGTCAACCCAGGATAAGAAGACTCTGAGGAGGCTGTCTGGAAATTTTTATCTCAATCCTAATGGAGTTTTGTATAAAAGAAACCACGATCTCGTGCTACTCAGATGTGTAGATGAGAAAGAAGCGAGTATGCTCATGGAAGAAGTCCATGAAGGCACATTTGGTACGCACGCCGGCGGGCATGCTATGACGAGAAAGATCCTGAGAGCAGGATACTACTGGCTGACGATGGAGTCGGATTGCTTTAAATTCGCAAAGAGATGTCATAAATGCCAAATTTATGCCGATAAGATCCATGTGCCACCGTGCCCGTTGAATGTCATGTCCTCCCCGTGGCCGTTCTCCATGTGGGGCATCGACATGATAGGCAAGATCGAGCCCACTGCATCTAACGGTCATCGCTTCATTCTAGTAGCTATCGACTACTTCACCAAGTGGGTGGAGGCAGCCTCATATGCTAATTTGACCAAGCAGGTGGTGGCTAGATTCATAAAGAGGGATATCATCTGTCGTTACGGAATTCCCGAGCGGATCATTACCGATAATGGTTCAAATCTGAATAACAAGATGATGAAGGAGCTGTGCCAGAGTTTCAAGATTGAACACCACAACTCATCTCCTTACCGGCCGAAGATGAATGGCGCCGTTGAAGCGGCCAATAAGAACATAAAGAAGATTGTTCAGAAGATGGTTGTGACCTACAAGGATTGGCACGAGATGCTGCCATTTGCACTGCACGGTTATCGTACCAGGGTACGTACGTCAACCGGGGCAACTCCTTTCTCCTTAGTGTACGGTATGGAAGTTGTCCTACCGTTAGAAGTGGAGATCCCTTCTTTACGAGTTTTGGTTGATGTGAAACTCGACGAGGCAGAATGGATTAAGAACCGACTAAACCAACTCAGCCTGATGGACGAGAAAATATTAGCATTGATTGCACACGGTCGCTTATACCAAAGCCGAATGAAGAAAGCCTATGATAAGAAGGTGCGTCCTAGAAGCTTTCAGACGGGTGATCTCGTCCTGAAGAAGATTCTTCCTCCACACTCCGATCACTGGGGCAAGTGGACTCCCAATTACGAAGGTCCGTACGTCGTCAGCAAGGTCTTTTCGGGAGGAGCTTTGTTATTATCCACGATGGATGGTGAAGATTTTGCATCCCCGGTGAACGCGGACGCAGTTAAAAAATACTTTGCTTAAAAAACGACCCGCTGGAAAGAAAAAGAGCATCCAGGCAAAAAAGGGGCATCCCGGCGAACCATAAAAAAGGAAAAAGGTTCGGGCAAAAATTAGGGATATAAATTGAAAAAATGTACACCCGCAAAGTCGAAAACCTGGAAGGGCGACTTTGGCAAAAAAGGGTATCCCGGTGAATCGAAAACCCGGAAGGGCCATTCAGGAAAAAATTAGGGATTTGAAAAAGCAAATGACTGCGTTCCGCGTATGGACTTTCATTGTTTAGTGGTTTGGAAGACCTGAGGGCCGTTTATCTGAATCAATCTCTCCTGAAGATGAAGCGTCGGAGAAGTATCGAAGTCGAGTGGGTCATAGAGGGATCAACTCATGGTGTTCGTCTACGCCACATTGCCGACATGTGTATATACTGATGTATATTTATGTTTTATTCTTGCGCAGCTTCCTCATTTCAGGGGCTTGCATCTGTTGTAAAACATTTTTACCCATTCAGGGGTTCGTTATCAATAAAATGTATACTATTCAGCAATTCTGTTTGTTTGTTTAGCATTTACCTGTTTTGTTTGCGAAAAAGAACGCCGATGTTTTTGATAAAATGCGCATACATAAACTTACTGGCCTAGGCCACTGATTGTTGAAACAATGAATTACTCGAACATTGTCACAAGATGATAACCTTGATAGGTCCCTTTGAGAAGGGTATCTTGTCTGTTTGTTTGTGTTGGTGCAGGTGTAGCATGTACCAGGTAGTACGCCGTATGTGTCCCCAAGCAGGATGATTCCTTCTTCTCCAGCAAAGTTCAGCAGCCTCTCCCCGCAGAGTCTGAACGTGAGATCGTAGGCATTGATATGTCTCCCCAGGCAGATAATATTCTCTCCCCAATCAGATGCATCCTGAAGGAATGTCATCTCCCTAGCCGAGTCACATACTGAAGTGTGCAGCAATCGATAGTTCCAGACTGAAGTCTTCAGCATAATTGAAATTCCCCGCAGAATTGTACTCTCCCCTGTAAGCAGGACGATTCCTTCTTCCCCAGCCGAGTTTGCAGATCCCCAAGGGAGCCGAGTCCTTGGAGGGCGTTCGGGCCATGATTGGTTTTCCCCAGTAGAGTGTTGAATAGCTGATGCTGTATTTCCCCGCCGGAGTCGTTACCTCCAGGAAAGGTTGGCTGCGAATGCCGTGCAATTTGTTTCTGCGATTGACATCGCTTTCCTCAGCAGGTCCAGGTTCTCGTAGAGCTTTGTTCCCCTGCAGCAGTCGACTGAAGTTCGTTTCCCCAAGCAGCGTCCAATTGAGATTGGCGTGACTTCTTCTCCTCGGCAGGATGATTCCTTCCTCCACCAGAGTGGTCCTTTTTCCTTGACAGGAGGATTCTCCCTTCGGCATTTATTTTGCTGATGGGGCCGTAACATTTTGCATGATTGCATAGCATTTCCACCGTGTGGAGCATTGCGCCATTGCCAAAGCATACGCATATGAAACATGAGCTAGGTCGTTACCGTTCTTGTTTTGCAGGTGTTCCTCTGCAGAATGGTTTGATCAAGATGATTCTTGAATTCTCCCCAGCGAAGTCGTTTGCTCAAGATGACTCTTAAAACCCCAGTGAAGTTGCCAGAGTTGGTTGCTCAAGTTGATGCTTAGAGTCCCCGGCAGAGTGATTGCTCGGGATGATTCCCGAAATCTCCAGCAGAGTTATTGGTTCAGGATGATTCTTGAAGTCCCCGACGGAGTTATGTGTTCAAGATGATTCTTGATTTCCTCAGCAGAGATGACTCACCCAGAATGATTGCTGGATCCCCGAAGCAGAGTGACTTGATCGTTCTCCAGAATCCCCAGGGGAGATGTGTCATCCCCAGCAGGTTCCCGAACAGCGAAGTTGAAAATTCCCTTGAAGACTTGATGACTGAAGTCCAACCGTATTGACGAAGCAGTTCTCCCAGCTGATGCGGAGTTCCTGATGGTAGAAGTTGGATATCCCCAATTGGTTCATGATTGACTGAGAATTCTATTCCCGACTTACTGATGAAGTCCGGCTGACGCCCAAAAAATTTCTTTGAATGCCCGATGGCATGATTAACTTGATTGTTGATCTGATAGGTCCCGAGGAATCCTGATGCCTGAAGGCATGATCGACCATGTCTCACTGGTTACCGTGTGGCTGATTCCCCAGCTAGTTGTCGTGCAGCTAATATTTCAGTTTTCGAAGATTTGTTCCCATCAGAGTACCGCGTACTTGTGCAGTTGGCAAATTTCCGGGTTTATTGGTATTCAACCGTCTTTTACCTTGATTATTTGAGAGTAGTTCGCTTCTCACCCAGTCAGGTCCAAGCCGTTTGAATAGGGGCAGCTGTTGCACCCCAAAATTTGCCCAACTTTTCTTCACCTAGCTTATGTTTCATTTCATTCACATTAGCATTATCATTTGCATTTCATTGACATGTGTGCAGGAGATCAAGAGGTATGATTACCCATCAAGATTTATACTAGACTTTGAAGCTAGCTAAGAAGGTTATTCAAGTGTTCAAGGGTGGATATCCTTGTCAGAGAAGTTAAAAGAGCCTTAGAGAGAGTGGTTGAAACCAAGAGTGTGTAGATCTCCTAACTTGAGAGTTGTGGGAAGCCATCAGATGATTCTGAGGTCATGGAGATGGACTTGAGGTCATGAGAGAGATCATGAGAAGTGTTGGAGATCACTTTGAGGCCTAGACAGGTCATTTTGCAAGAATAAGAAGCCTTAGCCATGAGTGGTGCAGCTAGAGTTTGACTCGGTCGACCCTAGGTCAACTGATGATTTGGAGAAGGTTGAGACCTAATCCAAGAGCCATGTGATTATGGATTGATGCATTGAGATGTTATAAGGATTATTCCAAGGTCAACTCATCATGATTGAAGAGTTTGAGAAGTTTCAAGCTAGGGTTTCTAAGGCTTGACAGTGTAAAATCCCCTAGTTTGACCCCTATCTTCAAGGCAGTTTAGCTCAAGATGTGATTGTCATCTCATATTGCCCCCAACATGAATGTTGTAGAGCTTGGTCTTAAATTTAATTTGAGTACTAGAAGTCCTTGATAGGATTTATAGAAATCAAGTTATGACTTTAACAAGTTACAGGTCATCTGAGGTATGTGAATTTGGGGGCTTGAAAGTTACCCAACTTGCATCAAACGTTTGCCCAAGAAGGATGACTCCTATGGACTTTTGGTCAACATGAATGTTGTTCCTTATCTTCTTAGCTTTCTATAGAGTACTAGAAGTCCTTGATAGGATTTGTAGAACTCAAGTTATGGCTTTGACAAGTCAAGGGTATTTTGGTCATTTGGAGATTACAGGTCATTTCAACCATAAGGCCATAACTCCCATTTCCAAGCTTCAAATGGGAAAATGTTCAACATCAAACTTGTTCAAAATGATGTTTTAAGGCTAGTAAAGAGGTCATGATTTGTTGAAATTGCTTGTAGCTCAAAGTTGCAAAAATGACCTAAAATAAGGGTATAAGTTAAATAAACCAAAGTTGGAAATTGATACTTTTGATCTACACATCCAAACCAAGGCATGTAATAGGTCATTTTGACTCTAAAAAGCATTTTAAGAACATTGTTTTAGCCACATTTTTGATTTGAGGTCTAATTTGTGGACTTGCTTTGAAAAGTTGTTACTTACATCATAAGTAACATTTGCAAAACTCAAATTCAAGGCATGAGCAAGATCCCTTGCAAGCCAAAAACTTTCAAAATGTCATGAGGGGAGAAATTGGAAGGAATTGGGATTGTTTTCAAGTTGTTTGCAGAGTTATGCACACCATGGCATATAAGTGAACTTCTCATGTCATGAGAGATTGGATTTCTCATTAGAAGAATCTAGAGGGTTCTAGATCACTCATACATGTTCTATATATTTAGTAGAGGTGATCCAAAGCAAAGGTTGGTGTTGATTGAGAGAGAAAACTGAGATTGCACTTTGAGATTTCACATTGCAAATCAAAATCGGTTATAAGGTTAGAGGTCATTTCAGTCCAAGAAATTGATCTCAATAACTTGCTCAGAGGTTGGTGATCAATTCCAGATCAAATTCGGGGCACTGTGGTGGAAGGATCGTGAAGCAGCCATTGGAGAGTGAAGCTTGCAACTCAGAATCGGGTTTGATGATTCAAGAAGATTCAACTCTTTTCTTTGCATACAGAAGATTGATTGTGATTCAGTGAAGGATTTTGCAAGTTCTTGAAGGCTGAGTTGAAGATTCTACCCTTCTGTTCGTTCAAATTTATCAGGTTGGTAACCTTCAATCTCTAGCTTAAATTAGGTAGAATTAAGACGAATTAGGGTGTTAGATGCATTGTAGAACGGTGTAGGAAGGTTTTCAGATAGTTAGTTTGAGAATTACTGACCAATTAAGGATGTCACCATTTTCGGTTGAGAATTGGTTATGGCGAATCTTGAGGTTTCAGAGAGAATAAATGGTATGGATGAATTCGTGACGAAATTTGGGACAAGTTTCATGTATAAACCACTTGCAATGGAGGATCCTAGAGAGAGTTAGGGTTGGGGACGATGACCGGAGTACCACCGGTGGTGGCCGGAGCTGCGCGCGAGCTTCAGAGGTTTGAATTGGAGAAGATGACTTGATAGCCATCAGATCAAGGTTTGACTTGGACCAAAGACCCCATCCAACGGCCACGTATTGATTTGAGTTTGTGAAGGACCCTGAATTGGATGAAACGATGCGTTTCATTAATGTAGTCTGGGTGGGCTTAGTGCAGATTGATACTCACACCCCCCTTGTTGGGCCCAATCCATTATTTGAACTTTTTTTCATTGCTAGCTGCACCGCGTGTTTATCTTTTTATTTCAATTTTCTTTATTTTCTTCATGGTTCATGATTAAATCATATAAAATTGAAAAATGATCCAATTAACCCCATTCTTTTTGCATTATATTCATGACTGAATCTAGTTTTTTTTAGATAAAAAAATATTTTTATTTCATGCATTTTCTGATTTTATGGGAATTTTCTCATTTTAATTGATATTAAAATAGTTATGTTTGATACTTGATTTTGTGGAATTTTGTGTGATCATGTGATGATGATTTTGATCCTGATTTTTTGTGAGTTGTTAGCATAGACATGCATGCTCCCCATAGAATTTTCTCACATTTTTGTGATGAACAAAGGTGGTAGTTTAGGTTGAAACCTTTAGAAGCTCCATTTTTAGGGTTTATGGTTGATACCTTTGGATTTAGGACTTAATTTTAGGACTTAATAGATGATTTAGTCCCTGGTTTTTGTATGAGGTGTTCTTAATTGAATTAGGATCCCTTAGGAATTTTTGTAGAAATTTATAAGATAGTTTGCTATTTTTGATTGATTTTAGTTTAGGTGCTAGCTTTAGATGATTCTAATGCACTAACTCAACTAGATTAACATCTTTAGTTCCCTTAGATTAGGGTTGTGCTTTGCTTGTTCTTGGATGATGATGAAGACAAGTTGAAGATGCATTGGATTGCTTGAAGAGGCTTGGATTTGAAGATCTTCCCTTCTTGTGGTGTAGTTTTGACTAGGTTAAGATTATGGTTTTGTAGGTAGAGCTTCTAGATAGTTCTCTTCCTTCATAAACATGGAATATGTTGATCAATTCCATTCTTCCCTATGATATAAGGTCCCTGGTAAAGGCCTCATCCCTTCTTTGGTAGGATGTGTGGCTCTTTGCAAATTGGTAGAACCTTTGAGGGTCCCTTTCTCTGATGACAGGATGCTCAGTGGTGACCTTTGGTCTTCACCCTGCTACCAATCATCCCAACTTTGCTCTTGATAGATGCATATTTCTCCCTTGATTAGAGGATGGAGTTCCTTGCTTGAAGAAGATTGAAGGGTGAAGTTGACACTTCCATGTGATTGAAGATTACCCTGAGAAGCTGAAGCTTGTAGATGAAGAGGAAAGCCAAGTTGATACTGGTAAAGCAAAGAGAGCTGAAGCAAGAAGACCAAGTTGAAACTTATGAAGAAGATCCAATTGAGATTGAGTGAAGAGCTGAGGCTTGAAGAATAAAGGACAAGTTGACACTTACATTGATGCATTGAGAGCCTGAAGGAATCAAGTTGATACTTGTAGCTAAGAGTGAAGCCTGAAGGTGGGATTTACTGTAAAGCTGAGGCTTGAGGAAGAGAGAATAAGTTGATACTTATGCTTGATGGGTTGAAACCTTGGAGGAGCAAGTTGATACTTGTTATTAAGGATGATAGCCTTGAAGGGTGATTGAAGTCTGAAGACTGAGCGGCTGTCAGAAGATTGCTTTGCTGTGAAGTTGGGGGAAGCTGTTGATCTACCTTCTTTCTTGTCTACTTTCTTTTCTGTATTGTTGTGACTTGTTTGATTTGCTTGATGCATTAGAATAAGTTCATATTTATATTGACTTAAGCTAGGAGCATGACTGCACTAGAGGTTGAGTTGCTCCCTCTGCTTGTATTTTTACTGTATGGCTTTGCTTGTGGGTATTCGGTAGAGCCCAGCTCCCTTGCCCATGTGGTTTGTTTTGCTTGATAGCATTTTATTTCTTCTGTATGATTGCAGTTGCTCATTATTGTTTTGCTTGATAGCATGTTATTTCCTCTGTATGATTGCAGTTATTCATATCTGGCTTGAGGTTGAGACGGGCTTGTGGAGGCTGATGCCCCACACACATTTCCTCCATCACTTGCATTGCATGCATTTTTCAGTCGTTTACTGTTTACTGTTTAAGCTGATGCTTTATCTGTTTACTGTTCAAGCTGATGCTTTATCTGTTTCTGTTTATCATCGACATGATCCCTTAGGACTCTCACTCCCTTTGATAAGGAAGTGATGATTAGAACTTTAGGTTGAAACCTATGCATGATAACTTCTAGGAGTTCCCTGTTTCAAACCACAACCATAGGATGAATCCTTGGCATGACAACATTAGGACTTGATAGTCTCCCTTTAGTTGAGTCTGTTCTCTTCTCACCTCAAAACAGCTTAAAATACAGTAATCATGAATGATTTCTTTCGGGCGTTACGAGCCTTAAGCTATCTGAGAAAGGATTGTTGGAGATCTTTTTTTCAACAATCTGGATGTTTAGTATGGTACCCTTTGGGTGACATGCGAAACATTCACTCTCAGGTCATAGTCTTTAGTGCGATTGAAATTGCAAACATAATAAAAAACAGTTCTTTCGTAAAAGACAGAAAACAAACTTCAAACCTTTTTGCCCCGTGGGCCCGTAATTCAAAGGAAGCTTTTCTGAAGAAAAGAGTGTCGTTAAACTTCAGTTCTACCGCAAACAGGCTTTGTCCCTAACTGCTGGAATTGCTGTTTAACCCTACTCGATAAAACAGATGAATCTGAACCCCCGTAAGTTGTAGTACCCCGAACTACGTAAGCTCTGATCTCTCATACCTGTTGAGAGTACGTAGGCACAATACTGACGTATTGGCGAGCCACCTTCCCCGTAACCCGTAGTCAGTCGAACTACGTTGACTCTGATTTCTCATTCTCTGATGAGAATACGTAGGCATAAAGTGTGACGCTTTGCCGAGTCATTTTCTTTTCTTTTCAGACCAGCCTTGATAGGTAGATAGATAAAACCAACCCGTCCAGTAAACACAACAAGCGTGGATCCCGTCGAGTACAACGGACGTGAGGGGTGCTAATACCTTCCCCTTGCGTAACCGACTCCCGAACCCAGACAACAGTTGCGATGACCTTGTCTTATACCTTTTCGTCAGGTTTTTTCCGATCGTTTCCTTTCCCGTTCCGAGGGATAAATAACGAAAGGTGGCGACTCTTCTGTTTTGCCGGCACCTTATTTTTGCGGAAGCGACACTAATTATATGTTGTTATGTATGTTGTGGGTAGCCGTATGGCGTGAATCCTAGTTTGTGATTTGTGAAGTGTGAAATGTGGCCGTTTGGCAATTTTGTGCATTTACCTGAATTGAATAGGAATGCATGGCGAGATTGATTGTGAATGTGAACCATGTATGAAATTGGTTTGAATGGATGATGAATATATATATGCTTTGTGATACATATATTTTGAATGCATAATGAATATATGCAACGAATGTGATGAATGCATGAGTATGTTTGTAAACATGTATGCATTTCAAGAGTGTCATGAGTCATATTGCATGTGGAGCATCATGGTATGTATTATTGTGTCGATTGATTCCTCGGTGAATCTGCAGAACCTCGTGTGCCCTTGTAGGGTGTGAGCGACGGTTATTTATTGATCCCTCGGTGGATTTGCAGAACCTCGTATGTTACGATGGTTATATTTGATTCCTCGATGAATCTGCAGAACCTCGTGTGCCCTTGTAGGGTGTGAGCGACGGTTATTTATTGATCCCTCGGTGGATTTGCAGAACCTCGTATGTTGCGATGGTTATATTTGATTCCTCGGTGAATCTGCAGAACCTCGTGTGACCATGTGGGGTATGAGCGATGGTTATTTTGGTTCTTCAATTGAACCTGCTGAAATGAGTCGGTACCGCATTTGCATCTGCATAGAGTCGTGTGTCGGTCTCTGTGAGTTACATGTAGACATCTGTGCATGATGTATGGTGAATAAACATGGATGTAGATGTTTATATGGATTGTTGATAATTGGCATGAATGGAAGGTTTGAAGATACATGTATGTGTGAATATATATGTATATGTGTGCATGTTTATGAATTGATATAAACATTGTTGATGCACATTGTATATGCTTGGTGCTCTATTTGTAAATAGTTAATTGTGAATACATTGCGATGTACGGTATGGTGAGATGAGTTGCGGTGAGAATGCGGAAGACGTTTTTGGACGATATGTGTGTGTGTGTGTGTGTGTGTGTGTGTGTGTGTGTGTGTGTGTATATATATATATATATATATATATATATATATATATATATATATATATATATATATATATATATATATATATATATATATATATATATATATATATATATATATATATATATATATATATGTTTATGTGCATTATGTATTATGATATTGTTTCTCACCCTTCTGCTGTTTTATAATGCTCTATGAGGCATTGCAGATTAGATTGCTTGAGTCTTTGTGAAGCGAGTCATTCATTTATTTTGGTCAGATGGCTCTGATATGTAATATTGGGTAGTTAGGAATTGTTTTGATTCTTTTGTAATACATCTGTGTATGTATCTGCTGCTGAATTTTTGTAAACTCAACTGATGAATTGATTTAATTTAAACGATGTATATGATGCTTATGTTAATGAAGTGATTTCAATGTTTAGATGTTTCCGTTTTATTCTAAATGTTGATATATGGGTTTTAAGCGCTATGCTTTGTTTTTAGTTGAGATTTACCCCTTTTGTTATATATCTTCATGAGCTGGTATTATTTATGTTCCGTTTCGATGATAATGTGATGCGCCTCTTTTATACCATATTATGAATTTACTCTGATGATACATTGATTACGTGCCTAAATGATTAATTGCATTATTTGGGGGTATAGAAAGGGGGTGTTACACAGGTAATTGGAATTCTTGTTCAGGATGGTTTTCAGATATTCAAATTTTTGTAGGTATTAACTAGATAATCTAGATATTAAATATTAAATAGAATATTAACTAGAATATTAACTAGAATTAAATAGAATATTAACTAGAATATTAAATATTAAATAGAATATTAACTAGAATATTAAATAGATTTTAGTAGGTATTAATAGTTTTTTCTATTTTTTATAGGTTTTATTTCTAGATATTGAGTTGTTTAGAAATTAATAGAAATTTTATAGATTTAATTCTTGTAGATTTAATTTGTTTAGAAATTAATTGATAGTTAATTCTTTTTTAGATTTAATTTTCTTTTAGAAATAAATAGTTAATTTCTTTCTTAGATTAGTTTAATTCTGTTTAGAATCTAATGGATGTTAATTTCCTTTTTAGATTAGTAATTAGATGTTAATTTGGGTTTTAATCAACTTTAGTTAGTATTTATTAGTAGTTTTTAATCAAATTAGCTTTAATTTTCGTTTAGCAATTAATTGAGTTTTATTAATTAGTCTTAATCTTCATTAGTTGCAGTTAATTGAGTTTTAATTTAAGGTCATTAGCATTTTAATTGAGTCCTTAAACCATTAATTAGCCTTTAATTGTAGTATTAAGTGAATCAGTTTTTTAATTAGATGTTTAATCCATTTTTCGTCTAGTGGGCCAGATGTCTAATTCTGGAGGCCCAGTCCAGCATGCCACATGTCCCTTTATAAGGTCCTCCACGCGTCCCACCTCATTCACCAGACCCCACACGCATGACACCTCAACCCCACGTTTTTCTCTCTCGCGACGCCACGTTTCACTCCCTCTCTGCATGGCTGCCACATGCTGCCACCTATCTCCCCACTCACCTCCAGCTGCCATGTATCCCTCCCTGCCTACCCTGTCACCGGCCGGCATGCAAACAGCCGGAGACGCGCCGGAGAAATCAAATCCAGCCAACCTTGCCGGTAACCATCACCGGAATCCCCTAAGCGTCACCGAAATTCCACAATCTTTCCAGAAGTTCAACTTCTCCACCGTGAAGCTTCATCCACCAATTTTTTTCCAAAAAACGCTAAAAGACATTCACCAGTTCTTTAAAGATTTTCCAGAAATCTTTACGAGATCTTCAAACGTTCATCTTATCTTCCTCCAGAATTATCCAGATTCATCGATCATTCCTCAAA
This sequence comes from Lathyrus sativus, assembly GCA_963859935.3. Taxonomy (NCBI): domain Eukaryota; kingdom Viridiplantae; phylum Streptophyta; class Magnoliopsida; order Fabales; family Fabaceae; genus Lathyrus; species Lathyrus sativus. The sequence continues at coordinate 299,309,089 of OZ012738.1, read as the reverse complement.
AATCAGAAAAATTTTCGTCTGTTCATCGCCATCATCATGTTTTTTTCAGATCGTCAACGAACTTCAAACTTTCGTCCGTTCATCACCATTACCGCTTGCCAGAAATCTTCCGGATCTCATCACGATCATCACCTTCGTTGTTTTTTCCAGAAATCCTCAACGAATAGGCATCCTCTAATCTTTATCAAGATCCAAGCATTCAACCATCAACGCTTCCTATCAAGAACCTCAAGATCCATCGCAAATCCACGATCTGTTGATCTTCATCAAAGCTTGATGAAAGCTCCGTCAATCTTTGTCCAAGAACATTCAGAACTTTCTTCAGTGTTCACCGTTTTCACGTTTGTTCACCAGTAACTCAAGATCATCCTTCATCATCGTCTTCAACATGCAAACGACTACAACCGCCAAGAACACTCATCATCACCTCCAGATTCTTCACCAAACGACCAACATCAGTCTCGGAATGTAGCAACAGATCTTTCGAGCTTTGTTTGATATCAAGTTTTACGGTTTCTTTATGTTTGATTTGATGGGAGAAGATGAACGTAGAAGAACTGAGATGGAAGTGGAAGAAGACGGCGGCAGAGGTTGAAGAGAGGCTAGGGTTTGGTCAAGCCAACTGAGTGAACGAAGGAGAAGGTCTTCGTGGATCTTCGTTTTGGAGTTAGTCGGCCTCACGGCCCAACCGTTTCAATTTTTTGCTGACTACACACCTCCGTTTTTCCATAAGCGCCCCCCTCTGGCTGTGTTTTGGGCTGAACCAATGGGCCCAATGGATTGGCTGATCTCACCCCCTTTTTTTTGCCTACACCCCCGTCCCTTGTTTGTCCTTTTTTGGCTGACGGTTTCTTTGGTTAGGCTGGGCCCAACATTCAATTCCTGACTACACTCCCATTTCCTAGCATGCACCCCCTTGTTTTTATTTTTTCTGATTGGTGTATTGTGGGCTCAAGCCCAATGCAGTTTTTTCAGGCTTTACCCCTGTTTAGTGGTTGTACCCCCTTCCCTTTATTTTTCAATTCTTACTTGTATTGGACATTTGATTGTAATAGTTGTAGATTTATTTTTCTTTTTTTCTTTAGGGATTCTAGTTTTATTTTCTTAGAATATTATTACATTTTTAATATAGATTTATAATTCTTTCCTATTTTTCTTTTAGTATAGAATTTATGTAGAATTTTCATTCTATTTTCTTTATAGAATTATAGAGTTAGGATAGAATTTATATTCTGTTATTTTTTATGCAATTTACTTAGAATTTCTTTAGAGTTTTCTATTAGAAATTAATTGCTAATTTTAGGAGTAGAATTTTATTTTCATTTGTGATTGGATTTCTCTCCTATTTTCTCATCTGCTATATGATTTTACTTCGACTTTATTTTGTGCTGGCCGTGTGACATGATTCAATTGGAGAATGATTTTCGATATCATTTCTCTATCTTGTCTTTGACACGGAGATCAATATGCTACCTCTTAGAGTTTGATTTATCGTATAAGTCAAATCATGACGGTCTAAGCATTACATTGGTTCTGATTCAGACGTCATCATCAAGGATCCAGAGAGGAGAAGATTGGAATGGGGCTTACGCACATGTCAAGAGCCAACGGAGCCGCTTCGTTCGATATCATCTTTCTTATTCAAGTCTTTGTGCAACCGTCGAGTGTTGTGAGCTGTGTCGTTAGATACATGGGAAATGACAATCGAGCGGTCTCCCCTCGATCGTTTAGAGTGTTTAGTATATGTCCCTTGGATGATATACGACACACTCGCTCTTACGCCTTAGGCTCTTGCGTGTGTGTCCCGAGTTCCTTCCCGTTTAGGCGTGTTAGGCCTGCTTTCTCTTTGTTCTCACCCCCGTGCGATCAAAACCCTTTTCTCTCGCGTTCAGGCGATTGAGACCCATTCTCTTGCCCTTGTGCAATCGAGACTTGTTTTCCGCAGTGCACCGAACTACGTTTGCTCTGATCTCTCATACCAGACGAGAGTACGTATGCATAGGATTGCGATGATCCTAGTGAGCTCCCTTTTCCCTTTTCCCTTTTTTGTTGTAGTTAGCTGAACTAAAGTTGCTCTGATTTCTCGTACCAGACGAGGATATGTAGGCATAGGATGCGATATTCTAGCGAGCACACTAACAACTAATTTCTCTGCTCTCTCGCTGCCGTGCGATCGAGACTTTCCCGCTAACGACTAATTTTCCTTTTCTCTTGCCCTAGCGCAATCGAGACAAGACTGTAGTTCTAGATCCCGTAGGTTCCCATACCTTCAAAACCCGACATACTACGTCCGTTCTACCGCAAACAGGTAACGCCTAAGTCTCCAATGGGCAAGCAACATACACCTAACTGCTAGAACGCGTACATTAGTATCGTCAATCTTTTCTCTCACCCCTGTGTGATCGAGAGCACCCCGGTTAGCCGTAGTTAGCTCGAACTACGTTTGCTCTGATCTTTCACGCCGTGTGAAAGTACATAGGCACGAGATATGATATCTAGGCGAGCAACCTTCCCCCCGTAGTTTCCCGAACTACGTTGACTCTGACTTTCCTATTGCACGAGGGAATACGTAGGCATAGAGCGTGATGCTCTATCAAGTCAGTTCTTTCCGTTTAGCTTTAGCAGCCGTAGATAGATTGTTTTTCACCCGTAGACAAACCAACAAGCGTGGATCCCATCGAGTACAATGGACGTGAGGGGTGCTAATACCTTCCCCTTGCGTAACCGACTCCCGAACCCAGACAATGGTTGCGATGACCTTGTCTTATACCTTTTTCGTCAGGTTTTTTTCGATCGTTTCCTTTCCTATTCTGAGGGATAAATAACGAAAGGTGGCGACTCTTCTGTTTTGCCGACACCTTATTTTCGCGGTAGCGACACTACCTGCGCATCATTTTTACATTCCCTAAAACCCGACCTCATACACCGCTTTCCCTTTCTGTAGTAGAGAAAGCTGACTTCTCGATGTCCGTACAACACAAGAAGTAATCAGAAGAGGATCATGGATCAGCTAGAATAAAACCAAGCTGCTATGAGGGAAGAAATGCAAAGCATGAAGATGTAGATGAACTAACTCACAGAGGTGATCCAGAACATGGCCAGAAATCAAGAGGAGATGAGGCTAGAAGCAAAGAGAAACGCTAATCATACCCTTATTGGCGCGGTTCCAAACGCAGATGGCGCAGTTCCAACCCCTGTCGGCGCAATTCCAACCCCTATTGGTGCAATTCCTACTCTCGTGGGTGCAATACTTATCCCTGTTAGCACAATTCATCCACCAACTGGTGCATTCCATCCTCTCGGCGGTACGATTCCACCACCAGTCCACTACGACAATCATGAGGGTTTCTACGAAGATTCAATGACTGATGCGTGTGCACCATAGAACGCTGAATTAGAGAAGAAATTTAATGCTCTACAAGAAGTAGTGAGAGTAATGCAAGGCCCTGACGTTTTGGGATTAGATGCTGCAGAAATATGCCTTGTGCTAGGGGTTAAGATACCTCCGAAATTTTCTATTCCGACTTTTGAAAAGTACAAGAGTGGCAGCTTTCCCAAGACCAACATAAGGTCTTATTGCAGGAAGATGGCCGCTTATTCCGAGGATGAAAAGCTCTTAATCCATTTCTTCCAAGATAGTCTAACTAAGGCCTCACTAGAATGGTACGTGCAACTCGAGCACTCCAATGTGAAAAGTTGGAAAGAGTTAGTGGATGCTTTCGTAAAGCATTATCAGTACAACTGATATGGCTCCGAATCGAACGCAACTCCAGAGTCTGACTCAGAAGCCAAACGAGTCTTTCAAAGAGAGCTAACGATTATCTTCATGGGAATGCTGCAAGGTCCAATCCTTGAATGCATGGCGTCTACTACTTCTACGGTGTTTTCCAAACTTGTCATGGTTGGAGAAAGGTTAGACAGCTTAATGAAGGCTGGAAAGATTCAAAATGCTGGTGGGTCCTCGAGTGGGGTCAAGAAGCCATATCTATGATTCATTAGGAAGAAGGAAGGCGAAGCTAGTGTAGTATCCATAGAAAGGGGGAAAACACATCAGGGTTATCATCATGTTGTTGTCGTTGCTCCGCAACAACCATTCTCCATTCTAGTAAGCCAGCCTGTAGCTCAGCAGAATCGACAACAAAAATCATACCAACCGAGGAAAAACCAGTATTAGGGTCAGCAAAGACCAAGGAGGCCAGAAAGAAGGTTCGATCCAATCCCATCAACATACGCCACTACTTTCGTTCTTGTTGAAAGGAGGTCTAGTGCAACTGAGGGAAATGAGGGACCCCCCAGCCGTTCTTCCCCTCGGTTATGATGTCAATGTAAGATGTGAGTTTCACTCTGGCACCCTAGGCCACAACATTGAGAATTGCAAGACCTTGAAATATGTCGTTCAAGATCTTATTGATTCAAAAGCAATAAACTTCACCCGAAATACCTCGAATATCAAGACTAATCCAATTTCGTCTCATCACTTAACAAACATGATCGAGAGCTCTAGGGGGATATAATTAATTTCGGATAGTGATAAACTGAAGACGCCCCTTTCCATTGTTAAAGAGCAGCTTTAAGTGAAGAATATTTATCCTGGCTGTCTAGCAAATTGTCACGTTTGTTTGAGCAAATCTCAAGAATGCACTGAATTGAAGAAAGGCATTCAAGGCTTGATTGATCAAGGCCTATTGGTAGCAGAACAACTTTCGAAGACTAAAGAAGCTGCTACTCTTGACATTCCATTTGAGACGTTAGAGATACCATATGATGATGATGAAAGTGGATTATGGAATCCTTCCAATAATCTGACTCGTATCCCGTTAACAATACCGTGCGATCAAGAAGATTGGGACAATGTGTATGGACAGGCTCATGTCCCTCTGCAGATCCCTTATGATGAAACATATGTGCTTCCTTATGGTCAAGATGGAAGATCTTTAAGTATAACTTATGATCCAGTTGAGATACCTATGTCTCCACCCTCAATGAATCAGCTTGTCATTTCAACGCTAGCTCTGTTTCCTTACGAGAGCATGAATGATATACCTTGGCTATACGACGAGATTGTTTTTCTCAATGGACAGAAGGTGATAGAATAGGAAATTTTAGAGGAAAGGAAGACTGTAGAGAATATTGCGGGAACTGGTGGTGTCACCAGGAGTGGTAGGATCTTTGGACAAACCACATCACTCGTCAACAACAGTGGCAACACAAACAAAAATGATGTTAAACAAGGCACCATTTAACAGGGGCAATCCTCCAAGCAGAAGGATGTCCCTAATAATAAAGTAGAGGAATTTTTAAGAATCATTCAAAAAAGCGATTACAAAGTGATTGACCAGCTCAATCAAACTCCTTCGAAAACCTCTATGTTGTCATTATTAATGTGTTCAAAGGCCCATCAGGAGGCGCTGTTAAAATTCTTGAAGGTCGATCACGTGCCTCAAGAGATATCGGTGGTGCAGTTTGAAGAGGTGGTTGGGAACATAGCGTCAGGTCATATTCTGAGCTTCAATGATAGTGAATTACCTCCCGAAGGTAAAAATTATAACAAAGCCTTGCACATTACTATCGAATGTATAGATGTGTGTTCTCTCGAGTGCTAGTCGATACTGGGTCGTCGTTGAACGTACTACCAAAAAGCTCGTTGTGTAAACTATCAATTGAATGGCTTGTGATGAAGCCGAGTCAAACCATTGTGAAAGCTTTTGATGGGGCTAGGAGAACTGTGATTAGCGAGGTTGATCTCCCGATCAAGATTGGGCCTCATACTTTTATCATTACATTTTATGTAATGGACATATATCCTGCCAACAGTTGCTTGCTTGGTTGCCTGTGGATTCATTCAGCTGGTGTCGTAACGTTAACTCTTCATCAAAGACTCAAGTTTATGATTAACAATTAGATGGTTATCATTGAAGGCGAAAAAGATGTTCTTGTGAGTCATCTTGCTTCTTTCCGCTATCTCGAGGTAGGAGAGGAAATGCATGAGACTCTGTTCCAGGCCTTTGAAATGACCAGCATTGAAATGATTCATGAGAAGCTGGTGTCTTCAATTGTAACCTAGAAAGATACGAAGACAGTGATAGAAGAAGGCCACCCTCAAGGATGGGGTAGGGTGTTGGAACTACCTGTTAACAAAAATGGGGCCGGTCTGGGTTATAAGCAGAAGAACACCTTTGATAGGAGTAAAGGACTTGCAACTCGATTAGTTTTTACTAGTAGGGGCCATCTCGTTGATGGACAAGTCACATTTCTGGAGGCTGAAGACGGTGGTCATGAAGAACTATGCATGGTGTATCCTAGAGCACCCAACCAGACATTGAACAACTGGAGAATCGTTGAAATTCTCGAAGTTACTCTAGTAGACGAGTAATTTCCTGTTTTTTGTTTTTACCTAAAAAATTATATGCTCTGCCCAAGGCATATGGATCATGTTGCAGGGCTTTTTGCTTTTAAAGCACAAACTTATCATCAATGAATAAACTTTTGCATCCAATTGCGCTCTCTTTCTTTCATTTTTACTTTTTACACATAAAAATATTTTTGAAAAGAAATGTTTGTTTTCTTCTTCTTCATTTTTCTTAAAATAAAAGCATGAAATCATTCATCATGCAGATCTTCCCCTATTCCTGTTGATAACGATCCTGCTATGGTTCAATATGACTTTGATAACCCAATTTACCATGCTGACGAAGACTGCGAGGAAGATTGTGATCTCCCATAAGAGCTGGCTAGACTGTTAAAGCAAGAACCAAAGGTCATTCAACCGTATCAGGAAGAGGTTGAAGTTATCAACATGGGAACTGAAGAGGATGCCAAAAAGATCAAGATAGGCGCCGCCTTGGAATCAGAGATTAAGACAAAGTTGGTCACACTACTGCGAGAGTATGTTGACGTGTTTGCTTGGTCCTACAAAGACATGCCTGGTCTGGACGAAGATATTATGGTGTACAAGCTGCCCCTCAAACAAGATTGCTCGCCAGTGAAGCAAAAGTTGAGGAGAACGAAGCCAGAGATGTCCTTCAAGATCAAAGAAGAAGTGCAGAAGCAGCTAGATGCTGGTTTCCTGGTAGTATCCAGCTATCCAACATGGGTAGCGAATATTGTCCCAGTACCGAAGAAAGATGGGAAGGTGCGAATGTGTGTCGATTAAAGAGACCTCAACAGAGCGAGTCCAAAGGACGATTTTCCTCTGCCGCACATTGACATACTAGTAGATAATACAACTCAATTCTCTGTTTTCTCGTTCATGGATGGGTTTTCTGGCTATAATCCGATCAAGATGGCGCCAGAAGATATGGAAAAGACGACTTTCATCACTCCATAGGGGAACCTTCTGTTACAAGGTCATGCCGTTTAGACGTAAGAACGCAGGCACGACATATCAACGGGCTATGGTCACTCTCTTTCATGATATGATACATAAAGAGATTGAATGCTATGTAGACGATATGATCGCAAAATCCCAAACTGAGGACGAACACCTCATTCACTTGGAAAATCTTTTTGCCAGACTGAGAAAATTCAAACTGAGATTAAATCCCACCAAATGCACTTTTGGTGTAAGATCTGGTAAACTGCTAGGTTTTATTGTAAGCCAAAAGGGGATTGAAGTCGACCCAAATAAAGTCAAATCTATCCAAGACATACGAGCACCTAAAACCGAAAAGGAAGTCTGAGGTTTCCTTGGGAGATTGAATTAAATTTCCAGATTCATATCTCATCTAACAACCACTTGTGAACCCATTTGTAAACTGCTTCGAAAAGATCAAGCTGTTGTGTGGAACGATAATTGTTAGAAAGCCTTTGAGAAAATAAAGGACTATCTACAAGAACCACCGATTTTTATGCCTCTAGTACCCAAACGACCTCTGATCATATACTTAACTGTGTTAGAGGGATCCATGGGATGTGTGTTGGGTCAGCATGATGAAACCGGTAGGAAGGAGCACGCAATTTACTACCTCAGCAATAAATTTAATGATTGTGAATCGAGATACTCACTGCTCGAGAAGACATGTTGTGCATTAGCTTGGGCAGCAAAGTGCTTCAGGAAATATATGCTCACCCATACAACTTTGCTAATTTCCAAAATGGATCCTGTCAAGTACATATTCGAAAAGCTTGCTCTCACTGGACGAGTGGCTCGTTGGTAAATGGTACTGACAGAGTATGACATCCAGTATCTCACATAGAAGGCTATCAAAGGGAGTGCGCTCTCTGACTATCTTGCCCACCAACCTGTGGACGACTACCAACCTATGCGCTTCGACTTTCTTGACGAAGACGTCGTGTTTGCTAGAAATTATACCACACTAGGCCCAAATGATGGACCCGAACCATAATCGCGATGGACACTCGTGTTCAATGGCGCCGCAAACGCTAAAGGATATGGAATTGGGGCAATCATTACTTCTCCAACTAGATTTCATCTACCATTCACCGTAAGATTGTGCTTCAAGTGTACTAATAATATGGCCGAGTATGAAGCCTGTATCTTCGGAATTGAAGCTGCTATTGATAATAGGACAAGATTCTAGAAGTCTATGGAGATTTTGCGCTGGTCATATGCCAAATTAAAGGGGAATACGAAAAAATTGACGTCAAGTTGATTCCTTACAAAGATCATATCTTAAAGCTAATCCCATACTTTGATGAGATCACTTTTCATCACATTCCCAGAGTAAAAAGCCAGTTGGCAGATGCTTTAGCAACTTTAGCATCCATGTTTCAAGTCAAGTGGAAGAACGAGGCACCGTCCATTCGTTTGGAGTACCTTGACGAACCTTCTTATTGTCTAGCAACCGGTGCTGCAGAGCCTAAAGTTGATGATCATCCTTGGTTCTATGATATCAAGCGGTATCTAGAGACACAAGAATATCCAGAAGGCATTACTATCATTGACAAGAAATATCTTAGGAAGCTCTCATCAAAATTCTTCTTCAGTAGTGATGTGTTATACAAACGGAATTATGATTCGGTTCTGCTCAGGTGCATGGATAGACACGAAGCACAGTGCATCATAAAGGAAGTGCATGAAGGTTCTTTTGGGACGCATGCTAGTGGCCACACTATGGTGAAGAAGATCTTGAGAGCAGGATACTACTGGATGATAATGGAAATAGATTGCTATCGCCATGTCCAGACATGTCACAAGTGTCAGATTTACGCAGACAAGGTTCGTGCTTCACCACTTCTTTTGAACATGTTGACTTCGCCCTGGCCTTTAACCATGTAGGGTATAGATGTAATCGGATGTATCGAGCCAACCGCTTCCAAAGGACACCGTTTCATCTTAGTGTCCATTGAATACTTCACCAAGTGGGTAGAAGTTGTATCTTATGCCAATGTCACTAAGAAAGTGGTGACTCGCTTCATCAAGAAAGAAATCATCTGCCGATATGGAGTTCCGAATAAAATCATACTGATAATAGTTCAAACCTCAACAGTAAAATGATGAAGGAGTTGTGTTAGCTTCAAGATTGAGTACCATAACTCAACGCCATATCGTCCTAAAATGAATGGAGCCGTTGAGGTAGCAAATAAGAACATCAAGAAGATCGTCCAGAAGATGGTAAAGACTTATAAAGACTGGCATGAGATGTTTTCATTTGCTCTGCATGGCTACCGCACTTCAGTACGCACTTCCACAAGGGCAACCCAATTTTCTCTCGTGTATGGCATGGAAGCGGTGCTGCCTATTGAAGTAGAGATTCCTTCCTTGAGGATTTTAGCAGATGTCAAGCTAGACGAACCTGAGTGGATACAAGCAAGACTTGACCAACTTAATCTCATCGACGAGAAGCACATGACGGCCATCTGCCACGGTCAGTTATACCAAAAGCGGTTGAAGAGGGCCTTTGACAAGAAAGTTCACCCACGACACAATAAAGCAGGAGGTTTGTGTCACTACTCGAAAAAAAATGCAACGACGGGGAAGCGAGAAGATAGACAGAAGATTCTCCATCGAAAAAAAATGGGAAAGTCAGAGTCGACGTAGTTCGGGAGACTACGGATATAGAGGGGGAATGTGCTCACCAAGACATCACGGTCTTGTGCCTACGTATCCTCATCTGGCATGAGAAATCAGAGCAAACATAGTTTAGGATAAGGTTAACCGAGGTTTTCACGGATGATGTTATCGTGCACATTCTAGCAGTTTAGGTATATTGCTGCTCGACCATTGGAGACTTAGGCGTTACCTGTTTGCGGTAGAACGGATATAACATATCCTTTTTGAATGGTTAGTTTTCGTCATGTGAGGCAAGGTGTCGCGTTTGATTTGTGGAATTGTTTTTAGGGGTGAAATAGATCCTCGGATAGTAACCCTTGCGGGTAGTACCCAATTCTTTATCTCAAAGTTTTTGTTATGAAATGGTGTGGCGAACGTGGCGTCTTCGTATTGAAAGACGAGTATCAAGACCACACACACTACAGTGAGTATCCTGACACTCGGAAAGGAAGAAGTCTACACTCAATCCTCTCTCTTTAATTCAAAATAAAGAGCACTTCATTCTCTTATTAAAGTATTTATGGTTTTGAATGGTAAGTGCTTTTGCGACTGTAAACCCTACGGTAAATGTTAAGCACTCGGGATAGGAGAAGGCCTACACCTAACCACTCCACGACCATTCAAGTTTTTGTTGTGAAAAGAATTTTGAAAAAAGGCACTCGGCACAGGACTGAGGTTTTAGGAGAGCGAGGTGTGGAGAACACAGTTACATCTTCATATTGAAAGACGAGTATCGAGACCACACACTCTACAGCGAGTATCCCGACACTCGGAGAGGAAGAAGTCTACACTCAATTCTCTCTCTTTAATTCAACACAAAGAGAACTTTATCCTTTTATTAAAGATGGTGAATTGGTTCAACAATTGTTTGAGAAAACCCGCTTGACGTTGGATCAAGGGTTTGATTGCTTAAAAAAGTTTGAGGTGATACGAACAAGGTTGATGGCGATGCACAAGGCAATTAACTTACGAGGTCAAAAATGGCTCGATGTGAATCGAGAGTTTGTTTTCTTGAAAATAGTTTTTGGAAACAAAGGTAAAAAATGACCAACAATAAACACGCACAAAAACCATACAAACACAACGGGTTATTCGGCTTAAAACAACACAAAACACAAAAAAAAAACGGGAAAAAAATTTTTAAGGTAAAAAAAGGCAAAAACGTGAAAAATCAGGGGCCTTACACGGTCAACCGTGTTGGATGACACGGCCCGTGTCAGAAGGTGCCTATAACATGGTCTTTAGAGGCGAGACATGGGTGTGACACGGCTGCCCGTGTCGTGTGACACGACCCGTGTCAGAAGGTCTGGAAGATATGCGCAAAGAAAATTCAAACAGCGGGCTGACACAGTCGCCCGTGTCATATGACACGGCCCGTGTCAGAAGGTCTGGGGGATATGCACAAAGAAAACTCAAACAACGGGCTGACACAGCCGCCCGTGTCATGTGACACGGCCCGTGCCAGTCCTGTTAGGTAAAAAACTGAACTTTTTCTTTGTTCTCTTTTTTTCTTGGGGTTCTTTCAAAAGGTTTCTCGGTCCCTCTTGGGACCTTACACAAGGTGCACAACATAACAACACTCAACAAAGGTAACAAATGACAAATGCACAATATAAAAAAGAGAAGAGTTGAAGAAATGGATACCCAAGAGTTGTTACCCTTCTTGCAAAGCCTCCACTGATTTTGGCTAGGTGTTCTCTTCACTCTTCACTCTATGTTTTTGATGGTTCTCTTTCTCAATGGTTCCCTTGTATTTTTATCTTACTCTCTTAACTTTGCTGGTTTTTGTTCTCTCTATTTTTTCTGGTTTTTCTCTCCTATCTCTTGCTCTCTACCTATGCCGCTCTATCTCAATGTGTTAATGTGTGTGAATGAATGTATTTTCAGCCCCTTTTCCTCTCTTATCTCACTTTTCTGCTGCACTTTTTTGCTGTACCAAAACAATAGCTCTTGCACATCTTTCAATTTTCAGAATTTCCATATTTGGAAAGACTTATGACCACTTTCTTGGTGCAGCCCCACTTCTTTCCATTTCTATGTATGCTTTGCTGTATTTTCTTCTGCAGCACTCTACATTGCCCTCCAACCTTGTACCCATTGGTTGGCTCATGCTTGGACATACCCATGTGATCAAGGCTAGTACCTTTTGGACAAAATTTTCAAATTCTAATTTTTGATGTGTAGATGCATCAACATAAGTTTATCCCCTTGGTTTTGTGACATAAAATGATTTTGTGATATGATACACATTGCCACTTCTTGCATGGGGCTGTTTTGGATCATATTCAAATTGCCTCATGAATACATGCATAGCCTTGATCTTGAAATATTCCAACATTGAATTAACTCTTAAATATTTTCCTTGCATGTTTGTAAGCATAAAGAGGATCATGTGGACTTGATAGGGCATGAAGGGTACCATGGCATGAAGTTATTTAGAAGCTTGAATTAAGACTAGAAATAGCTTAATTTTCTAAGCATTACTAAGAGTTAGAAACTTTGTAAAAAATGTGACATTCTTGCAAATGTCATGAAATTTCTCTTTGTAATATTCTTGAATCTAGTCTTGAACTCCATGAATTATGAATTTGGAACAATGGGTCTCTCTTATACCAATCAATTTGCAAGGGATGAAGTCTTAAATTATGAACTTGTGATCTTTGAACTCCACTTGAACATAGAGTTGGAAACAAAGTTGGATGGGAAAATCTTGAATTAGGCCTTGCACTTCATGTTCCTTAGGAATATTAATCTTGAATATCCTAATAAAAAGAAGGCAAATTTTTGGGTGCAACAGTTTGGTATTAAGGAAGATTCAGCCAACTCATGTTGACCCAAAGGGAAAATGGGCACCAAACTATGGGGGGCCATATGTAGTGAAAAAGGTCTTCTCCGGAGGAGCCTTGATTCTCTCAACCATGGAAGGTGCTGATCTGCCATCCCCGGTGAATTCAGATGCAGTTAAAAAATATTATGCCTAAAAGATAGACCCGGTGGACCAAAAATAAAGTCCACGTGAAAATGGGCGTCCTGGCGGACCATAAAAATAAAAGGTTCAGGCAAAAATTAGGGACTAAAACAAAAGAAATATCCTGGTAGGTTGAAAACCCAAAAAGGGCGGCCTAGGAAAAAGTTAGGGTTTCAAAGGGCTAAACTACATCCTGAAAAGACGCGTGAACTTTCCTCCATGATCACTGAGCTCTGACTGTGAAAGATCAATTCAATCGTTCTGCTCAAAAGCAAGGCATGAAGGTGAAGGTGAGAAAATACTTAGAAGGGGGGTTGAATAAGTATAGAGAAAATATTATGGCAATAAAAATTCAAAGATTTTTATCCTAGTTCGTTGAACTCAACTACTCCAGTCTACCCTATCAAGAGTGATTTTCCTTTCTCAACAAGGTCTTAATTCACTATTAATCAAAGTGATTACAATAGCAAGCACTAAGAACAACTATTCTTAGTCTTCTTAAGAACAACTGATCACAACTGGATCTTCTTAAGGACTTTTACAATCAAATGTAAAACTAAAACAAGTGTTTAAATGCTTCTAAGTAAGCTATATCACAACTATGATTTTATATTTAAGTTTAAGAACAATGAAATAAATTCAGCAATGATAATAAATTGTATGAGAGCTTTCTTTGAATTTCTTTCAATATTTCGTCAACTGAAGAAGAGTGATGGAGTCTTGCTTTTATAGGCACAGAAGTCCAAGTTGTTTTCACGTTGAAGGCTGTGTACTGAAAAGGGCTGAAGCCTTTTTGTATTCACATCACATGACCTTTCCTAGAAGTAGAATGCACAGATAAATCCTTTTTGTTCATGTTCTTGTGTCTAGCATTGTTGCACCCTAAAATTTGCTCAACCTTATTCACTTGGTTTATGTTTCAATATCATTAGCATTTGCATATAGAGTCATGTACATAGTCTAATCATCTGCATAGCATAGCATAGCAAATCATCCAACAGGGACCGAGCATTATTCTCATCTCTATGAGCCTATCAAGAGGTCATTATTCTAATCCAAGCTCCTTCAAGTCATCAGGAAGAATTTGAAAGCTAAGAAGTTGTGGATCAAGCAGTGCATCTATCTCCTATCTGAGGGTATCTGGGGAGCATCAAAGAAATTGTGAGCTGTAGGCTGAGCATGGAGAGTATGTGGACATCATGGGAGACTTAGAAAGTCATTTGGAGAAGGAGACAAGTGTCGCTTGCGCGAAAATAAGGTGCCGGCATGACAGAAGAGTCGCCACCTTTCGTTATTTATCCCTCAGAGCGGGAAAGGAAACGATCGGAAAAACCTGACGAATAAGGGTAAGACAAGGTCATCGCAACCATTGTCTGGGTTCGGGAGTCGGTTACGCAAGGGGAAGGTATTAGCACCCCTCACGTTCGTCGTACTCGACGGGATCCTCGCTTGTTTGTTTACTTGGACGGGTTGGTTATAATCTATCTACCTATCAAGGCTGGCTGAAAAGGAAAGAAAAATGACTCGGCAAAGCGTCGCACTTTATGCCTACGTATTCTCATCAGAGAATGAGAAATCAGAGTCCACGTAGTTCGCCCTACGAAGGATTGCGGGGAAAGGTTGAAGGTTGCTCGCTAGGACGTCGCATCCTATGCCTACGTACTTCCGCACTGTACGGAAGATCAGAGCAAACGTAGTTCGGGAAACTACGGCTTATCTCCTGAAAGAAGAGTTTTTTATTGCGTTTGCGATTTCAACCGCACTAGAGACTATGACCTGAGAGTGAATGCATCGCATGTCACCCAAAGGGTACCATACTAAACATCCAGACTGTGGAAAAGCAACTCTCCCACAATCCTTTCTCAGATAGCTTAAGGCTCGTAACGTACGATAGAAATCATTCATGATTACTGAATCTTAAACTGCTTTGAGATGAGAAGAGAACAAGCCCAACTAGGAGGGAGACTATCAAGTCCTACTGTTATCATGCCATGGATTCATCCTATGGTTGAAGTTTGAACAGGGAACTCCTAGATGTTGTCATGCATAGGTTTCAACCTAAAAGTCTATCATCAAATCCTCATCAGAGGAAATGAGAGTCCTAAGGGATCATGTCAATGATACACCAAAACAGACAAAGCATCAGCTTAACAGTAAAATGCATGCAATGCAAGTGAGGGAGGAAATGTGTGTGGGGCTTCAGCCTCCACAAGCTCGTCTCGACCTCAAGCCAGTCATGAAATAACGGTAATCATATTGAAATAAACAACATGCTATCAAGCAATAAACAGTAAACTGCAATCATACAGAAAAAGAAATGAAGTGCCATCAGGCAAAATAAACACATGGGCAAGGGAGCTGGGCTCTACCGAATACCCGCAAGCAAAGCCACGCAATAACAATACAAACAGAGGGAGCAACTCAACCTCTAATGTAATTATGCTCCTGGACTGAACTTATTCTAAATGGACTTAATCTAATGCAACAGACAAATCAAGCAAAACAAACAATAAAGAAAAGAAAAACAGAAGAAAGCCTCAGCTCCTCTGCAGCAACTCAGTCTTCAGACTTCAGAGATCACTTGCTTCCCAGGTATCAACCCTACAACATGAGTATCAACTCATCTTCTCCTTTAAGCTTCAGCTTCCTTGATCAGCTCCACCTTCAGGCTTCACTACCTTCAGGGATCTCCAGGCATCAACTTGATCTTCACAAAGTCTTCAGACTTCAACAATCTTCAAGGAATCATCCTCTTCAAAGCTTCAGCTTCTATCTTCAATGGCTCAAATGCTCCAGCAACCAAGATTCAGTCAACAAGATGAGGTGAGGATGTTACAGTGCTCACTGACTTCCAAAGGATGCCATTGAGGACTTAACATCAAAGGGAGAGGCTCTCTCAAAGTTCTACCTCAGAGGGCAAGGTCACTAATCCCTCCAAAGGAGAGAGGTGAATACCCTTAAGGGACTTTATGTCATAGAAAAGGAAGGAGGTGAATGAGACACTCCTTGTTTATTGAATGGAGTTATGCTATCTAAAGCTCTACCTATGCACTTATGATCCTATAAACAGAACAAAATCTAGAACTAAGCTCCTCTTCAATGTCTTCAAAGCTTCAATGATGATCCACAAGGTCTTCAACTCAATCTTCAAAGCTCACACATTCAAAGGAGAAGGAAAACAAGCACAACAATACAAACTATGCCTTTAAGTAACACACATACTATCCATACATTCAAAAATCAATTAAAAACACTAAAACACCATACAATATTCTAGCAAAATTCTATGGGAGTCTATACATACTTACCCTTAACCCATATATCCCCCATACACTAATTTAGCCTATAAACCCCAAAACAAAATTGTTCAAATCTACTTATACAACCTAAAACCCTAATTTGAGCACCTAAATGTCAAACAAGCAAACTATATCAAATTTTAATCTACAAATTGTGAATTAAATCCTATATGAACTATGATTCAATATCTAACTATGCCAAAAAGAATGGCTCAAAAATCCTAAGGGAAAGTCCTAAAATAAATTATACAAAATCAAGTATCAAACTAAACAATTAAAAATACCATTTACAAGAATAATACGCTAAAAATATCAAAAGAAAAATAAAATGGAATTTTATTTATTTACATTTTTCTAGACATGATTATGAATATGTGAAAAAAAGAAGAAATGGAAAATATTAATTTTCTATTTTATATGAATTTTTTAATATGCAAGAAATATAAAAGAAATTAAAATAAAAGAAAATGAAATAAAGGGGAGGGGGTGTCATGAGCAATGCGCCTCAGTTGATATCCAAATGGGCCAGGAATGTGGGAGGTGCAGATATTAAATTGGGATAGGCCCAATGGCTATCAGAAAATGAGAGAAAAATTAAACAAAAATTGGTAAGACAACGGTACGAATAGCAATGTTTTTTAGTTAAAACTTGGATTTGGGCCGAGGGTGGGGTGTGAGTAGCAATGCTTTGCTGAAGCCCAGAATTTTCCACTTAATTAAACGCAGCGTTTTACTTTCGTGGCTTCCCTCCGCTTTTGATTTGAATTGCAGCCGTTGGATGGAAAGTCCGGTCAACATTCAAGGCCTGATCCAACGCACGGTGGCCATCTTCAACCTTGAGTTCTGTTAGGGTTTGCAGTATGAACTCCATGCACGAGCTTCAACCGTGAATCTTCCAATGGCTTGTTCTCCTTCGTTTCTCAACGAAACTCAATACTTCCAAGAGCAAACTTGCTCTACTTCTTCCCCTAAACCCATCTATGTCCATAGTTTTCATTAACACACGCCCAAATTGCAAACCCGATAACACATACTCCATTAATGCTCAAACTTTCACCTCAATGTTTCGCCAGTTTCTTGATACAAAAATGCTCCTCTCACGGCCCTGATTAACCTAAACTAATGCACTAAGATTAACACCCACTGTACAATGAATTCTTGATCCCTAAAGTTTCATGTCAAATCTTCAAACCTCTCAGAACGTGCTCAAACTTTCCAGGATTGGTAACCTATTGGTCTCTAATAATCCTACACTAACCACCTAGTCTAGAAGTGCATAAATAAGGAGATACAAGTGCTTTTGCAAACCTGTTACTTGATGATGGCAGGGGTAGTTCTCTTGCAATTCAACTCGTGCAGCTCTCCAAAATGGATCTTTGATTGATGATAAAGGTACTGTATGCAAAAGAATTGAGAGAGAGTGCTTGTGTCTTGAGTTTGAGGTCAATTTGCCTTCTTTGCAATTTGGATATTACACCTTCAATCTTCCATGGATCTACCTTCAATTTGGTATGCAATTGCTCATAAAGATCAGAGTAATGTGTTTGTGGAGAAGAAAAGAATGAAGAGGGAAGAGAAAGAGAGTTTGTTGTGATTTTGCAAATGGAGGAATCTCACTTTTTTACACTCTAATCTCACCACTCACCAACAATCATCACCAACCCTGGCCACATTGTGATTCATCCTTCTTATAACAATCAAAAGAATAATCTAGAAACTCATGGAAAGTGCTAGAATGTTATAGAATTTCTCATGAAATGATACATTGCATAACCTTTATCTCATGCCTTAATCTTGTCAAATTGGCTTTAAAATCTCCTTACAAGAGATATTGAGAAAGAATGAGTGAAAAACATGCATTTCCTTGCCTTTGGTGAAGTTTTATCAAGTTGCCTTAATATGCAAGTAACAACATTACAAAGTAACCCCCATTTCTAGGCTTCAAATCAAAATTCTACTTGAACCATTGTTTTTAAAATAATGTTTGGAGTCAAAATGACATATTGGATGACCTATTTTGGATTTGTACATCTCCTAAACCAAAATTCCATTTCAACTTTTTAACTTATAAGCCCTTTTTTAGGTCATTTTTACCCAATCATGAAAATCCTTGCTACAAGCTCTTTCAATAACTCATGACCACTTTTCTAGGCTTAAAATCCCATTTTGAACAACTTTTATGTTTTGAGTTTTTTCATTTGAGGCTTGGAAATAGGAGATATGGCCTTTGCTTAAAATGACCTATAATCACCAAATGACCAAAATACCCTTGTCTTGTTCAAACCATAAGTTGAGTTCTACAAATCCTATCAAGGACTTCTAGTACTCTATATAAATCTAAGAAGATGTTCTTCAACATTCATGTTGACCAAGAAATCATAGGAATCATCCTACTAGGGCAAAAGTTGTCTGCAAGTTGGGTGACTTTCAAGGACCCAGATTCACACACCTCAGATGACCTGTAATTTGTCAAAACCATAACTTGAGCTCTGCAACTCCTATCAAGGACTTCCACCACTCAAATTAAAGCTAAGAACAAGCTATACAACATTCATGTTGTGTGGGAGATGATATATCAATCACATCTTGAGCTAAAACTGCCTGGAAGATAGGGACCAAATTAGGGTTTTTTCACTGACAATCCTTGGAAACCCTAACTCAAAACTTCTCAAACTCCTCAATCATGATGAATTGGTCTAGGGAGCATCTTCATAACATCTCCATACATCATTCCATGATCTCATGGCCCTTGGATTGGGTCTCAACCTTCTCCAAATCTTCAGTTATCCTAGGGTTGACCCAGTCAAAACCCTAATTCTACCATTCATGGTTGAATCTTCTGAATTCTTGCATAATGACCTCTCTGGGCTTCATGATGGCTTTCAAGACATCTCATAAGCTTTCTCACAGCTTCAGGTTCATTCTCAAAGTCTCAGAATCATCTGAGGAGCACCCACAACTCTCAAGTTATGAGACACACAACCTTGGTTTCAACCAAATCCTCTGAGGATCTCTTGAACTTTCTGATGAAGGTATCAACCTTCAAACACTTGATGGATAAATAAATGTTGGTCAAATTTTGGGGTGCAACAGCTGCCCCTATTCAAACGGCTTGAACCTGACTGGGTGAGGAGTGAACGGCTCTCAGCCAATCAAGGTGCGAGACGGTTGAATACCGGTAAACCCGAAAATTTGCCAACTGCACGAGCACACGATACTCTGCAGGGAAAAAATCTTCGAACATTGCAATACTAGCTGCACGGCAACTAGCTGTAGAAATATCGATCTGACATCGCCGTCAGTTATCCACGTTAACTTCTTCTGATATTGCCTTCAGACAACCACAACACCCAACATCGTCGCTAGAAGACTAACCTATCTGGTGTACCCAACATCGCCGCTGGAAGAATGAATCTGACATCGCCGTCGATCACCCAAAACACTCCGCCTCGCCAGTGGAGAACTAAATCTGACAAAATATCCCGCATCGCCGCTGGAGAACTGAATCTGACATCGCCGTCGGAAAACTGAATCTGACATCGCCGTCGGAAAACTGAATCTGACATCGCCGTCGGAAAACAAACATCGCTCTGAGAGACACTCGACGTCGCCGTCGTACAAACATCATCTCTGCTGGGAATTTAAAGAGTCTGACCTCGCCGTCGAAACAAACATTCAACCTCGCCGCCGAACAAACCTAATCTGACCTCGCCGTCAAACAAACATTCAACCTCGCCGTTGAACAAACATTCAACATCGCCGTCGAACCAATCATCATCTGACCTCGCCGTCAAACCAATCATAATCTGACCTCGCCGTCAAACAAATATCCAACATCGCCGTCGAACACAAACTTAATCTGACCTCGCCGTCAAAACAAACATCCAACCTCGCCGTCGAACACATTCAACATCACCGTCGAACCAATCATAATCTGACCTGGGGCTCACCCCTGGTGAATGGGACAAAAGGTACACTTGCGTAGTTGAAACTACTCCGCTGGGAATGAGAGACTTAACCAGGCACGCTCTGATCTGGGGTTCACCCTCAGAACCGTGACGAACATCCGAATACTACTGCACACTGCCCACCGTAGAACTTCAATATCAAAGACATATGAAACCCTGGCCCCTGGCCGCTTCCAGCTTCAGCTAGAAAAGATCTTCCAGTATTCCTAAAGATAAGCATCCTTGGCCTTCAAGGATGTAAACTTTGCAGGAGGTATCTTCGACTTCAGTCTGAAGAAATGGTCCTTGGCCTTCAAGGATACATGGATATGCCTCCAGGCAACTCCGCCTCTTCTATAGAGTATCCGAGACTTCAGTCAGGGATATACTTCGGCCTTCAGTCCGAAAAATGAATCCTAGGTCATTCATGACTTTGTGGATAACCTTGCCCTGAGGCACCTTCGCTTCAGCTTGGGAAATCTGTGACCTCAGTCAGAGAAATGGTATCCTGAGCCATTCATGACTCTTCGGGGATTCAACCACTTTGCCTTCAGGCAAAACCCTGCTTCAGCTGGAGAAACATCTTCGACTTCAGTCAGAAGAAATATCATTCACTTGATCGCAATCAATCATCACCTCAGGACAACTGACTTGGTCTTCAGGCCAACACGGATCATCTTGCATACAAAAAATTGGACCTACCAACTTCTGAACTCTGTCTTCAGATAAGCGCTGATTCATCAGCACGGAAACCGGAATTCGCAGGAACATTCTGATGTCGCCTTCAGGCGTTCACGAAGTCAATCTTCAGATTAGACATCACGGTTGGAGCAAACATATCACGCTGCTAAGGACTTCAAGAATCATCTTGAACAAACAACTCCGTCGGGCAACTTCAAGAATCATCCTGAATTGCTGTCCTTTCTTCATTCTGCTGGGTATTTCAGGAATCTTCCTGGGCAACTCTTGCTGGGGACGCTACTGGGGAGCTCAAGAATCATCCTAAGCAAACCATTCGGGAACCTGCGCTGAGGTCTTAAGAATCATCTTAAGCAAACGGCCCTGCTGAGGAATTCAAGAATCATCTCGAACTGGAGACTTCGCTGGGGATCTCAAGAATCATCTTGAGCGAGCGACTGTGGAGATTACACCGGGGTCTTAAGAATCATCTTAAGAAAGCGACTTCGTTGGGGAGAATATCAGGAATCGTCCTGAGCAGCTGGTCCTTTGGTGGAACACCTATAAAACAAGAATGATAATAACCTAGATCATGCGTATGATGCCTATGCTTCGGCGCCCTGCCCCACACGGTGGGAATGCTATGCGTTTATGCTAAATGCCATGCAATCATGCAGTATGCTATGCAATCCCGTCAGCAAAATAAATGCCGGGGGGAAAAAATCCTCCTGTCAAGGAGAAAAGCACTACTCAGATAGAGGAATCTTCCTGCTGAGGAGAACGTGGACACGCCAATATCAATTGTCTCCGTCTGGGGAACTGATCTTCAGTTGACTGCTGCAGGGAAAACAACTTCAGTTGATTACTGCAGAGGAACGAAGCTCTACGAGAACCTGGACCTGCTAATATCAATCGCGAGAATAAACTGTGTGGCCGTCTCGGCTGCTCTTCTGGGGATAACTACCCTGCGGGGAAACAACTTCAGCTGCTCCACACTCCACTGGGGAAAGACCAATCATGATCTGATCAACTTCCAAGGATTCGGCTCTCTTGGACATCTGCAAACTCAGCTAAGGAAGGAGAAGTCATTCTGCTTCGCTGGAAAGAGTACCACTCTGGGGGAAATACAGCATCAGCTACTCCAACACTCTGCTAGGAGAAAATTCACTCATGGTCCAACTGCTTTCAAGGATTCGGCTCTCTTGGAGGTTTGCAGACTCAGCCGGGGAGAGAAATCATTCTACTTCACTGGAGAGTACGACTCCGATGAGGAATTTCAATTTCGCTGGGGGAAGAAAGAATCATCTGACTTCGGGGGGGGAATACCACTATGCAGGGGAATACAACATCAATTGTTCCCACACTCTACTGGGGAAGAGGGAATCATCCGACTTCGGGAGAGAATACGACTCTGGTGGGGAATCTCAATTCCGCTGGAGACTTCAGTCTGGCGCCATTAGTTACTGCATATTTTAGCGTACGAACAATTCCCTACGAAACCTGCACTTGTGACCCGGTGCTGGGGCAACACATGCTGCGGCGACTTTACTGGGGAAAACACGAGCTTCGGCACCCGAACATTTCTATGAAACCTACACTTGTGACCCGGTGCTGGGGGAGAATACGAGTTGCTGCGCGCGACTCAGCTGATGAGGTGACGTTCCTTCAGGACGCGTCCTCTTGGGGACGAGAATCCTCTCTGCCTGGGGGAGACATACCAATGCTCATGGCTTCGCATTCAGACTCTGCAGAGGAGAGACTACTGAACTCTGCTGGAGAAGAAGGACTTGCCCTGCTTCGGGGATGCGCACGGCACATCTTCTGGAAGGCGCTATACCTGCAACAACACAAACAAACAGACAAGATACCCTCCTCAAAGGGGCCTATCAAAGTTATTATCTCGTGACAACACTCAAGTAATTAATTGTTTCAACAACCAATGGGCCTAGGCCCGTAAGTTTATGCATGCGCATTTTATCAAAAACATCGGCGTTTTCATTCGCAAACAAAACAGATAAATGCTAAATGGGCAAGCAGAATTGCTGAATAATATGCATTTTATTGATGGTGGACCTCTGAATGGGTAAATAAATGTTTTACAACAGAGGCAAGCTCCTCGAATGAGGAAGCCGCGCAAAAATAAAACATAAATATACATCAGTATATGCAAATGTCGGCAACGAAGCGTAGACGAACACCATGAGTTGATCCCTCTAAGACCCACTCGACTTCGATACTTCTCCGACGCTTCAGCTTCGGAAGAGATTGATTCAGATGAACGGCCCTCAGGTCATCCAAACCACCAAACAATGAAAGTCCATACGCGGAACACAGTCATTTGCTTATTCAAATCCCTAACTTTTGCGTGAACCGCCCTTTACGGGTTTTCAGTTCACCGGGATACCCTTTTTTGCCGAAGCCGCCCATTGTAGGTTTTCGACTTCGCGGGTGTACATTTTTTCAATATATCCCTAATTTTTTCCCGAACCTTTTATTCTGTTTTTGGTTCGCCGGGATGCCCCTTTTTTGCCTGGACTCTTTCTTTTTTGTCCAGCGGGTCTCTTTCAAGCAAAGTATTTTTTAACTGCGCCCGCGTTCACCGGGGATGCAAAATCTTCACCATCCATCGTGGATAACAACAAAGCTCCTCCCGAGAATACCTTGCTGACGACATACGGCCCTTCGTAATTCGGAGTCCACTTGCCCCGGTGATCGGAGTGTGGCGGAAGAATCTTCTTCAGGACGAGATCACCCGTCTGAAAGCTTCTAGGACGCACCTTCTTATCATAAGCTTTCTTCATTCGGCTTTGGTACAGGCGACCAAATGCAATCGACGCTAACCTCTTCTCGTCCATCAGGCTGAGTTGGTTCAAACGATTCGTAATCCATTCTGCCTCGTCGAGTTTCACGTCAACCAAAACTTGCAAAGAAGGAATCTCCACTTCTAACGGTAGGACAACTTCCATACCGTACACCAAGGAGAAAGGAGTTGCCCCGGTCGACATACGCACTGTCGTACGATAACCGTGCAAGGCAAACGGCAGCATCTCGTGCCAATCTTTGTACGTCACAACCATCTTCTGAACAATCTTCTTAATGTTCTTGTTGGCGGCTTCAACGGCGCCATTCATCTTCGGCCGGTAAGGAGATGAGTTGTGGTGTTCAATCTTGAAGCTCTGGCACAACTCCTTCATCATCTTGTTATTCAAATTCGAACCATTATCAGTAATGATCCGCTCGGGAATCCCATAGCGACAAATGATGTCCCTCTTTATGAATTTAGCTACCACCTGCTTGGTCACATTAGCATACGAGGCTGCCTCCACCCATTTGGTGAAGTAGTCGATGGCTACCAGAATGAAATGATGACCATTGGATGCAGTGGGCTCGATCTTGCCTATCATGTCTATGCCCCACATGGAGAACGGCCAAGGGGAGGACATGACATTCAATGGGCACGGCGGCACATGAACTTTATCAGCATAAATCTGGCACTTATGACATTTCTTCGCGAATCTGAAGCAATCTGACTCCATCGTCAGCCAGTAATACCCTGCTCTCAGGATCTTTCTCGTCATGGCATGCCCGCCGGCGTGCGTACCAAATGTGCCCTCATGGACCTCTTCCATGAGCATACTCGCTTCTTTCTCATCTACACATCTGAGTAGCACGAGATCGTGGTTTCTCTTATACAACACTCCATCAGGATTGAGATAAAAGTTCCCAGATAGCCTCCTTAGAGTCTTCTTATCCTGGGTTGACGCACCCGCAGGATACTCCTTAGTCATAAGGAAGGTCTGGATATCGTGGAACCATGGCTTGCCGTCATTGGCATCCTCGATTGCAAATACAAATGCCGGTCTGTCAAGACGCGAAAGCACAATTCTTGGAGCCTCATTCCAAAAATTGACCTTATACATTGAAGCCAACGTGGCTAAGGCATCAGCCATCTGATTTTCAGCCCTGGGTACATGATGAAGTTCCACTCGATCGAAGAACGGAAGTAGCCTCCTGGCATAATTCATGTACGGCACTAAATTCGCTTGACGAGTTTCCCACTCCCCTTTAATCTGATTGATTACAAGCGCTGAGTCACCGTACACGTCTAGATTCTTGATTCTCAAATCAATTGCCTCTTCTAGACCCATAATACATGCTTCATACTTTGCTTCATTATTGGTAACTGGAAACGTCAGTCTCGCAGTAAACGGGATGTGGGATCCGTGAGGAGTCGTGATGATAGCCCCGATACCACTTCCATAGGAATTAACCGCTCCGTCGAATATCAACTTCCACTGAGACTTCCTATCTGGCCCCTCATCGGGCAATGGCTCATCGCAATCCTTCGCTTTGAGAAACATAATATCCTCGTCAGGGAATTCGAACTTCATCGGCTGGTAGTCTTCGATTGGCTGTTCGGCAAGGTAGTCAGATAATACGCTTCCCTTAATGGCTTTCTGAGAGACGTACTGAATATCATATTCCGTTAACACCATTTGCCATCTGGAAATCCTGCCCGAAAGAGCCTGCTTCTCGAAGACGTACTTGATCGGATCCATCTTCGAAATTAGCATAGTGGTGTGATTGAGCATATACTGTCGTAGACGTTTGGCAGCCCAAGCTAATGCACAACACGTCTTCTCCAGCATCGAGTATCGAGATTCACACTCAGTGAACTTTTTACTCAAATAATAAATGGCATGCTCCTTTCTGCCCGTCTCGTCGTGCTGACCGAGAACACACCCCATACTATTCTCCAGAACCGTCAGGTACATGATTAATGGCCGTCCAGCCACTGGGGGTATCAAGATTGGAGGTTCTTGAAGATACTGCTTTATTTTGTCGAATGCCTTCTGGCAATCCTCATTCCAAGTAATCGCCTGATCTTTCTTTAAAAGCTTGAACATCGGTTCACAAGTGGCCGTGAGCTGAGAGATAAACCTTGCAATGTAGTTTATTCGGCCCAAGAAACCACGAACTTCTTTTTCTGTTTTCGGCGCTGGCATTTCTTGAATAGCTTTTATTTTCGCAGGATCAACTTCAATACCTCGTTCACTAACGATAAACCCCAATAACTTTCCGGACCGCACTCCGAAAGTGCACTTGTTAGGATTCAGCCTCAGCCTGAACTTCCTAAGCCTCTCAAAAAGCTTCAACAAGTTGACCAGGTGCTCTTCCTCCATTTGGGATTTTGCAATCATGTCATCAACATAGACCTCGATCTCATGATGAGTCATATCTTGAAACAAAGTTACCATTGCTCGCTGGTAAGTGGCCCCTGCGTTCTTCAGACCGAAGGGCATTACCTTATAGCAAAATGTTCCCCAGGGGGTGATGAACGTCGTTTTCTCCATGTCCTCCGGTGCCATCTTAATCTGATTGTAACCGGAGAAGCCATCCATGAACGAAAACACGGAGAACTGGGCAGTGTTGTCGACTAACACATCGATATGAGGCAACGGGAAATCATCCTTAGGGCTCGCCCTATTCAAATCCCGATAATCGACGCACATGCGTACCTTACCGTCCTTCTTCGGTACAGGCACTATGTTGGCGACCCACGGAGGGTAAGTGGTAACGGCTAGAAATCCTGCGTCTAACTGCTTCTGGACTTCTTCTTTGATTTTTACAGCCGTATCTGGTCTCGTCCTCCTAAGCTTCTACTTGACTGGAGGGCAATCTTCTCGCAACGGCAAGCGATGAACCACGATGTCTGTGTCAAGTCCGGGCATATCTTCGTATGACCAAGCAAAGACGTCACTATACTCTCGAAGCATCTTGACCAGTCTATGTTTGACATCAACCTGCAGCGCTGCCCCTACTCTAACATTTCTGACGAGCTCTTCAGAACCCAGATTTATGATCTCAATATCCTCTTCATGAGGCAGAATAACCTTCTCCTCTTGTCTCAACAAGCGGGCCAACTCTTCCGGAAGGTCTTCGTCCTCATCAATCTCATCCTCGGCTTGATAGATCGGGCAATCGAAGTCGTAGTGAGCCGTAGAGGGTCCAGAGTCGATGTCATCTGTCATGTGGATCCTGCAATAACAAGGGTTAAGTTTAAAGCAAGAATATGCAGGTCAGCGCAAACCTCGTTGCCATTTTGCTGTTTTTCAAAATAAACATAAAACAGGAATAGCAGAGAACACAATATTTGAGTACGAAGAAAACGCCTTTTATTTATTAACAAAATGCATGTACATAATCCAACAAGGCCCTGACAATAAAACCACTATGCCCCGGGCAGGACATAGGGTTGTACAAAGATTGTAAAAAGCAAATCATTACTCTTCACTTGTCAGCTGGATAATCTCCTTGATGGTCCAATTGTTGAGGCGCTCGCCCGGCTTGCTCGGTTGAATCCAGGCGTCAAGATCACAATCACTATCCCCGCTGTCCTCAGACGCTGCGTTGATGCTTTCGAAAATTACTCCGCCTTTGGTGAATAGGATCGGCCCCTTCCCACGAGACGAACTGCTAGACGAAGATGAAGCTTCAGCTTCAGGAGAATACCCCAATCCAAACTTATCCTGCTTGATTGGTATATCCAAAACATGCCCCCAGCCTAGGGTGGAACCGGCTTCAACGACGGCCCGAGCTTCTTTAAACGAGGAGAGATTCATCTCTTGCTTCTCTGCGACGACAGGAGCTACCTCTTTCACCTTGACGGTTTCAAATGCTTGGCAGAGAGTTTCATGGATTTCGCCATCCATTTCAACATATTTAAAGGACGACAAGTGGCTCACCATAATGTCTTCCTCACCACAGACGGTCACTATGCTTCCCCCGACAGCATATTTAAGCTTTTGATGCAACGTGGACGTCACGGCACCAGCAACATGGATCCATGGCCGACCTAAGAGGCAACTGTAGGCAGGCATGATATCCATGATATAGAAAACCGTATTGAACGTCTCTGGGCCAACTTGAATTGGCAGGGTCAACTCTCCGAAAACGTGACGCTTAGTTCCATCAAAGGCCTTCACCACCAGATCACTGGGCGTGCAAAGCAATCCACGAGTGTCCAATTTCATCAATGCCTTCTTCGGAAGCACATTAAGCGACGAACCCGTATCCACCAGGACATGCGACATGATCGTGCCTCTGCACTCTATCGAGACGTGCAAGGCGCTGTTGTGGTCTCTTCCTTTAGGAGTCAGCTCTAGATCTGTAAATCCCAGCCCATTACCAGCATTAACATGGGCTACCACCTCTTCCAGCTGATTTACTGATATCTCCTGCGGCACGTAGGCAGCGTTCAATACCTTCAGTAACGTGTTGCGGTGCACTTCAGAACACAGCAACAAGTTAAGAATAGAGATCTTTGACGGAGTCTGATGAAGATGATCTACAATCTTGTAGTCGCTCTTCTTGATTAACCGCATGAATTCTTCAGCATCTTTAACTAGCAAATCCTTTTCTGCCCCAGAAGGGACCTCCTCGACAGCTTTGCCTTTACCCTTATCTACAGTGTCAGCTCGGACCACTTTCTCTGCTGCAACCTCTGCTGGCGCAAACACTCTACCGCTTCTAGTAATGCCACTGACTCCGGCGAGATTCTGCACAGTCGATCCGTATGGCTCCAGCTCTAACTTCTGACCATTGCAATAGACTTCGGCACCGTAGTGCCATGGAACAGCGTTAGTGCTTTCGAAGGGGATTGGCCCGGCCCTGGTGATAGTGATTGTAGGCGGTCGGGGCGCAGAAATAGTAATAGGGTGACGGGGAATAGTAATGGTAGCGACTTCATCTGCCTGCTCCAGCACGACTTCCCCTGATGCACTTTCAACGCTCCGGCTAAACTGCAAAATGCCCTCGGACATCAGACTTTGGATACCTTCTACCAGCTGCTCACACCCATCAGGAAATGTAGCACAAGCCATACATAATTCTCCGCATCCAGGAAAGAAGCCCTTCTTCAGCAACTTAGCCTTGACAAAACTAAGCGGCGTTCTCAAGTCTTTGACATCAGTCAGCAAGTCTGCACTCTCCTCAGTGATAACGGCATTCACTCTGCCTCCCTTATGATGAGGCATAGGGTTCTTGGTAACATTGGGCACATTGTCAGAAAAGTTAATAACCTTGGCGTCCACCAAGTCCTGCACTTTGTGCTTAAAAGCTTTACAATTCTCAATCGTATGGCCTGGTGCCCCAGTATGGAAATCACAAGTAGCATTGGCGTCATACCCCGGTGGTGGTGCCCCTGTTAAGGGAGCCATTGTCCTCTTTTGAACTAACTGAAGCTGAAGCAACGTTTGTAAGAGCTGTGCATACGACATAGGTAGAGTTTCAAAATGACGATTTGTCAGAGGAGCCCGATTCTGATATCTTCTATACCCCTGCTGATTCTGCTGCTGAGGCTGCTGCTGCTGCTGCGGCTGCGGTGGAGCAGCTGGGATATTTATGCTAGCAATCTGAGGCTGAGGGCCCTTGCCCTTTCTCCGAGTATTAGTGACAGCACTTGCATCCCCCTCTCGACGCTTGCCAGCGTAGGGTTTCTTACTACCTCCTCCAGCTGAGGATGATTCTCCCTGAATTTTCCCGATCTTTATACCGTTCTCAACATGCTCGCCCATAGTGATGAGAGCCGAGAATGTTCCAGACATGCCACTGACCAGCTTTTCATAGTAGATTCCAGGAAGGGTAGCCACGAACATTTGCACTAGCTCACGCTCAACCATCGGCGGTTGAACCCGAGCAGCCAATTCACGCCACCGCTGGGCGTACTCTTTAAAGCTTTCATTGTTCCGCTGTGAGAGATTCTGAAGCTGAACTCGGTTGGGGGCCAAGTCGCTATTGTATTGATAGTGGAGGACGAACGCTTCTGCGAGATCTTTCTAGGTGCGCACAGTAGCAGGCTCCAAACCCATATACCATTCGAGTGATGGACCAGAAAGACTATCCTGGAAGAAGTGCATCAGCAACTTCTCATCGTCAGAATAAGCGGACATCTTTCTATAATAAGATCGGAGGTGGACGCGGGGGCAAGTAGTACCCTTATACTTCTCAAAGACAGGCACCTTGAACTTATGAGGTACCTTGAAATCAGCAATCAACCCGAGCTTGGACATATCAACGCCCAATGTGTTCTGATTTTCAATGTCTCTCATCTTGTCTTCCAGCGCTTTGAACCTGAGTCGAGCCTCAGTGTTCAACTCTGCCTCTACACCTCTCTGAGAGAATACGTCATCCTGATGGTCCTCTAGCCACGGTTGAGGCACCAACAGATTTCCTACACCAGCATTGCCGTTGACCGGCCCTATGTTAACATTGGCTCCCAAACTACCATTGCCGACGCCTGCCGCATTGAGTCCGAGATTAGTCATCAGATTGCCGTTAGCACTGTCGTTGCCCCCGGCAACAGGAACAACATTCTGTGGAGCATCCACTGGAGGAGGAGTAGGCACGGCCCCGCCGTGAAGTATGCCATTACTGTCAACCCTGGAGATCAGAGGTTGAACCAAAGTACGAAGCTGGTCTTGACCATTAGCGACTACCTGCATCAGCTCCATGAAACGATCCATCCGTTCACGGAGCTCTTGAACATCTGACTGCACCTGGTCCATGATCCTTGTCTGATTAGCGCGAGTTGAGTAGCGGTGGATGAGCCTTTGATCAATCCTGGAGACCGGAAACAGCTCGGAACCTGAAAAACCTGTCAACAATAAAGGTTAGGAAAAGCAATAAGATATACACCATGCAAATATGCTTCATGCAGATGCATGCGTGTGTCTGTGTGCGTGGGAGATTTTCCCCCGATCCTAGTGCCTAAGTGACGGTGCTGATAGTAATAAGAGGAAGAAGAAATCCGAGCCCAATCATGGAAACATCAATCTCATATATATATGGAAAGGCCTGTCAAGGCAGTACACAGTATCAGCGAGTACAAACAAATCAACAGCATGACCTCAGCCAACAAGTCTGGTGATGGTCAGCGTACATCAAAGATCAAAACAACAGGAATACATCTAGTCAAGTACGGCCACGGGCGCGATACTCTGCTAATAATTCCTTCATCTCTGGATGATCTGGCAAAGTGAGCAACCCTTCGACGAGTAGTTCCCTCTGCCTGATGGTATACTGAAGCCCCTGAACTGAACTCTCCCAAGCTCCTTCGCCAAAGCAATCTTCCAGTTTCCTCTTCTTAGACTCAAACATCAGCTTATGCTCCTTCAGGTTAGCAAGAGCTTTGTTGAGTCGAGCTTCAGCGGCGTATCTGCGGGCGGTCTCCTCATCAAACCTCCGCTCACTGTCCTTGACTTCGGCTTCCAGCTTAGAAATCTGCAGCATCAGCTTGTCCTCTCGCTCCTTCCTGGTGGCCATGGAGGTCTTCCAATGCTGGTCGAACTTAGATATCCTCCGATATGCCTCCTCCAAATGCTGCTTCTTCGTAGCTAGTACATTATTAGCAGCCCTGAAGTCTTGACCCAAGCGTTCCCGATCAGCAATCTGCTTCGCCAAGTCTGCACCCAGTTGGCTTACCGACTCTGTTTGCTTTTTGAAGGCATGCACGGCTTCATTCCTCTCACTTCGAAGCTGAGCTAACTCCTTCTCTAATTCTGCGTTTGCCCGCTTTAGTTCATCCCGCTCAGCTAATACCTGGTTGTGCTGATGAATGGACACAGTGGTAGGCTCTTTGACTGGTGGAGGACTCTCTGGTCTGACGTGAGGGAATGGCATCCCTATAGCGCTGGCTCTGGCTCTGATCCAATCTAAATAAGGAGGGTAGGCTTGGCTGTTGCTCTTTCCCAACAAAGGCTTCCCCCTCTTGCTGATACTGTTCCACGCATGCTGAAGTTTGGACAACAAATCCCCCTCTAGAGTACCCGTGAGGTACAGAGATTCCTGTACCTCTTCCTCCTTCGGTGGAGCTCTCAAAGCATATGCGAACTGACGAACTAGCAATGACGGATTGTAGTTGATGCAACCCTTCCTACCTATCAGAGGTACGTTCGGAAACCCACTACAACTGAAGATCACCTCGGTGTCTAACCTGTCTCTGTCAACGAACCAATCAATATCTTCTGCCGACAAACTCATCAGACGCTCAGGCCACTCAGCTGTGGCTGCAGACAAGACGAAAGAACCCCTCTTGGGCAAATGACTATCAAACCACTTGTACAACAACGGTATGCAGCATGAGACATTCTTCCCTCTCCGGTTCTCATTCTTGTAATGCACTGAATGGTAGACGTCTCCGATCAGAGTAGGGACTGGATTCCCTGAGGCGAAGATGTGGAATGCATCAAGGTCCACGAAATCAGGCATGCTGGGGAACAGGATAATGCCATATATGCATAAAGCAAGGATGTCATTGAATGCGTCCCAACATTTGTCCTTAGCACACTGCTGAGCCTTAGCTATCAGAAACTGTAGGGAGAACCCTGGAACCTTGTTCCAACTCGTCACCACTAACTCAGAAGCGCTCAAATGGAGTGAGGAAGCTAAACCAGCCAGATCGGGCTCAGCATCCATGTGGACAAAAGGCATCTGCCTTTTAATAGGCACATCCAGCATATCAGCATACTCTTCTAGCGTCGGCGCGAGAACGAAGTCATGAAAAGTGAAACACCTCAAGGGAGGGTCATAAAACTGCAGAAGAACATGTAACCCATTCAACTCGGACGTAGAAGGTTTGCAAACCAGACTAAGCAACCTGCCATAAGACTTCCTGAACTTGTCCTTTACTGAATCCCCTGCCAGGGCTATCAAACCAGTCAGCTTCGACACATCGGGGGTCGGGAACTTGTACGCAACAGTCTTCCTGAGAGAGGCCATAATAACAGCAGAAGGCGAGAAATCTGGGATCGGGGAAACGGTACTTGCAACACAGACACACGTTAATGGAATGCAGATGAATACGCAAACTAATGCAAAATGCAGGCATGCAATAATATATCCGGATAGCTGCTATGGAGATTCTGTATCAACAGTCGCTGATGAGAAGGAAACCCCGGTGTAAGACTACTAATCTGATCTGCTGAGAATAACCATCTGATAGGACCGAGATCAAAATTCTGCTCTGACAAGAATAAGTGCCTGATAATAAGGACCCCGGGTGCAAGATCAAGGAACATCTGTTGATGAAGTCTTCAGACCCCAAATCAAAAATCTGCCCTATCAAGAACAAACACACAGATGCTGATGAGATCTTCAGACCCCACTCAAAATCTGCCCTATCAAGAACAAATAACATCTGCCGATGAGATCTTCAGACCTCACTCAAAATCTGCTCCATCCAGAACAAACCACTGATGATAATACACTGATCAAAGCCTGCTCTATCAAGAACAGACATTCACCCGATGATAAGATCCTCTGATCAAACCCTGCTCTATCAAGAACAGACGAGTCTGCAACCGAGAAACCCTGATACCAACATAATTGATTCACTGTCAAGAAAACCAGGTAGTCTGAAGGTCTAAGTTTCCTGCAATAAACCCAATCCCACTCACAGGTATGGACCTAAACTGACTCAAGGTACGGCATCCTATGCGTTCATCAGCGTCACAGACTTTCAAAATTGATGATACGATTCCCTGAAGGAGTGGCATCATCAAGTCTTGAAGAGGCCTCACTTAGCTGAATCACAAATGATCGGTCCCCAGAGTCGACAATTCACCAAACCAGCAACCGTCTCAACCCAAAGGGTTGAAAGTGAAGCCAACCGGATGAACCTCGTCTGAGCATGGATTTCATGAGACACTAGTGCCTGCAAAGCAAGCACGCGCCCACTAATTTCCACTCTAAGTCTATAGTGCACTCAAGCCTGCGTCTGGCTTCTCACTCATCAGAACTCCCATCCCACAACAGCACAAATAATCATATTATACTGAAAATAAAATGCGGGAAATAAAGTGCGAGAAGTAAAAAATGCGATAAATAAATGCAACCCAACAAGCAAACACACAAGCGGTAGGATTGACTCTCTTAAGGGACGTTGGATCCCAAAATTGACTCGCTTTCGGGACGTTGTATCCCCAGGAAATTATTGTCGTCCCCAGCAGAGTCGCCAGCTGTCGCTTGCGCGAAAATAAGGTGCCGGCATGACAGAAGAGTCGCCACCTTTCGTTATTTATCCCTCAGAGCGGGAAAGGAAACGATCGGAAAAACCTGACGAATAAGGGTAAGGCAAGGTCATCGCAACCATTGTCTGGGTTCGGGAGTCGGTTACGCAAGGGGAAGGTATTAGCACCCCTCACGTCCGTCGTACTCTACGGGATCCTCGCTTGTTTGTTTACTTGGACGGGTTGGTTATAATCTATCTACCTATCAAGGCTGGCTGAAAAGGAAAGAAAAATGACTCGGCAAAGCGTCGCACTTTATGCCTACGTATTCTCATCAGAGAATGAGAAATCAGAGTCCACGTAGTTCGCCCTACGAAGGATTGCGGGGAAAGGTTGAAGGTTGCTCGCTAGGACGTCGCATCCTATGCCTACGTACTTCCGCACTGTACGGAAGATCAGAGCAAACGTAGTTCGGGAAACTACGGCTTATTGTTGCACCCTAAAATTTGACCAACCGATTCTCCTATCTGACTCGTGGTTTGATTTCATATTCGCAAATCAGACGCGTGATAGTTGTGCACAAGCAGGGGATATCAGAGTTTACAGCCTGATTATCATCTATCAGATATGGCAGATCCAGTCCAGATCACCAGGGTTTTATTTTCGGGAAATTGTGCGCTCCTCGGTGATTTTCAGCTTGCACAGTAATTTTGGGGATATTCTGATGTCCGGGGATCTCTGTTCGATTCGATCTGGTCTCGTGCGCTCTTCTATGGCGGTCATTTGCATTCATCTGCATTTTTTACGATTTTAATAGACTTTTGCGGATTTTTAATAGGCTTTATAGATTTTTCTGGAATTTAAATAAAGTTTTTGTATTTTTTTTCAATAGTTTAAATCATTTTTAGAATTTTTAAATAGATTTTTAGAATATAAAAGAGTTTAAGTAGTTTAATTTGTTTTTAGAATAATAAAGGAAAAGGGGAATATAGTGTTTTCTTTCATTAATAATAGATGTTAATAGTTTAGAATTTTAATAGAGATTTTATAGATTTTTTAAATAGGTTTTAAATAGTTTTAATAGATTTAAATCATTTTGTAGCTTTTAAATCATTTTCAGAATATTAATTGAGTTTTTTTGAAATAGAGAATATAGTTTTAAATAGATTTTTCTTTTAAATAGTTTATTTTCTTTTATAGAATTTAAATAGATGATATAGTTTTTTTTTAAAAAAGTTTAATATAGTTTTGTTAGAGTCAATTAGGTCTTAATCATTTTTAGATTTAATATAGAGTTTAATTAGGTTAATTGAATTCATTTAAATTTAAATAAGATTTTATTAGTTGTAGTTAATTAGGTTGATATGGAGTTAATTAGAGTTGTAATCTTTCTAGATTTGATTAGGGTTTTAATGTTTTGTTTAGAGTTTATTAGTTTTAATCAAATATTAATCAGTTTTTTTAATTTTTGGGGGTTTTTATTCATTTTCGTATGGGCCCAGGAGGTGTTTTTTTGAGGCCCAGTTCTCAATCGGTCTCAGCTCAATGCAGTCCAAAAAGTCCAGAATTTGTCCAATTTTCCCAGACTTCTCCAGCGAAGCCTAGAAGCTTCTGGAAGCGTCCAGAATTCTCAGTGCCTTAAATAGCAGACGCCACGTGTTGCTTGAGGAGAGGGCCCACGCGTTTCGCATTGATCACGCCACCACACACTCAGAAGCTCCTCACGCTCTCCCACGTGTCCCACCAAAGCTCACCCTCTCTCTCTCTGCTGACACGCGCTCCCCATGCAGCCACCTCCCTGAGACACTTGTCACCGTCCAGCCATCGCCTGAGCTTCACCAGAAAACCCACCGGCGGCCATGCATCCGCCATAACCGCCCACCGCCGGTCACCCCCAACGTCCTCCGGCCACCGTCTTTCTCGCCGGAATCCCCAAACACCCAAAAATCCCCAGAAACCCATTTCTTCACTCCGATCGTCTCCGATCTCCTCCCTTCCACCTTCATCGGTACCTCGCCGGAAAATTCATATTCGCCGGAAACTTCATACGCTGTTTTCCAGAACGCGTTCATCCGTCTTCACCATCCTTCAAGGAGAACTCAGCAAATCCCCAGGACATCTCCGTTCGTTATCATCTCATCACGGACTCCTCAAAACAAGAACCTTCATCCTTGGTTTTTTCCAGAAAATCTTTATGATTTTCATCTGAGCCGTCTCCATTCGCCACGATCTTCAAGCGTCATCCTTCAACTTCATCTTCGCTTCATCTTCGTACGCGACTTGGATCTTCGTTGAAGGGGCTTCATTCTCCAATACGCTCCAGTTCGCTCAAGATATCCCCAGGTATGCTTTCTAAAACTCATTGCGTGTTCTTCTTTAGATTGCGTTGCCTTCATTAATCCATAGAGCGGTTAGGGTTTTGAGGGATTAATTGGTGCGTGGTTTGATGTATAATGCTGGGATTTGGGTTTGATCTTGATAATGTGGTTGAGGCTGATTTAGGACAGTTAGGCTTAGATTGATCATGTTGCTGGGTTGGTGTTTGATGTTGGTTGAGATTTCTTGAGAAGGATGCAAAGGTTTCAGATAGGGTGAGGGAGAGGAGGAAGACGAACGAAGCGGCTAGTTTGATGAACAGTGTTAGGGTTTGGGAGAGGGATTAGTTTTGTTCAACTGAGTAATGGGTTTAGGGTTAGGGTATTGGGCTAAGCCCAAGCGCGTTTGCTGAAGCGCACCCCCCATTTGCTCAATTCCCCCCCCCCCCCCCCCCCCCCCCCCGTTTGAGAGATCAGAGTGAATTAGTTTGGGCCTTAGGCCCTAATGCTAGCTGCACCCCCCCCTGGGCGTAGGCCCAATGAAAATTGACTGGAAACCTGCTAGTTTGCACCCCCCCCTGCGTTTTTTATTGTATTTTCAGTAAATGTTTTTTTGACTCGTTTGGGCCCAGTCTGTGTCACTAAGCGCACCCCCCATCTCTGGCCCAAAGCCAGAATAAGCCTAGAATCCCTTGCTGTTAGCACCCCCCCTCCAGTTTTATTTCAATTTTACTTTCTTTCAATTTCTTTTATTTTCTTTTCATGTTATAAAATTCATAATAAAATGTAAATAAGTGTTTTTTTAACTCTTCTTTTTTCAGCCATTTCATGAAAATGTTTAGGAAATTGCATAAAAAATAAAAATGTCATTTTATTTTTGTTTACTATTTCTTGTATATTTTCCATTTAATTGATTTCTTTTAATATTTTTAGTGCATACATGTCATTAGAAAATTAATAAAAAATAGTAGATTTAGTCAAATAATTCCGTTCTTTTTTCTGTAGACTCGTAATTCAGTGTAGAGTTTTATAGTGCAGAAACATTAGCTTAATCATGCATTTTCATTTTAATTGCATTTTTTCATTGTTATTGATGTTGAATAAATTGGTTTGTGGATATGTCTGTGTTGCTGATTTTAGTTCTTTCACCTGGTGTTGAATTTTGTTCTGATTTTTCAGTATGTTATCCTAGAGCCATGTAGGTTTCCCATAGATTTTTATTAGATTTTTGTAGGATGTTCTGATGTGATTAGTCTGAGCCTGAAGATAGGAGAAGTCTTGATGACTTCTGACTTTGAAGTTCAACTGTGGTTGAACTTCAGAGAGGGTCTCTTGTGGTTTGTTGGCCTGTGGATTCTTCTTGAGGATAGGAGCTGGTTGAGGTACTGTTGGAGCTTGCAAGGATGCAATGGATTGGGGCTTGGTCTAAGAGCTTGTTATCTGTTTGTGAGGTTCGAGATCCTGAAGTTTGAAGGGAGTTTATGGTACTTTCCTGAGGAAGGCACTATGAATGACTTTCATTCTTTCTTCTCACCTCTTTCTTAAGTATCCAATGATGTCGGAGCCTCCATGTGAGTTTAATTTCTCCTGAGGAGGAATGTAAACTGATCACATGTTGTTGAGCCACATGGGATACGATTCCTAAGTGGAAGCCCCTAGTACTTTCCTGAGGAAGGTCCTATGGGTCTATTCACTTAGTTCCATTAGTTTGTCTAGGATTTCTCAAGTATCCAGTGATGTTGGAGCCAACTTGTGAGTTTAATTCCTCCTGAGGAGGAATGTAAACTGATCACAGTTGTTGAGCCACGTAGGGTACAATTCCTAAGTGTCAGCCTCCTAGTACTTTCCTGAGGAAGGTCCTATGAGCCTGCTCACTTAGTTCCCTTAGTGCATATAGGTTTTTCTCAAATATCCAGTGATGCCGGAGCCTCCATGTGAGTTTAGTTTCTCCTGAGGAGGAATGTAAACTGATCACAGTTGTCGAGCCGCATAGGATACGATTCCTGAGTAGTAACCTCCTGGTACTTTCCTGAGGAAGGCACTATGAGTTTGTCTGCTTAGCTCCCTTTTCTCTGGTAAGCTTGTTCTGAAGCTTGGAGACTGGGATTGATTCCTCTTGCTTAGGGTTTTGATTAGAGTTTTTGCTTAGATCTTTGCTTAGGGTATTGTTATAGAGTTTTGTTTAGAGATAGATTAGGAGCTTATTTCAGGTTTGTTAGGGGCCTTGCCCAGGAGTAGTTTCTTGTTTTGTAGATAGGGGCTTAGCAGGTTAGCTAGCCTTCTCTTTGGATTGTTTGACTTGTGTGATGTTATGTTGCATTAGACTTAGGTGTTCATCTAGATAGTTTTGAGTAGGTGCATCTTAGAAGTAGACTTTGTGTGCATGAGAAGTTGAGGTGGTCCTCCTTCTGCTTGTTTGTTATTGCGTGGCTTTGCTTGTTGGTATTTGGTAGAGCTGAGCTCCCTTGCCTCTGTAGTTTGTGGCCTTTGCGCCTTGTTTGGTTAGCTGTTGCATTCATGCATATGTTCAGTATTCCTTTACGTTGCAGTTTCTTGTTTGTAGTTTAGTCCTGTTGCCATGATCCCTTAGGAGCTCTGACTTCTCCGCTGCGGAGTTGTTATGATAGACATTAGGACGGTCAACCAGGCATGATAGCAGTAGGTAGATTCCCCTTTCTCAGCTATAGTTTTAGGGTTTCCCTTTCCTTTCTGTAGGAGCTTTTGAGTAGCTTGATCCGTAGTTAGCTGAACTACAGCTGCTCTGATTCTTCGTACCAGACGAAGATATGTAGGCATAGGATGCGATATCCTAGCGAGCACACTAACAACTAACCGTTGTTCTCTTGCGGCTGTGCGATCGAGACTTTCCCGCTAACGACTAATTGTTATCCCTTTCTCCTGCCCGAGTGCATTTGAGACCAGATCGTATTTGTAGGTTCCCGAGCCTTAGAGACCCGTTTAGACGTAGGAAGTCGAACTACGTTGACTCTGACTTTCCCATTGCACGAGGGAATACGTAGGCCCAGAACACCGTATGTTCTGTCGAGTCCTGTCCTTTTATTTTCTTTTCAGACCAGCCATTAGCGTAGATAGATAACACACCCTTTTACCTATAAACACCAAGCGTGGATCCCATCGAGTACGATGGACGTGAGGGGTGCTAATACCTTCCCCTTGCGTAACCGACTCCCGAATCCAGGTTTTGGTTGCGATGACCATACCTTTTCCCGTCTTTGCGAGGTTTACTTCGAGCGTTTCCTTTCCCGCTCTGAGGGATAAATAACGCACGGTGGCGACTCTCCTGTCAAGCCGGCGCCGATTTTCGCAGTAGCGACAGCTGGCGACTCTGCTGGGGATCTTATAGCATCTAGGGACTTTTCCCATCCCTTGTGCTGGGACCGTTTCCCATCCCCTACGCGAGTCAATCCTAGCGCTTGGGTGTTTATTTGTTGGGTGTTGTGCATATTGTGTTTTACTTTTCTGCACTTTACTTTTCTGTACCTTTACCTTTCCGCATTTATTTTCCAGCATTATATTATTATGATTATTGCTGTGGGCAAAGGGAGGTTACTGTGAGTGAAAAGCCGGACCTGGGCTTGAGTACACACCTAGATATAGTTGCGGAGAAGTAGTAGACGAACCTGTCTGCTGAGCAGGCACAGTTCCCTACGAAAATCTGCGCTCAGACGAGATTCTTGCAGAGGTGCTCCTTTCCGGTCCTGAGGATCTGAGGGGAGTCCAGACGTGAGGGTTGTCGACTCTGGGGACCGATCATTTGGAAGTCAGCTAAGTGAGGCCTCTTCATGACTTGATGATGCCACTCCTTCTGGGAATCGTATCATCATTCATGAAAGTCTGTGACGCTGATGACCGCATAGGATGCCGTACCTTTGTCCGTGGATTAGGTCTATCCTACCTGTGAGAGGGACCGGGTTACTGCAGGAAAACTGGCCTTCAGAAACCATGATTCAGTACCTTTGTCAGATGGTGTTCTTGATTCATCTCCAGGTTTGTTGTCTGGGTCAGATGGGTTTCTTATCTGAGGTTGAGGCTATTACCAGATGGTTTTCTCGTCAGATACAGAGGTTCAGATGGTTTTCTTACCAGGGGATTGATATTTTGAGTATCAGATGGTAGTTAGTGGCATGAGATTCTGGTGACCGTGTTGGTTTTCTGTTCTCGATCACAGAGATGTTCCTCTTCAGGCTACAGCATAGCCCCTGCGTTCGCAGATTGTATTATTTATCATATTGCATCATTGCATTACCATCTGCATTCAACTAACGTGTGTGTATTGCAGGTACATATTTTCCCTTCCAGTTCTGGTGTTTGTTCCTAGCAAGACATGGAAAACCTAAAGAGAGTATTGCCCTATAAGTTTCCGTCGCCGAATATCAGTCTATTGTTAGAGTTGATTGCTATTGCTAAGAAGAGGGGAATGGGCGACTTCAGAAAGAGATATGGGAGGATTCTGACCTACGTTTATCAGCCATCTGCCTACGAGACCAGCGGCATCTATACTCTGTTATAGTTTTACGACGCAGAGCTCAGGTGTTTTGTATTTCCCGACTTCGTTTTGGCTCCTACCCTGGAGGAGTACTCCGCACTTCTGGATATACCGATCCGTGAGCAGATGCCTTTCTATCGTACGGACGCTGAGCCTAAGCTGGCTGAGCTTTCTGCCATCCTGTGCTTGAAAGAGTCTGAGCTGTCTGGGAAGATGATCAGAAGAGGAGACGTATGGGGATTTCCATTGGATGTCTTAGTGGAGAAGGCTCGAGAGTATGCCCAGAAGGGTAGCTGAGGTGTTTTTGACGTCATCCTTGCTGTATGTGTGTATGGCATCGTGTTGTTCCCGAACATTCCTGATTTCGTTGATTCTGATGCCTTCTATATTTTGGCTGCGAAGAACCCAGTTCCTACTTTGCTGGGGGACATCCACCATTCAACCCACTACCAGAATGAAAAGCGACGAGGAAGGAATGTGTCTTGCTGTGTACCTCTCCTATGCAGGTGGTTCACCAGTCATATGCCTAAGTCAGGCCCGTTTGTCACATCTATCAATTCTCTAGGATGGCCCGAGCGCTTAATGGGATTGACTGCTGAGAACGTGGTATGGGTCAATAAAGAGGTATTTGGAGCTGAAGTCATACTCAAAGGCGAAGGATTCCCGAATGTTCCGTTAATAGGAAGGAAAGGTTGTGTCAACTACAACCCTTCCTTATTGATCAGGCAATTTGGGTATGTACCTCAAGGAGCGCCAAAGCCCGAGGAGATACAGGAATCTCTGTATCTCACCGGGGCAATAGGGAAAGAGATGCTGACCAAACTTGAGAAGGCCTGGAAAAACTTGCACAAGAGAGGGAAGCTTTCAGGTAGCAGAGGGGATACTAGAGTTCCTGGACTGTACATAGAATGGATTCGTGAGCGAGCTGTGAAATTCCTTATGCCTTATCCAGCGGTTCAGCCGTTGCATCCTTCTCCGGTGGAGGAACCCACCACTGTGGACATGCAGGTCTACAAGCAGCTGATGGCGGAGAAAGAAGAGCTAGCAAGGGCTAAAGAGGCTTTAGAGCAGGAGAATACCCAGCTTCGGCATGAAAAGATTGAAACAGGATATGTTTCTAAGCAACAGGCTGAAACTCTGAAACATCTGAAGACTACGCTATTGGAATTGACTGAAACCAAGAAGCGTCTGGAGTTAGATGTAGACTCAGTTAGTAGTGTGTTGGCCACTAAGAAGCAAGAGTTGGAAAGGGCCTACACAAAGCTAGCCAAGTTCAGAGAACACTGGGATCTCACTATGACCAAGCGCAAGGAGCGAGAAGAAGAGCTGAAGACACAGGTAGCTCAGTTAGAAGAACAGGTCAAAGTGAAGACTGAGGAGCTTGAAGAAGAAGCCTGTCGCCGATACGAGGCCGAGCGCAAGCTGACAGATGCCATGAAGAATTTGGAAGATTTCCAGCATAGAGCAGATGCCAAGAGACCCAAACCTGGGGGCGGTACCAATGATAAGGCTTGGGAAGACTTTGTCAGAGACATCCAGGGGACGGTCAGGAAGAGGGATCGGCTGATAGAAGGTTTGATTTATCAACCGGATCATGCAGAGACAAAGAAGATGGTCGAGGACTTCCGCAACCGTACCCGTACTTGATTTCTCTCTTGTATTCTGTATGTTGAGATCACCACCAGGCATGTTGGCTGGGATCCTCCTTATCATATCAGCTGTATGGAGCATAGTTATGTAACCTCTTGACAAGACTGCTGTTCTAATCAATATATGAGGGTTTTTCCAAATATTGTCTTTATGGTTTATCTCGTCTTGCTACCACTGACACTGGAATTGGAGGGGAAATATCTCCAATGCACACATGCACGTTAGCATTTTTGTATTTCTGTTTGCATAAATCATACTGCCTAGCATTTCTCTAGCAGGTCAGAGCACTTATCCAGCCTTTGTTTTCACCAGACAGTGATTCTCGGGGAATTGTTTGAGGCAAGAGTGGAGTGTTGAAGACGACCAAGGGGCTGAAGCAGAGTTAAGCAGAATCGAGCAGTGTAGTCCGTTACAGGTAATTGGTAGCTATGTCTGAAGGCAATTTCCAGGTTCCTAACACTTTGGCAGGGTTTGCCACGGCGGCCAACCATCAATATGATTCTATGGAAGGCTTCCCGCCAGCGAACAATTTTACTGCAGCCCAAGTTGTGCAGCCTACTGTCCAGAACCGAGATCGGCATGAGCAGTTTCTTGCCCGAAATGAACGCTATCCTCCTGTTAACAATCAATGTGTTGCTTTCCCTGTGATGAATTACCGAAGAGATATTCCAGTGACCGGTTTAGTAGACCCAAGAGCTCTTGACGATGGTAGAAGACTCCGAGCATTGGAAGAGCAAATGAAAGCCTTGGAAGCGAAAGATGTCGTTAACCTGGATGCTGTAGCCATGTGTTTGGTTCCTGACCTGGCGTTGCCATACAAGTTCAAAGTGCCGGAATTTGAAAAATACACGGGAGATAGCTGTCCGAAGCTGCATTTGATGATGTTCTGTCGAAGGATGACTTCGTTTGTGCGAAATGACCAACTAATGATCCATTGCTTCCAGTATAGTCTGACTGGGGCATCCCTGAGATGGTATGTACAATTGGAAAGTAATCAGATTCGATCATGGGTGGATTTAGCCAGAGCTTTCATGAAGCAGTACGATTACAACCTGGATCTGACTCCTAGTCTCGTAGATCTGCAAGAATTGTCTCAAGCGGAGAATGAATCGTTCAGAGCGTATTTGCGAAGATGGAAAGAATTAGCTGCTAGTGTTCAACCACCGCTTCCGGAAAGGGAACTGGTTGACATCTTCCTGGGTACTCTGAAAGGCCATTATTTTGACAAATTGTTCAGTTGCACAAGCTTTGTGGGCCTGATGAGACTGGGAGAGATTGTTGAGAGAGGACTCAGAAGTGGAAAGTTTCGAGATGTTCCTTACGTCCCAGTTAATAAGATTGAATCAGTTGCCGGTTCTCAAGAAGAGTGGGAAGTAAGAACTGACGCCACCTCAGAATCTCTAGCATCTCAGGATCAGTTTTCAGACACTTCAAGTCAACGATCATCTTACCGCCGATCACGTCAGCACGCTCCACGCAGACCAAGGAAACCTGAAAGGCAGTTTACTCAGCTACCAGTGTCGTACAGTCAGTTGTTGCCAGATCTGGTCAGAAGTGGATTGATAGTGCCGAAAGAGACTAAGCCGGTGATTCCACCGTATCCTCCAGGTTTTGATGCCAACGCCCGCTGTGAGTACCATGTTGGGGCACAGGGTCATTCCACCAATGATTGTAAGGTGCTTAGAAGCCAGGTTCAAGATCTGTTAGACTCTAGCCGTATTTGCATCACTCCTCAGGGTTTTGTTCAGATTAATGATTTTCCATCCTCCAGTTGTGTGGGTTCGTCAGTTAATGTCATGGAGGACTCCACAGGAAGTGTATGCTCTGAAGATTGTCAATCGGAGAGTTCAGTTGAATATGGGAGAAGTTTCTAGAGGTTTCTGTGCCGGATGTCGCATCTGTTTTCTCTGTTTAATCCGTTTAGCTTTTGTGCCCTAGTGTCTGCCGACCACCACCAGGATTGTTGGCTGGGGCCGTTGTATTCGTACTCATTTGTGCTTACCTGCTGATTTTGTTGGTTGTACATATGTGGGAGATGTTTGTCTGTATGCTTATAGCTTGAGTTTCTCTTTGTCTCGTTATGAATGTGTGTTTGCTTTCTACGCTGCATTATCATTTAGCAGGTATATCAGAACCGTGGGCCTTATTTCCTCATCATCCAGTTTGTTGCAGGAGCTCCTTCAGAGATATGGAACAGAGTCAGTTTGAATTGATTGAAGTCCAAAGCCAGCTGGGGCAGATGATGAGAGACATGCAAGAGATGCGTTTGGAGCAGAAGATTCTCAAAGAGGAGAACAGTCAGCTGAAGACCCAAATGAGCTTGATCATGGAAGTAGTCAAGAACGTGCTTAGGAAAGAGGACGATCA
Source organism: Lathyrus sativus (assembly GCA_963859935.3). NCBI lineage: Eukaryota > Viridiplantae > Streptophyta > Magnoliopsida > Fabales > Fabaceae > Lathyrus > Lathyrus sativus. The sequence goes on along the minus strand of OZ012738.1, from coordinate 299,264,339 downwards.
ACTATTCGAAGCCGCAATGAAGAAGCTCGCGCCACCTGTGCATGTGGAACCTGAGCAGCAGCAACAGAAGATACATCCGGCTCAGCGGAGGATCCAGGAAGGGAAGCCAAAGAGAATGTTTGAGGCACCGCCTATGACCTATGCTGAGCTCTTGCAGACCTTATTGAGGTTTAATCTGGTTGAGAAGAGAACGTTGGCACCACCAACGAGAGTGTTTCCTCATGGGTACGATGCCAATAAGCAATGTGAATTTCATTCCGGGGCATTCGGACACGACATCGAGGGTTGTCATGCTTTTAAGCACAATGTTCAAGACCTGATTGACTCGCACGATATTGAATTCACGCCGGGCGGCGTATCGGTGCATATTGCTCCTGTCTCGATCGATGCTAAAATGACAGATGTTTCTAAAGCTGCAGTGGGTCAGAAGCGTATCCTGGACTCCATGGCCTCAGAGTCTCCAGGCCCACAACTGTTGCCTATCCCTGGGGCAGATCTGAGAAAGAAAATGGCTAAGCATAAGGAGGGCGTTAATCAATACATTGAAGGTCAAGAAACCAATGTTGCATTTGATACAAAGGGTGTTCAAGGGTCAACCCGATACCAGCAGCAGCAGCCTCAGCAGGGGGCACAGCAGGCTCAACGAAGATTCCAGGGTAGTAAACCGAGAAGAGTGTTTGAGAAGCCTCCCTCAACATATGCCGATTTGTTGCAGACATTGTTGGGATTGAATATGGTAGAGAAAAGAACTCTGGCACCAATAACGGGAGCTCCCCCGTTTGGTTATGATGCAAGCAGGCACTGTGAGTTTCATTCTGGAGCCCCGGGTCACGATATAGAAGGTTGCCATGCTTTTAAGCACAAAGTGCAGGATCTGCTTGATAGTGCAGCAATCAGCTTCGGGCCGGGAGGTCCTAGAATCATCTGAATGAAGGAGGAATGGCTCTATAATTTGGCTGGGTCGTTGAAAGCAGATCAGGACAGCATCGAATTGCCTCTAATAAAGATAGCTGGTTCAGCAGCAGGGCAGATATGAAAGCCCGGTTCTCAGAAGCTAGCATATTTTCTTTGTTTTAGCTTGTCATTTCTTTACATTTGTAGTTGCTTTCCTGTTTGAATTTGTAAGCTTGTTTGTAAAACTTGTTGTTTTCATTCAAATTGATGATAATGAAATAAATATGCATGTTTTGATTGAATCCAGTCGTGTTCACTAATTGTTTTTGCAAATGTCCAACGCTTGGTTAAGAAGAATTTGGGGAGGATGACGAAAATGACCGACATGCAACTACCGATATTGTATGCTTTTGAGATAAAACCTGTTGATGATGTACAGGCATTGTTTCAAATCCCTAAACACCGGAGATATAAGGAAGATAATCCCTTGTTAACCCCTTTGAGCCTTGTAGTAGGAGTTTCTTTCTGTGAATGAAAAACCCTCGATTTTTAACCTGGGGCAGGGTAGGTGTTAGCTAATTCGACTGAGCGTCCAAATTGCAAAAGGAGTGTCCGTTCGAGGATCAAGCACGTCCCTAGAGGTCGTGCCTAAAAGACCACAATGGTTCAATCAAGAGTGGGACAGCCACATCATTCCCCAAAGAGTCAAACAACCAGTGTCACGCGACTTGTTCGAAAGAAAAAAAAAAACGAAAAAAGAAGAGTCAAAAGCCCGCTAAGTCAAGAAAACTTCAAAACAAATGACTTAGGCAAAAATGAGGGCATCCCGCTGGACTTAAAAAAAATCAAGAGAAACTCAAAAGGAGTCAGTCCAGGCAAAAGTTAGGGATATGAAAAGAAAAAGATGAAAAGGATCAAAAGAAAAATCTTCGATGGAAATACGAGTCGTGTGACCTCAAGTGTCAAAGACGAAAAGTGAGTGGCTGTCACTCCAAAATCCAAAAGTTTCTCGAACTATCACTCCTATCTTTCAACCTCCGAAAGGTGAGCGCTAGGGTCGAATTAGCTGAACGTAGGATGGGAGAACATCAAGGAGAATGGGTGGGTTAAAATAAACTTTGAGCCTTTATCCTTTCTTTCGAAACCATGAACCTGACCACGTTACAACCTTCAAAAGTCCTAATTGAAGCAGGTCGTTTCGAAAGCATACTCCGGTAAAGGTCGTGTCGATTCTGACTCCTACAAGGGTTCTTCTACCATGTTGATACCAATGTTGATAAATGTTTTGTGCATCATATGCTATAAACTGTTTTTCCTTTTCCCAGTGAACAGATTGGATGTCAAAGCTGTCATATGTGTTGCATTAATACATCTTTTAGGCAGAACAACTTGTTTTACTTGCAAGTAAGCGCTTGACAGCAGAAAAGCTTCCTACGGTGGAAAGTATGGTCAAGATAGAATGCAGAACGCCCGAGTGTTCCGAGAGCAGGGGCAAGCTTTTATTGTGATCCCCAGTCAGGTCAGCTTTTCGAAGTCAGTTATTCTGGGGAAATCAGGTTGAGATCCAGGCGAATACGGCGTAGTCAAGGGCACTACTCTGAATCAAATAATCAGGAGCAAGGTCATTGCAGTCAGGGGCAGACCATCTTAAGCGCGCAAAGGTTGTGCGAGAAGCATGTGAGGTGAAGTATCTCTCAGAAGTTCAGAATGCTGAGGCATGTTATATCAGACCATCAGGGCTCAGATTTGCAGATTTCCTTTCAAGGACTATCCCCACAGAGGTCCCGTAGGCTGGGGCATATCAGAAGAGAAAGGATTGGTCTTTTCCGTATCAGCAGGGCCATACAAGAGTTATTCGAGCAGATGCAGTCGATTTTCGAGAGCGAGATGATTGCGGGAAGTCGTGTTACTACCCCTTGACCCTTTCACTAAAAAGCTGTGTATTCAGGAAGAATATTTTCCAGCGTCAGTTGTACCTGACCCAGTAAGATGGCTTAAGAGCTCAAATCCAAGTTTGTGATTACTGTGAAGCCCATCCATGTTGGCGCATCAATTTCCAGATTCGAGCTTCATCAGCGCGCGGGAGGACTCCCTTCATTTTCGCCAGCAAAGTCCAATTTGTCAGTGGCACGGGTAAGCTATCCCTAGAGGAGTCTAATCGTATCCAGCACGTCTGCTATTTCACAACGGAGTTATATACCCCAGCAGGGTATTACTTCGTCGAGGCGTTCGGTTAAGTTCCCAATATCCCCAGCGGAGTTGATTTCACTCTCCCAGCATTTATTTTGCTTGGATAATTCAGTGATGTCCGGGTTATCCCCAGCAGAGTTGGCCTCGCCTTCAGCATTTATTTTGCTGAAGTGGTTTTCTGTACCCGGCCTTCTCCGGCAGCTCGAGCCTGCACTAGCATATTGCATGCATTATCATACTTGCATCATACTTGCATATCATGGTCAAAATGCGTAGCATTTCCATCCAGAAGGGAGCATTACGCCATAGAAAGATTAAAGCATACGCATGTGCATACGAAGCATAAGTCAGGTTTTCTGTCAACCTCATATGGCGCGTGAATTACTCTGTGATCAGTTCAGGGGCATTTATCCAGCAACAGTATTCAGACAGTTCAGCAGATTATTTGTATCTCAGATCATACAACGATTATGCTTTGATCAATCGGTCACCTGATATCGACAGACTTTTCTTCCCGTCAATTCATATTGGCGATGTGTTCCTCCAATGAATGGACTTCTCCGTCTATCATTAGACGTCTTGAGTACGAATGTGGTTTTCTTTCCGTCTATCCATAGACGATGTGAAGTTGCGGGTGGTCGCAGTATGGCTTCAAGAAGGGGCTTCCCCAGGATATGGTTTTCTTCCCGTCTATCAGTAGACGATGTGAAGTTTCGGGCAATCTTCAATGGAGTTCAAGACAGAGTTTCTCTAGCAAATGGCTTTTCTTTCCGTCTGTCAGCAGACGATGTGAAGTTTCGAGCTACTGTTCAGCGGGTTTCTTATTGCCAGATCATACGTATGATGAGGTGTTTCCCCAGCAAGTCTTCTCCGGCTATCTTTGGTTGCTGAAGGGTTTCAAAACGATATTTCGGATAATGATTTCCTTTCTGTTTATTGGATGAGATGACGTTTCAAGAGATACTTTTCTGACTGTCAATCCTTATTGACGTCGAGGCTCTTCGAAAAATGTTCAGTTTACGTGATTGTCGATTCTTATTGACGACATGGTTCCTTAAAAGGTGGTTTTCTTCCCGCCAGTCCATACTGACGATGTGGCCCCTTCAAGGATGTTGATCTTTCCATCAATTCCCGTAGACAGAAGAATTCTGAAATTCAAAGGATGGTGTTGAATTGCGTTATGGTGTCTTTCCGTCTATCTTTAGACGATGTGAATACGGAGATTATTCCTTCCCGTCTATCTTTAGACGATGTGAGTATGCGATCAGGATGATCCCGTCTACCCTTAGACGATGTGAATATTGATTTGTTCATCGATCAGGATGATGCCGTCTACCCTTAGACGATGAGAATATTGATTTGTTCATCAATCAGGATGATGCCGTCTACCCTTAGACGATGAGAATTGTTTTGTTTCATCAATCAGGATGATCCCGTCTACCCTTAGACGACATGAGTATGGAGATTATTTCTTCCCGTCTACCCTTAGACGATGTGAATATTGATTTGTTCATCGATCAGGATGATCCCGTCTACCCTTAGACGATGAGAATATTGATTTGTTCATCAATCAGGATGATCCCGTCTATCCTTAGACGATGTGAATTTGGAGATTAATGTTGGCTTTCCGTCTATCATTAGACGAGGTGAGTATTCAATCAGGGTGTCGTCCCGTCCATCTTTGGACGATGTGAGTATATTTCTCTTCCTGCCTATCAGTATGCAATGCGAAAGGATCAGGTATTTTGTTGCAGCCCTCGGGTTCTGTTACATGGGGTATCACAAGCAACGGGTATTCAAATCAGGAGTTCTTTATCAGATGATTAATCAGTTATTGCCGTAATGACTGGACTCGGTTTTCTGGATTTTATTCCCCAAGCAGTTGACAGTATATGCTCGCGGTTGGCAAATTTTCGAGTTCTATTTGTATTCAACCGTCTCGTACCTCTGAATGTTTGAAGGCTGAGCGCTCTTCAAACCCTTCAGGTCCAAGTCGCTTGAATAGGGGCAGCTGTTGCACCCTAAAATTTGACCAACCGATTCTCCTATCTGACTCGTGGTTTGATTTCATATTCGCAAATCAGACGCGTGATAGTTGTGCACAAGCAGGGGATATCAGAGTTTACAGCCTGATTATCATCTATCAGATATGGCAGATCCAGTCCAGATCACCAGGGTTTTATTTTCGGGAAATTGTGCGCTCCTCGGTGATTTTCAGCTTGCACAGTAATTTTGGGGATATTCTGATGTCCGGGGATCTCTGTTCGATTCGATCTGGTCTCGTGCGCTCTTCTATGGCGGTCATTTGCATTCATCTGCATTTTTTACGATTTTAATAGACTTTTGCGGATTTTTAATAGGCTTTATAGATTTTTCTGGAATTTAAATAAAGTTTTTGTATTTTTTTTCAATAGTTTAAATCATTTTTAGAATTTTTAAATAGATTTTTAGAATATAAAAGAGTTTAAGTAGTTTAATTTGTTTTTAGAATAATAAAGGAAAAGGGGAATATAGTGTTTTCTTTCATTAATAATAGATGTTAATAGTTTAGAATTTTAATAGAGATTTTATAGATTTTTTAAATAGGTTTTAAATAGTTTTAATAGATTTAAATCATTTTGTAGCTTTTAAATCATTTTCAGAATATTAATTGAGTTTTTTTGAAATAGAGAATATAGTTTTAAATAGATTTTTCTTTTAAATAGTTTATTTTCTTTTATAGAATTTAAATAGATGATATAGTTTTTTTTTAAAAAAGTTTAATATAGTTTTGTTAGAGTCAATTAGGTCTTAATCATTTTTAGATTTAATATAGAGTTTAATTAGGTTAATTGAATTCATTTAAATTTAAATAAGATTTTATTAGTTGTAGTTAATTAGGTTGATATGGAGTTAATTAGAGTTGTAATCTTTCTAGATTTGATTAGGGTTTTAATGTTTTGTTTAGAGTTTATTAGTTTTAATCAAATATTAATCATTTTTTTTAATTTTTGGGGGTTTTTATTCATTTTCGTATGGGCCCAGGAGGTGTTTTTTTGAGGCCCAGTTCTCAATCGGTCTCAGCTCAATGCAGTCCAAAAAGTCCAGAATTTGTCCAATTTTCCCAGACTTCTCCAGCGAAGCCTAGAAGCTTCTGGAAGCGTCCAGAATTCTCAGTGCCTTAAATAGCAGACGCCACGTGTTGCTTGAGGAGAGGGCCCACGCGTTTCGCATTGATCACGCCACCACACACTCAGAAGCTCCTCACGCTCTCCCACGTGTCCCACCAAAGCTCACCCTCTCTCTCTCTGCTGACACGCGCTCCCCATGCAGCCACCTCCCTGAGACACTTGTCACCGTCCAGCCATCGCCTGAGCTTCACCAGAAAACCCACCGGCGGCCATGCATCCGCCATAACCGCCCACCGCCGGTCACCCCCAACGTCCTCCGGCCACCGTCTTTCTCGCCGGAATCCCCAAACACCCAAAAATCCCCAGAAACCCATTTCTTCACTCCGATCGTCTCCGATCTCCTCCCTTCCACCTTCATCGGTACCTCGCCGGAAAATTCATATTCGCCGGAAACTTCATACGCTGTTTTCCAGAACGCGTTCATCCGTCTTCACCATCCTTCAAGGAGAACTCAGCAAATCCCCAGGACATCTCCGTTCGTTATCATCTCATCACGGACTCCTCAAAACAAGAACCTTCATCCTTGGTTTTTTCCAGAAAATCTTTATGATTTTCATCTGAGTTGTCTCCATTCGCCACGATCTTCAAGCGTCATCCTTCAACTTCATCTTCGCTTCATCTTCGTACGCGACTTGGATCTTCGTTGAAGGGGCTTCATTCTCCAATACGCTCCAGTTCGCTCAAGATATCCCCAGGTATGCTTTCTAAAACTCATTGCGTGTTCTTCTTTAGATTGCGTTGCCTTCATTAATCCATAGAGCGGTTAGGGTTTTGAGGGATTAATTGGTGCGTGGTTTGATGTATAATGCTGGGATTTGGGTTTGATCTTGATAATGTGGTTGAGGCTGATTTAGGACAGTTAGGCTTAGATTGATCATGTTGCTGGGTTGGTGTTTGATGTTGGTTGAGATTTCTTGAGAAGGATGCGAAGGTTTCAGATAGGGTGAGGGAGAGGAGGAAGACGAACGAAGCGGCTAGTTTGATGAACAGTGTTAGGGTTTGGGAGAGGGATTAGTTTTGTTCAACTGAGTAATGGGTTTAGGGTTAGGGTATTGGGCTAAGCCCAAGCGCGTTTGCTGAAGCGCACCCCCCATTTGCTCAATTCCCCCCCCCCCCCCCCCCCCCGTTTGAGAGATCAGAGTGAATTAGTTTGGGCCTTAGGCCCTAATGCTAGCTGCACCCCCCCTGGGCGTAGGCCCAATGAAAATTGACTGGAAACCTGCTAGTTTGCACCCCCCCCCTGCGTTTTTTATTGTATTTTCAGTAAATGTTTTTTTGACTCATTTGGGCCCAGTCTGTGTCACTAAGCGCACCCCCCATCTCTGGCCCAAAGCCAGAATAAGCCTAAAATCCCTTGCTGTTAGCACCCCGCCTCCAGTTTTATTTCAATTTTACTTTCTTTCAATTTCTTTTATTTTCTTTTCATGTTATAAAATTCATAATAAAATGTAAATAAGTGTTTTTTTAACTCTTCTTTTTTCAGCCATTTCATGAAAATGTTTAGGAAATTGCATAAAAAATAAAAATGTCATTTTATTTTTGTTTACTATTTCTTGTATATTTTCCATTTAATTGATTTCTTTTAATATTTTTAGTGCATACATGTCATTAGAAAATTAATAAAAAATAGTAGATTTAGTCAAATAATTCCGTTCTTTTTTCTGTAGACTCGTAATTCAGTGTAGAGTTTTATAGTGCAGAAACATTAGCTTAATCATGCATTTTCATTTTAATTGCATTTTTTCATTGTTATTGATGTTGAATAAATTGGTTTGTGGATATGTCTGTGTTGCTGATTTTAGTTCTTTCACCTGGTGTTGAATTTTGTTCTGATTTTTCAGTATGTTATCCTAGAGCCATGTAGGTTTCCCATAGATTTTTATTAGATTTTTGTAGGATGTTCTGATGTGATTAGTCTGAGCCTGAAGATAGGAGAAGTCTTGATGACTTCTGACTTTGAAGTTCAACTATGGTTGAACTTCAGAGAGGGTCTCTTGTGGTTTGTTGGCCTGTGGAATCTTCTTGAGGATAGGAGCTGGTTGAGGTCCTGTTGGAGCTTGCAAGGATGCAATGGATTGGGGCTTGGTCTAAGAGCTTGTTATCTGTTTGTGAGGTTCGAGATCCTGAAGTTTGAAGGGGGTTTATGGTACTTTCCTGAGGAAGGCACTATGAATGACTTTCATTCTTTCTTCTCACCTCTTTCTTAAGTATCCAATGATGCCGGAGCCTCCATGTGAGTTTAATTTCTCCTGAGGAGGAATGTAAACTGATCACATGTTGTTGAGCCACATGGGATACGATTCCTAAGTGGAAGCCCCTAGTACTTTCCTGAGGAAGGTCCTATGGGTCTATTCACTTAGTTCCATTAGTTTGTCTAGGATTTCTCAAGTATCCAGTGATGTTGGAGCCAACTTGTGAGTTTAATTCCTCCTGAGGAGGAATGTAAACTGATCACAGTTGTTGAGCCACGTAGGGTACAATTCCTAAGTGTCAGCCTCCTAGTACTTTCCTGAGGAAGGTCCTATGAGCCTGCTCACTTAGTTCCCTTAGTGCATATAGGTTTTTCTCAAATATCCAGTGATGCCGGAGCCTCCATGTGAGTTTAGTTTCTCCTGAGGAGGAATGTAAACTGATCACAGTTGTCGAGCCGCATAGGATACGATTCCTGAGTAGTAACCTCCTGGTACTTTCCTGAGGAAGGCACTATGAGTTTGTCTGCTTAGCTCCCTTTTCTCTGGTAAGCTTGTTCTGAAGCTTGGAGACTGGGATTGATTCCTCTTGCTTAGGGTTTTGATTAGAGTTTTTGCTTAGATCTTTGCTTAGGGTATTGTTATAGAGTTTTGTTTAGAGATAGATTAGGAGCTTATTTCAGGTTTGTTAGGGGCCTTGCCCAGGAGTAGTTTCTTGTTTTGTAGATAGGGGCTTAGCAGGTTAGCTAGCCTTCTCTTTGGATTGTTTGACTTGTGTGATGTTATGTTGCATTAGACTTAGGTGTTCATCTAGATAGTTCTGAGTAGGTGCATCTTAGAAGTAGACTTTGTGTGCATGAGAAGTTGAGGTGGTCCTCCTTCTGCTTGTTTGTTATTGCGTGGCTTTGCTTGTTGGTATTTGGTAGAGCTGAGCTCCCTTGCCTCTGTAGTTTGCGGCCTTTGCGCCTTGTTTGGTTAGCTGTTGCATTCATGCATATGTTCAGTATTCCTTTACGTTGCAGTTTCTTGTTTGTAGTTTAGTCCTGTTGCCATGATCCCTTAGGAGCTCTGACTTCTCCGCTGCGGAGTTGTTATGATAGACATTAGGACGGTCAACCAGGCATGATAGCAGTAGGTAGATTCCCCTTTCTCAGCTATAGTTTTAGGGTTTCCCTTTCCTTTCTGTAGGAGCTTTTGAGTAGCTTGATCCGTAGTTAGCTGAACTACAGCTGCTCTGATTCTTCGTACCAGACGAAGATATGTAGGCATAGGATGCGATATCCTAGCGAGCACACTAACAACTAACCGTTGTTCTCTCGCGGCTGTGCGATCGAGACTTTCCCGCTAACGACTAATTGTTATCCCTTTCTCCTGCCCGAGTGCATTTGAGACCAGATCGTATTTGTAGGTTCCCGAGCCTTAGAGACCCGTTTAGACGTAGGAAGTCGAACTACGTTGACTCTGACTTTCCCATTGCACGAGGGAATACGTAGGCCCAGAACACCGTATGTTCTGTCGAGTCCTGTCCTTTTATTTTCTTTTCAGACCAGCCATTAGCGTAGATAGATAACACACCCTTTTACCTATAAACACCAAGCGTGGATCCCATCGAGTACGATGGACGTGAGGGGTGCTAATACCTTCCCCTTGCGTAACCGACTCCCGAATCCAGGTTTTGGTTGCGATGACCATACCTTTTCCCGTCTTTGCGAGGTTTACTTCGAGCGTTTCCTTTCCCGCTCTGAGGGATAAATAACGCACGGTGGCGACTCTCCTGTCAAGCCGGCGCCGATTTTCGCAGTAGCGACACTTATCTCCTGAAAGAAGAGTTTTTTATTGCGTTTGCGATTTCAACCGCACTATAGACTATGACCTGAGAGTGAATGCGTCGCATGTCACCCAAAGGGTACCATACTAAACATCCAGACTGTGGAAAAGCAACTCTCCCACAATCCTTTCTCAGATAGCTTAAGGCTCGTAACGTACGATAGAAATCATTCATGATTACTGAATCTTAAACTGCTTTGAGATGAGAAGAGAACAGGCCCAACTAGGAGAGAGACTATCAAGTCCTACTGTTATCATGCCATGGATTCATCCTATGGTTGAAGTTTGAACAGGGAACTCCTAGATGTTGTCATGCATAGGTTTCAACCTAAAAGTCTATCATCAAATCCTCATCAGAGGAAATGAGAGTCCTAAGGGATCATGTCAATGATACACCAAAACAGACAAAGCATCAGCTTAACAGTAAAATGCATGCAATGCAAGTGAGGAAGGAAATGTGTGTGGGGCTTCAGCCTCCACAAGCTCGTCTCGACCTCAAGCCAGTCATGAAATAACGGTAATCATATTGAAATAAACAACATGCTATCAAGCAATAAACAATAAACTGCAATCATACAGAAAAAGAAATGAAGTGCCATCAGGCAAAATAAACACATGGGCAAGGGAGCTGGGCTCTACCGAATACCCGCAAGCAAAGCCACGCAATAACAATACAAACAGAGGGAGCAACTCAACCTCTAATGCAATTATGCTCTTGGACTGAACTTATTCTAAATGGACTTAATCTAATGCAACAGACAAATCAAGCAAAACAAACAATACAGAAAAGAAAAACAGAAGAAAGCCTCAGCTCCTCTGCAACAACTCAGTCTTCAGACTTCAGATATCACTTGCTTCCCAGGTATCAACCCTACAACATGAGTATCAACTCATCTTCTCCTTTAAGCTTCAGCTTCCTTGATCAGCTCCACCTTCAGGCTTCACTACCTTCAGGGATCTCCAGGCATCAACTTGATCTTCACAAAGTCTTCAGACTTCAACAATCTTCAAGGAATCATCCTCTTCAAAGCTTCAGCTTCTATCTTCAATGGCTCAAATGCTCCAGCAACCAAGATTCAGTCAACAAGATGAGGTGAGGATGTTACAGTGCTCACTGACTTCCAAAGGATGCCATTGAGGACTTAACATCAAAGGGAGAGGCTCTCTCAAAGTTCTACCTCAGAGGGCAAGGTCACTAATCCCTCCAAAGGAGAGAGGTGAATACCCTTAAGGGACTTTATGTCATAGAGAAGGAAGGAGGTGAATGAGACACTCCTTGTTTATTGAATGGAGTTATGCTATCTAAAGCTCTACCTATGCACTTATGATCCTATAAACAGAACAAAATCTAGAACTAAGCTCCTCTTCAATGTCTTCAAAGCTTCAATGATGATCCACAAGGTCTTCAACTCAATCTTCAAAGCTCACACATTCAAAGGAGAAGGAAAACAAGCACAACAATACAAACTATGCCTTTAAGTAACACACATACTATCCATACATTCAAAAATCAATTAAAAACACTAAAACACCATACAATATTCTAGCAAAATTCTATGGGAGTCTATACATACTTACCCTTAACCCATATATCCCCCATACACTATTTTGGCCTATAAACCCCAAAACAAAATTGTTCAAATCTACTTATACAACCTAAAACCCTAATTTGAGCACCTAAATGTCAAACAAGCAAACTATATCAAATTTTAATCTACAAATTGTGAATTAAATCCTATATGAACTATGATTCAATATCTAACTATGCCAAAAAGAATGGCTCAAAAATCCTAAGGGAAAGTCCTAAAAGAAATTATACAAAATCAAGTATCAAACTAAACAATTAAAAATACCATTTACAAGAATAATACGCTAAAAATATCAAAAGAAAAATAAAATGGAATTTTATTTATTTACATTTTTCTAGACATGATTATGAATATGTGAAAAAAAGAAGAAATGGAAGATATTAATTTTCTATTTTATATGAATTTTTTAATATGCAAGAAATATAAAAGAAATTAAAATAAAAGAAAATGAAATAAAGGGGAGGGGGGTGTCATGAGCAATGCGCCTCAGTTGATATCCAGATGGGCCAGGAATGTGGGAGGTGCAGATATTAAATTGGGATAGGCCCAATGGCTATCAGAAAATGAAAGAAAAATTAAACAAAAATTGGTAAGACAACGGTACGAATAGCAATGTTTTTTAGTTAAAACTTGGATTTGGGCCGAGGGTGGGGTGTGAGTAGCAATGCTTTGCTGAAGCCCAGAATTTTCCACTTAATTAAACGCAGCATTTTACTTTCGTGGCTTCCCTCCGCTTTTGATTTGAATTGCAGCCGTTGGATGGAAAGTCCGGTCAACATTCAAGGCCTGATCCAACGCACGGTGGCCATCTTCAACCTTGAGTTCTGTTAGGGTTTGCAGTATGAACTCCATGCACGAGCTTCAACCGTGAATCTTCCAATGGCTTGTTCTCCTTCGTTTCTCAATGAAACTCAATACTTCCAAGAGCAAACTTGCTCTACTTCTTCCCCTAAACCCATCTATGTCCATAGTTTTCATTAACACACGCCCAAATTGCAAACCCGATAGCACATACTCCATTAATGCTCAAACTTTCACCTCAATGTTTCGCCAGTTTCTTGATACAAAAATGCTCCTCTCACGGCCCTGATTAACCTAAACTAATGCACTAAGATTAACACCCACTGTACAATGAATTCTTGATCCCTAAAGTTTCATGTCAAATCTTCAAACCTCTCAGAACGTGCTCAAACTTTCCAGGATTGGTAACCTATTGGTCTCTAATAATCCTACACTAACCACCTAGTCTAGAAGTGCATAAATAAGGAGATACAAGTGCTTTTGCAAACCTGTTACTTGATGATGGCAGGGGTAGTTCTCTTGCAATTCAACTCGTGCAGCTCTCCAAAATGGATCTTTGATTGATGATAAAGGTACTGTATGCAAAAGAATTGAGAGAGAGTGCTTGTGTCTTGAGTTTGAGGTCAATTTGCCTTCTTTGCAATTTGGATATTACACCTTCAATCTTCCATGGATCTACCTTCAATTTGGTATGCAATTGCTCATAAAGATCAGAGTAATGTGTTTGTGGAGAAGAAAAGAATGAAGAGGGAAGAGAAAGAGAGTTTGTTGTGATTTTGCAAATGGAGGAATCTCACTTTTTTACACTCTAATCTCACCACTCACCAACAATCATCACCAACCCTGGCCACATTGTGATTCATCCTTCTTATAACAATCAAAAGAATAATCTAGAAACTCATGGAAAGTGCTAGAATGTTATAGAATTTCTCATGAAATGATTCATTGCATAACCTTTATCTCATGCCTTAAGCTTGTCAAATTGGCTTTAAAATCTCCTTACAAGAGATATTGAGAAAGAATGAGTGAAAAACATGCATTTCCTTGCCTTTGGTGAAGTTTTATCAAGTTGCCTTAATATGCAAGTAACAACATTACAAAGTAACCCCCATTTCTAGGCTTCAAATCAAAATTCTACTTGAACCATTGTTTTTAAAATAATGTTTGGAGTCAAAATGACATATTGGATGACCTATTTTGGATTTGTACATCTCCTAAACCAAAATTCCATTTCAACTTTTTAACTTATAAGCCCTTTTTTAGGTCATTTTTACCCAATCATGAAAATCCTTGCTACAAGCTCTTTCAATAACTCATGACCACTTTTCTAGGCTTAAAATCCAATTTTGAACAACTTTGATGTTTTGAGTTTTTTCATTTGAGGCTTGGAAATAGGAGATATGGCCTTTGCTTAAAATGACCTATAATCACCAAATGACCAAAATACCCTTGTCTTGTTCAAACCATAAGTTGAGTTCTACAAATCCTATCAAGGACTTCTAGTACTCTATAGAAAGCTAAGACGATGCTATTCAACATTCATGTTTACCAAGAAATCATAGGAATCATCCTACTAGGGCAAAGGTTGTCTGCAAGTTGGGTGACTTTCAAGGACCCAGATTCACACACCTCAGATGACCTGTAATTTGTCAAAACCATAACTTGAGCTCTGCAACTCCTATCAAGGACTTCCACCACTCAAATTAAAGCTAAGAACAAGCTCTACAACATTCATGTTGTTGGGGAGATGAGATATCAATCACATCTTGAGCTAAAACTGCCTGGAAGATAGGGACCAAATTAGGGTTTTTTCACTGACAATCCTTGGAAACCCTAACTCAAAACTTCTCAAACTCCTCAATCATGATGAATTGGTCTAGGGAGCATCTTCATAACATCTCCATACATCATTCCATGATCTCATGGCCCTTGGATTGGGTCTCAACCTTCTCCAAATCTTCAGTTATCCTAGGGTTGACCCAGTCAAAACCCTAATTCTACCATTCATGGTTGAATCTTCTGAATTCTTGCATAATGACCTCTCTGGGCTTCATGATGGCTTTCAAGACATCTCATAAGCTTTCTCACAGCTTCAGGTTCATTCTCAAAGTCTCAGAATCATCTGAGGAGCACCCACAACTCTCAAGTTATGAGACACACAACCTTGGTTTCAACCAATTCCTCTGAGGATCTCTTGAACTTTCTGATGAAGGTATCAACCTTCAAACACTTGATGGATAAATAAATGTTGGTCAAATTTTGGGGTGCAACAACAAGTCATTGGTGTGATCACAAGAATTGCAGTTGAAGACAGTCAACTAGGGTTTCATCTGGGGTCAACTCTAGGTCAACTCTAGGTCAAATGACTGATTGAAAGGCATTAAGGGCTATTGGATAGATGTGGGGTTCATAATTTGACATGTAAAGAAGGATATGGTGATATGTCAAGAAGAAATCAAGAGAAATCAAGGAGAAGAGGAGTTTCTAAATTAGGGTTTCTGTGTAAAATCCCCTAATTTAGGTCAAATTTCCAAGCAAGATAAGTCAAAATAAAAGCTTCAAATGGATCCTTGGCCAACATGAAATTTGTATAGGATCTCAATACCTTTAATTTGAGTGGTAGAAGACATCAAGGAGATTTATAGAACTCAAGTTATGGTCCTTACAAGTTACAGGTCATCTGAGGTATCTGAAATTTTGTCTGTGAAAGTGACTTGACTTCCAAGCAATTTGTACCCCTCAAGGAGATTTCAAATGGATTTCTGGTCAACATAAGAGTTGTTCCCCATTGTCTTAGCTTTCTATAATGGTATAGTATGCCTTCATATGAGTTGTGGAACTCTACTTATGGTCTTGGCAAGCAAAGGGTATTTTGGTCATCTGAGAATTACAGGTCATTTCAAGCCTATGCCCAAAACTCATACAAGGAAGCTTCAAATGGAAAACTTCACAACATCAAACTTGTTCCAAATGACATTTTGAGTCTAGAAAAGTGACCATGAAATATTGGAAAGATTCATAGCACAAAGTTTCAAAATTGGTGGATTTAATGAATAAAAATGACCTAAAAAATGAGATTTTTCATGAGTTGAAATTATAGGTCATTTTGATTGGAAAAAACATTTTGAGAACATTGGCTAAAGTAGAATTTTGAGCTTGGTTCAATTTTTGAAAGTTATGCATGGTTACTTACACATGAAGTTACATAATCCAAAATGCAAGGAAAGAGTGCATGGGAAGTTTCTCCAAAGTTCTAGGAGGTTCTAAACTCATCTATATATTGATATGAAGAGCTTCATGCCATGGTTGGTGCTTTATATTGTTCATAACACCAAGTTTCACACACTTTTTTCCAATTTGCAAAATCAACTCAAACTCTCCCAAATCTCCATCAATTCTCACAATTCTTGATCTGATCTTCATCATCATCATCCATAGATCATAATTCACACAATCATTTGGTAAATTGAAGGAGGATTCGAGCTGTGCAAGTTCACCATTCAAAGTGCAAGAATTTTGGAATTGGGAGATTCAAAGCCTTGGAGCATCATTTGTTGCATACAGAAATCATCATTAAGTTCATTGATCAGTTTTCAATCATCTCCAGCCTTGGATCAAGAGGATTTGGTACCTGTTTTCATCAATTGCACCAGGTATGTTTATCCTTCGAATTGCATGTTTAGGTGAGAATTATTAGGTTTTGTTAGCATAGGAAGGTTAAGATAGGATAGATGACTGAGTTTGGTGAGTTTGGAGAGTTTTCATGAAGCTTGATCTTGGAGTGCAAGAACTGTTAGGGTTTGTATCTCTTGGAATATTGCACGAAAATCTTAGTTCATTAGCTTGTTGTGATCAGCATAAGATGTAGATGAGGTTAGGACAAGATTTGGAGAGAATGGAGAGGTTTGATATCAGTTGAAAATGGTGGATCAGGACTATTGTACCTATCGGGTTTGCTTCTTGAGTGAGTTTTAGTAAAAACTATTGGCATGGCTGTGTAGAGGGAATGTTCTAGAGCATTTTTGCTTTTGGAAGTGTTTGATTTCATGGAGAATGGAGAGAGAACAGGGAGCTCGAAGATTGCATGCATGGAAGATGATTTTCAGAGTTAGGGTTTGTCCAAGGTTGAAGATAACCTTTGGACCGTTTGATCTGGCTTTGACCCTTGACTTATTTACCAATCCAACGGACGCGATTGAATGGAAAAAACGGAGGGAAACTTCAGATGCTAAAACGCCCCGTTTCATTTAATTTTTCTGATGGGCTCAGACAATTGTTGCTTTTCACACCCTACCAAGCCAAGCCCAAACTCAAGTGAACTGAAAAACCTGCTATTCACACCGTTTTCCCTTTTTTTAATTTTTGTTTGTTTTCTGAAGCGTGCTGGGCCTAGCGCGCATTGTTATTGACACCCCCACTGCCTGGCCCGTTTCCTTGTTTTAACTGGATTTCTTTACTTGCTGCACCCTCCATGCATATTAATTCATTTTATTTTCTTTCAAAAATATTAAATCTTTAAAAAATCATAACAAATAGGAAAATACATGTTTTTCATTGGTTCTTTTTGCATTCTTTTCATAATTTTGTCAAGAAAATTATCATACAAAAAAATTAATAGTTAATTTCATTTTTATATTTTTGGCATATTTTTCTTTTAAATAGGTATAAATAATGGTTTTGTTTAGTACATGATTTTGTTAATTTTAGTTTGAATAGATGCTTTACTATTTTTAATCCATTCTTTTTAGGTTGATTAGATTAGACATTTATCTTGTATATAAGATTTAGTTCATATTTTTAGCAATTAATTTTAGGAGATTTGATTAGATGTGAACAACATGAACAAAACTAGGGTTTAGGTGACAACATAGGTGAATAAGTTCATTTCCCTTAGGAGCTAGAAATTGAATCTTTGGGGTATGGGACTATAGGGATTAGGGGTAGTTATTAGATCCCTTAGAAAATATTAGGATTCCCCTACTGCTATTAGTATACTGGCTATATTTGCTTGACTGGTGTGGTGTGCCCTCTCTGGGGATTATAATTTGTCTGTGTGGGTATTGGGTTTGTTTGGGATTTGGGGAGAGCTGACTTGAGAAGATGAAGCCATGTGAAGATCAAAGACTGAAGACCAACTTCTAGAGTTGATGAGGAGATTCTGTGCTGGCAGCTGTTGAAGGCTATAGGGTTTAGGAGTTAGTCAGAGCCCTAGAGTAGAAAGCTTGTTTCCCAAACATGGAAGGCCTTGTCTGCCTCCATTCCTCTCTGTGATGCAGAGTCTCTCTAAGACACTCACCCCCTTCCTTTGGAAGGCTTGGTGATAGTGTCTAAGAGATAGAACTCTTGAGAGAAAATATCCTATGTGTTGTTAGCAGTCTGTTTGCCACCCTTGGTGGTCAACTAATTGCTTAACACCCAATCCACTCTTATGATTGCTTCCTCAGCTTGGAGATTGAGACTTGAAGAAAAGCCATTGCAGATGGAAGACTGATGATAGAGACCTTGCTTGAAGGCTGTAGAGATGGAGATTGATGCTTGCTGAAGCTTATAGCTGATTGGAGATGACTTAAAGATAGGTGTTGATGCAGAGCTGCTGTGGCTGTTTATTTTAGTTGTTATTCATTTCTGATGTATTGATTGGTTTTCTGGACTGTATTGTTTGCTGTTTACCATGTTGGGTTGAAAGTGAATCCTGTTCACTTTTGCCTATTGTTTTCTAGGTTCGAGGTTGAGTGGGACTCCCTTGCCTCGCTTGTATTGTTGCATCCATGCATTTTACTGCTTTACTGTATATATTTGCTATTGTTTCTGTTTCCGTCTATTCCCTTAGGATCTCTGTTTCTCTCTGTGCAAGAGAGGAGCATGATAGACATTAGGACTTAACCCATGCATGATAACACTAGGTTAGTTTGATTCCCTTTGCAACCGTAGGTTAGAGTTCTGTCTCTTCTTTCTCTAAACAAACAGAAAAACACAATAAGATTTCAAACACAATAAAAGACACTTCTTCCGTAAAAGAATGTGAACTCATGAAAACGTCATTTTTGTCCGCTTGGACTGTTAAGCAGGAAAAACCTTTTTCAGAAGGAATAAAAACAATCAAGACAAGCCTGTGTCTTCCGTGGCCCGAACTACGTTTGCTCTGATCTTTCATGCTGTGTGAAAGTACGTAGGCATAGGATGCGATATCCTAGCGAGCAACCTTCCCCTCCTTTCCCGTAGGTAGGCGAACTACGTTGACTCTGATTTCTCGTTCCAGACGGGAATACATAGGCATAAAGTGCGATACTTTGCCGAGTTATTTTCTTTTCTTTTTAACCCTTAGCCCTTAGTTTAGATAGAAATAACAATCCGTACCCGAAAGCAAGCGTGGATCCCGTCGAGTACGATGGACGTGAGGGGTGCTAATACCTTCCCCTTGCGTAACCGACTCCCGAATCCAGGTTTTGGTTGCGACGACCATACCTTTCCCGTGTTGTGCGAGGTTTACTCTGAGCGTTTCCTTTCCCTCCCGTGGGATAAATAACGCACGGTGGCGACTCTTCTGTTCAGCCGACGCCGATTTTCGCAGTAGCGACAGCTGGCGACTCTGCTGGGGATATCTGCGAGGGTTCTCTATTCGAGTCTTGCCTTAGGTTTTTTCCTAGCTGTTTGGGGCAATCCCCAGCAGCTGGCGACTCTGCTGGGGATCCAACGTCCCCTGGCTGCTGAGGACTGCGATAGTTCTTATGCATTTGGGATCCAACGTCCCTTAAGAGAGTCAATCCTAACGCTTGTTTTCCCGTCGAGGATTTTGTATGGATTTATATTTCTGTCCTTTACTTTCAACATATTATTATTGTCATTATTGTTGTATTTGGGGGTTGTGATGGGTGGTTCTATGATTGAGAGATAAGCCGGACCTGGGCTTGAGTGCACCTAGATTTAGAGTGGAAAGTAGTGGGCGCCTGCTTGCTTTGCTTGCCTTGGTGTCCCGCAAAATTCACACTCGGACGAGGTTCCTCTGGTTGGCCTCCTGCCCCTTCCTTTGGTTGGCGTGGGTTGCTGGTTAGTTGAATTGTCGACTCTGGGAACCGATCATTTGGAAGTTGGCTAAGTGAGGCCTCTTCAGGATTTGATGATGCCACTCCTTCTGGGAATCGTATCATCAACCCTGAAAGTCTGTGACACCGACGACCGCATAGGATGCCATACCTTTGTCAGTTACTAGGACATCCACCTGTGAGAGGGTTTGGGGTTATGCAGGTAACTAGACCTTCAGACTACCGGTTATTTCTTGATCTGAGATCCTGGGTATTTATGGAGAGTTCTGAGGTCTGTCAGAGACCAGTTGGAGAGTTCTGAGGTCTGTCAAAGACCAGTTAGAGAGTTCTGAGGTCTGTCAGAGACCAGTTGGAGACATGATATGAGGTCTGCCAGAGACCAGTCAGAGTTATGTTGTGGGGTCTATCAGAGACCAGCGTTGGAGCTTTGTTTTGTGGTCCATCTGAGACCAGGGTTTGAGGAATTCTGGAGGGTCTATCTGAGACTTGTTGATATGGTTCAGGCTTCTCAGCCGGGGCACTTGATCCCTGTTGACTGTGTGCATACGCATTCGCATTTTCATTCGTATGTTGGTAGCATATTGCATATCCATTTTGCATTGCAGGTACTGGTTCGAAATTGTATCTCATCTCCTGCATCTCAACAGGTGTTTACAGAATTGCTAGCCAACATCCTCATCGGTATTCCACTCGCACCAACTGCCGAAGAATCATGGATCAAATGCAGAACGAGATGCAAGACATGCGCGAGAAGCTAGCGCTCTTCATGCAGACCATGGAGACTATTGCAAAGGGTCAGGAGAATTTGCAAACTATGGTGCAGCCTCTGTTAGCAAGGAACGCTGGGCATGGAAATGAGGATCACCAGTCTGTGCGAGTTGATACTGTTCATGGGGATGGCACTCCCACGCCAGTGGCTCCACCTGTAGTCAATATACCTACTGTTAATGTCAACAACGCTACCGCTGCTGGGAACGGTAACGTCGGAGTTGGGAACGAGACTGCTGTCCATAACGTTGGGCTTGGTGATATCAACTTGGGTGATAATATAGAAGGCAACGACTTCGGTAATGCTGGATTCGGGTTCAATGATCAGGGATTCGATAATGCTGGGAAATACGGTTTCAATGCTCGAGGCTTTGGGCAGGACGGTTTTGGTGTGACCAATCAGGGTTACGGAGGTTTCGAAAATGGAAACAGCGCTGGGTTAATGACTTTTGGACCTGGTGGAGTTGCTCAGGGGTACGGCAACAGAGGGCGAGGCCCGGCGATGAATCAGATCAGAGCTGGCCGTAATAATGGATACGATGGGTATGGAGCGGGGAATGGTATGTGGCAAGAGGATCAGCAAGAGGATGCCTTCTCCGGCGGAGGTTTCGAAGGGCCGATGGATGACTCCCAGAAGATCAGAATGCTAGAAGAGCAGATGAGGGGGGTCCTGAACCAAAGTGCTGTGGGCTTAGACATGTCAACAATGGGTCTGGTACCTGGCTTGAGGGTGCCAATCAAATTCAGAGCTCCTACATTTGATAAGTATAAAGGGGACACTTGTCCGAAAGTGCACGTGCGGACTTATTACAGAAAGATGTCTGCGTACTCAACTGATGAGAGAATGCTAATGCATTTCTTTCAAGATAGTCTGTCAGGCCCTTCCCTAGAGTGGTATATGGGATTGGAGCCAACTAATATCAAGACATCGAAACAGCTAGCAGAGGCATTTGTAGCTCACTATAAGTATAACAGCGACTTGGCGCCCAATCGGGTCCAATTGCAAGGGCTGTCTCACAAGAAGAGTGAGAGCTTTAAAGAGTATGCGCAAAGATGGCGCGACATGGCTGCCAGGGTCCGTCCTCCTTTAGAAGACAAGGAAATGAATGACATGTTCATCGGAACATTCACCGGCATGTTTTATGACAAGTTGTTTCACACATCTTTGGCCAGTTTCTCAGACTTAGTTCTGATGGGGGAGAAGATTGAAAATAACATTAAGGTAGGAAGGTTCCAAGCAGGTGAGCCTACTTCAGCTGGAAGCAATAAGAAAGCTTTCGGGGGTAGAAAACAGGAAGATGCCAATTCGGTATGTAGCTCTCGGGGAAGAAATAGGTGGTGGAGGCAATACCAACCGCAACAAGTTGCAAGTGTGACAATCCCCGCGCAACATCAGCAACAGCCGCAGCAGCAGGGGCAACAACATCCGGCTCAGCGAAGAATTCAGAATGGGAAGCCGAAAAGGGTATTTGATCCGCCGCCAATGTCGTACGCTGAGCTTCTTCAGAATTTGTTACGGTTACAGTTGGTCGAGAAAAGAACGATGGCTCCTCCGACAGGGATCCCCCCACCCAGTTATAACGCTAATGAGCATTGTGAATTCCACTCTGGGGCACCCGGCCATAATATCGAAAACTGCCACGCTTTCAAGCATAAAGTGCAAGATTTGCTTGATAGCGATGTTATTAATTTTGGTACGGAAGGGCCCAATATTACACAACAACCAATGCCAAACCATGAATAGGCTGGAGTATGGTGGACAAAGAGGAGTTCTATAGTTCGGGTGGGCCGTTAAAAGTAGATCAGAACAGTGGCAGGCTGCCTCTAATAACTGATTGTGAAGATAGCTGGTTCAGCAGCAGGACAGATGTGAAAGCCCGGTTCTCAGAAGCTGGCATTTTTCTTTGTTTTATCTTGTCATTTCTTTACGTTTGTAGTTTCTTTCCTGTTTAAATTGCAATCTTGTTCGTAAAACTTGTTGTTTTCATTCAATTGATGATAATGAAATAAATATGCATGTTTTGATTAAATCCATTCGTGTTCACTAATTGTTTTTATAAATGTCCAACACCTGGTTAAGAGGAATCTGGGGGGGTGACGAAAATGAACGACCTGCAACTTCCGATTGCATGCTTTTGAAATAAAACCTGCTGATGATGTACAGGCATTGTTTCAAATCCCCAAACACTGGAGATATAAGGAAGATAATCCCTTGTCTACCCTTTTGAGCCTTGTAGTAGGAGTTTCTTTCTGCAAATGAAAAACCCTCAATCTTAACCTGGGGCAGGGTAGGTGGTAGCTAATTTGACCGAGCGTTCAAGTTGCAAAAGGAGTGTCCGTTCGAGGATCAATCACACCCATATGGGTTGTGCCTAAAAAACCACAATGGTTAAGGTTCGCCAACCCAAGAGTGAAACAGTCACATTATTCCACGAAAAGTCAGACAAACCAGTGTCACACGACTTGTTCAAAAAGAAAAAACGAAAAGCGAAAAGAATCAAAAAGCCCGCTAAGTCAAAACTTGAAAACAAATGACTTAGGCAAAAATAGGGGCATCCCGCTGGACTGGAAAATCAAAAGAATCTCAAAAGATACCCAGTCCAAGCAAAAGTTAGGGAATGAAAAAAACGAAAGACGGAAAGGATTGTCAAAGAAAAGAAAAATCCTCAAATCAAATGCAAGTCGTGTGGCCTCAAGGGTCAAAGACGAAAGGTGAGTGGCTGTCACTCCTAACAATAATAATTTCTCGAAATATCACTCCTATCTTCCAGCCTCTGAGAGGTGAGCGCTAAGGTCGAATTAGCTGAACGTAGGATGGGAGAACATCAAGGAGAGTGGGTGGGTTAAAATAAACTTTGAGCCTTTATCTTTTTCTTCAAAAAACGTGAACCTGACCACGTTACAACCTTCAAAAGTCCTAATTGAAGCAGGTCGTTTCGAAAGCATACTTCGGTAAAGGTCGTGTCGATTCTGACTCCTGAAAGGGTTCTTCATGCCATGTTGGTACTAATGTTGATAAATGTTTTGTGCATTATATGCTATAAACTGTTTTTCCCTTTTCCCAGTGAACAGATTGGATGTCAAAACTATCATATATGTTGCATTAATACGTCTTGTACGCAGAACAACTTGTTTTACTTGCGAGTAAGCGCTTGACAGCAGGAAAGTTTCCTACAATGGAAAGTATGGTCAGGATAGAATGCAGAGCGCCCGAATGCTCCGCAAGCCGGGGCAAGCCATTAAGTGCTCCCCAGTCAGGTCAGCCATTCAAAGTCAGTTACTCTGGGGCAATCAGGTCGAGATTCGGTAAATCTCTCGTAGTTGGAGGTACTGCTCTGGATCAGCTAGTCAGGGGCAAAGTCATTGCAATCAGGGGCAGGCCATCTTAAGAACGCAGAAGTTACTCTTTATTCGAGAAGCATTTGGTGTTAAGTATTTCTCCGAAGTTCAGAATGCTGGGGCAGTTCATATCAGACCAACGGGGTATAAATGTTCAGATTCCCTTTTGAGGACTATCCCCACAAAGGTCCCACAGGCCGGGGCATATCAGAAGCGAAGGAATTGTTCTTCTCCGTATCATCAGAGCTACTCAGAGCTATTCGAGCAGATTCAGTCAATCTTAAAGTGTAAGACGAATATCGGGAAGTCATGTTACGGTCTTCCGATTCTTCACCCAAATCCATGTTGGCGATCACCGTGAGGCCCATCCGTGTTGGCGCATCAGTTTCCAAATCCAATCGTCATCAGTACGCAGGAAGACTCCGTCTATTTTCTCCAACAAAAGTCCAGTTTTTCAGTGGCACGGGTGAGCTATCCCCAGAGAAGTCCAATCATACTTGGCACATCTGCTATTCCCCAGCAGAGTTATATTCCCCAGCAGGGTGTTACTTCAACGAGGTGTTTGGTTAAGTTCCCAAATTCCCCAGCGGAGTTGATGCTACTCTTCCAGCATTTATTTTGCTGGAATAATTCTGTGATATCCGGTTTATCCCCAGCGGAGTTGGCTTCGTCTTCAGCATTTATTTTGCTGAAGTGGTTTTCTGTACCCGACTTTCTCCAGCGGCCCGAGCCTGCATTAGCATATTGCATGCGTCATCATATTCGCATCATACTTGCATTTCATTTTCAAAATGCGTAGCATTTCCATCCTGAATGGAGCATTACGCCATAGAAAGATTCAAACATATGCATACGCATACGAAACATAAACCAGGCTGGTTACCTCGTTGGTTTCAGATGTTTGTTTGCCCCTGCAGATAATTGAGATTATGATTCAGGGAGATGTTCGGATAGTCGGATTTGTGGCGTAAGGCGAGCAGTGATCGTGTTCGTCCTATCATGTGGGCCCCCTCAGAGTTGCTTGGTTGAGTTTCTCTTCTTATCCAGCGAAGTTTTCTTCAGACTGTTGTCACGTCAGTATTGAAAATCTTGAAATTACTGCCTACCGTCGAAGTAGGTGTTTGACGGCTGTCGTCAGATATACCCTGATTGAAGGAGTTATACCCTGGTTGAAGGAGTTATATCCTGGTTGAAGGAGTTATTACCCCGGTTGAAGGAGTTATACCCCGGTTGAAGGAGTTATACCCCGGTTGAAGGAGTTATACCCCGGTTGAAGGAGTTATTATACCCTGGTTGAAGGAGTTATACCCTGGTTGAAGGAGTTATACCCTGGTTGAAGGAGTTATACCCCGGTTGAAGGAGTTATACCCCGGTTGAAGGAGTTATACCCTGGTTGAAGGAGTTATATCCCGGTTGAAGGAGTTATACCCCGGTTGAAGGAGTTATACCCTGGTTGAAGGAGTTATATCCTGTTTGAAGGAGTTATACCCCGGTTGAAGGAGTTATACCCCGGTTGAAGGAGTTATACCCCGGTTGAAGGAGTTATACCCCGGTTGAAGGAGTTATACCCTGGTTGAAGGAGTTATATCCTGGTTGAAGGAGTTATATCCCGTTTGAAGGAGTTACACCCTGGTTTGAGGAGTTATTATGCCTTGTTTGAGGCAGTTTGTTATCCTGGTCGATGGAGTTGTTACCTTTTGTCAAAGGAATTATTATCGGTATTGGCAGAATCATTACCCGTGCTAACGGAGTGGCTCCCTGCGGAATTATTAGTTCAAGTATCTGTGTCGTCGGAGATGTGTCCCACAGAGTAACTTGTTCAAGTCACCGGATGCCTGATTCGCGCTTTACGTAGCATTTTGTTTGTTTCTCTACAAACTAAGGTCAAGACTTTTGTGTTTTCGACGTGGTCCTTTGGCTCGATGCATGCTTATTGTAGCAAAATTTGGAATTAATTGTGGATTCAAGGCCTGTGGCGTCACGCAGGTGGTTGAGGACGAAATCAAGTCAGTTCTTATCAGATAATTGATCAGTTGTTGCCGTGACAACCGGATTCGGTTTTCTGAATGATATTTTCCCGCAGTGGTGGCGGAGTTATTTTCCCGTAGTGGTGACGGAGTTACTTTCCCGCAGTGGTGGCGGAGTTATTTCCCGCAGTGGTGGCGGAGTTACTTTCCCGCAGTGGTGGCAGAGTTATTGCCCGTAGTGGTGACAGAGTTATTTTCCCACAGTGGTGGCGGTGTTATCTTCCTGTAG
This sequence comes from Lathyrus sativus, assembly GCA_963859935.3. NCBI lineage: Eukaryota > Viridiplantae > Streptophyta > Magnoliopsida > Fabales > Fabaceae > Lathyrus > Lathyrus sativus. The sequence goes on along the minus strand of OZ012738.1, from coordinate 299,238,273 downwards.
TGGTGACGGAGTTACTTTCCCGCAGCGGTGAAGGAGTTATGTCCCGTAGTGGTGATGGAGCTATTTCCCGTAGTGGTGGCGGTGTTATCTTCCCGTAGCGATGGCGGTGTTATTTTTCTGTAATGGTAATAGAGTCAGTACCCGTAGCGATGGCGGTGTTATCTTTCTGTAACGGTGAAGGAGTTATTACCCGTAGCGATGGCGGAGTTATTTCCTGTAGTAATGATAAAGTAGTACCCGTAGCGATGGCGGTGTTGTTTTTCAGATTATCTTCCCGCAGTGGTGGCGGAGTGATGACGGTGTTATTTTTCTGTAATAGTGACAGAGTGATTTTCCTGTATCGTTGGCAGGGTCATGTTGTGTTGACAGAAGTACTTCCCCAGTGAAGTCGTCCAGTTCATTCCAGTGTTGACAAGATAATATTGAAATCATACTTATTCCCCAAACAGTGGTGCAGTTATTTCTGCGGTTGGCAAATTTCCGGGTTCTTAGTATTCAACCGTCTCGTACCTCGAATGTTTGAAGGTCGTTCGCGCTTCACCCAGTCGGGTCCAAGTCGCTTGAATAGGGGCAGCTGTTGCACCCTAAAATTTGCTCAACCTTATTCACTTGGTTTATGTTTCAATATCATTAGCATTTGCATATAGAGTCATGTACATAGTATAATCATCTGCATAGCATAACATAGCAAATCATCCAACAGGGACCGAGCATTATTCTCATCTCTATGAGCCTATCAAGAGGTTATTATTCTAATCCAAGCTCCTTCAAGTCATCAGGAAGAATTTGAAAGCTAAGAAGTTGTGGATCAAGCAGTGCATCTATCTCCTATCTGAGGGTATCTGGGGAGCATCAAAGAAATTGTGAGCTGTAGGATAAGCATGGAGAGTATGTGGACATCATGGGAGACTTAGAAAGTCATTTGGAGAAGGAGACAAGTCATTGGTGTGATCACAAGAATTGCAGTTGAAGACAGTCAACTAGGGTTTCATCTGGGGTCAACTCTAGGTCAAATGACTGATTGAAAGGCATTAAGGGCTATTGGAGAGATGTGGGGTTCATCATTTGACATGTAAAGAAGGATATGGTGATATGTCAAGAAGAAATCAAGGAGAAGAGGAGTTTCTAAATTAGGGTTTCTGTGTAAAATCCCCTAATTTAGGTCAAATTTCCAAGCAAGATAAGTCAAAATGCAAGCTTCAAATGGATCCTTGGCCAACTTGAAACTTGTAGAGGATCTCAATACCTTTAATTTTAGTGGTAGAAGACATCAAGGAGATTTATAGAACTCAAGTTATGGTCCTTACAAGTTACAGGTCATCTGAGGTATCTGAAATTTTGTCTGTGAAAGTGACTTGACTTCCAAGCAATTTTTACCCCTCAAGGAGATTTCAAATGGATTTCTGGTCAACATAAGAGTTGTTCCCCATTGTCTTATATTTCTAGAATGGTATAGTATGCCTTCATATGATTTGTGGAACTCTACTTATGGTCTTGGCAAGCAAAGGGTATTTTGGTCATCTGAGAATTACAGGTCATTTCAAGCCTATGCCCAAAACCCATACAAGGAAGCTTCAAATGGAAAACTTCACAACATCAAACTTGTTCCAAATGACATTTTGAGTCTAGAAAAGTGACCATGAAAGATTGTAAAGATTCATAGCACAATGTTTCAAAATTGGTGGATTTAATGAATAAAAATGACCTAAAAAATGAGATTTTTCATACTTTGGCCAAATGAGTTGAAATTATAGGTCATTTTGATTGGAAAAAACATTTTGAGAACATTGGCTAAATTAGAATTTTAAGCTTGGTTCAAGTTTTGAAAGTTATGCATGGTTACTTACACATGAAGTTACATAATCCAAAATGCAAGGAAAGAGTGCATGGGAAGTTTCTCCAAAGTTCTAGGAGGTTCTAAACTCATCTATATATTGATATGAAGAGCTTCATGCCATGGTTGGTGCTTCATATTGTTCATAACACCAAGTTTCACACACTTTTTTCCAATTTGCAAAATCAACTCAAACTCTCCCAAATCTCCATCAATTCTCACAATTCTTGATCTGATCTTCATCATCATCATCCATAGATCATAATTCACACAATAATTTGGTAAATTGAAGGAGGATTCGAGCTGTGTAAGTTCACCATTCAAAGTGCAAGAATTTTGGAATTGGGAGATTCAAAGCCTTGGAGCATCATTTGTTGCATACAGAAATCATCATTAAGTTCATTGATCAGTTTTCAATCATCTCCAACCTTGGATCAAGAGGATTTGGTACATGTTTTCATCAATTGCACCAGGTATGTTTATCCTTCGAATTGCATGTTTAGGTGAGAATTATTAGGTTTTGTTAGCATAGAAAGGTTAAGATAGGATAGATGACTGAGTTTGGTGAGTTTGGAGAGTTTTCATGAAGCTTGATCTTGGAGTGCAAGAACTGTTAGGGTTTGTATCTCTTGGAATATTACACGAAAATCTTAGTTCATTAGCTTGTTGTGATCAGCATAAGATGTAGATGAGGTTAGGACAAGATTTGGAGAGAATGGAGAGGTTTGATATCAGTTGAAAATGGTGGATCAGGACTGTTGTACCTATCGGGTTTGCTTCTTGAGTGAGTTTTAGTAAAAACTATTGGCATGGCTGTGTAGAGGGAATGTTCTAGAGCATTTTTGCTTTTGGAAGTGTTTGATTTCATGGAGAATGGAGAGAGAACAGGGAGCTCGAAGATTGCATGCATGGAAGATGATTTTCAGAGTTAGGGTTTGTCCAAGGTTGAAGATAACCTTTGGACCGTTTGATCTGGCTTTGACCCTTGACTTATTTACCAATCCAACGGACGCGATTGAATGGAAAAACGGAGGGAAACTTCAGATGCTAAAACGCCCCGTTTCATTTAATTTTTCTGATGGGCTCAGACAATTGTTGCTTTTCACACCCTACCAAGCCAAGCCCAAACTCAAGTGAACTGAAAAACCTGTTATTCACACCGTTTTCCCTTTTTTTAATTTTTGTTTGTTTTCTGAAGCGTGTTGGGCCTAGCGCGCATTGTTATTGACACCCCCACTGCCTGGCCCGTTTCCTTGTTTTAACTGGATTTCTTTACTTGCTGCACCCTCCATGCATATTAATTCATTTTATTTTCTTTCAAAAATATTAAATCTTTAAAAAATCATAACAAATAGGAAAATACATGTTTTTCATTGGTTCTTTTTGCATTCTTTTCATAATTTTGTCAAGAAAATTATCATACAAAAAAATTAATAGTTCATTTCATTTTTATATTTTTGGCATATTTTTCTTTTAAATAGGTATAAATAATGGTTTTGTTTAGTACATGATTTTGTTAATTTTAGTTTGAATAGATGCTTTACTATTTTTAATCCATTCTTTTTAGGTTGATTAGATTAGACATTTATCTTGTATATAAGATTTAGTTCATATTTTTAGCAATTAATTTTAGGAGATTTGATTAGATGTGAACAACATGAACAAAACTAGGGTTTAGGTGACAACATAGGTGAATAAGTTCATTTCCCTTAGGAGCTAGAAATTGAATCTTTGGGGTATGGGACTATAGGGATTAGGGGTAGTTATTAGATCCCTTAGAAAATATTAGGATTCCCCTACTGCTATTAGTATACTGGCTATATTTGCTTGACTGGTGTGGTGTGCCCTCTCTGGGGATTATAATTTGTCTGTGTGGGTATTGGGTTTGTTTGGGATTTGGGGAGAGCTGACTTGAGAAGATGAAGCCATGTGAAGATCAAAGACTGAAGACCAACTTCCAGAGTTGATGAGGAGATTCTGTGCTGGCAGCTGTTGAAGGCTATAGGGTTTAGGAGTTAGTCAGAGCCCTAGAGTAGAAAGCTTGTTTCCCAAACATGGAAGGCCTTGTCTGCCTCCATTCCTCTCTGTGATGCAGAGTCTCTCTAAGACACTCACCCCCTTCCTTTGGAAGGCTTGGTGATAGTGTCTAAGAGATAGAACTCTTGAGAGAAAATATCCTATGTGTTGTTAGCAGTCTGTTTGCCACCCTTGGTGGTCAACTAATTGCTTAACACCCAATCCACTCTTATGATTGCTTCCTCAGCTTGAAGATTGAGACTTGAAGAAAAGCCATTGCAGATGGAAGACTGATGACAGAGACCTTGCTTGAAGGCTGTAGAGATGGAGATTGATGCTTGCTGAAGCTTATAGCTGATTGGAGATGACTTGAAGATAGGTGTTGATGCAGAGCTGTTGTGGCTGTTTATTTTAGTTGTTATTCATTTCTGATGTATTGATTGGTTTTCTGGACTGTATTGTTTGCTGTTTACCATGTTGGGTTGAAAGTGAATCCTGTTCACTTTTGCCTATTGTTTTCTAGGTTCGAGGTTGAGTGGGACTCCCTTGCCTCGCTTGTATTGTTGCATCCATGCATTTTACTGCTTTACTGTATATATTTGCTATTGTTTCTGTTTCCGTCTATTCCCTTAGGATCTCTGTTTCTCTCTGTGCAAGAGAGGAGCATGATAGACATTAGGACTTAACCCATGCATGATAACACTAGGTTAGTTTGATTCCCTTCGCAACCGTAGGTTAGAGTTCTGTCTCTTCTTTCTCTAAACAAACAGAAAAACACAATAAGATTTCAAACACAATAAAAGACACTTCTTCCGTAAAAGAATGTGAACTCATCAAAACGTCATTTTTGTCCGCTTGGACTGTTAAGCAGGAAAAACCTTTTTCAGAAGGAATAAAAACAATCAAGACAAGCCTGTGTCTTCCGTGGCCCGAACTACGTTTGCTCTGATCTTTCATGCTGTGTGAAAGTACGTAGGCATAGGATGCGATATCCTAGCGAGCAACCTTCCCCTCCTTTCCCGTAGGTAGGTGAACTACGTTGACTCTGATTTCTCGTTCCAGACGGGAATACGTAGGCATAAAGTGCGATACTTTGCCGAGTCATTTTCTTTTCTTTTTAACCCTTAGCCCTTAGTTTAGATAGAAATAACAATCCGTACCCGAAAGCAAGCGTGGATCCCGTCGAGTACGACGGACGTGAGGGGTGCTAATACCTTCCCCTTGCGTAACCGACTCCCGAATCCAGGTTTTGGTTGCGACGACCATACCTTTCCCGTGTTGTGCGAGGTTTACTCTGAGCGTTTCCTTTCCCTCCCGTGGGATAAATAACGCACGGTGGCGACTCTTTTGTTCAGCCGGTGCCGATTTTCGCAGTAGCGACAAGCATAAATAAGGAAAGAGTCGTTTGGCCAAACCAACGGACATAACTTTGAACTCTTCTTCAATAAGTTTCTAATACTTCAGGAGATAACATCAGAGCCTTGAATGATCAGAGTCTTTGATGTTCATCAGAGTTTACTGAATCAGAGCATTGCAACAATTGTGCTTTTAGCGTGTAATTTCATTAGAGCAGAGTTTTAGGAATCAGATCCTCAGTACTGGCAGCGTAGTACTATCAGAGTCTTCTGAAATAAACTAAGCTTGGAACTCTTCATACAAAAAAATCTTCAATGCTTCAGATGCTTCTGTAGGCAGCGTTCAGATTCTTCTAGGAGATGCTTCTGACGCTTCAGAGCCTTGCATAATTCCATGTTCAGATTTAATTTGCTTTCAGAATAATATTCACTTTAATATCTGCAGCAAACATACTTAAACAAATTTTAGAGTATATAATTCTTTAATACCAAATTTCGTAAGAGTTATCATCAAAACATAGAGATATAATTAAGAACCAATCTGTGTTCTAACAATCTCCTCCTTTTTGATGATGACAAAAACATAAGAAATTTTGTTCAATAAAAATATAATTATAACTCCCCCTGAGATTATTAATCTCCCCATGAATTGAATACTTAGAAGGAATATAAACTTCCCTTTTGCATGAGTACTCTTTTCAGAATCAGAGCCTGATTGTTCCAAAAATTAGATCTTGACTTGGATGAACGTTTCAGAATCAGAGCCTGATAGGTTAAAACTTGATCTGGGGATCTCAGAGTTACTTTTAAAGAATTTGTCAGATTTTTCAAATGTTCTAAAATACTAAGAGTTCACGTTAGTTATAATTAGATATGTCTGAATTTCATTTAGGTAGAGTTTATTTTCTCCCCCTTTTTGTCATAATCAAAAAGTAAAACTTTTAAAGACAAATAAAAGGAAATAGAGAAAAGATACAGTCATGTAGAGAAAACAACAGAGTCATTTATTCATTCAGATAAAAAATAGACAAATCATCAGATAAATTCAACATGTGCACAAACATCAGATACAGAAAAACATAAAACTAGGTTTGCTTGGAAAGAATCATCTTCAGAAGTTGAGTGATCTCAGATGAAGATTCTTCTTGCTTTTTCATCCATTTTTCCATGTTCTCATTCTCCTGATCTTTCTTAGACATCCATTGTGCCATGTTCTCAGTCTTCTAGTCTTGCTTGGCCATCCATGACTTGATCTCAGATTGCCCAGCTTCCAAAAGTGCAATCTTATCTTCCAAATCTAGATTCTCTTTCTTGATCTCAGTAGAGGTAGATGGAGCAGATTCTTGTGCAGGAATAGAAGCAGAGTCAATTTCCATTGAGGATGCAGAGTCAGGAGCGACAGATCCAGAGGGATTTTCCATAATTGTCATAGCTAGTGGATTTTCTTCAGAAGCAGATTCAGCAAAAACTTTTATAGCAGATACTCCAGAAGATGAAGGTACATCCTCAAGAAGCAAAGGTGCAGATCTTTTCACATTCCATATCATGCTTCTGGCAGTTTTAGCGAATCTGAGCTTCGCATCATTAGAACATACATTCTTCAGATTTGAGGCAACAGTATTGAATCTTGTAATGAAGCTATTCCAGATAGCATCAGATTTATTTGCATCCATGGTTGACAAGCATTTCTTCTGAACAGAGCCTAAATTCATCTTTATTTCTTTCAGAAAATTTGCAAATAGAATATCAACATTTAGCCTATGTTTTGGTTTGAGAAGGGTTCCCAAAGTGAATGGCTTGGGTTGAGGTGGAGTTGGTATGGTAAATTTTGAAATGATGATCAGAGGACGAGGGTAGGAAGGAAAAGATGGATGGTCAGATGAAGAAATAGTAGTTTTGGATCTGGATAAGGCATGAACCAGAGATGGTTTTACATGTGATGCAGAGGGAACGACATCAAATGTAGTGGAAGTGTAGGAAATGAAAACAGATTTATCAGACACCAGAGGTTCTGATGGAGTGAAATCTGGCAGTTCTTTTAAGTAGGTTTGAAGAACAGATGGTAAAATGGTGGAAGACTTAGGTTTAAATGGAGTGGTAGAGTCAGATGGTTCTATTCTGGTATAAAAGTTTTTAAGTTTTAAACCAAAAGGAAGGGGATCATAGGGGAGTGGTTTAAAAGAAGCAACTGAAACAAACTCAGATGTCCTGGGTTTTGGAATGGGTTCAGGAATGAGAGTTCCAGATGAGATAGGTGGATCAGATTGTTTAGATTCAAATTCTCTGAGAGAAGGGGGTGAGATAACATCAGGATGGACATCAGATTCAGATGAATCAGATGAGGTGGTTGGGGTACAAGATGTGGAAGATACATCAAATACAGTCTTGAGAGGTTGAATATCCAAAATCTCAGAGTCAGGTATATTTGATTCAGTAGGATTGGATGGTTCTGGTTGAGATACAACTGGTTCAAATGCAACTTGTTCAGATGCAAAAGTTTTAGATGCAACAGTTTCAGATTGTATGGGTTCAGATGCAGCTGGTTGTTGAATTTCAGGTTATTGTTGTGTTGTAGGTGGTTCTGTTGGAATTGTTTGTGGTTCTGATTATGGAATATCAGATGATTTAAGTGGTGTTGTGGAAACAGGATCAGAGTGAATTTGTGATGTAGGAATTTTTGGTGGTTCAGATGTTTGAGATGGAGCAGGAATTGTTTGATTTTGAGTGGGAGGAGGTTCAGGCATAGAACTAATTGTTGATACATCTACTGCAGTTTTAGAAAGAGAAGGTAAAGATGTTTTAGTACCTTTTGTCTTGATGCGCTTTGTGGGAACATAGGGAACTTCTCCAGAAGCTTTTCTCTTGATCTGCTTTTGTGGTTTTTCAGCAACTCTCTGTTTCTTCTGAGCAGCAGCTTCGTCTTCCTCTAATTGTCTTCTTTTCCTCATGTTCTCCTCATAGACATCTGGCATAGGTTCTCTAGCACGAATCAGAATATCAGCAGGAATAGGTGTTCCATCTGCCTTGCATGCTTCAATATATCTAAGAATAATACCCCTAGGTTCTTCAGCACCAAAGATTAGAAAGTCTTGAACTGGAATCCTTCTCTGACTTACTTTAGAAACATTCAGCTTCTTAGGAGCAGCCTTGAGTTCATCCACAACTTTTAGCCTCTGAAGACTCTTGCCATTCAAGGGTTTTCCAACTATTGTCTCAAGCTCTTCTTTAACTCCAGCTTCATAAAGAGCAGCTACCAGACCATTCTCTGTCAGAATGTCTGAGATCAATCTTCCAAAAGGAATCCACGTCCTGATCTTCTGTCCCTTAGTCTTAATGGATTCTCTAGATGCATTGATGTGATTCCACAGATGCATGAAGAGAATATAAGGCAAATCTACTTTGGTACTCTGACTTAAGTGTTGCACCCCAAAATTTGCTCAACCTTTTCTTAAATTGGTTTATGTTTCATTTCATTTTCATACTGTTGCATTTCCGCATTGCATAGCATCTGTTCTTAAAGCAGGGGATCAAGGCTTCCCATGTCTCAGGTTTCATTCCAGTGCAAGCAACTGAACCTCAAGCAGCAGCAGTTGGCATTTATTTTGCCCGATCGAGAGGTCGATTTTATTTTATTGTGTAGGTTAATTTCCAGCGTTCAGGCTACTTCAAGCAGTTTCACAATCAGAATGGTCGAAAATGAGTTCCAGAGGCTTAGCAGATGTCCAAACAGCAAGAAATGGGCAACAGACAGATTTCTCTTAAAAAGGCGCCAATTTCAAAATTTTTGAAGGTGTTAATCAGTTAACACATATGGTTAACCGATTAACACAGTCTAAATTAGGCTAATTTTGCAAGTTTTCACAGTGTTAACCGGTTAACCGTATGCGTTAACCGGTTAACCTGTGTATTTTTTGCCCTGCACGTGAATTTTCAAGCCCAACCACTCTTGGAGTCCCACTTTGATCATTTGAATTTCATTTTTACACTTGGGAAGGATCTAGAATCTCATTTGAAATTTGTTTAATTACAATTTCCCACCAAATGCCCATTCCACATTCCATACCACATTTTCCCACCCAAATTCCAAACCTTGCTTTGGGATCCATACCAAGAGTGTATTTAAATGATTCACTCCAAACCTCACAATCTAATCTCTCATAATTCAATTCAATTTTCAGAATTCACTCTTGAGCTCTCAAGTTTTCTCTCAATTCTCCATTACCCAAAATTTCACTCAAAGCTCTTTTTCTTTAAATTCGTTGATTTTTCATTGGAATCAATGGATTCTTGAGCTATAACCTCCATCCATAATCATCATTGGATCTATTTTCTTGTTCAATTTTCGTGCAAATCGAGATCTGAGTTTTGAAGTGGTTTTGAAGAAGTTTATTTGAAGTAATTTGGATTGTTCTTGGTGGATCTACACTTCTACATCATAAGGTTGCTTGGATCTTGAGGTATTATGGTTTTCTTTGCTTAGATCTGCTCAAGTACAGCTTGAATCAACAAGTACCGAATCAATTCTTCGATTCGAAGGTTGGAATTCTGATCCGATTTAATTTTTTGAGTTTATTTGCATAATTGTGATGATATTCATATTTGATTGATGATGATCTGTTGGAATTGTGATTGTACTGTTTAGACGTGTTTGCATGTCTATTGGTTTGCTGTTTGCAGGTTTAATTTCGTGCTTATTTGATAAGTTGATCTTTGGGATCATTGTTTAAGCTGTTTTTATGCTGAAAGTGCTTTTTCTGCTGCTGTTTTGGCCTCTGTTGCAGTGTTAATCGGTTAACGCATATGGTTAACCGATTAACCATTTCAAACTTTTAAATTTTTCAAACGTTAACAGTGTTAATCGGTTAACACATATGGTTAACCGATTAACCTGTTCAAAAATCCAGATTTTCCAAACTTTTTAAGGTGTTAACCAATTAACCCCAGGGGTTAACCGATTAACACTGTAACAGAGGGCCTGTTTTGCTGTTTTACTAGGTGTTTTCGCATGCCGTTCCATTTTGAATCATCATAGATCAGTGTGATGAATTAGGAGTGTGATGTTTGGTATATAGGTCACAGTTCTTGATCGTTTGATCATGATTTTGTCGACTCGTTTTGCCTGTCTCCTACTTGAATGCGTATTTCCGATATGCGTTGTTCAAAGTGTTTGTTTCCTTTGTTTTAGTTTGAGTGTTTGATTCAAGTGGTCGAGATGCGCCTGTGGAGGCTTCTGCCCCGCACTTCTTTTCCTCCCATTTGTCTTTGATGATCGATAGTCGACGATTGTAGAGGCTTGTCTTCTCCCGTTATGTCTCATCCGCTCATTTTGCTTCGGTGGTTGCATTCCTTTGTGCTTTTGCTTGCATTTCTTCTTGTTGTGTTTTGCTATTGATTGTGAGTTTTTTTTTCTCTTCATCTCTCTTTTGTCCAATGACTTTGGAACCTCATTTATGGTATCTTAGTCCCTCCTGAGGAGGTACTTGAAGTATACCTAAAATAATGGATCCTTGAGGACTCTTTTGTGCTTCCTTTGCACTTGGCTTGTGATGCTTATGGTTGAGTACCTACTATGAGGCCCTTGCTGCCCTCATTTGGTCTCCCATCCTCACTTGGCTTTGGGATTTATTTTACCTTTCATGTTGGTTTAATTTTTGTGGTGTGGTTGATGCTGTTTGACTTAGGTCATTTCATCCCACTTTTTGTGCATCTTCGTGTAATTTTCTCTTGTTTGTTTAATTTCTTCTTGTGTTCTTCTTCTTCTTCTCTTTTCTTGCATTTCCATATGCATGCTTGGTTGAGATGAGCTTGTGGAGGCTATTTCCCCACACTATTTTCCTCCCACTTTCATTCTATTTGTGCATCTTATGTTTGCATCTTCATTTGCATTGTTTCTTCTTCTTTTGTCTTCCTTCCCTTGGGATTCCTAACCTTTCTTGTTCAAGAGAGGTTATGATAGACATTAGGGTTCTAACCGTGCATGATAACATTAGGTAGTCCCCTTTCAAACTCAACTTTAGGTGCATATTGCATGACAACTTTTAGGGTTTGGTCTAGTCCCCCTTAGTTGGTCTCTTTCTCTTCTCATCTTCAAACAACTTCAATCCACTTAATAAAGCTTGATAATTGTTGCACTCTACGAGCCTTAAGCCATTTGGGAAATGATGATTGGGTGGTTGCCTCTCAATTATCTAGAATGTTAGTGTTTGTCCTTCGGACGATATACGAAGCATTCGCTCCTAGATCATAGTCTCTAGTGTAGCATGAGTCGCAAACCAAATTCAAAACACTTCTTCCTTAAAAAACACAAAAACAACTCAAACTCTTTTTCACCCATTGGGGTCTTAATCAGGAAAAATCTTCTCATAAACAAGAGTGTTGTTAACTTTCAGTCCTATCGCAAAGGTGTCGCTTGCGCGAAAATAAGGTGCCGGCATGACAGAAGAGTCGCCACCTTTCGTTATTTATCCCTCGGAGCGGGAAAGGAAACGATCGGAAAAACCTGACGAAAAAGGGGTAAGACAAGGTCATCGCAACCATTGTCTGGGTTCGGGAGTCGGTTACGCAAGGGGAAGGTATTAGCACCCCTCACGTCCGTCGTACTCGAAGGGATCCTCGCTCGTTTGTTTACTTGGACGGGTTGGTTATAATCTATCTACCTATCAAGGCTGGCTGAAAAAGAAAAGAAAAATGACTCGGCAAAGCGTCGCACTTTATGCCTACGTATTCTCATCAGAGAATGAGAAATCAGAGTCAACGTAGTTCGGCTAACTACGGGTGAAGGATGGGGAAGGTTGCTCGCTAGGACATCGCATCCTATGCCTACGTACTTTCATCTGGTATGAAAGATCAGAGCAAACGTAGTTCGGGAAACTACGGGTTATCTCCTGAAAGAAGTGTTTTTTATTGTTTGCGATTTCAACCGAACTAGAGACTATGACCTGAGAGTGAATGCGTCGCATGTCACCCAAAGGGTACCATACTAAACATCCATCCTCAGATGGCTTAAGGCTCGTGACGTACGAAAGAAATCATTCATGATTACTGTATCTTAAACTGCTTCGAGATGAGAAGAGAACAGGCCCAACTAGGAGAGAGACTATCAAGTCCTACTGTTATCATGCCATGGATTCATCCTATGGTTGAGGTTTGAACAGGGAACTCCTAGATGTTGTCATGCATAGGTTTCAACCTAAAAGTCTATCATCAAATCCTCATCAGAGGAAATGAGAGTCCTAAGGGATCATATCAATGATACACCAACACAGACAAAAGCATCAGCTTTAGCAGTAAAATGCATGCAATGCAAGTGAGGGAGGAAATGTGTGTGGGGCTTCAGCCTCCACAAGCTCGTCTCGACCTCAAGCCAGTCATGAAATAACAGTAATCATACTGAAAATAAACAACATGCTATCAAGCAATAACAGATAAAAGAAGGGAAGTGCCATCAGGCAAACAAACACACTTGAGAAAGAATCATCTACTCTCTAATCCTAACCCTAACACAGAATACTGATCAAATCTAAGCAAAGCCCTAAAGCAAAACCTAACCAAAAGAAATCAATCCCAGTCTTCAAGCTTCAGAACAAGCTTACCAAAGAAAGGGAGCTAAGTAAGCAAACTCATAGTGTCTTCCTCAGGAAAGCACTAGGAGGTGTATACTCAGGAGTCATATCCTATGTGGCTCAACCACTGTGATCAGTTTATATTCCTCCTCAGGAGAAATTAAACTCACAAGCAGGCTCCAACATCACTGGATATTTAGGAAATCCTATCTGAACTAGTGGAACTAAGTGAATAGACCCATAGGACCTTCCTCAGGAAAGTACTAGGAGGCTTCCACTTAGGAGTTGTATCCTATGTGGCTCAACAACTGTGATCAGTTTACATTCCTCCTCAGGAGAAATTAAACTCACAAGTTGGCTCCAACATCATTGGATACTTGAGAAATCCTAGATAAACTAATGGAACTAAGTGAATAGACCCATAGGACCTTCCTCAGGAAAGTACTAGGAGGCTTCCACTTAGGAGTTGTATCCCATGTGGCTCAACAACATGTGATCAGTTTACATTCCTCCTCAGGAGAAATTAAACTCACAAGTTGGCTCCAACATCATTGGATACTTAAGAAAGAGGTGAGAAGAAAGGATGAAAGTCATTCATAGTGCCTTCCTCAGGAAAGTACCATGAACTTCCTTCAAACTTCAGGATCTCAAACCTCACAGACAGGGAACAAGCTAAGCTCTGGGTCTCTGAGTCTTGATCTACAATCTTCTCTTCATGATGCTCTCCAACAAAGTCTTCAAGACAACACAAACCCCATAACAACTTCCCCAAAACAACCCCATAGATGAACAGGTAACCACTGAACAGACAAAATCAATAGGCAACTTCAGAAAATACCTAAAAATGCTAAACTAATGGGGAAAAATCTAACAATTATTCACAAGGGTCTACAATATCTATCCATAACATCCACATATGCCTCTACCCAAAAATCAAGACAAAACTATCTAAAGAAAATGAATTTCCTCACCTATGCACAACCTAAACCCTAATTAGGATACCCTAATGCTACCCTAATTAAACTAATCAAAATTTAATCTAAAAAATCTATAATAAATCCTATGGGGAACTATGATTCATCATCTAATTACACAAAAAAGAATGAGTTAAAAAACCTAAGGGAAAGTCCTAAAACAATTCTTGCAAAATAAGGTATCAACTAAAAGAAAGAAAATACACTATATTAAAGAAAATACCACCAAAAATTCTACATTAAAAATAAAATTCCATTTTTATTTTTATTATTTTTTAAACATTTATATCTAATCATAGCAAAAACAAGAAATCAAAAATGATTATTTTCCATTTATTTATGATTTTTACAAGATGCTAAAAATATTAAAAGACTTAAAAAGAAAATAAAACAATTAAAGGGGAGGGGGTGCGAGTAGCAGGGCTCACTAGTTCATTTTTATGGGCCAGAAATTGGGGGGGGGGTGCGGATAGGAAGCAGATAAGCCCAGGCGCGTTACTAAGTGAAACGACTGCGTTTCCATTTCAAATTTTCCCTCCGTTTTCTCAAGCAATCTGGGCCGTGAGATTGAAGGACAAAGTCCACTCTTCCAAAACGAACCAACGGTGGAGATTATCTCTCCTACCTTCAGCCATCTAGGGTTTCACGAGATACCCTCCATGCACACGCTTTCCCCTCTCTCGTTCTCTCTGCTCAGTGGACGAAATTCCACGATTCCAAAACGAAAATTGCTCTACTAATCAAGAGGAACAAGACTGCACGCATACTTTTTCCTAACTCTCTCTAGATCATCCCAACAGAAGCTTGCAAGATCGTGGTCCAAATGAAATCTTCTGAGATCAACCATCATTAACCTTGATTCTAATGGTGTGCAGTTGTTCTACAAGCTACCCTAACCATTCTAAACTGATTCTTGCTAACTAAAACTAACAATCTAGCTAATTCTTGAAGATCAAAGATTCATGGACCTGTTATGGAACCTCATGGAATTGGCTCTAACTCTCAGAATTTCATCACCTAGTCTAGCCTAACAATTCTATACCTAAAACATGATCCATCTATGCATAATTAAGGTGAAAGAGGGAAGAGAAAGAACCTGTCAAGTGATGATGATAGGTGATGCTAGGGCACGATTCCAAGCTTGATTCTTCTCCACAATGATCCTCCAATGAAGAATAACTTTCTGTTTGCACAGTTATTGGATGAGGAAGCTTGCAACAATGACTTTGATCTTGAAATGCAATAATGGAGCACCTTGAAACCCTAGCTCGAATCTCTCTCCTCTCTGATCAATTCACCAAGTTTCACCAACCCTGAACACTATGAAGATCACTCTTCTTATTATGGTGGATGGAAGTTACTAGAAACATCTAGAATCCTCTAGAAAGTTCATGAACTTCTCCTTAAAAGAGACTTTGAAAATCTCATATCCCTTGCATTAGACCTTGTATTCTATGCCAAAATGCCTTAATATGAGATATTGAGTGATGAGGAATGAAATCAGCCCTTTACTTTTCCTTGTGCAAGCCTTTTCAAAGTTGCCTTCTTTTTCAAGTAACAAGTTTTCAAAGCATCACCCATTTTAAAGCCTTAAATCAAAATTCTATTTAAACCAATGTTCTTAAAATAATGTTTCCAATCAAAATGATATATTGGATGACCTATTTTGGATTTGTGGATCTTCCAAACCAATTTTCAAATTCAACTTTTCAAACTTATAAGCCATTTTTAGTTCATTTTTGACCAATCATGCAAATCCATGCTATGAGCTTTTCCAACAATTCATGACCTTCTTTCTAGACTTAAAATCCCATTTTGAACAACTTTCATGTTTTGAGTTTTTCCATTTGAGGCTTGGAAATAGGAGATATGGCCTTTGCTTAAAAATGACCTATAACAGACAAATGACCAAAATACCCCTGTCTTGTTCAAACCATAAGTTGAGTTCCACAAATCCTATCAAGGACTTATACCACTAAAATTAAAGCTAAGAAGATGCCCTTCAACATTCATGTTGACCAAGAAATCATAGGAATCATCCTACTAGGGCAAACGTTGTCTGCAAGTTGGGTGACTTTCAAGGACCCAGATTCACACACCTCTGTTGACCTGTAATTTGTCAAAACCATAACTTGAGCTCTGTAACTCCTATCAAGGACTTCCAGCACTAAAATTAAATCTAAGAACAAGCTCTACAACATTCATGTTGTGGGGAAGATGAGATATCAATCACATCTAGAGCTAAAACTGCCTGGAAGATAGGGATCAAATTAGGGTTTTTTCACTGACAATCCTTGGAGACCCTAACTTGAAACTTCTCAAACTCCTCAATCATGATGAGTTGGTCTAGGAATCATCTTTATAACATCTCCATACATCATTCCATGATCTCATGGCCCTTGGATTAGGTCTCAACCTTCTCCAAATCTTCAGCTGATCTAGGGTTGACCCAGTCAAAACCCTAATTCTATCATTCATGGTTGAATCTTCAGAATTCTTGCATAATGACCTCTCTGGGCTTCATGATGGCTTTCAAGACATCTCATAGGCTTTCTCAAAGCTTCAAGTTCATTCTCAAAGTCTCAGAATCATCTGAGGAGCACCCACAACTCTCAAGTTATGAGGCACACAACTCTGGTTTCAACCAATTCTTCTGAGGATCTCTTGAACTTCCTGATGAAGGTATCCATTTCCAAATACTCAATGAATAAATAATTGTTGGTCAAATTTTGGGGTGAAACAGCTGCCCCTATTCAAACGGCTTGAACCTGACTGGGTGAGAAGCGAACGGCTCTCACCCAATCAAGGTGCGAGACGATTGAATACTGGTAAACCCGAAAATTTGCCAACTGCACGAGCACACGGTACTCTGCGGGGAACAAATCTTCGAATATTGCAACACTAGCCGCACGGCAACTAGCTGGAGAAATATCGATCTGACGTCACCGTCAGTTATCCACATTAAATTCTTCTGACATCATCTTCAGGTAACCAAACACCCAACATCGCCGCTGGAAGACTAAACCACCTGACATCATCGTCAGAAGCAGATAATATTCTGAGGAACACCCAACATCGTCGCTGGGAGACTAAACCACCTGACATTACCGTCAGAAACAACCATAACTCGGGGGAACAAACATCCAACATCACCGCCGGAGAACTAACTCTGACATCGTCGTCGATCAACCAAAATACCCAACCTCACCGCTGGGGAACTAAATCTGACATCACCGTCGGACAATCAAAATACCCAACATCACCGCTGGAGAACTAAATCTGACATCACCGTCGGACAATCAAAATACCCAACATCACCGCTGGAGAACTAAGTCTGACATCACCGTCGGACAATCGAAATACCCCGCATCACCGCTGGAGAACTAAATCTGACATCACCGTCGGACAATCGAAATACCCCGCATCACCGCTGGAGAACTAAATCTGACATCACCGTCGGACAATCAAAATACCCAACATCACCGCTGGAGAACTAAGTCTGACATCACCGTCGGACAATCGAAATACCCCGCATCACTGCTGGAGAACTAAATCTGACATCACCGTCGGACAATCGAAATACCCCGCATCACCGCTGGAGAACTAAATCTGACATCACCGTCGGACAATCAAAATACCCAACATCACCGCTGGAGAACTAAGTCTGACATCACCGTCGGACAATCAAAATACCCAACATCACCGCTGGAGAACTAAATCTGACATCACCGTCGGACAATCAAAATACCCAACATCACCGCTGGAGAACTAAATCTGACATCACCGTCGGACAATCAAAATACCCAACATCACCGCTGGAGAACTAAGTCTGACATCACCGTCGGACAATCAAAATACCCAACATCACCGCTGGAGAACTAAGTCTGACATCACCGTCGGACAATCGAAATACCCCGCATCACCGCTGGAGAACTAAATCTGACATCACCGTCGGACAATCAAAATACCCAACATCACCGCTGGAGAACTAAGTCTGACATCACCGTCGGACAATCAAAATACCCAACATCACCGCTGGAGAACTAAATCTGACATCACCGTCGGACAATCAAAATACCCAACATCACCGCTGGAGAACTAAATCTGACATCACCGTCGGACAATCAAAATACCCAACATCACCGCTGGAGAACTAAGTCTGACATCACCGTCGGACAATCAAAATACCCAACATCACCGCTGGAGAACTAAGTCTGACATCACCGTCGGACAATCAAAATACCCAACATCACCGCTGGAGAAACATCTGCGACTTCAGTCAGAAGAAATATCATTCACTTGATCGCAATCAATCATCACCTCAGGATAACTGACTTGGTCTTCAGACCCACACGAATCACTCTGTTATATCTACAAACTCTGGAACCTTGTCTTCAGCCACCCGTTGATTCATCAACACGGAAATCTGAACTCACAGGAACCTTCTGATATCGCCTTCCGGCGCTTACGAAATCCATCTTCAAATTAGACATCATTGTTGGAGCAGACATATCACGCTGCTGAGGACTTCAAGAATCATCTTGAGCCAACAGGTCCGTCGGGCATCTTCAAGAATCGTCCTGAACTGATAACCTTTCTGGAGCAAACATTCTGTTGGGTATTCCAGGAATCTTCCTGGGCAACTCTTGCTGGGGACGCTATTGGGGAGCTCAAGTATCACCCTAGGCAAACAACTCGGGAACCTGCGCTGAGGTATTAAGAATCGCCTTAAGCAAACGGCCCTGCTGAGGAGTTCAAGGGTCGTTTTGAACTGAAAACTTCGCTGGGGATCTCAAAAATCATCTTGAGCGAGCGACCGTGGGGATTACACCGGGGTCTTAAGAATCATCTCAAGAAAGCGACCTCGTTGGAGAAAATATCAGGAATCGTCCTGAGCAACTGGTCTTTCGGCTGAACACCTGTAAGGCAAGAATGATAATGACCTAGATCATGCTTATGATGCGTATTCTTCGGCACCATGCCCCACACGGTGGGAATGATATGCATTTATGCTAAATGTCATGCAATCATGCAAAATGCTATGCAACGTTAGATGCTATGCTAAATGCTAACTGCTATGTAATCATGCACAGTGCTATGCAATGCTATGCACAATGATGCAATCCCGTCAGCAAAATAAATGCTGGGAGGAGGAAACCCTTTTGTCACGGAGACAAGAACTACTCAGGTAGAGGAATCATCTTGCTGAGGAGAACGTAGATGCACCAATATCAATCGGACTTTGCCTGGGGAATTGATCTTTCAGTTGACTGCTGCAGGGCAAACAACTTCAGCTGACTGCTGCAAGGGAACGAAGCTATACGAGGACCTGGTCCTGCTGAAGTAAAGCAATGTCAATCGCGGGAGTGAACTGCGTGGCCGTCTCGGCTAATCTTCTGGGGATGACCACTATGTGGGGAACCAACTTCAGCTGCTCAACACTCCACTGGGGAAAAACCAATCATGATTTGATCAATCTTCCAAGGATTCGGATCTCTTGGACATCTGCAAACTTGGCTGAGGAAGGAGAAATCATTCTGCTTCGATGGAGAGAGTGCGATTCTGGGGAAACACAACACTAGCTGCCCCACGCTCTGCTGGGGAAAATTGACCATGATCTGATCAACTTCCAAGGATTCGGATCTCTTGGACATCTGCAAACTTGGCTGAGGAAGGAGAAATCATTCTGCTTCGATGGAGAGAGTGCGATTCTGGGGAAACACAACACTAGCTGCCCCACGCTCTGCTGGGGAAAATTGACCATGATCTGATCAACTTCCAAGGATTCGGATCTCTTGGACATCTGCAAACTCGGCTGAGGAAGGGAGATCATTATACTTCACTGGAGAGTACGACCCTGGCGGGGAATCTCAACTCCGCTGGAGACTTCAGTCTGGCACCATCAGTTACTACATCCTTCGGCATACGAACAACCTCCTGCGAAACCTGCACTTGTGACCCAGTGCGGGGGGAGACACCTGCTTCGGTGACTTTACTGGGGAAAACACGAGCTTCGACACACGAACACTTCTCTGAAATCTGCACTTGTGACCCGGTGCTGGGGAAAGACGACGTCATTCTTCGGTGCTTGATTCAGCTGATGAGGTGACGCTCCCTCAGGATGCGTCTGCTTGGGGAAGAGAATCATCTCTGCGTGGGGAGACATATCAATGCTCACTATTTGCGTTCAGATTCTGCGGAGGAGAGACTACTGAACTCTGCTGGGGAAGGAGGACTCATCCTGCTTCGGGGATACGCACGGCACATCTTCTGGCAAGTGCTACACCTGCAACAACACGAACAAACAGACAGGATACCCTCCTCAAAGGGGCCTATCCAGGTTATTATCTCGTGACAATATTCAGTTAATTAATTGTTTCAACAATCAATGGGCCTAGGCCCGCAGGTTTATGTATGCGCATTTTATCAAAAAAAACATTGGCGTTTTCATTCGCAAACAAAAACAGACAAATGCTAAACAGGCAAGCGGAATTGCTGAATAATGTGCATTTTATTGATGATGAACCCCTGAATGGGCAAAAAAATGTTTTACAACAGAGGCAAGCTCCTGGAATGAGGAAGCCGCGCAAAAAGAAAACATAAATATACATCAGTATATATAAATGTCGGCAATCGAGGCGTGGACGAACACCATGAGTTGATCCCTCTAAGACCCACTCGACTTTGATACTTCTCCGACGCTTCAGCTTTGGAAGAGATTGATTCGGATAAACGGCCCTCAGGTCTTCCGAACCACTAAACAATGAAAGTCCATACGCGGAACGCAGTCATTTGCTTATTCATATCCCTAACTTTTGCGTGAACCGCCCTTTACGGGTTTTCAGTTCACCGGGATACCCTTTTTTGCTGAAGCCGCCCAGTGTAGGTTTTCGACTTCGCGGGTGTACATCTTTTCAATATATCCCTAATTTTTGCCCGAACCTTTTATTCTGTTTTTGGTTCGTTGGGATGCCCCTTTTTGCCTGGACTCTTTCTTTTTTTGTCCAGCGGGTCTCTTTCAAGCAAAGTATTTTTTAACTGCGTCCGCGTTCACCGGGGATGCAAAATCTTCACCATCCATTGTGGATAACAACAAAGCTCCTCCTGAGAAGACCTTGCTGACGACATACGGCCCTTCGTAATTCGGAGTCCATTTGCCCCGGTGATCGGAGTGTGGCGGAAGAATCTTCTTCAGGACGAGATCACCCGTCTGAAAGCTTCGAGGACGCACCTTCTTATCATAAGCTTTCTTCATTCGGCTTTGGTACAGGCGACCAAATGCAATCGATGCTAACCTCTTCTCGTCCATCAGGCTGAGTTGGTTCAAGCGATTCGTAATCCATTCTGCCTCGTCGAGTTTCACATCAACCAAAACTCGCAAAGAGGGAATCTCCACTTCTAACGGTAGGACAGCTTCCATACCGTACACCAAGGAGTTGCCCCGGTCGACGTACGCACCTTCGTACGATAACCGTGCAAGGCAAACGGCAGCATCTCGTGCCAATCTTTGTACGTCACAACCATCTTCTGAACAATCTTCTTGATGTTCTTGTTGGCCGCTTCAACAGCGCCATTCATCTTCGGCCGGTAAGGAGATGAGTTGTGGTGTTCAATCTTGAAGCTCTGGCACAGCTCCTTCATCATCTTGTTATTCAAATTCGAACCATTATCAGTAATGATTCGCTCGGGAATTCCATAGCGACAGATGATGTCCCTCTTTATGAACTTAGCTACCACCTGCTTGGTCACATTAGCGTACGAGGCTGCCTCCACCCATTTGGTGAAGTAGTCGATAGCTACCAGAATAAAACAATGACCATTGGACGCGGTGGGCTCGATCTTGCCTATCATGTCGATGCCTCACATGGAGAACGGCCAAGGGGAGGACATGACATTCAATGGGCACGGCGGCACATGAACTTTATCAGCATAAATCTGGCATTTATGACATTTCTTCGCGAATCTGAAGCAATCCGACTCCATAGTCAGCCAGTAATATCCTGCTCTCAGGATCTTTCTCGTCATGGTGTGCCCGCCGGCGTGCGTACCAAATGTGCCCTCATGGACCTCTTCCATGAGCATACTTGCCTCTTTTTCATCTACACATCTGAGTAGCACGAGATCGTGGTTTCTCTTATACAGCACTCCATCAGGATTGAGATAAAAGTTTCCAGATAACCTCCTCAGAGTCTTCTTATCCTGGGTTGACACACCCGCAGGATACTCCTTAGTCATAAGGAAGGTCTGGATGTCGTGGAACCATGGCTTGCCGTCGTTGGCATCCTCGATTGCGAAGACAAATGCTGGTCTATCAAGACGCGAAAGCACAATTCTTGGAGCCTCATTCCAATAATTGACCTTGTACATTGAAGCCAGCGTGGCTAAAGCATCAGCCATCTGATTTTCAGCCCGGGGTACATGATGAAGTTCTACTCGGTCGAAGAACGGAAGCAGCCTCCTGGCATAATTCATGTACGGCACTAAGTTCGCTTGACGAGTTTCCCACTCCCCTTTGATCTGATTGATTACAAGCGCTGAGTCACCATATATGTCTAGATTCTTGATTCTCAAATCAATTGCCTCTTCTAGACCCATAATACATGCTTCATACTCTGCTTCGTTGTTGGTAACTGGAAACGTCAGTCTCGCAGTAAAAGGGATGTGGGATCCGTGAGGAGTCGTGATGATAGCCCCGATACCACTTCCATAGGAATTAACCGCTCCGTCGAATATCAACTTCCACTGAGACTTCCTATCTGGCCCCTCATCGGGCAATGGCTCATCGCAGTCCTTCGCTTTGAGAAACATAATGTCTTCGTCAGGGAATTCGAACTTCATTGGCTGGTAGTCTTCGATTGGCTGTTCAGCAAGATAATCAGACAATACGCTCCCCTTAATGGCTTTCTGGGAGACGTACTGAATATCATACTCCGTTAACACCATTTGCCATCTGGAAATCCTGCCCGAAAGAGCCTGCTTCTCGAAGACGTACTTGATCGGATCCATCTTCGAAATCAGCATAGTGGTGTGGTTGAGCATATACTGTCGTAGACGCTTGGCAGCCCAAGCTAATGCACAACACGTCTTCTCTAGCATCGAGTATCGAGATTCACACTCAGTGAACTTTTTACTCAAATAATAAATGGCATGCTCTTTTCTACCCGTCTCGTCGTGCTGACCGAGAACACACCCCATACTATTCTCCAGAACCGTCAGGTACATGATTAATGGCCGCCCAGCCACTGGGGGTATCAAGATTGGAGGTTCTTGAAGATACTGCTTTATCTTATCGAATGCCTTCTGGCAATCCTCATTCCAAGTAATCGCCTGATTTTTCTTTAAAAGCTTGAACATCGGTTCACAGGTGGCCGTGAGCTGAGAGATAAACCTTGCAATGTAGTTTATTCGGCCCAGGAAACCACGAACTTCTTTTTCTGTTTTCGGCGCTGGCATTTCTTGGATAGCTTTTATCTTTGCAGGATTAACTTCAATACCTCGTTCACTAACGATAAACCCCAATAACTTTCCGGACCGTACTCCGAAAGTGCACTTGTTAGGATTCAGCCTCAGTCTGAACTTCCTAAGCCTTTCAAACAGCTTCAACAAATTGACCAGATGCTCTTCCTCCGTTTGGGACTTTGCAATCATGTCATCAACATAGACCTCGATCTCATGATGAATCATATCATGAAACAAAGTTACCATTGCTCGCTGGTAAGTGGCCCCTGCGTTCTTCAGACCGAAGGGCATTACTTTATAGCAGAATGTTCCCCAGGGGGTGATAAACGTCGTTTTCTCCATGTCCTCCGGTGCCATCTTAATCTGATTGTAACCGGAGAAGCCATCCATGAACGAAAACACGGAAAACTGGGCTGTATTGTCGACCAACACATCGATATGAGGCAACGGGAAATCATCCTTAGGGCTCGCCCTATTCAAATCCCGATAATCGACGCACATGCGTACCTTACCGTCTTTCTTCGGTACAGGCACTATGTTGGCGACCCACGGAGGGTAAGTGGTAACGGCTAGAAATCCTGCGTCCAACTGCTTCTGGACTTCTTCTTTGATTTTTACAGCCATGTCTGGTCTCGTCCTCCTAAGCTTCTGCTTGACTGGAGGGCAATCTTCTCGCAACGGCAAGCGATGAACCACGATATCTGCGTCAAGTCCGGGCATCTCCTCATATGACCAAGCAAAGACGTCACTATACTCTCGAAGCATCTCGACCAGTCTATGCTTGACATCATTCTGCAACGCAGCCCCTACTCTGACATTCCTGATAAGCTCCTCAGAACCCAGATTTATGATCTCAATATCCTCCTCGTGAGGCAGAATAACCTTCTCCTCTTGTCTCAACAAGTGGGCCAACTCTTCCGGAAGGTCTTTGTCTTCATCAATCTCATCCTCGGCTTGATAGATCAGGCAATCAAAGTCGTAGTGAGCCGTAGAGGGTCCAGAGTCGATGTCATCTGTTACGTGGATCCTGCAATAACAAGGGTTAAGTTTAAAGCAAGAATATGCAGGTTAGCACGAACCCCGTTGCCATTTTACTGTTTTTCGAGATAAACATAAAACAGGAATAACAGAGAACACAATATTTGATTACGAAGAAAATGCCTTTTATTTATTAACAAAATGCATGCACATAATCCAACAAGGCCCTGACAGTAAAACCACTATGCCCCGGGCAGGACATAGGGTTGTACAAAGATTGTAAAAAGAAAATCATTACTCTTCACTGGTCAGCTTGATAATCTCCTTGATGGTCCAGTTGTGGAGGCGCTCGCCCGGCTTGCTCGGTTGAATCCAGGCGTCAAGATCGCAATCACTGTCCCCGCTGTCTTCTGACGCAGCGTTGATACTCTCGAAAATTACTCCCCCCTTGGTGAATAGGATCGGCCCTTTCCCACGAGACGAGCTGCCAGAAGAAGATGAAGCCTCAGCTCCAGGAGAATATCCCAATCCAAACTTATCCTGTTTGATTGGTATATCCAAAACCTGCCCCCAGCCCGAGGTAGAACCGGCTTCGACAACGACCCGTGCTTCCTTAAACGAGGAGAGATTCATCTCCTGCTTCTCTGCGACGACAGGAGCCACCTCCTTCACCCTGACGGTTTCAAATGCTTGGCAAAGAGTCTCATGGATCTCGCCATCCATTTCGACGTATTTAAAGGATGACAGGTGGCTTACCATGATGTCCTCTTCACCACGGACTGTCACTATGCTGCCCCCAACAGCATATTTAAGCTTCTGATGCAGCGTGGACGTCACGGCACCAGCAGAATGGATCCATGGCCGACCTAAGAGGAAACTATAGGCGGGCATGATATCCATGATATAGAAAACCGTATTGAACGTCTCTGGACCAACTTGAATCGGCAGGGTCAACTCTCCAAAGACGTGGCGCTTGGTTCCGTCAAAGGCTTTCACGACCAGATCACTGGGCGTGCAAAGCAGTCCACGGGTATCCAACTTCATCAGTGCCTTTTTCGGAAGCACGTTAAGCGAGGAACCCGTATCCACCAGGACATGTGACATAATCGTGCCTCTGCACTCTATTGAGACGTGCAGGGCGCTGTTGTGATCTCTTCCCTTAGGAGTCAGCTCTAGATCTGTAAATCCCAGCCCATTACCAGCATTAACATGGGCTACTACCTCCTCGAGTTGATTTACTGATATCTCCTGCGGCACGTATGCAGCATTCAATACCTTCAGTAATGCGTTGCGGTGCGCCTCAGAGCACAGCAACAAGTTAAGAATAGAGATCTTTGACGGAGTCTGATGAAGATGATCTACAATTTTGTAGTCACTCTTCTTGATTAGTCGCATGAACTCTTCAGCATCTTTAACCAGCAAGTCCTTCTCTGCCCCTGCAGGGACCTCTTCAACAGCTTTACCTTTACCCTTATCCACAGCGTCAGCCCGGACCACTTTCTCTGCTGCAACCTCTGCTGGTGCGAACACTCTTCCGCTTCTAGTGATACCACTGACCTCGGTAAGATTCTGCATAGTTGATCCGAATGGCTCTAGCTCTATCTTCTGACCATTACAATAAACTTCGGCGCCATAATGCCATGGAACAGCATTAGTACTCTCGAATGGGATTGGTCCGGCCCTGGTGATGGTGATAGTAGGCAGACGGGGCGCAGAAATAGTGATAGGGTGACGAGGAATAGTAATGGTAGCAACCTCGTCTGCCTGCTTCAGTACGACTTCCCCTGATGCACTCTCAACGCTCCGGCTGAATTGCAAAATACCCTCGGACATCAGACTTTGGATACCTTCGATCAGCTGCTCACACCCATCAGGAAGTGTAGCACAAGCCATACATAATTCTCCACATCCAGGAAAGAAGCCCTTCTTCAGCAACTTAGCCTTGACAAAACTCAGCGGCGTCTTCAAATCTTTGACATCGGTCAGCAAGTCTGAACTCTCCTCAGTGATAACAGCATTTACTCCACCCCCCTTATGATGAGGCATTGGATTTTTGGTGACGTTGGGCACGTCGTCAGAAAAGTTGATGACCTTGGCGTCCACCAAGTCCTGGACTTTGTGCTTAAAAGCTTTACAATTCTCAATCGTATGGCCTGGTGCCCCAGTATGGAACTCACAAGTAGCATTGGCATCATACCCCGGTGGTGGTGCCCCTGTTAAGGGAGCCATTGTCCTCTTGTGAACCAATTGGAGCTGAAGCAACGTTTGCAGAAGCTGTGCATATGACATAGGTGGAGTATCAAGATGACGGCTTGCCAAAGGAGCCCGATTCTGATATCTTTTATACCCCTGATTATTCTGCTGCTGGGGCTGCTGCTGCTGCGGGGGAGCAGCTGGGATATTTATGCTAGCAATCTGAGGCTGAGGGCCCTTGCCCTTTCTCCTAGCATTAGTGACAGCACTGGCATCTCCCTCTCGACGCTTGCCAGTATAGGGTTTCTTGCTAGCTCCTCCAACTGAGAATGATTCGCCCTGAATTTTTCCGATCTTTATACCGTTCTCAACATGCTCGCCCAAAGTGATAAGAGCCGAGAATGTTCCAGACATGCCACTGACCAGCTTCTCATAATAGATTCCAGGAAGGGTAGCCACGAACATTTGCACCAACTCACGCTCAACCATCGGTGGTTGAACCCGAGCAGCCAATTCACGCCACCGCTGGGCGTACTCTTTGAAGCTTTCGTTGTTCCGCTGCGAGAGATTCTGAAGCTGAACTCGGTTGGGAGCCAAGTCGCTATTATATTGATAGTGGAGAACAAACGCTTCTGCAAGATCTTTCCAGGTGCGCACAGTAGCGGGCTCCAAACCCATATACCATTCGAGCGATGGACCAGAAAGACTATCCTGAAAGAAGTGCATCAGCAGCTTCTCATCGTCAGAATAAGCAGACATCTTTCTATAATAAGATCGGAGGTGGACCCGGGGGCAAGTAGTACCCTTATACTTCTCAAAGGTAGGCACCTTGAACTTGTGAGGTACTTTAAAATCAGCGATCAACCCGAGTTTGGACATGTCAACGCCCAATGTGTTCTGATTTTCTATGTCTCTCATCTTGTCTTTCAGCGCCTTGAACCTGAGTCGAGCTTCAGCAGTCAACTCTGCCTCTACACCTCTCTGAGAGAATATGTCATCCTGATGGTCCTCCAGCCACGGTTGAGGCACCACCAGATTTCCTGCACCAACATTGCCGTTGACCGGCCCTATGTTAACATTGGCTCCCAAACTACCATTGCTGGCGCCTGCCGCATTGAGTCCGAGATTGGTCATCAGATTGCCGTTAGCACTGCCGTTGCCCCCGGCAGCAGGAACAACGTTCTGTGGAGTATCCCCTGGAGGAGGAGTGGGCACGGCCCCGCCGTGAAGTATGCCATTACTGTCAACCCTGGAGATGAGAGGTTGAACCAAAGTACGAAGCTGGTCTTGCCCATTCGCAACTACTTGCATCAGCTCCATAAAACGATCCATCCGTTCACGGAGCTCTTGAACATCTTACTGTACCTGGTCCATTATCCTTGTCTGATTGGCGCGAGTTGAGTAGCGGTGGATGAGTCTTTGATCAATCCTGGAGATCGAAAGCAGCTCGGAACCTGAGTACCTGAAAAACCTGTCAGCATCAAAGGTTAGGAAAAGTAACAGAATGTATGTCATGCAAAATGTTTTATGCAGATGTATGCGTGTGTCCGTGTGCTTGAGAGATTTCCCCCGATCCTGGCACCTGCTGACAATAATAAGGAGAGGAATCTGGGCCCAATCATGGAAACAGTAATCTCACATATAGTATCGGCAATAGTCAGATTCGACACATCAAGGGCCGAGAACTCGTACGCATCAGTCTTCCTGAGAGAGGTTGCAGTAACACAATAAGAGGCGAGAGATCCTGGATCGGGGAAACGGTACCTGTCACAGACACACGCCGATGGAATGCGAATGATTATGCAAGCTAATGCAAAATGCAGGCATGCAACAATATATCCAGGTGGCTGCTGTGGAGATTCGGTGTCAACAGTCACTGATGAGAAGGAAACCCCGGTGTAAACCCACTGATCCGATCTGCTGAGAATATCCATCTGATAGGATCGAGACCAAAATCCTGCTCTGACAAGAACAAAGGCCTGATAATAAAGACCCCGGATGCAAGATCAAGTAACATCTGTTGATGAAGTCTTCAGACCCCAAATCAAAAATCTGCCCTGCCGAGAACAAACACACAGCTGCTGATGAGATCTTCAGACCCCACTCAAAATCTTCCCTATCAAGAACAAATAACAACTGCCGATGAGATCTTCAGACCCCACTCAAAAACTGCTCGGTCCGGAACAAACCTCTGGTGATAATACTCTGATCAAAACCTGCTCTATCAAGAACAGACAAACACCCGATGATGAGATCCTCTGATCAAACCCTTGCTCTATCCAGAACATATCTGCAACTGAGAACCCATCATAACTGATTCACTGTCAAGAAAACCAGGTAGTCTGGAGGTCAAAGTTTCCTGCAATATCCCAACCCCACTCACAGGTATGGACCTAATCCACG
Organism: Lathyrus sativus; assembly: GCA_963859935.3. Taxonomy (NCBI): domain Eukaryota; kingdom Viridiplantae; phylum Streptophyta; class Magnoliopsida; order Fabales; family Fabaceae; genus Lathyrus; species Lathyrus sativus. Next base: position 299,209,499 of record OZ012738.1, on the reverse strand, counting down.
GACAAAGGTACGGCATCCTATGCGGTCATCAGCGTCACAGACTTTCATGAGTGACGATACGATTCCCAGAAGGAGTGGCATCGTCAAGTCATGAAGAGGCCTCACTTAGCTGACTTCCAAATGATCGGTCCCCAGAGTCGACAATCCTCACGTCTGGGCTCCCCTCAGATCCTCAGGACCGGAAAGGAGCACCTCTGCAAGAATCTCGTCTGAGCGCAGATTTTTGTAGGGAACTGTGCCTGCTCAGCAGACAGGTTCGTCTACTACTTCTCCGCAACTATATCTAGGTGTGTACTCAAGCCCAGGTCCGGCCTTTCGCTCACAGTAACACCCCTCTCCCACAGCAGCACAGATAATCATATCAACTGGAAATAAAATGCGGGAAGTAAAAATGCGATAAATGAACGCAACCCAACAAGCAAACACACAAACGATAGGATTGACTCTCATAGGGAACCGGAGAACCAGAGATTCTGGGTTCGGTCCCCAGCAGAGTCGCCAGCTGTCGCTTGCGCGAAAATAAGGTGCCGGCATGACAGAAGAGTCGCCACCTTTCGTTATTTATCCCTCAGAGCGGGAAAGGAAACGATCGGAAAAACCTGACGAAAAAGGGGTAAGACAAGGTCATCGCAACCATTGTCTGGGTTCGGGAGTCGGTTACGCAAGGGGAAGGTATTAGCACCCCTCACGTCCGTCGTACTCGACGGGATCCTCGCTTGTTTGTTTACTTGGACGGGTTGGTTATAATCTATCTACCTATCAAGGCTGGCTGAAAAAGAAAAGAAAAATGACTCGGCAAAGCGTCGCACTTTATGCCTACGTATTCTCATCAGAGAATGAGAAATCAGAGTCAACGTAGTTCGGCTAACTACGGGTGAAGGATGGGGAAGGTTGCTCGCTAGGACATCACATCCTATGCCTACGTACTTTCATCTGGTATGAAAGATCAGAGCAAACGTAGTTCGGGAAACTACGGGTTATCTCCTGAAAGAAGTGTTTTTTATTGTTTGCGATTTCAACCGCACTAGAGACTATGACCTGAGAGTGAATGCGTCGCATGTCACCCAAAGGGTACCATACTAAACATCCATCCTCAGATGGCTTAAGGCTCGTGACGTATGAAAGAAATCATTCATGATTACTGTATCTTAAACTGCTTCGAGATGAGAAGAGAACAGGCCCAACTAGGAGAGAGACTATCAAGTCCTACTGTTATCATGCCATGGATTCATCCTATGGTTGAGGTTTGAACAGGGAACTCCTAGATGTTGTCATGCATAGGTTTCAACCTAAAAGTCTATCATCAAATCCTCATTAGAGGAAATGAGAGTCCTAAGGGATCATATCAATGATACACCAACACAGACAAAAGCATCAGCTTTAGCAGTAAAATGCATGCAATGCAAGTGAGGGAGGAAATGTGTGTGGGGCTTCAGCCTCCACAAGCTCGTCTCGACCTCAAGCCAGTCATGAAATAACAGTAATCATACTGAAAATAAACAACATGCTATCAAGCAATAACAGATAAAAGAAGGGAAGTGCCATCAGGCAAACAAACACACTTGAGAAAGAATCATCTACTCTCTAATCCTAACCCTAACACAGAATACTGATCAAATCTAAGCAAAGCCCTAAAGCAAAACCTAACCAAAAGAAATCAATCCCAGTCTTCAAGCTTCAGAACAAGCTTACCAAAGAAAGGGAGCTAAGTAAGCAAACTCATAGTGTCTTCCTCAGGAAAGCACTAGGAGGTGTATACTCAGGAGTCATATCCTATGTGGCTCAACCACTGTGATCAGTTTATATTCCTCCTCAGGAGAAATTAAACTCACAAGCAGGCTCCAACATCACTGGATATTTAGGAAATCCTATCTGAACTAGTGGAACTAAGTGAATAGACCCATAGGACCTTCCTCAGGAAAGTACTAGGAGGCTTCCACTTAGGAGTTGTATCCTATGTGGCTCAACAACTGTGATCAGTTTACATTCCTCCTCAGGAGAAATTAAACTCACAAGTTGGCTCCAACATCATTGGATACTTGAGAAATCCTAGATAATCTAATGGAACTAAGTGAATAGACCCATAGGACCTTCCTCAGGAAAGTACTAGGAGGCTTCCACTTAGGAGTTGTATCCCATGTGGCTCAACAACATGTGATCAGTTTACATTCCTCCTCAGGAGAAATTAAACTCACAAGTTGGCTCCAACATCATTGGATACTTAAGAAAGAGGTGAGAAGAAAGGATGAAAGTCATTCATAGTGCCTTCCTCAGGAAAGTACCATGAACTTCCTTCAAACTTCAGGATCTCAAACCTCACAGACAGGGAACAAGCTAAGCTCTGGGTCTCTGAGTCTTGATCTACAATCTTCTCTTCATGATGCTCTCCAACAAAGTCTTCAAGACAACACAAACCCCATAACAACTTCCCCAAAACAACCCCATAGATGAACAGGTAACCACTGAACAGACAAAATCAATAGGCAACTTCAGAAAATACCTAAAAATGCTAAACAAATGGGGAAAAATCTAACAATTATTCACAAGGGTCTACAATATCTATCCATAACATCCACATATGCCTCTACCCAAAAATCAAGACAAAACTATCTAAAGAAAATGAATTTCCTCACCTATGCACAACCTAAACCCTAATTAGGATACCCTAATGCTACCCTAATTAAACTAATCAAAATTTAATCTAAAAAATCTAGAATAAATCCTATGGGGAACTATGATTCATCATCTAATTACACAAAAAAGAATGAGTTAAAAAACCTAAGGGAAAGTCCTAAAACAATTCTTGCAAAATAAGGTATCAACTAAAAGAAAGAAAATACACTATATTAAAGAAAATACCACCAAAAATTCTACATTAAAAATAAAATTCCATTTTTATTTTTATTATTTTTTACACATTTATATCTAATCATAGCAAAAACAAGAAATCAAAAATGATTATTTTCCATTTATTTATGATTTTTACAAGATGCTAAAAATATTAAAAGACTTAAAAAGAAAATAAAACAATTAAAGGGGAGGGGGTGCGAGTAGCAGGGCTCACTAGTTCATTTTTATGGGCCAGAAATTGGGGGGGGTGCGGATAGGAAGCAGATAAGCCCAGGCGCGTTACTAAGTGAAACGACTGCGTTTCCATTTCAAATTTTCCCTCCGTTTTCTCAAGCAATCTGGGCCGTGAGATTGAAGGACAAAGTCCACTCTTCCAAAACGAACCAACGGTGGAGATTATCTCTCCTACCTTCAGCCATCTAGGGTTTCACGAGATACCCTCCATGCACACGCTTTCCCCTCTCTCGTTCTCTCTGCTCAGTGGACGAAATTCCACGATTCCAAAACGAAAATTGCTCTACTAATCAAGAGGAACAAGACTGCACGCATACTTTTTCCTAACTCTCTCTAGATCATCCCAACAGAAGCTTGCAAGATCGTGGTCCAAATGAAATCTTCTGAGATCAACCATCATTAACCTTGATTCTAATGGTGTGCAGTTGTTCTACAAGCTACCCTAACCATTCTAAACTGATTCTTGCTAACTAAAACTAACAATCTAGCTAATTCTTGAAGATCAAAGATTCATGGACCTGTTATGGAACCTCATGGAATTGGCTCTAACTCTCAGAATTTCATCACCTAGTCTAGCCTAACAATTCTATACCTAAAACATGATCCATCTATGCATAATTAAGGTGAAAGAGGGAAGAGAAAGAACCTGTCAAGTGATGATGATAGGTGATGCTAGGGCACGATTCCAAGCTTGATTCTTCTCCACAATGATCCTCCAATGAAGAATAACTTTCTGTTTGCACAGTTATTGGATGAGGAAGCTTGCAACAATGACTTTGATCTTGAAATGAAATAATGGAGCACCTTGAAACCCTAGCTCGAATCTCTCTCCTCTCTGCTCAATTCACCAAGTTTCACCAACCCTGAACACTATGAAAATCACTCTTCTTATAATGGTGGATGGAAGTTACTAGAAACATCTAGAATCCTCTAGAAAGTTCATGAACTTCTCCTTAAAAGAGACTTTGAAAATCTCATATCCCTTGCATTAGACCTTGTATTCTATGCCAAAATGCCTTAATATGAGATATTGAGTGATGAGAAATGAAATCAGCCCTTTACTTTTCCTTGTGCAAGCCTTTTCAAAGTTGCCTTCTTTTTCAAGTAACAAGTTTTCAAAGCATCACCCATTTTAAAGCCTTAAATCAAAATTCTATTTAAACCAATGTTCTCAAAATGATGTTTCCAATCAAAATGATATATTGGATGACCTATTTTGGATTTGTGGATCTTCCAAACCAATTTTCAAATTCAACTTTTCAAACTTATAAGCCATTTTTAGTTCATTTTTGACCAATCATGCAAATCCATGCTATGAGCTTTTCCAACAATTCATGACCTTCTTTATAGACTTAAAATCCCATTTTGAACAACTTTCATCTTTTGAGTTTTTCCATTTGAGGCTTGGAAATAGGAGATATGGCCTTTGCTTAAAAATGACCTATAACTGACAAATGACCAAAATACCCCTGTCTTGTTCAAACCATAAGTTGAGTTCCACAAATCCTATCAAGGACTTCTACAACTCAAATTAAAGCTAAGAAGATGCCCTTCAACATTCATGTTGACCAAGAAATCATAGGAATCATCCTACTAGGGCAAAAGTTGTCTGCAAGTTGGGTGACTTTCAAGGACCCAAATTCACACACCTCTGCTGACCTGTAATTTGTCAAAACCATAACTTGAGCTCTGTAACTCCTATCGAGGACTTCCACCACTAAAATTAAAGCTAAGAACAAGCTCTACAACATTCATGTTGTGGGGAAGATGAGATATCAATCACATCTAGAGCTAAAACTGCCTGGAAGATAGGGATCAAATTAGGGTTTTTTCACTGACAATCCTTGGAGACCCTAACTTGAAACTTCTCAAACTCCTCAATCATGATGAGTTGGTCTAGGAATCATCTTTATAACATCTCCATACATCATTCCATGATCTCATGGCCCTTGGATTAGGTCTCAACCTTCTCCAAATCTTCAGCTGATCTAGGGTTGACCCAGTCAAAACCCTAATTCTATCATTCATGGTTGAATCTTCAAAATTCTTGCATAATGACCTCTCTGGGCTTCATGATGGCTTTCAAGACATCTCATAGGATTTCTCAAAGCTTAAAGTTCATTCTCAAAGTCTCAGAATCATCTGAGGAGCACCCACAACTCTCAAGTTATGAGGCACACAACTCTGGTTTCAACCAATTCTTCTGAGGATCTCTTGAACTTCCTGATGAAGGTATCCATTTCCAAATACTCAATGAATAAATAATTGTTGGTCAAATTTTGGGGTGCAACAAAAGGGTAACACCTAAGTCTTCAAAGGTCGAGCTGCATACACCAACTGCTAGAACTGTCTGTTAATCCTACTTGGGTAAAACTTTTGAACAGCCTGTGTTCTTGTAAGCCCGAACTACGTTTGCTCTGATCTTTCATACCAGATGAAAGTACGTAGGCACAAGACGTGATGTCTTGGCGAGCAACCTTTCCCCTTCTTTACCCGTAGTTAGGCGAACTACGTTGACTCTGACTTTCCCATTGCACGAGGGAGTACGTAGGCACAGAGCGACGATGCTCTGCCGAGTCAGTTCTTTTTCTTTCTCTTTTGTCCATAAGCCTTTAGTGTAGATAGTTTACACACCCTTTTAGCTAGACAACACATGCGTGGATCCCGTCGAGTACGATGGACGTGAGGGGTGCTCATACCTTCCCTTTGCGTAACCGACTCCCGAACCTAGGACTTGGTTGCGATGACCTCGTCTTTCCTCGTTTTCGTCAGGTTTTTTCCGATCGTTTCCTTTCCCTTCTTTGGGATAAATAACGATAGGTGGCAACTCTGTTAGTCATTGTCGGCCTCTTTTTTCGCAGTAGCGACATTAAGCAGTACATAAAATAGAGTTGTTCATTATTCACATAATCTGGAGAATTTGTGGATTTTTTGTGATTGATGCATCCCAGAAAAATCTTTGCCCAGATTTTGTAGTCAGGTTTCAGATCCTTAAATTTGTTAGAAGCCTGTCCAAATGCAATAACTTCCTCATAAACTTCTTCCATGTCAACACGCCCAGCTGGCATATGACAAACTTCATCAGTTTCTTCATACCCTATGAGTTTTCTGAGGAGATGTTCAGTGATTATGATCTCTTTTCCCAGAACAGAAGAGAGGATGAACTTTGGGTAAACAGATGCATAAATCCAAAATTCCTTCACTAAGTGTGGATACACTGGACCAAACAATCTGTCAAAATACTTAACCCATCCTTGTGCATCAATAATAGAACGCAAATCAAATCCATTGTCAGCCAGAGAGTCAAATTCCACTATGGATTCACAAAGAACTTCAAGCTTGTCCACAGGGGTTAACAATGTTCTCTCAGGTTCCTTAAAGGGAGTAACACCCATGTTTTATGACGCGACTGCAGCCATAGATGATTGAAACTGAGCTGATGTTAAGGATGATGTTGCCATTGTTGAAGATGAAGAAGATTTGGATGAAGTTTTAGGGTTTTGATGAAGAGCAAATAGCAAACAGAAATGCATATAATGTTTTTTGAAGTGAAAAGTGTGAAATGGTGTGATTTGTGGTATTTATAGAGAGAAGCTAGGGCACACAAACAGACATATTTAGCACGTATTCACTTAGCATTAAATAAAATTTAATGAAAAGAATAAAAATCATTTCAAAGCATTAATTGATTCTGACAATTTGGGGGGGAAACCAAGATTTTAACTATTCAAACAATACCTCTAATGTCTCTTCAGTAATGTGCACGCCATCTTTTCAGATTCAGAGTGACACATGTTTGCTTGCATGTGCTTCTGAATTCTCTTGAGAAATGAAACGTTAGCCAACGTTCAGATCCTCTAAGATTGGTTAGTTCAGATACACACAAATAGTAAATTCAATAAATCAAATAAATGACAGATGAAATACTTCAAAGTTTTAAACATTTTGCATCTGAGAAGTTTGCTTCTGATAAATATCATTCTGGACAAAAATCTATACTAATATTTTTCAGAATAAACATAAACCTATCTTCAGCAAGGGGTTTTGTGAAAATATCAGCCCACTGATGATCTGTATCAACAAAGGCTAAGTTTATAATACCCTTCTGAACATAGTCTCTGATGAAGTGATGTTTAATTTCTATATGTTTTGCCTTAGAGTGTAAAATAGGGTTTTTAGACAAACATATAGAAGAAGTATTATCACAGAATATAGAAATATTACTTTCAAAGATCTGATAGTCTTCTAGCTGACTTTTCATCCAGAGTATCTGCGTGCTACATCCAGCAGCATCAATATATTTTGCCTCTGTAGTTGATAGCGCAATTGTAGGTTGTTTCTTGTTGTACCAGGAGATTAAATTTCTTCCTAGAAATTGACAACTTCCAGAAGTACTTTTCCTTTCCACTCTGTCTCCAGCGTAATCAGCATCGCAGAATCCAACTAATTTGAAATCATCAGATTTTCTGTAACAAAAACCCACATTAGAAGTACCTTTCAGATACCTTAGAATCCTCTTAACAGTTGTTAAGTGTGATTCTCTAGGATCTGATTGGAATCTTGCACACAAGCATACACTGAATAAAATATCAGGTTTAGAAGCAGTTAAGTAGAGAAGAGATCCTATCATACCTCTGTAGAGTTTCTAATCTACTTTCTTACTTACCTCTTCCTTACCAAGAGTACTTGTTGGATGCATGGGAGTCTTTTCCATCTTACTATCAGTCATGTTAAACTTCTTCAAAAGCTCTTTAACATATTTGGTCTGATGAATGTAAGTGCAATCTGGAGTTTGGTTGACTTGAATTCCCAGAAATAATCTCAATTCTCCCATCATGCTCATCTCAAATTCAGCCTGTATACATTGAGCAAACTCCTTTCCCAGCATAACATTGGTAGATCCAAATATAATATCATCCACATATATTTGACAAATTAACAAATATTTCTTAAATGTTTTACAAAAGAGTGTAGTGTCCACTTTGCCTCTGATAAAAATTTTCTCCAGAAGAAAATTGCTTAATCTCTCATACCAAGCTCTGGGAGCTTGTTTTAAACCATAAAGAGATTTCTTTAGTTTAAAAACATGTTCTGGAAATTTTTCACTTTCAAAACCAAGAGGTTGGTGTACATAAACTTCTTCTTCTATAATTCCATTTAGAAAGGCACTCTTAACATCCATCTGATATAGAGTGATGTTATTTTGTGCAGCAAAAGAAATGAGTAAACGAGTAGACTCTAACCTGGCTACAGGAGCATAAGTCTCTGTATAATCAATTCCTTCTTGCTGGCTATAACCTTGAGCAACAAGCCTTGCTTTGTTTCTCTCAACTTCTCCTTTTTCATTTAACTTATTTTTGAAGATTCATTTAGTTCCAATTATGTTGAATCCTTTTGGTCTTGGAACCAAATCCCAAACGTCATTTCTTGTGAACTGATTGAGCTCTTCTTGCATGGCAATTATCCAGTCATTGTCTTGCAGAGCTTCATCCACAAAAGTTGATTCAATAACTGACACCAACCCAAATAATGACGCTTCAGATGATCTGAGGAAGGATCTTGTTCTTATGGGGTCATCCTTCTTTCCAATGATCACATCCTCTAGGTGAGAGGTCTTGATTCTGGAAGATGATCCTATAATAGTTGATTCTTCATAAATATTTAAGTTGTTCATTTGAGAAGCTAAAGGAATTGCATCTGGTGTTGCTTCTGGTTCCTTCACTTGAGATTTTTCTGCCTCTGAACCTTCAGAGTCGGTGAGAATTACTTCTCTATCTGCAGAACTTTCAAACTGCTTTGGCTTTTCAATGCCAAGCTTATCATCAAATCTAATATGTATAGATTCATCCACAATCTGTGTTTCAGTATTGTATACTCTGTAGCCTTTAGAGCGTTCAGAATACCCAAGCATGAAACACTTTTGTGATTTAGAATCAAACTTGTTAAGATTCTCTTTAGTATTCAACATATAACAGATACATCCAAAAGGATAAAAATATGAAATGTTGGGCTTTCTGTTCCTCCACAATTCATAGGGAGTCTTATCAAAAGAGGTCTTACAGACACTCTGTTCTGAATGTAACAAGCTGTGTTTATTGCTTCTGCCCAAAAGTGCTTTGCCAGATTAGTCTCGTTGATCATGGTTCTGACCATTTCTTGCAGAGTTCTTTTTTTCCTCTCTACAACTCCATTATGTTGTGGAGTTCTAGGACAGGAAAAATCATGAGCAATGCCATTTTCATTAAAATATTTTTCAAAATATTTGTTTTCAAATTCGCCACCATGATCACTTCTGACTTTAACAATTTTAAAATCTTTTTCATTCTAGATTTGTTTGCAGAAGTCAAAGAACACAGAATGTGACTCATCCTTGTGTTTTAGGAATTTCACCCATGTCCATCTGCTATAGTCATCAACAATGAATAATCCATACTTCTTGCCTCTAATGGATGCAGTTTTCACTGGTCCAAACAGATCAATATGAAGTAATTCTAATGGTCTTGAGGTTGAAACAACAGTTTTAGATTTAAAAGAAGATTTTGAAAATTTTCCTTTTTGACATGCTTCACAAAGAGCATCTGAGTTGAACTTCAATTTAGGAAGTCCTCTGACCAGCTTGAGTTTATTAATCTGAGATATACGTCTCATATTAATATGCCCAAATCTTCTGTGCCAGACCCATTGCTCATCATTAACAGACAAAAAGCATTTAACATTTTGAACCTTAAGTTCTGAAAGATTGATTTTGTAAATGTTGTTCTTCCTCTTTCCATTAAATAGGATTGAGCCATCCTTCTGACTAACAGCTTTACAACATTGTTGATTAAAGATTATATCATAACCATTGTCACTTAATTGACTTATGGACAATAGATTATGCTTTAAACCTTCTACAAGAAGAACATTAGATATAGAGGGAAGGTTACCATTGCCAATAGTACCAGAGCCAATAATCTTGCCCTTCTGATTCCCTCCAAACTTCACTTCTCCTCCAGATTTAAGCTCCAGGCTTTGGAACATAAACCTTTCTCCCGTCATGTGACGTGAGCAGCCAGAGTCCAGGTACCATGACTGGCGTCTTGACTTTTCTGCTAAATACATCTGCAATAGGGAGTATCTTATCCTTAGGTACCCAGATCTTTTTGGGTCCTTTTGGGTTAGTTGCCTTGAAAGTTTGTCTGAACTTCTGTCTTTTTACAACAGTTTTGTTCTGATTGACTTTTGGCTTAAACACAGGAACGTTCTGATCAGAACGTGTGTGTTTGATATCATTGAGATGACCAAACTTGAAATGAGAGTATAAGGGAGTTTTCTGAATTATAAGTTTATCAACAGGCATTGGATTTAAATCCTTTCCAGAGGAAGATTCATATCCAATTCCTTTCCTGTTGTTTCTGCTAACTTCATAAATCATTGAAGCCATCTTGCTTCTATCTATGCTTTTAGCTAGAAACTTATGAAAGCTGAAGTCATATTTTTCTAAAATGTTTTTGCATTTAGACTTAGTTTCAGACTCAGAGTCTTGTTGAGCTTTTTCAAAATTAGTTTTCATTTTTAAATTGTTTTCTGTTAGCTCAGCAACTTCTGACTTTAGCAGATTATTCTCAGATTCAAGATTGCATTTAAGCTTCTTGCGTTTGAGCTTAATTTGGTTATAGTTTTTCAGGACTTCTGATAAGACTTTAATAAGCTCTTCCCTAGTGAGATCGGAAAGTACCTCTTCTGAGCCAGATTCAGAATCAGACTCAGATCCAGATGATCCTTCATTCTAATCTTCCACGCTTGCCATCAGAGCCATGTTGGCGCATTCATCTTCAGATTCTGATGAGGATCCAGATTCATCTGAATCATCCCATGTAGCCATTAAAACCTTCTTCTTATGCTCAGGCTTTCTTCTAGGCTTTTCTTTCTGAAGCTTTGGACATTCATTCTTGTAATGGCCAAGTTGTTTGCATTCAAAATAAACAACTTCCTTCTTTCCAGATCTTTTTGGTCCAGAGGACTCCTTGCGCTGATCTGGCTTCTTGAAGTTCTTGAACTTCCACTGTTTGTGCTTCCAGAGTCTGTTGATTCTTCTAGACAGCAAGGACAGTTCATCTTCTTCAGAAGAAGAAGACTCTTCAGAACTCTCTTCTAACACATGCAAAGCTTTCATAGATTTGTTAGATTTTAAGGCAATTGACTTACCTTTCTTTTGAGGCTCATCTTTCTCAAGTTCAATTTCATGGCTCCTTAATAAGCTGATTAGTTCCTCCAAAGTGATCTTGTTCAGATCCTTGGCAAGCTTCAGAGCAGTGACCATAGGTCTCCATCTGATAGGCAAGCTTCTGATGATCTTCTTCACATGATCAGCAGTTAAGTAGCCTTTGTCCAACACTTTTAGACCAGCTGTGAGGATCTGGAATCTAGAGAACATAGTTTCTATAGACTCAGATTCTTCCATTTTGAACGCTTCATACTTCTGTATTAGCTCCAGAGCCTTGGTCTCTTTAACTTGTAAGTTTCCTTCATGTGTCATCTTCAAAGATTCAAACAAGTCAAATGCAGTTTCTCTGTTTGTGATCTTCTCATACTCAGTATAAGATATTGCATTTAACAAGATTGTTCTGGCTTTGTGATGATTTCTGAACTCCATCTTTTGGGCTTCAGTCATTGATTTTCTATCAATTTTCTTTCCATCCCTATCAGTGGGATGAACATACCCATTAATGACTAAGTCCCATAAATCAGCATCATAACCAAGAAAGAAACTTTCTATCTTGTCCTTCCAATAATCAAATTTCTCCCCATCAAACATAGGGTTTTTTTTGCTGATTCTTTCCCTTTCTTCATATCTGTTGTTGTTGTTAGATGTTGAAGTTTCAGCCATAATAACAACCAAGAATATATATCAAAGTTTTCTCACTGGATCTTTTCTGTCACGGTGAAGTGATAGCACACACAGAACCAGGCTCTGATACCAACTGAAGGTGAGAAAATACTTAGAAGGGGGATTGAATAAGTATAGAGAAAATATTATGGCAATAAAAACTCAAAGATTTTTATCCTGGTTCGTTGAACTCAACTACTCCAGTCCACCCTATCAAGAGTGATTTGCCTTTCTCAACAAGGTCTTAATCCACTATTAATCAAACTGATTACAATAGCAAGCACTAAGAACAATTGTTCTTAGTCTTCTTAAGAACAACTGATCACAACTGGATCTTCTTAAGGACTTTTACAATCAAATGTAAAACTAAAACAAGTGTTTAAATGCTTCTAAGTAAGCTATATCACAACTGTGATTTTACATTTAAGTTTAAGAACAATGAAATAAATTCAGCAATGAGAATAAATTGTATGAGAGCTTTCTTTGAATTTCTTTCAATATTTCGTCAACTGAAGAAGAGTGATGGAGTCTTGCTTTTATTGGCACAGAAGTCCAAGTTGTTTTCACGTTGAAGGCTGTGTACTGAAAAAGGCTGAAGCCTTTTTGTCTTCACATCACATGACCTTTCCTAGAAGTAGAATGCACAGATAAATCCTTTTTGTCTGTGTTCTTGTGTCTAGCATAAATAAGGAAAGAGTCGTTTGGCCAAACCAACGGACATAACTTTGAATTCTTCTTCAACAAGTTTCTAATACTTCAGTAGATAACATCAGAGCCTTGAATGATCAGAGTCTTTGATGTTCATCAGAGTTTGCTGAATCAGAGCATTGCAGAAAGTGCGCTTTCAGCATGTAATTTCATTAGAGTAGAGTTTTAGGAATCAGATCCTCAGTACTGGAAGCGTAGTACTATCAGAGTCTTCTGAAATAAACTAAGCTCGAAACTCTTCATACAAAAAAATCTTCAATGCTTCAGATGCTTCTGTAGGCAGCGTTCAGATTCTTCTAGGAGATGCTTTTGATGCTTCAGAGCCTTGCATAATTCCATGTTCAGATTTAATTTGCTTTCAGAATAATATTCACTTTAATATCTGCAGCAAACATACTTAAACAAATTTTAGAGTATATAATTCTTTAATACAAAATTTCGTAAGAGTTATCATCAAAACATAAAGATATAATTAAGAACCAATCTGTGTTCTAACAGAAGGGTCTTCAAAGATATATGAGTCATAGCAGAGTTGAAACTCAACAAGAACTGTTTTCAACATTGCCGTTGTATTTTATTTCTCCTTCAAAGCAATTACCCCTTTTAGGAATTGCCTCCTTTTGTAATTTTTCCGTTTATGGGTTTTCATTAATAAAAATTACTTTCATCGAAAAGTTTTTCTTTTCTATCTTCCTATTTTATTTTTGCAAGATTTGTTTTATTGGTGATAAGTTTTGCGCATAATAGCATTGTGGTAGAATGAATTAAGGGATTACTAACTAAAGGGTGACCACGACTCCGAAGCATGCAGGAATACCCTTCGAAATGATGTCGAGAAGTCGAGCTTGTTCCCCGTCCGGTCCAAAGCCCAATCATATTTGCCACCTTTTTGTTTCGAAACCACCTCTGACTGGTACCTTTTACCTTACATATCTCTGTTCCCCAGCAAGCCCAACCTCTCTTGGCATGACCGTCATTCCAGCCCCTTTCATATCCCCCAGCATTAAGTATCATTTATATCATATGCCTACCTAAACCATAGCATACTTCCCCAGCTTTTGCATCTCCGCGCGCTAGCATTTTCATTTGCATTTCCATTCGTTACGGAACATCGTTATCATCAAGCATTAGCATACACAGGTCAAGGTCCAGTTTCAATCTCGAAGATTTCCAAGATGATCTTCAGCCCAGTTAGAGGCATCTTCTTCAAGACTATGGGCGTCTCCCATTGTGTTATTTCAACCCTATGGTTGATAAGATTTCAAAAGCGAGTTTCAACCCAGTCATGGGCATTTTATCCAAGGCCGTGGGTGTTCCCTACGAAGTTGTTTCAACCTTAGGATTGATCAGTTGTCAAAATGATATTATCCTAGTCAGGGGCATCCTCTGCAAGACCCTGGACGTTCCCCACGAAGTTGTTCGACCTTTTGTTGAGAAAATTCAAGAGTTTTAAAGCGACGTTTAGTCTATCCAGGGGCATCCCATTTGAATCCATGAGCGTTCCTCACGGAGTTGTTCAACTTTTTGTTGACCAAGATCAAGAGTTTTAAAGAAAAACTTAGCCTGTTCAGGGGCATCTTCTTCAAAGTTCATGGGCGTTACTCATGAAAGTTATTTCAACCTTTTGTTGTCAAATCTTTAATCCCCGAGCAAGTCAGTGGGCGTTCCCCGTTGATTTATCTCAATCCAATCTTCGTCTTAGGAATTTCCTAGTGAGTTTGTCTCCGGCAAATCTGATCTTTTGTCAATTGCCTTACTATCATCCTTTTGGTGATAGCTGAACCTGTTAGTTTAACCTAGCCTGCATCCTTTTGGTGTTGTTTGCCTCCAAGATTGGGAAGTTATTATCATCCTTTTGGTGTTAGTAACTTATATGTTTCGCTCCGTTCTCCTTTTGGTGATGGGTCTGTCATCTGTTTGATTCCAGATTGTGCGAGTGTTGCTCTATCATCCTTTTGGTGGTAGTAGCCGTTATGAGTTTCGCTCAATCATCCTTTTGGTGATAGGTTTGTCATCCTTTTTGATGCCAGATTATGCGAATATTCTCCATTATCCTTTTGGTAATAGACCCCTGCATCCTTTTGATGTCAAGATTGTGTGTGTCTATCATCCTTTTGGTGATAGGTCTGTCATCCTTTTGGTGTCAGGTCGTCTCTGTTATCACCCTTTTGGTGAATACGGCCTTTGCAGGATGATTCACTGTCTACTCGAGGGTAAACCTTGATCCATTATTTCTCTTCCCAAACACTTTCCTTCTTCTCGGACAAATTCAGGGTTTTCTTCATATCAAATTGTCTCCTACCTTGAAAACGCCACAGTAGTTCATCTTACTCAATTTGAGCCAATTAGATAGGGAAGTTGAATCAAATCAAGATTTATCTGAGGCTTGTCAAGTCAGGGAGGATTGCAGTGTATGTTGAGGTTCATCGATTTCAATGTGATTAGTAAGTCAGACAAAAATTTCATTTAAAGAACGACAACACCAGGAGGTGCATGATTCAAATAGTGTGGGTCTGAGCTTCCAATTTGGGATTATACCTATTTAAGTTGTTTGTGTGAGTCAAGATAACAGGTAGTGGCAAGTACGGGTGCTTCATAGCTGAAGATCATCAGAGCTTGATATGTTTGCAATTAGGGTTTTGAGCAGTCTGATTCTTAATCTCAAGTCATGATTCAAAGCTATGAGTGTTAGGACCGATTCATAATTCTATTTCCTATGAGGACTCAAGAAGTTAGAATTTGGTTTCATTAAAAAAAAACTTTAAATTGTCATAGTCAAAAATCAAGGATGGTATTACAAGTTCAAGCGAGAAAATATTGGTTGCAATTTGGATTTAGTTCGCTCATGTTCGTCAAATACTAAGTGCATTAATTTCTTATGGTGCAAGTTTCAAGTTTCATAATAAAATCTCAAATTCCAAGTGTCTAGTTCACTTCCATTTCATATCCAATGGCAAAATTCCAAATTTTGTTCATTCAAGATCAAATTCCAATTTCATTTCATTCATAATTTCAAGTCTTACTAAATTTCATTTGGAAGTTCATTCAAGAATTCGAATTCACAACGAAGTTCCAATATCCATAGTTCAAAGTTTTCAATTTTCATTCATACAAAGTTCTAAAAAATATAATAATAGTAAAAGTTCTTTTTTATGTTTAATACCATTACATGATTCACTATAAAAACAGTCAAGCCCATGAGAGTTTCAGCCCATCATATTACAAGAAATTACAAAAAAAAAATGTCTTCACAAGTCTTGCACCAAAATGGAACAACAAAACATGTAAAGAATAAATTTGCAGCATCCAAACCAAAACAAACCCCCTGCTATTGAAACTGCCCAAACGGTACCCACTACACAACAAGAACCTGTTGTACCCGAAATCCTGCTACAATCAGCATACTCTGCAATGGGAAATGACCAAACACAAGCAATTCCAACAAAGACTTGCAATTCCAAAAAAAAATTAAAAAATTTTGAACCTGCATAAAAGGGAAGAAACACAACCTTGAACGGGGTACCGTGAGAAATAAAGAGGGAGAACTTCAATCGCCGTTTGAACTCATCAAACAAAAACTTCGAATCATCGTCAAAACTCTATTAATGATAACCGCCCTCCTCCCATCTGCCTCTATTCATCATCCCCTTCGTTTTCGAAACAACCCACAAACACAATAACAACTTACAACCAACGTAACAACCACTTCATGACTGCTGTTCAATGACAAAAGCCTTAGGCCGCCAAACAAATTTTGTCGAGATTCAAATACAAATCTATCTCTATTACCTACAATTTCCAATTTCAACAAGAACAAAAAAAAGAAACTCAAATCAGAATTCTTTACACTCGTTCCATAACCCATTTCTTTGTCACTTCTCTGAACAATAATGTACCGAATAAACATCTAAACCTATTTATCATCAAACCAGTTCAACTACGCAAGGAAAAAACCAAGGAAGAAAGAAACGAATCGAGTATATACCCAAACAAAGGCAAACCCAGATCGAAAATCAACAAGGTTGTTCACGGAAGAGACGGAGACAGAAACAATTGAGTTTCGCACAACAAGAGTTAGTTGTCTGAGTAGGACAGTGCCTTCCGCGATCTGTCTCGGTTGCTTTGAAATTGTCGTCGTTGTTTCACCATGGATTGAGTCATACACCAAGTTTCTTTTGTTTTGAGAGGAAAAAGAAAAGCAAATGTTTGGTCACTGGCTATCAGTTGGTTTTGTTGGTACGCTGGGCCTCTGACCCGTTTTTGCTGGCTATCATTTGATTTTATGGATATGTTTGGGTCTGACCCGTTTTCACTGAGTTCAAAATTCCCACCGAGTTTTTTTTGGCAGAGGTGATGGGCATTTAGCCCACATGATCCTCTTGCTAGGTATCTCACTTATTTTTCACACCCAGAATTTTTAAGTTCATACCCCCTATTCCTTTTAATTATTTTGTTAGATTTTTTAGTGTTTTTCAATAAATGGTTTTAAGTATTTTTAGTTATTGATTTTTTGTACATAGCAAAAAAAAGGAGAAAAAAAACACTTTGCTAAACATTTTGATTTTATTTCATTAAATCACTCCTGATTTTATTTTATACCACTTTCTTCATTTTATCTTGATCTAGTTTTGGATTTTTATCTTCTGTTTCATTTTTGGATTGATGACGAGATCCTCGAAATTATGATCAGTCAAGCTATTGATAGATAATAATGTATCCGAGACCACCTTCTTTTCTTTTTCAATTTCTTCTTCTTTTCAATTTTATTTAATTTTTTCGAGGTTGTTAAAACCTTCATCATTTCAAATCTATAGAAAATGATCATTTGGATCATCTTTCTATACTTTGGGATCGTGAGAGGTTCCCTTTGATTAATTAACATAAAGTTTGCGATTAAGACAAGGTTTAACCTTATTTTCAAATTTATCTCGATTTTATTTTATCTTATTGGTCGATGAAGTCTTTACATTCGTAAATGTCAACTTATCGAAGTTGATAATCTTCATTATTTCAAATCTGTAGAAAATGATCGTTTGAATCATTTTTCTATACTTTGGGATCGTGAGAGATTACCTTCGACTAAATCGACACGAGTTTATGATTAAGACGAGATCCCACTCCTTTTGACCCATTTCATTAATCTTTAACCTCTGACTTTAATTTTTGTTCAATATGTTTTATATTCCTGTTAATATATCACTATTTTATATATTCTTTTACATATTTTCCGTTTATATTATTATTGATATTATCTTTTTTATCATCTTGCTCATCTTATCATCATTGTTTATATTTCATCCTGTCATATTACATATACTATCATCTAACCTTTTCTTGGTTATCTCACTCAAAATATCAAAAACACAGTAAAATTATTGAAACCCTAAAAATCCTAAATTGGTGGACTGTTGATCATTATCTTAAATATGGGAATTTAGGCCTTGTACATAAACCCTAGTTTGGACACTTTTGTCTGAATTCTTCTCTGTTGCTTAGTTTAGGACACCTCGCACACACACGACTTTCTCTTAGGCTACCTGACAATGAGACCATATTATTCTCATAATCCCCTATATTTTATATGTACCTCACTCTCGTACAGTGTAATAGTTTATTTCTTTTCATGCCTACTTGATACTTGTTTAGAAAGATAAAAATGAATTAGGCTAGACCATATTTTCAAAATAAAGAAGAAATGAGGCTTGATCCAACGTCAAGTCATTTTCAAACTCATTTCAAATTGAATCATCCTAGGGTTTCTCCTTCTCTTTCACTTCTCTTCCCTTGAACCACTAACCTTATATGTTTTCAAACCTTGTAAGTCGGTTGCTTGGCGCATCACCATCAACCTACCATGCTCTATTCACCACCCTCCCTTTTCAAAACTTCTCTTCAAACTTTTCTCTATTTGAGCCTAAAAACCTTGGTCTCGTACCAAGTGCATTTTCAAAACTCTTTTCCTAATAAAACTTGAATGGTTGTGGATTGGTTAGGTGTAGGCCTTCTCCTATCCTGAGTGCTTGACATTACCTTTAGGGTTCACTGTCGTAAAGCGCTTACCATTCGAGACCAAAACATCTTTAATAAAAGAATGAAGTTCTCTTTGTATTGAACTAAAGAGAAAGGATTGAGTGCAAACTTCTTCCTCTCCGAGTGTCAGGATACTCATTGTAGGGTGTATTGTCTCGATACTCGTATTTCAATATGAAGACGTGACTATGTTTGCCATACCATTTCATAGTAAATCTTTTGAGATAAGGAATTGGGTACTACCCGCAAGGGGTTGCTATCCGAGGATCTATTTCACCCTTAAAATAAACTTGCACAAATCAAATGTGACATCTTACCTCGATGGAAAAAACACTCTCTTTTCAAAAGGATATGTTACGTCCGTTCTACCGCAAACAGGTAACGCCTAACTGCTAGAATGTGTATTAACATCATCCACAAAAACACCAGTAAACCGTAGGCCAAACTATGGCTGCTCTGATTCTTCACTCCTTTTAAGTGAAAATATGTAGACACAAGGGCCCCAATTCTTGTCGAGCATATTCCCCTCTTTTATCCATAGTTCCCTGAACTACGTTGACTCTGAATTTCTCATACCTATTGAGAATATATAGGTATAGAATCACGAGGTTCTACCGAGTCTCTTCTTCCCCTTTATCTCTCTTTTCCCTATTTCTAGCATTTCTCTTTATCCCTTGGAACACTGTTATATAAGAAATACTCTTTAGCAGATACCTTCATACATAGACAAACAAATGGTTCCTATCGAGTATGATGGATGCGAGGGGTGCTATTACCTTCCCTTCGCATAACCATCGTCCGAACCCTTTTTTATGGTTGCGAGACCATCTTATCCGTTTCTTTCTTAGGGTTTTCTCAATTTTTTCCTTTCCCCTTTTAGGATAAATAAAGTTTGATGGCGACTCTTCTGTTATTCCATTTCCGCCTCTTCGTCGTTGCATTTTCGAGTAGCCACACCGGTTACCCAATATGTGGTAACCGATTACCACATTCAAAAATGCCAATTTTAGCGCCAAATGGAGGGAAACTTGTGCAATTACCCGTTGCCACATGTTATAAGCTGGTTAAGCTCTGAAACTTTCCTTTGGATATTATGATTGTGAGAATGCTTGAGATAGTCTGTACACCGTCTCCTGAGCTGAAAATAACCTGCTAAATAAAATAAAATCAGTCGCTCGATTGCTGGGCAAAACAAATGCCGAAGCCTTTGACACTCGCTGTTTAAACTCTTGCAATAAAAGGGAACCCTGAGCCATGGAAACACCCTAATTACGGTTAAAATGAAAGGGCAAATTTTGGGGTGTTACAAACGGGTCACGGATCCTCGTAAACCTTGACATACGAAATGGATTTGGATCAAATGGAAACATAGTCCACATGAATCTTCACTTCTCATGGGTCGTACCCCATCATAAGTCTCTTTATCCATAGGCTCCATTCGTACACACGAGAATCAAACCTGTCATGGTAATAGTGCATACATTCTGGAGGAGCTCTTTAATAAGCCTTCACTCTCGGAACAACACATCTCAAGGGATTGTTTTCGACTACGTGATAAAGCATAACATAACGTCGAATGGATTCACATTCTAAGAGACATATAATCAACCTTATGAATTATCACTTCTCACGGGCCTTCCCCCATCACAAGTCTCTTTACCCTTAGGCTCCATTAGCTTATGTAATCACTAAGGATAATGTGATTGTATTCGACAATCATAAGGCATCACATTCGCCTTAACCATAAACAACACAAACCATACATATTCCATACAAAGCTCTCCCCACAACTAGACAACCATTTTCCAGTTATACACACCTAGCCATCCTTGTACAAGCACTGCCATCTATGTTATTCATCATGACCTAATCATCTTACTAATTTATTTCATTAGTTAATATCAAGGGTATCCTCTCCATTCTTTTAGTCTTTTAAGCATGTTATCACACAATCACATTCGTATATATCATGCATAAACTCATACCATAACATAAGATAATGCATCAAGCATAAACATCTCACATAAGGCATAAAATCATCATTATTCCTCTAATGACATTCTCAGTTAATTTGTGATCACATAATAGTTACGCCTTTCGGAGCTAAGCCCTTCACTAAAATACTGAATTAATCCTCATGGTATTCATCACAACACAGGGTGTTCCTCATCACCCACTCATATATCATTAATTTCCACATTCATTTCATTTCAATACTACATAATTATTCAAACATCTATATCCATATTCCAATGCTTCCGACTGTGCCTCGATCCAAGTTACGGTTCAAAAATTATGAAGAAAAGAAGAAATGGGGAAACTATACCCTACTATGGTCGCACAATGACCCCTAGGCAAGGTACAAGTGGAACCAAAATTAGGTTGTGGTTGCACAGTAACCTAAAAGCGAGGAGCTCGCCTACAGCTCGTAGTGCAAGCACGTCGAGTTCTGTAGAACCACCTGTAGAAATTAGACAATTCCAAAGGTTTTTTTTTTACCCCAATCCCTAACCAAGCTCATTTCCAACAAGAACTCAACATATATTGTATCAAAGCAACACAAACAACTATGAAAGTATTTACACACAAACTAAAAAGTATTTACATATCTTCACCTATTTCAAAATTATTTGAAATTTGCTTTTGACCTTTATCTAATAGATTAAGAATCATCCTAACCAATTAAGAAATCAAAGTGCACAGTGTAAATGATTAGAAATTGCATCTAATTAATTAAGGAGCAAGCTCACCACCTAATCGATTAGGAATCCTTTTAATGATTAGGAAGTAAAATTGACTTAAGGGTTTCCTTATTTGTTAGGTTAATTGATTAGCGCACATGTGCACTCTTCTAAAGCACAATTTTTTTTTTGAGTTCAAACTCTTCTCTTATTTCACTATATTCCTATAACTTTTTTCTTCACTATACATTGCTTTAGTACTAAGAGAGAAAAATACTTATACTCAGAATTGTGCAATTCTGATGTTTATTTGTTTTGAGTTGTAATTGTAATTCAAGAGCATAATTATTTTGTATCTTTGTAAGTGCATTAAGGTTGCAGGCTAAACATGTGAAAAATATTGGTGTAAGGAAGGTTGTTGGTCTGATCCTGGTGTAAAAGCTCAAGATGTTTGGTGAAAATCTCAAGTGAAGATTCTTGAAGACTAAATTGTGCCTTATGGCTTATGGTCGAACCAATATAAATTCTAGTGTCATCTTTCCATCTCTGTTTTACTTTTTTAAATTTGAATTTTTGTTGTTTAATCTCTTATTTTTCTAAACCAATTAACCTTAAAATTAATTTTTGTGAAAATGTTTTCTAAAATCAAATAAAACAATTCACTCCCCTTTTGTTTTTGAAATCACTTGGTTAACAACGATGACTTGAAGTGTTCTAGCACATGTGGATCCTAGACTTCGTCTGAGAAGGGAAGAGAATTTAGAATCCAATCTCCTTCAAGAGGATTATCCTCGTGTTACGTTGTTGGAGATGCAAAACATTATCTTGCAAAGTTTTGTTGGCGTGATGTAATTCTTCCATAACAACCTTTATTTCACTATGGCTTCTTCATCGTTGCTACTTCTGACAGTGCCTCATCTCACCGTTGTGAAACAATGATAAAGGTAACTAGTACTTCATATGAGAGTGCAATTCGTGTTAGTTTTAACGGGCCTAACACTGGGCGTCAACTATACTTGTGGTAAGTCCAATAGAGAATACTCTACATGCAATAAAGTGCACATGAATTCCTTTTGGGTTCAGATTAGTGAAAAATTAATAAGGCCATAACTATGTGGATTTGGTATTGGTTTTTCGTTTGAGTGGTTGATTCGAGGATCAATTCAAACGCCTATGAACCCAACCTCACATCCCTAGCCTTGACCAACTAGTGGGTGTGAGCAGAGCTAACCATCCTCCATAATAAAGGTGCAATTAACGTCATAGTGACTTCAATATTTCCCCTATCATGTAGGTTAACACGTTTTACTATGATTCATAACTGAGAAATATTAAGGCGGGTGAGAACGAGTATTAGACCCTCCTGATCGCCACTCAACCCCATTGTTTACCGTGAAAATTGGTAAACAACCGCTGGTTTTCTAAAAAATGGTTTACTTGCAAGATCAACTAGTGAATCCTTAGGGCATGGCTATTACTAAAATAATTTATGGAAATGTCAAGAACACTTCGACAATACTCATGCTTGTGAAAGATTGTTTAAAGTTTTAAAAAGATAAACTTGCAAAATTGTAAAATTACAACAAAGATAAACTTCAAAGTAAAAGTGCAGTAAAGAGATAAATGATAAATTGGAAGTAAATTTCAATTGAAATGAATATGGTGTTTCAAACATACATTTCTCAATGAAAACTCTTTTCTCACTTGACTTAGTACTTTGAGTGAATTTTTGAGTATTTGTACAATAATGACGAAAATCCTAACACTAAGACTCATACTTATAATATGTTGAAAATAAATGTCTTCAACAGATGCTCCTCCAAAAATGACATGTTATTCTCTGCATGTCTTTATTACTGTACTCTTCGCCTAGATCCTTGTATGGTGACACTAGATTGAAGTCCTTCCCAGGACCTTCAAAGTGCTCTTTTTTAATTTTGGCTTTGACAGCCATGTATTTTACTTCAGCCTCGAGGACTGCTTTTAATTTATTTTCAGCTATGTAAGCTAAAATCTTCCTAAGTGCCAATGACTCAGTCATCGTCACCAAACTCGCTACCCAAACCAGTTGGTTGGATTTTTGATGTTCCAAACACGTAGTCTTCTTTGCCTACCACTTCCATGTCCCACTGGAAACCATGGGTTGGATGCAAGTACAATTAACATAATGCATTGTCTGTAGGTGTGAGGTCGAACCCTGCAGGGTTGCAAGGTGCTAAATAGGCTAATTTTCTGTCGAAAGGTCGCCCATTTACTTGATTGACCTAAGCTATATAGTAGCTTTGGTCCGCCTCTATGTTTTCCACAATCTAATCACTTCACCAAATGGAGACTCGTTGGTGAAGTGAGGATGGAACTGCGCCTACTCCATGAATCCACTATTGACCAAGGAGTAGATTATAGTTTTCCTTCGATGCAATTACCATGAACATTGTTGGCCTTGTGATTGTGCCAACTGTTATATCTACTTGTATAACCCCCATAGTGGTGCACACCTTCCCTTCATAGTTTGAGAGGACCATGTTATGGGGTTTTGTATCAGAGTCATTCTTCCCAATTTTCTTTAACATGCAGTGCGACATTAAATTTATAGCAGCTCCTCTGTCAACTAGGATCTTATTAATCCTAACATTTTCTATACCCTGTTCAGCCTCTGAAACTTGCTCTTGAATACTACAACCATGAGAATGCTTGAGATAGCCTGAATGCTGCCTCCTGAGCTGAAAATAACCTGCAAAATAAAATAAAATCGACCGCTCGTTCGCCGGACAAAATAAATGTCGGAACTCCTGATGCTCGTTGTTCAGTCTCTTGCACTAAAAGAGAACCCTGAGCCACATAAATGCCTTGATCCCATGCCTCAAGAATAGATGCTATGAGATGTAGAAATGCGAAAATGCAAAGAAACAAAAGCTAGCCCAGGTTAAAACAGAAGGGCAAAATTTGGGGTGTTACAGAATTCAAAAACAACTTAAGAAACACTTGATTTTTATTTATTATTCTTAAATAAAGCTTGGCGTCGAAATTCTCAGCCAACAAATTGCCCCCCAAAAATGTCGTTTTCGACTAAAAGGAGAAAAAGGCATTTTTTGAAGTTCAAATTCGACGCTAAAAAACCCTTTGTCTACTATGACGTCATCATCATCATGACAACTTTTCCCAAAAGTCTCCTAAAAACCCATGAGGGAATCTCTTTAATCATCAACACCTAGTCCCTATGAGATCGTGGGTCAGATCAACTGCCACTATTTTATCACAAATCCTCTGCATGACATGCGTCCTATGATTTCTTCCCCATTAATGTGTACAGTAAATCGCTTCCACTTTATTCACTTATAAATAGTGAAAACCACCATTTTTTAAATCTTTTTTACTCTCTGAACCTCTTTGAGCAAGCTTTTCCAATTCTTCATCTCTTGCAAACTCTTTTTCTCCAAATCTACTTCATCAATGGCATCTTCAACTAGGAATTCCAAGGATTCATGCAAGAACACTAAGAAGTCCAAGAAATCCACAGAGCTTACTCTAGTTCACAAAATTTTTGGCCCATCAGTGGTAGGTAACCAACAATACAGTCTTGAACCACCTCGTGAAGAAGAAAAATGCATAATCTACCAATCCCAGGTACTCATTCCCGTCTCTGTCTCTAGCAAAACACATGCCATGTTAGGTCCTCTTCCTAACCTTTCTCCTGATCCTGCTAAGGTTAAGAAATTTTTCCTTGCTTATCATCGTTATAAGCCTATAGCAAATGGTCAAAAACCTAGGTCTAGTGAAGAAATTAAGGCTAATGAAAGATCAAAAGTTGATGGTCAAGGTTCTCCTTTGACTATAGCTTCCAGAGACCCAATTAACTTAGAATACATGAACAATAGCTTTAGGGTATTTAGGTTATGCCCCTTAATTAAAGACCCATCTGACTATCTTTCTTGACTGAAAAAGATAGAGAAAGAAAAATCCCAAGTTAGAAAAGACATGGGCATCTTCGACATGATCCAATCCTCGAAGGTGGGACCTGGCCATTGCCCGTTCATGCTAATTGCTTCTCTGCATTTCTGGATAGTACTCACAATAATTTTCATCTTCCTTGTGGAATGATGGCTCCAACCTTATTCAACGTGGCTGCCATAACTGGGCTTAAGCCAACGGGAGAATTTTATGATCCAAACTCTTTAGCTGAAGACTCCATAGGTTTTGACATAACCAAATCAGCCTTCACAACCTATATTGCCTATTATCATGATAAGAACTCTGAGGAAGTATCTGATCAAGAACATATTGCATATCTGGCTCTCTGGCTTTCTCGTTGTGTCTTATGTTCAAGATCCCTTTAGATGGAGAAAAGATACTTAACAATGGCTAATCAATTACACGTTAGACACAATCTTTATCTTGGTGAAATGATCATAGCCAACCTTTATGAATATTTAAGGGAAGATGTTACAATACTGAAAATCCTTAAGTCCAAAGGAAACCTACTTCTCTCTAGCCCTTATTTGCTATTATAACTATGGCTAAATGCCACATTCAAAAGATCTCTTCCTATTCGCAACTCTATCAATGAAGAATTTGTCGAAGTGAAGAACGGGAGAGTCGAAGGCACGAGGCTTTTTATGCTAAGCCCAAGTGATAAAGGTTTAAATCTTCAGCAAACCTTTACTAGTTATGTGATGATGTTTGCCAAACTCTAAAAATTTTCACCCAACATGGCTCCCTTTGCAGATAGGAAAGTTGTCCCTGAGTGGTTTACTAGAAGATTCCCTACTCAGTTGAAAGACCAACAAGAGGAATCTCTTGATATATGGGAAGCTTTCCTGACCCCAAGATTGCTAGCCATAAGACATAATACTTTAAGGCTTCGATTCACCCTCATTAGCTACCAACCAAACTTTGTCGCTCGACAGTTTGGTCTTATCCAAATCAAACTAAAACTATTTTTCCCCAAGAAAGGCTCTTTGATTTATTACAACATGACCCACACTTAAGCAAAGTGTAACAGATCAGTGGCTAAATATACCGGTCTTACACAATTCACCCCTGTAGCCTTCAAACCGTCTTTCCTTTGCACCAAAGAGTTCGACACTTGGTGGAAAGATTACTACAATACAGAAGTTTTCGCCCTTGTGCAAGAAAAAGTGAAGAAGGGTATTTTGACACATATCAAAGAGATCCAAGCATTCCAAAAGTACTTTGAAACTGGTTATAGACCTAATGATCTTAGTCGAACCATTAGCGAAGCGACAATCACATTGAAAGAAAAATATACAAAGAAACTAGAGGATTTAAAACTACCTTCATACGTTAAACCTGACCAAAGGTACAAGTTAGATTTTAATTTATATCCTCTAAAATTCCCTCGACTGCCTAGTGCTGAATTTGGGGTGGCTTTTAGTCCTCAATTTCCAGATTGGTTCGTCTGTAGGGATTTTGTGAAAATTCTCTGACAAGAGTCACAAAAACGTGATAAGCGAGTGGTTTCGACTAAGTATACTCTAGACAACTTCAAAGGCCACCTTAATATTGGCATAAAACACATTCGCGTGGAGTCCCTAAAATATGAAGGTGTGGAATGGGAGTTTTTTCGACATTACT
The DNA here is from genome assembly GCA_963859935.3 of Lathyrus sativus. Classification (NCBI taxonomy): domain Eukaryota; kingdom Viridiplantae; phylum Streptophyta; class Magnoliopsida; order Fabales; family Fabaceae; genus Lathyrus; species Lathyrus sativus. Next base: position 299,182,535 of record OZ012738.1, on the reverse strand, counting down.
TCTTTCATAAATTTATTTATTTATCTTTACTTATGCTAACTATATTGATTTTCTTGCAGCTATAATGATTCCTGCTAAGAAACCTTCCGATACTGAGAAGGATGTCATAGAAGGAGAAGGCGAACACATCACCAATAAAACAACAACAAAGGTAAAACTTTATGATTATTATGCTTTACCACGTGTTATCTTCATGTTCTAAAGTATATTTCCTTTCAGGATAGTCGAAGACCACCATCGACACCCAAGAAGAGGAAACAAAAAGAGCCTGAGGTCCAGGTAATTGAATCAGATGATGGAGATCTTTCTCCAGACAACTCCAAGTTCCCAAAGAAGAAGAAGAAGAAGAAACAAGCAAAAATTTCGGATGCCAGTTCCCAACTTAAACCTAAAATTGTTAAACCTCCCACGAAGAAACCTTCCACTCTAAAGGTAGTCAAAGCTGATGCTAATACAACCACCAAAGACTAGGCTGCCAAGACAAAACCTGACCAAGTCGAGAGTGACAAATCTAGCTCTGGGGCTGATGGTCCTAAGGTAAATAAATCCCTTAGTCTGGAGTTGATAATTTCCTTCTTAGTCATCTTCGAATTACTTACTTTTGATCATTTTCTTTTGATATTTTCAGGGTGCTAAAGATGATAATGAACAACCCCTTATTCAATAAATTCTTCCTACAACCAGCAGCAATCCTTCTTACCATCCTACTAGTGTTACCTCCCATCAACAAAATTCTCCTAAGGATTCTACCAAAGAATATACAAATGAAATGAGTCAACTAGCTAGCAAACATCAAAAGGATTCACCTCCAAAAGTCACAGCTGAGCACTCTCAAACCAGTGACTCTGATCATGACAAGAGTCCACCAAAAAAAGATGCATTGGTTGATGTTGAAGGTGACATAGAGATGCTAAGTGCAGAGGGAATTGCCAAAGATAAATCTGAAGATGGCTCTCCAATTAATGTACAACAAGGCACTGGTATCGCAGATGGCGAAGAAGAAAAGGACGAGGAAGAAGAAGAGGATCATTCCATGTTCGACTTCGAGACGGAAGTTCCTGTGGAAGAAGAAGAAGAAGAAGAAGAAGAAGAAGAAGAAAAATATGACAATAAGGAAGACAAAGAAAAACAAGATGACCAATAAAGGCCGACCCAAATCCTGCAACTTCGATTAAAACAACCACTAGCCTTTCCGACGAGGAACTAGAGTCTCTAAAGGTACAAAGACCATTAGAATACCTAAAGGCTATGATTATCACCAGATACAGTTGGACGAGAAAAGCACCAGTCTTTGACTGCATCAGGTGGTCAATCTGCCTCAAGATTAAAGAGAAGGTCTTCAATGCTGACTTATTTTAACTTTTGGAGAAAGACACTTTATCTTGCTTTGCGATAAAATATCTCCTAAAACAAGTTAATATTTTGGAGGTTTCTCTAGAAGTTGTAGATGTTATTATGGAACTAGGCTTGTTAATTGACCATGTTATTGTAGATCTCAACCGCATCAAAGATGCTTTAAATAAAATTTTAAAAAATTCAGAGACCCAAATGAATTAATGGGACGCAGCCACTGAATCCACTACAAAAGTTGTAGATTTGGAAAAAGGCTCTGAATATAATAAAAAGGAAATCGAAGCCTGCAACCAAAATGTCAAAGCTTGGGAGCAGCAGATCAAAGAATTGCAAGCCAAAATTTCAAAGGCCAAGGAGCACAAAGACGAACTCTTGAATTTTGATCATAATGAAGTAGCCAAAGAACTTCAAGTCGGCACGCATCACGTCGAACGTGCTCACAAAATTGGGAAAGAATTTGAGGAAATTTTGACCAACAAATCTCTCTGTGAGCAGCGCTTGATGTTTCAAAGGTCGAAATATAAAACATTGAATAATTCCCATGATTTTTAAGTTGATTGTAATTGATGAACTTATTTCTTTGTTGTATTGATGTTAAGCCCTTCGTGGAATTTGATGTAATGACTTAGCCATTTTGGCGACCTTTTTATCTTGGTCCTCATTTTGGCTTTGACTGTTTGTGCATGAATTATTCGGTAGTTATTTTTATTTCTTGAAGTGCAGGCTTATATTTTTTAAAATATTTCCCATTCACTTTCAAGATTCTTCGATCTTCATTTAACTCTTCAACTTCATACGCGCCATTAGAAAAAACTTGGATAATTTGAAAAGGTCCCTCCAACTTAGGGGACCATTTACCCAAAGTTCTATCTCTTTGATCCATGGTAAAAATTACTTTCCAAACTAAATCCCCAGTCAAAAATAACTTAACTTTGACCTTTTTTATTATATGACTTTTCTACTATTCTCTTTTGCCTTTTAAACAATTCTAATGAATTCAATCTCTCTTCGTCTAAGTCAACTAATTCGTCCAACATCATGTTCTAATAGGATTCAAATGGGATCTCACAGTGTCTCTAGATTCTAGTTGACTGTAGGTAGATTTTGACTAGTAACACCGCATCGTGACAATATGTTAGTCGAAAAGGTGTAGTGCTTGTAACATCTCTAGGGGAAGTTCGACATGCCCATAAAATCTGGTCCAATGTCGTGTGCCAATTCCTTGGCTTCTTCCCCACATGCTTCTTGATCAAGCCAATAACTACCTTATTTTTTGCTTCGACTTGACCATTAGCCTGAGTGTAGTAACGCGTGCATGTCAATAGTTTGAACCCCATTTCTTTAGCGAATTCTTGAATCTTTCGACTAGTAAAAACTGATCTTTGATCTGTTGTAATAGTTTCAGGGATCCCAAACCTATAAATGATGTGTTTTTAGGTGAACTCGATCACTGCATCCTGGTGTACATTTACCAATGGTATAGCCTCAATCCACTTAGTGAAATAGTCTATTTCCACTAGAATGTATTTTTGACTCTTGGACGATGTTGGTCGATCTCTCTAACCAAGTCTAAAGCCCGCCCTCTGAAGAGCCAAGGCTTCACTATAGAATGTTATTCTCTTGTAGGAACATGTTAAATACCTGCATGCATTTGGCACTCTTGACATCCTTTGGCGAATTCAATACATCCCTTGTCGAAATAGAAACCATTTCATTTTATAGCCAATCTGATGCGCTCCACATGCCCCACTTTGGACATTAAAAAGAGCCAAGTATGCCTCAGACTCACTAAGGTATTTGAGTAAGACACCTTCAGGGGTCTTTTTGAATAGTTCATTCCCCATCAGGACATAGCTTAAGGCATGATATTTTACTTTTGTTCGATAGATGCTGTTGGGATTTGTAAGTAATCTACTATTGGCTTTCTCTAATCTTCGTTTGTCCAACTATTTATAGCCAATATCTCAAAGCTTTCTTCATCAGCATATCCTAACTTCATTGTTTCCAAGTCCATTGAGGATAGTCTAGTAGATGCAACTCTTCCTCTAACTTCGATTGCATCTTGTAATTTCTCTTTCGAAAATTTGTATCTAAAAGCATTCTAGGCCAAGTCATTGGCTTCTTGATTCTCATGTCGAGGTATGTGTCGAATACTTGCCACTTTGAATCTTCATAACAACCTGTTGGTTATCACAAAGTACATGATAAGATTTTCCTTGACACATTTATACTCCTTTGTAATTTTCTTTATAACCAACTCTGCGTCACCTATTATTTCGACTCGACATGCCCCTAATTCCAACAAGATTTCAAGTCCAGCAATCAAAGCTTCGTGCTTAGCTTCATTGTTTGAACAAAGGCCTTCGACCTTGTACTTGAATTTTGGTGGAATTTTGTTAGGAGAAATAATCAATATTCCCACACCCGTTATATCCTTATGACTAGAACCGTCAAAGTACAACTTCCAAGGTTCAAGCTCCACATAGTTTTGGGAGCCTTCGACTATAGAGTGGTCGACTATAAAGTCTGCCACCATTTGTCCTTTAATAGCCTTTATAGGCATATAAGTTAAGGAATATTCAGTTAATGCCAATGCCCATTTACCAATTCAACTATGTAAAATTGGTTTACAAAGCATATGTTTAATAATGTCGAAATGAGATGAAACATAAACTTCAACTGGCTTTATATAATGCTTTAATTTTGTACATGAGTAGTATAGACATAAACATAATTTTTCAACTAGACTATATCTATTTTCTACATCATTCAAGACTCTACTAAGGTAGTAAATGGCTCTTTCGACGCCATTTTCATCCTCTTGAGCCAACATGCTCCCTAAAGTCTTGTCAGACGCAGATATGTATAATCTCATACTCCTATCCCTACAAGGAGGCGCTAATATTGAAGGGTGAGCGAGGTAGTCTTTAATCTTTTCGAAAGCCTCTTGATGCGCTTGCCCCCATTCAAATCCTTCTTTCTTGAGTCGAAGTAGAGGTGAGAAGGAGTGATTCTTGCCACTTAAGTGGGAGATGAACCTCCTTAGGAAGTTGATATTTCTTAGCAATGACTGCAACTCCTCATTCACCGAAGGCATTTTTGCCTATATGATGGCCTTGATCTTGTTCTGGTTGATTTTAGTTCCTTTCTTATGGACCACAAAGCCTAGAAAATCCCCACCTACACACAAAAAGCACACTTAAGAGGGTTCATCTTGAGACCATGCTTCCTCATTCTTTCAAATGATTGTCGAAGATGGTCTATATGACTTTTTCCTAAAATTGACTTAACCACAATATCATTAATATAAATCTGTATAAAAGTTTCAATAAAGTCATGAAATATCAAATTCATTGCTCTTTGATAAGTTACCCTAGTATTATTTTGGCCAAAGGGCATTACCACCCATTCGAAAGTGCCTAAGGCTCCTGGGCATCAAAATGTTGTTTTCAACACGTCTTCCTCAACAATGAAAATCTGGTTGTATCCAAAATACCCGTTGAGCATACTTAGATACTAATGTTCTGCAGCAGAATCGACTAACATTTCTGCCACAGGAATTGAGTGTTCATCTTTTGGGGTTGCAGCATTTAAATCTCTGAAATCTATACAAACCTTCAAAGTTCCATTTTTCTTAATAACTGGAACAATATTGGAAATCCATTCGACATACTTGGTCATGGATGAATTTTCATCTTATAAGTCTTTCAACCTCCTCTTTATCTTTGAGAGAACTTCAGGTGCAAAGCACCTTGGAGTCTGCTTGATGGGTTTCTTCCTAGGCTTTATTGGTAGCTTCAGTTCGACCAAATCTTTGCTTAAATCAGGCATTTATTTGTAATCCCATGTGAATCAATCCTTAAACTCCTTCAACAATTGGATCACTTTGACTCTGAGCTGTGGGTCAATGTTGGCGCTGATATATGTTGGTCTTTTAGTTACCCCCTCTCTCAGGTCAATTTTTTCCCAAAGGATCTTGTTTCAACATCTTGATATTGTTTGCCAGTGAATCATTTTCGAATCCCAAAGGATCGTCATCATAGATGGCGTCTAGCCTTTGGCCTTGCACTTCGCCTAGATCCTTGTCTAGTGGCTCTAGATCAAAGTCCTTCCCACTTCAAAGTGCTCTTCTTTAATTTTAGCTTTGACAACCATGTATTTACTTCAGCCTCTAGGACTGCTTTTAATTTATTTTCAGCTATGTAAGCTGAAATCTTCCTAAGTGCCAAAGACTCAGTCATCGTCACCAAACTCGCTACCCAAACCAGTTGGTTGGATTTCTGATGTTCCAAACTCGTAGTCTTCTTTACCTACCACTTCTATATCCCATTGGAAACCATGGGTTGGATGCAGGTACAAGGATCATAATGCATTGTCTGCAGGTGTAAGGTCGAACCCTGCAGGGTTGCAAGGCGCTATATGGGCTAAGTTTCTGTCTAAATGTCGCCTGTTTACTTGATTGACCTCATCCATATAGTAGCTTTGGTCCGCCTCTATGTTTTCCATAATCCCATCACTTTGCCAAATGGAGATGTGTTGGTGAAGTGAGGATGAAACTGCGCCTACTCCATGAATCCACTATCGACCAAGGAGTAGATTATAGTTTACCTTCGATGCAATTACCATGAACATTGTTGGCCTTGTGATCGTGCAAACTGTTAGATCTACTTGTATGACCCCCATAGTGGTGCACACCTTCCCTTCATAGTTTGAGAGAACCATGTTATAGGGTTTTGTATCAGAGTCATTCTTCCCAATTTTCTTCAGCATGTAGTGCGACATCAAGTTTACAGCCGCTCCTCTATCAACTAGGATCTTATTAATCCTAACATTTTCTATTTTACCTCTGATAAACAGGGGTTTCAGATGGTTCTTCATGGTTCCATCGGGACTTTCAAAGAAGGAATTTTGTTCTTCGACGCAACCATTGTTTAATATATAATAACAGACTGACCTGTGGCTGACCACTTCCATTTTGACTTCATCTTCTGTTTCATTCATCTGCGTTACCCTATTGTATTCTCTAGGTAGTACAGATACTACATTGCAGATGATATCTAACGACGACTCTGAACCTGAGTCGAAGTCGTCTGTTATCATGTCATCATTTGGAGCAACTTGGTCAGGTTTTTCTCTTACTTCCTCCTTCTAGTCAGCAAACAACTTTCTCTCGAATAGCTTCTTTTCGAGAGAGAAAATATTTATAGAAAGAGAAAATATTTTTGAATAATAGCACCGTCGCACTGGGCGTGCCAATTTGTTTACTATGCAAATTGGTAAACAACCGCTGGTCTTCCAAAAAATGGTTTACTTGCAGGATCAACTAGTGAATCCTTAGGACATAACTATTGTTAAAATAATTTCTGGAAATGTCAAGAACACTTCGACAATACTCATGCTTGTGAAAGATTGTTTAAAGTTTTGAAAATATAAACTTGCAAAATTATAAAGTTGCAATAAAGATGAACTTCAAAGTAAAAGTGCAGTAAAGAGATAAATGATAAATTGGAAGTAAATTTCAATTGAAATAAATGTGGTGTTTCAAACGTACATATATCAATGAAAACTTTTTTCTCACTTGACTTAGATACTTTGAGTAATTTTTTGAGTATTTAAAAATGGACACACAGAAATCCTAACAAGGAGACTCCTATTTATAATATGTCGAAAATAATTGTCTTCAACAAATACACCTCCAAAAATGACACGTCTTGCTCTGCATGTCTTCATTTCACCACAACTCTCCATGCGTCCTCCCTTGAGAAACAGATTAGGACAAAGACAATTATCGTAGCACCGTAAAATTTTCCCATATTTTCTCTTGGATCTTGTGTGAGGGAAAAGTCTCTCATATTTAGCTATACTTGTTTTAATGATGTTAAAATTTAGATAGGTAGAAAAATGTACTTTGGACGGTATCATTGTATCGCATATGCATACCTTATTCCTTTTGAGTCAAACATCGGTCAATATATGCTCCATATAGGTTTGATCATGTTGGTCTAGCTTGCAATATGGTAGAGTCTCTCAAAAGTAACTAAATACATGAAAATATGCATTTTTGCATATTATGTATCTTTGAGTCGACTCAAACATTGTTTCGGTCGACTCATACAGAAGGTATTTTGCATGATCTACTCTCAAGAGTGCTCGCGTCGACCCTCTGGTCAACCCATATTGTGTTCATTTCTGTCTTTCTTATTTTGTATGTTTTGCATCGACGCAAAACCTATTTCGGTCAATGTAGAGTGTTGTTTTCTGCATAATCTGAAATTCAGGTGAGCTCAGGTTGACCCTTCCCTATGTATAGGTCGACTGCTCACGCGTTTTTGGTTAAATTTCTATTATGTGAAACTGTCTAGGTGTTTGTTAAGTTGGTTAATTGTTGTTTACTTGTATATATAGTGAGTTAGCTTATTCTTCAAAAAATATAACAAGAAAAGTGAAAATAGACATTGATTTTGTTCTTATTATCTTCATCCTCTTTCTTGCATTTTCTCAACAACTACACATAATCATTTTTGTTGTGTATTCTGCATTTTAGAGGTGATAACGTCCAAACATAGGATTGGTGTAATCGGGTTTGGGTTGAGAGATTAGTGGGTTTTTTTTAATAAAACCGTTAGGGTTTTATCCTCCAAGAATCTTGGATTTTGGGGGCGGAGGGGGGGGGGGGGGTTGCATGAATCGGTCCATCACAGATTCAGCCGAGCGAAGGTAATCAAAGAACAGGTGGTTTTGTTGGTTTAGTAGCGGTAATCAGAGGATTGTGAGAGGAAGATTTGGGTTCGAAGCGTTGGTGATCGAAATTAGTCGGGCAAGATTTGAAGACTGTGGGTTATTCAAAGGGTGTGCCATAATCGAAGGTTTATTCATCGCGTTCGAAGGACTTGATTCAGCTTGAATCAAGGGAAGAGAATGAATATGCTTTGTATCAATAATTGGGTTTGATCGTTTGATTTGTATTGTTTCTCTTGTAAACATTTGCCAACAGGTTATATATATACATGTCTTAATTCTATTTTTAAAACTGAGGGCAGACGTACCCCGAGCGAGGGCGACGGGGGAACTGCCTCAACAAACTGATGTGTGTAGTGCTGAACCATTTTTAGAAGCCTATTACAATCCTTGATTGTAATTGAACACTTAAGCATTTCACTCACATATTGGAATTCAGTTGTAGTGTCTTGCACACCAAGTGTTTGACTAATTGTTGAACAACAAACGCTTGTGATGTCTTTTCTATTGGGTTATATTTTTCAAGCATGAGAAATATACCAACCTCATAGTGAATAAATTTTGGTTGATGTGTGTTCAAATTAGTGATTCTTAATCTCATTTTTACTAGATTACATAGGCTTTTCGTATATCCGGTATTTTCGGTAAAGGTTCGTTTTAGACAAATATAGTTCCTCGGCCACTTCCGCCGAAAAAAATTTTAAAACCAAATATTGGTAGCGCCGACTCTGTTTTTAACAAGTGATCTATTCAACCCCCCCCCCCCTTCTAGATATGCGCTATCGTTTAACAAGTGGTATCAAGAGCACCAGTTCATTTCGTGCTTCACATATAACTTCTTAGAAAATGGATAACGAACCAAAAGGGGCTTATAATAGAGCACCTGTTTTCAACGGTGAAAACTATAGTTACTGGAAAGACTGTATGTGCGTGCATATAAATTCCATTGATAAAAAGGTATGGAATGTTATATTGGACGGTCCTATGGAAATAACCATGACCGATGAAAATAAAATGGTTGTGTCTAAGCCTGAAGTACAATGGAATGATGAAGACGAGAAAAAGTACAATTACGATTGGAAGGCTAAAAACATTCTGATCTCCTCCTTGGGAGTTGATGAATACTATAGAGTTTCCCATTGTATGACTGCTAAATCTATGTGGGACTCATTACAAGTTTCCCATGAGGGAACAAATGATGTCAAACTAGCTAGAATCAATACTTTGACACAAGAGTTTGATCTCTTTCACATGGAGCAAGGGGAAACCATTACTGACATACAAAAGAGATTTTCTCACCTAATCAATAGACTGAATTCACTTGGTAGACCAATTTCTAAAGATGTTCCTACTAAGAAAGTCTTAAGATGTCTTACCAGGGAATGGCAACCAAAAGTCACCGCCATAAAGGAAGCAAATGATCTTATGACTTTGGACCTTACAACACTCTTTGGAAAGCTTCAAGAACATGAGAAAGTGCTTCTTAGTCTCGAGCAATTTGAGAAAAGGGAAAAGAAGGAGAAGATCAAAACTACGGAAAAGAAGTCTACAGCTCTAAAGGCTTCTTGTTAAAAGTCCTATGCAAAAGAGCTGAGTGATTGCGACTCGAGTGATGATGAAGATGACGAAAAGAATGAGGATATGAGGTTGTTCCTGAAGAGATACAATTGCTATGTGAAGAAGAATGGTATCCAACATTCCAAAAAAAATCTAGTTAATTTCAGAAAATAATCAAGGTATTATAAGAATGAAGACAATAAAGGGAGTAGAGTTAGAGAGTCGTGCTTCAATTGTGGAAAAGTCGGACACTACAAGTCGGATTATCCATTGATGAAAAAGGACAAAGGAAAGGAAAGTAATTGGTCACATAAGAAACAAGTTAAGCCTAGAAGAGCTTACATCGCTTGGGAAAGCGATAGCGAGTCATCCGAGGATGATAGTCCAAGTGACGAAGAAGAATCTGTCAACATTTGTCTCTCTGCTCATCAAAAGAAGAAAAACAAAAAGGTACGACATGAAAAATATGAAAACTCTACTAGATTGTCTCATTTTGAATTACAAACTGCCTTTGATACCTTACACCATGAAGCCAAGGAAGCCTTTAAACAACTGGCCTCAAACAAACAAATATTTGCTCATTTGGAGTAAAAGATCCTCGATTCTGAAAGGAAATTAGAGGCTCTAAAGGCATCCATAGTGGAAGGAACAAAGGTGGATTGTGAGGAAGAAAAAATAGATGGATTAACTTTGGGTATGATACTTTTTATATTTGGAAAAAAGAGATTAGAACTCTCAAGGTCAAAGTTAACAAGGCTCTAGAACCTAAAATCACATTTGCTATTGATAGAGCACACTTTAGAAAAAGTATGATTAATTCTTATCAAGAATATACATATGTGGTCAGAAATCAAGATAGCAAAAGTGATAAAAGAGTTAACCTTACTTGCTTGTATTATTGCAAGAAGGGTCACACCATTGCTAAATGTCGCTTTAGGAGATTTTTAGTTCCTAAAGGGGTTTATCAATGGTTGCCTAAATGCAACCAAAATTTCACTCACAACCAAGGACCCAATAAACAATTGGGTACCTATTTTCGTTGATTGTTTTTATAGGTACAAGGTCTTGAGCCTACTAAGAGAAGATTGGTTCTCGATAGGGGATGCTCAAGACATATGACAGGAGACATATCTCTCTTCATTGACTTTGTGGCAAACAAGAAGGGATTTGTAACCTATGGAGACAACAACAAGGGAGCAATACTTGGAAAAGGTAGTGTAGGTAATCCCTCGTCTACTACTATCTCTGATGTATTGCTAGTCGAAGGCCTTAAACACAATCTCATTAGCATTAGTCAATTATGTGACAAGGGATACAAAGTATATTTTCAAAAGATTGTTGCATGATTGAAAACAATGATAAAAAGAAGGATGTGTTTAATGGCTTGAGGGTAAATAATGTCTATATGCTAGATTTGAGTGAAGTATCATTAAGCAGCGACAAATGTCTCGTGACTATGAGTGAGAACTCATGGTTGTGGCATAGACATTTAGCGCATGTCAATTTTGACTTGCTAAACAAGATAGCTTCTAAAGACCTAGTTATCGGCTTACCCAAAATCAAGTTTACAAAGGATCACTTAAGTGATGCGTGCCAAATGGAGAAGAAAACAAGGATCTCGTTTAAATCTAAAAACATTATGTCAACTACGAGACCTCTTGAACTTTTTCATATGTACCTCTTTGGACCATCTAGAATTAAGAGTCTAGGTGGTAACTACTATGGTTTTGTTATAGTCGATGACTTTTCTAGGTTTTGTTGGACTATCTTCTTGGCTAGCAAGAGCGATACATTCTCCGTCTTTGAAAATTTTACTAAACTTTCTCAAAATAAGTTAAACACAAACACTATATTAATTAGGAGTGATCATGGAGGTGAGTTTGAAAATCATCTTTTTGAAGAATATTTTGGTAGACACGAAATTGATCATAATTTTTCTACTCTGCGTACCCCTTAACAAAACAGGGCCGTGGAATGTAAAAATCGAATTTGGGAAGAGTTAGGAAGAACTATGATCAACGAAAGTTGGCTTCCTAAATATTTTTGGGCCGACGCCATCAGTACGACTTGTTATGTTTTGAATAGGGTGCTCATCCATCCTATTCTTAACAAGACTCCGTATGAACTTTTAAAAGGGCGAAATCCAAATGTGTCTCACCTTCGTATCTTTGGTTGTAAGTGTTTCGTGTTAAACAATGGAAAGGAGAGTCTAGGAAAATTTGACTCCAAAGCAGATGAAGGTATCTTCCTCGGATACTCTTAGTCAAGTAAAGCTTATAGAATATACAATAAGAGATTACTTGCTGTTGAATAGGGTACATTTCCTCGGATTGCAAATTAAACAACTAAAAGAGGGTACATTTATGAGCTAGACAAAATACTGCCTTGAGCTTCTCAAGCGTTTTGACATGGCAAACTCCAAGGTTATTGACACTCTAATGCCTACGTGTGCTAACCGAGACAAAATGGTAAGGATGTAGAGGTAAAAAAGTATTGAGGTATGATTAGATCTCTCCTCTATCTTACCGCTTCTAGACCCAAAATTATGTTTAGAGTTTGCATGTGTGCAAGGTATCAATCATGTCCCAAAGAATCTCACTTAAAAGCTGTGAAGCGCATACTTATATACCTATCTGATACTTCAAAGTATGGGTTTTGGTATCTAAGGGTGATATTGCTCCTTGGTTGGCTTTTCTAATTCCGACTTTGCTGGTTACAAATTGGATAAGAAAAGCACGAGTGGCACGTGTCCTCAATTTTCAAATTCTTTGGTGAGTTGGCATAACTAAAAGCAGGTTTTCATTGCTTTGTCAATAGCCGAAGCGGAATACGCTGCGGCCGATAGTTGTTGCGCTCAAGTCTTATGGTTTAAGCAACAATTGCTTGACTTTAACCTAAAACTTGATTGTGTTCAGATCTTTTGTGATAACACTAGTGCCATTAACCTAACCAAGAACCCCGTTTCACATTCACGCACCAAGCATATCAAAATACGCCATCACTTCCTTAGGGATGATGTGGAGAAGGGCGACGTGGTATTTGAGCATGTTGATACTAAAAATCAACTTCTAGATATCTTTACAAAACCATTCGCTACAGAGCCTTTCTTTCACATCCGTAGGGAACTCGGTGTTCTCGACATCTCAGGTCATGTTTTGAAAGTCATTATTGCATATATATATATATATATATATATATATATATATATATATATATATATATATATATATATATATATATATATATATATATATATATATATATATATATATATATATATATATATATATATATATATATATATATATATATATATATATATATATATATATATATATATATATATATATATATATATATATATATATATATATATATATATATATATATATATATATATATATATATATATATATGCGTTGTTCATCTTTTATCTAACAAATGAAGAAGTATATAGCCATATGTGAGGGCATTAGCTATCAATTGGAGCTGAGGTGCCATCTTTCCTTATTTGCAAACTCTCGCACTCACCTCGTTCGTGTAAAGTAATGTATCAAGTTGTGTGTTATTGTTGATGTTTATTCCATGATTAAGCGTATTTCATCCCTTTGCATGTTTGAAATATAGATAGGCTATTTATTTATGTCTCTTTGGATGCTTGTTGAACAAAATTAATGATTTTTACTATTTTTAACTGTATGAGTCGATCTACGTAGAATTCCGGTCGACTCACAAAACTACAATTTTTCATGTTTGTAAAGTGGGTCTGTTCAGGTCGACCTTACGGTCGACGTAAACCCTAAGAATTTCTCGTTATATGTTTTAACATAATATGCGTCGATGCACAACCTGTATAGGTCGACACGTTGCACGGTGATGCTGATAATTTATTGATGAACTATTCAAATTCTTTCATCTTTTAATGCATTTAATCTCATGTTGTGTATTCAAACTACATCATCATTAGCATTTGCATTGCTCATTGCACCTACTCAAGGAGCATGAAACTTGAACAACGTACCTTCATGTCTGCCCATGATGAACGGTTCTCGCAATTACATAACTAATTTCAAGCTCACACGGAAAACTTCAATTCCTTTACATCAATTATGATGGGTAGGATAGATGGGATAGTTGAAATTGTAGCAAGTCAACATCAGGCTCTCAACAACAGCTTCAACACTCTCAATCGAGCTGTTTTGGAGTATACAGAACGGGCTGATGCACAACTGCCTCCACTTCTAGAATATCCCTTTCGAGGATGAGGCCATCACGTTAGGGGGAGAAGACCTCGAGGATGTCTTGAGCATTTCATTATGCATCTCATTTCATCGTGTGTTCATTAACATCTATTATAGAACTTGAAATTCTGGTATGCAGATCTCATATGTCCCAAGAACATTGATCTCTGCTCAACAAGGACGAGGACAGACCATGACCAATTTAAATTTCTTTAAATTGTACCAATGTCATGACCAACATCATGACGTCTGTTGTAACATCTGCAGACTGACATACTATTTATCTAAACATTTAAATTGTGCAGAATTGTAAATGCTGAAAGATAAATAACACAATGAATTGTTTACCCAATTCGGTGCAGCCTCACCTACATCTGGGGGCTACCAAGCCAGGAAAGAAATCCACTATTAGCATAATCAATTCAGAGCTAAACTCCCCCATTTACAACTCCTCACTTAATCTCTACCCAATGCAATTTTGCCTAGAGACCACTAGACAAGAGTATACCCATTCACTCCCCCTCAATCACAATAGTGATATACAATTCAAGACATAATAAGTCTTTAGAAGACACTTTTCAAAGTCACAACACTTGATTTTGCTTAACAGCTTCAATCAAGGACAATAAACACAATAGTTCATACACACTAAACCAATGCAATTATCCAGCAGACAATTGCTTGGAATACAAGAAATCCTAAGACTCCTATACACGTGAAGAATTACTGCATACCACAGAATTCTCCACTCACAAAACACACATGAAGAGCAACACTCTTCACTCACAATTATGTTTACCACAATGTATCAAAAGATACAAAGGGTGACTTACACACACAAGGGACTCTCAAACCCTATACCTTTATTTTACACTCAATTTGTTCTTGATGTGAGTGCTTGTTTTTTTCTCTTCTTCTGCTCCTCCTTAAATAGTAATGCAGACTGGGCTTGGGCTGTTTAAAAGTAACAAACATTAGGTTTAACCAAGTTAAACCACTTTGCATAATTCAAGGTGCTGTCAATTTAGGTCACAGCTGCTTCATGTTATGTCCAATCCTGACTAGAATCTCGCCTGAGATAACTAAGGAACCCTAACAGATTTCCTGAAATCTAGCCTGAGATATATCAGGTATCATAACAGAAAAACAAACCTTGCACACTTGATGTCATACGATCAATGTCATAACATCCAGTCATGACATTCAGCTTCACTTACTCTTAGCTGACCAGACATCCCTTGCTGAGCACTTCTGCAGAATCTTCTTCACAATAGTAGAAACAAGCATATTATACTTTCCTAAAAAGTCTCAAAGATCCTTTTTATGAACACCAATTAAATCTGCACTTTATTCCTAATGAATCTCTTTGGCCTGTACATACTGATGAGGAATATCCAACAGGACCAAAACCCTTATGTCAAGAGATATAACATAGCAGCCCCTGCTATACCAGACATTGATGTCATGACATTCAGTACGACATCCATGACAACAATTTTGTCATCAGCTCCTGCTGCACCAGACAGCGATGTCATGACATTGGTAATGACATCCATGACAACAGTTTTGTTATCAGCTCCTGCTAGCTCCTTATGCATCCATGACAACAGTTCTATCATCATATCCTGCTAGCTCCTACTGCACCCATGACAACAGTTCTGTCATCAGCTCCTGCTAGTTCCTGCTGCACCAGACAGCGATGTCATGACATTGGTAATGGCATCCATGACAGTAGTTCTATCATAACAGTAGATGAAGATGTTGTGATATCTTGCTTAAACATCAGTGCAGTATCATGTTTTACCAAAATTTAGCCAATCCTAGAATCATAGTACTAACAATCTCCCCCTTTGACAAATTTTGGCTAAAACACCCAAGCAAACTTGTCAGGGCAGCAACGGCAGCAACATCAGTAGCTTGCTTAAATACTCCCCCTTAATTGTTGCTCTCACCATGGCTGTAGCGGCAGATAACTACACTTACTCCCCCTTGGTTTAGTAAAAAATTGACAAAAATTGGAGTAAATGTACCATAATCACCATGCTTCAAAGCAGGACTCAGCTGACAAACTGCACATGATCTCTAAAATCCAGTCATGATGAGAAACAACCTCCTCTGCATAAACTCCACACATATTTACCCTATGAGCATAGTCATTAAATCTTGAGTTCTTGTCTTATCTGAAGCTGCACCTAAGAATCAACAACCTTTATGCAGGGATCCACATCAGCAGCTACACATCAGACAGGTACACAGCTCCCCCTGTCATGCATAATTAGCATTCCCCCCAAAAGAGAGAACCCAAACACATGAAGAAGCTGATACCATATTCACACACTGGAAACACATGCAACTCTACACCCCTTGTTTCACAAGCCATGCTGGAACCAATATCAGAAGTAGTTGCAGGATTACTATCTGTAAGATTTCTCAGATTTCAGCTTTGACACAAACTCCAAGATGTCAGAGTGAAAGTCCTTCCTTATGCACAAGATCAAGCTGATGGTGTCTTGATCTTCATCTTCACCTGTCAAACAAGACACGCCACTTGGGGAGAGGCTCAAAACCCTGGTTTGATCCATTGATACCCAATGACAGAATGAAATATACTGTCAGGTTCACCTTGAGCTAGAGCAGTAATAGAATGTCACAACATCTTGTATGACAATCCATACTCATATAGACATACCATCATAAACTGCTTGAAACCACAAACAATCTTGAACAGTAATTGTACTATCGCAACAATAGATCCTAGAAGTATAACTCCCCATATTAAGGATAGCTAGTGCTCTTTTTCCAGAAGCACGTGAATGGAAAACATAAGACTCATCTTCATGTCTTCAAGAGCTCACTCTTTGTTCAACATACCTGCTGAACGCATACACTTACTGCTTCAATCACAAGCCACTAGTACACCCATCAGATAGAAGCTCTCCCCCTATCTTTTCTACAAGCTGCTCCAAGATCACCACAGTATCTCAAGACCAACCTCATCCTCATACAATGAGAAGGTATCAAACTGCTCCACTTCTTGCTAGAGCTACCACTTCTCCATAAGACTTCTGGCCTGAGTCAGAGAACTAGATAGACACCCCATAATCCAAGACATTCTTTCCTCATCATTCTCCCATATGATAAGTTAGAAAGCTTCTGGTTTAACTGGTGAATATTTACTTCCATATAACTCATCATAGTCCAGATTTTTATGCAATGAGCTACGTACTCTAAGATAGTCCTTTTACCTCATCATTCTCCCGTATGATAAGATAGAGTACTTCTTAGTCAAGATGTGAATCACAAGTTTCACCACAGATCTTCAAGTCCTTCTCCAAAGAAAAACACACCAGATGATACATATCACAACATCCAATGGTTCTTGATATGCCCACAGCTAAGCTTACTCCTGCCTAGTAATCCAACTGAAGATCTTCAGAGAGCACAGCTCCACCAGCTTTATCAAATACAACTCCAAAAGAAGGTAATCTTTCATACATAACTTAGGGCTCCTACCACAAGCACCACTAGGTGAACATAACCAGAACCTCCTTTGATGTTCAACAACTACCTTTCTACACAAGAGTAATTTTCTCCAAGCACACTACTTAAATAACTAACTGCCACTATTTAGTTACTCAGCATCTTTCAGAGCTCTAGAAGGTCTCTTGATCCACCAAGAAAACTTGATCTTCATATCCTTCATGTTCCATAGCAAGGCAACTTGGATACACCAATACTCGGACCTGCAACATCTACTTCTTCTTACAGCTTCTGCAAACTGAAGTTTCTGCTTGATGTTACAACATCTGATCAGACATCCTGCTGGAGAGTTCAAGCTTTCATTCTTCCACTTAGAAGAACCTCATCAAGAGTACCATATTCACCTAGACTTGATTGTTGATATCAGGTTTGAGTAGACACTCTCTATTCTGCAATAGCTACCTTTGAAATGCATTTGCTCCAGAAGACTCCTCTTTAGAGAAACCAAACGTGCCAAGGCTTGATTCTTCAGGGAAGATTAGTCACAAGAGATCTTTACAGAAGGAATTCCGCTTTCCTTAAGTAGAGACTTCTTCAGAAGGCCAGAGATAAGTGCCACTTATCCTTGTCCTCCAAGATGAGCATGATCACATGATCCTATGCACTTAGATAAGAAATAAACTGACCTAAGCAATAATATTACCAGCACCAAATTCTAGACAAGTTTCTTGCCAGGAAACTTTCTAGATAAAGATCAGAGGCTTCCACTAGAACACACCTGTTGCACTCTAATGCTCCTGGATTAAAAATAAGTTGATCCAAAATAGTCTTCATCTTCCAACAACACTACATTCTAGTCTTAGTTTCTTGCTAGGAAACTTACTAGAATAATGACAGATCCTACCACACATGAGTATGGTAACACGATCATCAACTATATCTCCTTCAACAGACTTCTGTACAATCTCTGCTGATGGAATGTCTCAACATCTGGTTGAACATCAGATCCTTGAAGTGGACAAAGCATATTAGGGACCTTATGCTTGTGCTACAATTGATGATACATCTTGATCATTGACTAAGGATAATTCATTAAATATTTGTGAAGATCTCAAATAGCAATGAATCTTAAATCCTTATAACCAATCCTTCTCTGAACTTCAGCAATCTTGAACTTCATGGATGACCAATTAAATATGTGTGTAGTCCATAGAGAGTAATTGACCTTAAATCCACACAACTTCAGGAATACCAAGGCTGAAACATCAAGGCTGACACCCTTGACTCAACCTGCCTATGACTTCCTCTTGAAAAGCATGAACAAGTCACCTCCCATTATACCATCTGTCAGCACCAGAGATCTTCATAAATCCATTTACAGTATGAGAACCAGACTATCTTTCTGAAAGAGCTCTTCTCTTCAAATTGACTTCAAGGTACATGATAAAGCCAATCATCCAAGTATGAAGCCAACAATGACATATATCAACAACCAACTCTCTTCATCCCATTGCTCCCGACGTTGGAATGACTAGAGATTTTAGAATTGTTGATATCAGAGTTCTTCCATCAGAAACATATGCATCGGAACCATCAAAAGAACATCTTCAGCAAGCCCTACACAAGTTGTCAGAGCATTCAACAGGTCATTGGGGCTTCTATATCAGAGGGAAAAACAGCAAATACACAAAATCCTTCATCAGCAGGAGTGAACACACACTTCTCTTTATAAGCAGTAGCTCAACCATTTAGCAAGATCAGCAAATTAGCTACCACTTCTCCTTGTTCAAATCACCAGAAAGTATCTCCCAAGATCTCATCCAGAACAGACAGGATGCCTGCTCTGATAGCAATTGAAATTGTGGTATGAAGATCTCATATGTCCCAAGAACATTGATCTCTGCTCAACAAGGACGAGGACAGACCATGACCAATTTAAATTTCTTTAAATTGTACCAATGTTATGACCAACGTCATGACGTCTGTTGTAACATCTACAGACTGACATACTATTTATCTAAACATTTAAATTGTGCAGAATTGTAAATGTTGAAAGATAAATAACACAATGAACTGTTTACCCAGTTCGGTGCAACCTCAGATACATCTGGGGGCTACCAAGCCAGGAAGGAAATCCACTATTAGCAGAATCAATTAAGAGCCAAACTCCCACGTTTACAACTCCTCACTTAATCTCTACCCAATGCAATTCTGCCTAGAGACCACTAGGCAAGAGTATACCCACTCACTCCCCCTCAATCACAACAGTGATATACAATTCAATACAGAATAAGACTTTAGAAGACACTCTTCAAAGTCGTAACACTTGATTTTTCTTAACAACTTCAATCAAGGACAATAAACACAACAGTTCATACACACTAAACCAATGCAATTATCCAGCAGACAATTGCTTGGCACACAAGGAATCCTAAGACTCCTATACACGTGAAGAATTACTGCATACCAAAGAATTCTCCACTCATAAAACACACGTGAAGAGCAACACTCTTCACTCACAATTATGTCTACCACAATGTATCAAAAGATACAAAGGGTGACTTACACACACAAGGGACTCTCAAACCCTAGACCTTTATTTTACACTCGAGTTGTTCTTGATGTGAGTGCTTTTTTTTCCTCTGCTTCTGCTCCTCCTTAAATAGTAGTGCAGACTGGGCTTGGGCTGTTTAAAAGTAACAAACATAAGGTTTGACCAAGTTAAACCACTTTGCATAATTCAAGGTGCTGTCAATTTAGGTCACAACTGCTTCATATTATGTCCAGTCCTGACTAGAATCTCGCCTGAGATAACTAAGGAACCCTAATAGGTTTCCTGAAATCTAGTCTGCGATATATCAAGTATCATAATAGAAAAACAAACCCTGCACGCCTGATGTCATACGATCAATGTCATAACATTCAGTCATTGACATTCAACTTCATTTACTCTTAGCTAACTAGACTTCCCTTGTTGAGCACTTCCGCAGAATCTTCTTCACAATAGTAGAAACAAGCATATTATAGTTTCCTAAAATGTCTCAAAGATCCTTTTTGTGAACACCAATTAAATCTGCACTTTGTTCCTAATGAATCTCTTTGGCCTGTACATACTGGTGAGGAATATCCAACAGGACCAAAACACTTCTGTCAAGAGATATAACATAGCAGCCCCTGCTGTACCATACATTGATGTCATGACATTCAGTATGACATCCATGACAGCAGATCTTTCATCAGCTCCTGCTGCACCAGACAGCGATGTCATGACATTGGTAATGACATCCATGACAACAGTTTTGTTATCAGCTCCTGCTAGCTCCTTCTGCATCCATGACAACAGTTCTGTCATCAGCTCCTACTAGCTCATACTGCACCCATGACATCAGTTCTATCATCAGCTCCTGCTGGTTCCTGTTGCACCAGACAACGATGTCATGACATTGGTAATGTCATCCATGACAGTAGTTTTGTCATAACAGTAGATGAAGATGTTGTGATATTTGGCTTAAATATTAGTGCAATATCATGTTTTACCAAAATTTAGCTAATCCTAGAACCATAGAACCATGGTACTAACAGAACTCTTATTGTACTTACTTGCTTTATGAAGACATGTTTATTGTTGGTTATGAAATAGTGATTATTTTTGTTCTTTTGAGTGTCGTTCTATTTATCCATTAATATGCTTTCATTAATTACATTATATGTGAATGTGTGTTGATGTTTAACCTGTTGCAAATGGCTAGAATTTTCTTATCTCTTTTGTAATATGCAATACATTAACATCTATCCTCTTTCTTTTTGATGTTGTCAAAGGGGAAGAAGAATATCAAGCAGAAACATCACTTGTAAGACTTATTGAACATGCAGATTGTGTATAAACAAATGCATCAAGTAAGGGGGAGGATGATACAATGCATCGTACACCAAGTTTCTACCGTTTTGCCATCATAAAAAAAGGGGAGTATGTGAGGGAAAAGTTCCTTATAGTTATCTATACTTGTTTTAATGATGTCAAAACTTAGATAGGTAGAAAAATGTACTTTGGACGGTATCATTGTGTCGCATATGCATACCTTATTCCTTTTGAGTCAAACATCGGTCAATATATGCTCCATATAGGTTTGATCATGTTGGTCTAGCTTGCAATATGGTAGAGTATCTCAAAAGTAACTAAATACATGAAAATATGCATTTTGCATATTTTGTGTCTTTGAGTCGACTCAAACATTGTTCCAGTCGACTCATACAGAAGGTATTTTGCATGGTCTACTCTCAGGAGTGCTCGCGTCGATCCTCCGATCGACTCATACTGTGTCCATTTCTGTATGCTTTACATCGATGCATAACCTATTTCGGTCGACGCAAAGTTCTATTTTCTGCATAATCTGGAAATCGGGTGAGCTCAGGTCGACCCTTCCCTATGTATAGGTCAACCGCTCACGCGTTTTAGGTTAAATTTATGTTATGTGAAACTGTCTAGGTGTTTTTTAAGTTGGTTAATTGTTTTTGACTTGTATATATAGTGAGTTAGCTTATTCTTAAAAAAAAACTAACAAGAAAAGTGAAAATAGACACTGATTTTGTTTTCATCATCTTCATCCTCTTTCTTGCATTTTCTCAACAACTACACGTAATCATTTTTGTTGTGTATTCTGCATTTTAGAGGTTATAACATCCAAACATAGGATTGGTGTAATCGGGTTTGGGTTGAGAAATCAATGAGTTTTTCTTGAATAAAATCGTTAGGGTTTTATCCTCCAAGCATCTTTGATTTTGGGGGGTTTTGCACAAATCGTTCCATCATAGATTCATCCGAGCGAAGGTAATCGAAGAATTGGTGGTTCTGTTGATTTAGTAGCGGTAACCGGAGGATTGTGAAAGGAAGATTTGGGCTCGAAGCGTTGGTGATCGAAATTAGTCGGGCAAGATTTGAAGACTGTGGGTTGTTTAAAAAGTGTGCCGTAATCGGAGGTTTATTCATCGCGTTCGAAGGACTTGATTCAGCTTGAATCAAGGGAAGAGAATGAATATGCTCTGTATCAATAATTGGGTTTGATCGTTTGATTTCTATTGTTTCTTCTGTAAACATTTGCCAACAGGTTATATATATACATGTCTTAATTCTATTTTTAAAACTGAGGGCAGACGTACCCCGAGCGAGGGCGACGGGGGAACTGCCTCAACAAATTGGTGTTCTCTCTTTATTTTTCAATTGCTTAATTTCTGAGTTTGTGTGCAAACAATTTAGTTGACCAAAATTCTGATGTGTGTAGTGTTGAATCATTTTTAGAAGCCTATTACAATCCTTGATTGTAATTGAACACTTAAGCACTTCATTCACATATTGGAATTCACTTGTGGTGCCTTGCACACCAAGTGTTTGACTAATTGTGTGAACAATAAACGCTTGTGCTGTCTTTTCTATTGGGTTATATTTTTCAAGCATTGGAAATAGTCCAACCTCATAGTGAATAAATTCTAGTTGATGTGTGTTCAAATTAGTGATTCTTAATCTCATTTTCAAGATCATATGTGGTTCACCACATCTTGGTTGACAAGAAATAATCAAGAAATTCAAGTTTAGTTCAAGGTGTTTGACCTAATTTAGCAAATTGTGATTGCTATGATCAAATGGGCATAACTCCTTCATTTTTCAACATCTTGAGGTGGTTATTTTTTTAATGGACTCTTCTCATCATCCCTAACAAGTTATATTTGCAAGGAAAGACCCAATTATCCTGGAAAGTCATCAAGCATTTGAAGACATTATAGGTCATTTTGAGTTTTGAAAGGATTTTCTAGTCAACTTCAAAAGGTCATAACTTGGTCAATTTTTATCATTTGGAGCCCATTTTTTGCTAAAATGAACTTGAAGATGTCCTATACAACTTTAATTCAATGTTGAAGTGCAAGAAACCTATGAAAGGCCTTGGATTTTATCAAAATATTATAGGTCATGTTTTGGTCCCTAAAAGACTTGAAAATTTTCTAAGTGTTTTGCAATTTTGGACCTTTTTATGCAAGCTACTTTGAAGGATTATATCTCTCAACGCAGATTGCCAAATCAATACTTTCCTTTCAAATTGTAAATATTGCATCATCCTCTATCAAATGCAAGAAGAATCGTCTCAAAAAGCCTCCTACATTGTGAGAACCATGGTGGCAAAATTTGAATTTCAAAGATGAAAATCCACTTCAAGTTAGAACTGAATTTATTTGAATTAGTCTCTAATTACCAAATTAAGCCACGAGTTCAATCTAAACATGATTAACAAACTTGTCTGGGTTGATTAGAGCCTTGAAACACAAGTTTTGAGTGAGTTTTGACAGTTTTCAAGTCACACTTTGCTCGTGTTGCAGGTGTGCATAAATTCACCTCAATTTGCATCATTCACACTTCCTCAACATTCAGAAAGCTTATCCTATAAATAAGGGACTCATTCCACTTATTTTCACAAGCTTTGATATCCAGAATCACCCTGCTGATATCCCATTTGAACTCTTAAGCTTGAACTTTGAATTTTCATTTCCACACCCTAAACACTCAAATTCTCCCTTCAGTTAGCTTCACCAACATTCAGTGAAGCTAACTAGCTCAAGAACTTGAGGGATCGTGGCCTGAATCAAGCTTGAGGACTCCATTTTCAGAGCTCTGAAGTTGAACTTCAACAAGTACAATTCTTAACCATTTCAATTTGTCACTAAGATGTAGTCCTTGATGTGTTGATGCTGTTAAAATTGTTAGATTTTGGTTTTGGTTGAGTTTTGATGTTCAATTTTCAAATCCGTGTTTGCTTTTTCTTTTGTTTTTTTTTAAATCGAGTGAGCTATGGTTTAAAGAAATATGGCGCGATGATATGGTTGAGATTGTCTTAAAAGGACGCATAAGATGAAACCACCATGAGCTCCAACGGTTATGGTTTGATGGACCTTCAAATTTTTGCAATTCTCTGAGATTTTCAAGTGGCTAGAGGTTGAAGATGATGATCTCACCGTCCATCGTGCAACTTGTTCTAATCTGGTGTGTTTGACCTTCGCTGGTTGAAAATGATGAGGTTGACTCAGATCCACCGTGGATGCACGCTTTTGGATCATTGAATTAGCCACGTCATTTAATGAGCTCAGATCCAATGAATCTTGTTTTTTATGTTTTATTTTCTTTTTCTAATTTGTTTTTAAATTTATTTTATTTTCAGAAATTCATAGAAAATTCATTTTTAATCAGAAAAATACCAAAATATTTTCTAAAATTTCCTTTTATTTTCCTCTTTCTGATTTTCATTTTTGTGCATTTTTATTTTTTAGTTTGCTATTTTTCTTGAATTTTAATTTGTTTGAGCCAATTTTAATTTGTTTAAAATTGTTTTTAAGCATTTTAGGATTATGAGAAAAATATTATAGGATTCTATGATGGTTTTGAAACTATGATGTTTTTCTTGGTTTTTAATTTCTATTTTTGCTATTTTCCATGTATTTTTGATTTAATTGGTTTAAAAAAATTTTAAAGCCATTTAAAATTATGAGGAAATTAGCACATGATCCTATGATCGTTATTGATCTATGGTGATGTTCTTGGATTTTTGTTTTTGGTCTAACCATTTTATTTCTTTTTTTAGGTTTTATTTTCCTTTTTCATTTGATTTTTTTAATTGATTTTAAAATTGCAAATTGATGTGATATTGTTTTTTATCCATGATTGAGTGCCTTTCTGTTTTTCCTCAAGTCATTTGAGACTTTGGTGTTTGTTTGATGGTTGTTCCTCTTTTGTGATGGTTTTGATGTTTGATTCTTCTTAATGTATGTTTGGTTTCAACTTGTATGATCTCTTGTGTGCTCATGATTGGTTACCAACTTGTTGATCATGTTGATGTTGTGATATCTTCTTATGCTCATGTCTTATTCATATGTTTTTCCTTTGGGGATTGTTTGTATGTATGTTTGTTTGTATGTATGTTTGTTTGATATGATGTTGACTTGTGTATGGATGGTGTGCATGTCTTGTTTCCTAGTGCCCTCTCTTTGATCATTGATATGACTTGTGTATAATATGTTGTGTTTACTGTCGTACCATGTTTCTTGTGCCATTTGACTTCATTTTATGTTGCTTTGTGATGGTGAATGTTTGCTTGATGTTGACTTGATGATGCTTGCTTTGCTTGAGATTGAAATGAATGTGCTCTTTGTCTTCATCTTGGTTTGATAATGACTTTTTATTTATCCATTCTTCTTCTTTCTTCATCTTTTTTTTTTGGAACTTGTTTAAGTTTCATTCTTGTTTTCATTGTGATTGAATTGGTTGGTGTTTACTTGTGCTTGCTTACATGATCCCTTAGGATTCCCAGTCCCTCTGTTTAAGATGAGAGTATGAGAGACATTAGACTTTCAATCCTTTGCATGATAACATTTAGGATAGTCCCTTTCATCTCAATTTAAGGTCCATCATTTGTATAATAACATTAGGTAGACTTCATTTTCATCCTAACCTTAGGACCATTTTGTATGACAACATTAGGGTTTTCAGTTTCCCTTTAGTGTTTTCTTTTGTGTCTTCTCTTCTCATCTCAAACAATCTTAAGACACTTAATAAATAATGATGAACGTTGTGCGCCACGAGCCTTAAGTATGTGGGAATGAAGAGTGAGGGGTTTCTCCTCACTTGTCTAGAGTGTTTAGTGTATGCCCTTTGGGAGATATGCAACGCATTCGCTCCTATGTCATAGTCTTTAATGCAACGGGAATCTCAAACATACTCAATTCACTTTATTAAAACTCACAAACCAAATTTAAACATTTTTATCCTTCGGGATTGTTCTTAAATCATTTTCAGAAAATAGTACGTTACTTTTCCATTCTATCGCAAATAGGCGTCGACCCTAACTACTGAAATGGAAACTTATCGTCGCTCATAAAAAACACTTAACTAATCTGTGGTTTCATTGCCCGAACTAAGTTTGCTCTGATTTCTCATACCAGATGAGGATACGTAGGCACAAGACAATGATGTCTTGGCGAGCAACCTTCCCCCCATCACCTGTAGTTTTCCGAACTACGTTGACTATGACTTTTTCATTACACGAGGGAATACGTAGGCATAGGGCGACGATGTCCTATCGAGTCTCTTTCTTTTTCTTTTGTTCTCGTTTCCGTTTAGCAGTAGCTTTTAGATAACTCACCCCTTTTGATATACAACAAGCGTGGATCCCAATGAGTACAACGGACGTGAGGGGTGCTCATACCTTCCCTTTGCGTAACCGACTCCCGAACCCAAGATTTGGTTGCGATGACCTTGTCTTTTTCCGTTCTTTTAGGTTTTCTTTGATCATTTCCTTTCCATCTCTCTGAGATAAATAACGTTCGGTGGCGAATCTTCAGTTTGTTTCCGCCGGCCCTTTTCGCAGTTGCAACAATTATTATCCGTATTTTGAATTTCAAAACTTCTGTCGAATGAGAGCCACATACACCCTTTGTCGAAGTTACTATTCAAACTTAGAAAATATTTTTAAGTGTCTTTTTAACATGTCCTCCTATGAAGACCTTTTCGACTAGGCTTCTTGCACAAACTCCTGTCGAATTCAACAACAACTCAAGAAATACTTGATTTTTATTTATTATTCTTAAACAAAGTTTGACGTCGAAATTTCCAGCCAACACCCGCTTGTTGCCTTATTTGACCCTCCATGTTGTATGCAAGTTAAATTATTAATGAACCGACCTCTATGTGACCTATATGGCCTTTTCTAACTCATAACCAGAAATTTTATCTCATACCTTATCAGTTATTCTGCTACCCCTACATTATATTCTTTATGACCAAAATGTCCTCCTATAAATAATTTATTAAATATTAAAAAATATTATAAAAACTTACTACCACAACTCTTTTACAAGGTCTTTCGGTACATAAAATTGACTACTAGGACTCTTTTCCAAAGTCTTCCGGTACACAAAAATTAATTATCGGAACTTTTTTGCAAAGTCTTCCGGTAGACAAAAATTGATTACCGGAACTGTTTTGCAAAGTCTTCCGGTACACAAAATAAAAATTAAAAAATGTTTTAAATAATTACTGCAGAAACTCTTTTGCAAAGTCTTTCCGGTACACAAAAAATGACTACCGAAACTCTTTTACAAAGTCTACCGATATATAAAAAAAGTTTTAAAATGAATACCAAAACTCTTTTGTAAAATCTTCCGGTACAGAATTTTGTTTTAAAAATAAAATTTTTAAAAATGACTATCAGAACACTTTTGCAAAGTCTTCTGATAAACAAAAATTGATTACTAGAACTCTTTTGCAAAGTCTTCTGATATAAAAAAAAATAAAAAAAATATACAAAATAAGTATCAAAACTCTTTTGCAAAGTCTTTCATATGTAAAATAAAATTTAAAAAATATTTAAAAAATAAAATGAAAAATTAATTTAAAATATAAAAAAAATTGATATTTTTTATAAAAGATAGGCATATAAAGATAAAGGTAAATCTACAAGGTAAAATTTTCCTTGTAACCTCTAAAATAAAATACAAGGCTCAAAAGGTAAATGTGATTAAGGCAAAATATATTTACTTCATATATGAATGTCATGTGACATCATAGATATAACATTATGTTGGTTACAAATTAATTCTAAATTCTCATGTGACATCATAGATATAGCATTATGTTGGTTAAATATTAATTCCAATGAGAATTTAGAATTGATTTAATTAATTATTAGTTTGGAGCCTTTCGGGTGGGTTTGTGCTGGGGCCTTGGTCACTCTTTCTCCCCCAAACACCGTTCAATTCTTCAGCCGTTCATCAATAACTGCCGCACCACGCATCGCCGCACGCAAATTGTGAAAATGAAGATTAAAAACATCCTCACAATTTCAACGAAACACCATCCTTAACGCGGTGATGGGTTTTACTGTTCCACACAACACATGAAGAGAAGAACATCCATCATCACCTATCTCCACCGTTTCCATCAATATCATTTTCCCTCTGCCACCGCCGCCGCCTGCTTCTCAACAACTCCCCGCCCTTTTCCCGACTACTCTCCACGAAACCCTTCCGTCACAGACACCGACCTCATCCGCCACATCACTACAACCATCAAACGACGCCGTTTAGAACCCTTCCGCCGTGTTCTTAAACCTTACGAATCACGCTTCAAACCAAGTCATTTTATTTGGGTTCTCATCAACATAAAAGACGATTACCAACTCGTCTTAAACCTCTTCAACTGGGTAAAATCCCGTTCACAACAACAACTTCACCCCACTTTGGAATCACTTTGCATTGTTGTTCATATAGCTGTTGCATCAAACGACATCGAAACTGCTAAAAGACTTGTTTTTGAGTTCTGGGCTACGCCGCGGTTGGATGTTTCCAAGTCTTTTGATGTTTTTTCTGAGAGGTTGATATATACTTATAAAGATTGGGGCTCACATCCTCTTGTTTTTGATGTGTTCTTTCAAGTGTTGGTAGAAACTGGGTTTGTTTTACAAGCTGAGAAACTTTTCCATAAGTTGTTAGGATATGGTGTTGTTGTGAGTGTAGATTCTTGTAATTTGTTTCTGTCTAGATTGTCTTGCAATTTTGAGGGGATTAAGATTGCAGTTAAGGTGTTTGAAGAATTTCCTGAATTGGGTGTTTGTTGGAATAATGTTTCGTATAACATTGTTCTTCATTGTCTCTGTCAATTGGGGAAGGTGAAAGAAGCACATAACCTGCATGTACAAATGGAGCATAGAGGGAATTTTCCTGATGTTGTTAGTTATGGTGTTGTTATTAGTGGATATTGTAAAATTGGAGAGCTTGACAAGGTTTTGAAGCTTGTGGATGAGTTAAAGAGAAAGGGGTTGAAACCTAATTGTTGCACCCTAAAATTTGCTCAACCTACTTCACTTGGTTTATGTTTCAATTGCATTAGCATTTACATATAGAGTCATGTACATAGTCTAATCATTTGCATAACATAGCATAGCAAGTCATCCAACAAGGGACCAAGTACTGTTCTCATCTCTATGAGCCTATCAAGAGGTTATTATTCAAATTCAAGCATATCCAAGTCATCAGAAAGAAGTTGAAATCTAAGAAGTCAGTAGATCAAGCAGTGGGTCTCTCTCCTATCTTGAGTGTATTTGAAGATCACCAAAGAAGGTGTGAGCTGTGAATTAAAGGCATGGAGGGTATATAGACATCATGGAGGACATAGAGAGTCATTTTGAAAGTGAGACAAGTCATTGATGAGATTGCAAGAGCTGCAGTTGAAGACAGTCAACTAGGGTTTCATCTGGGTCAACCCTAGGTCAAATGATTGATTGAAAGGCATTAAGGTCTATTGGAGAGATGTGGGGTTCATCATTTGAAATGTGGATAAGGATATGGTGTTGTGCTAAGAAGAAATCAAGAGAAATCAAGGAGAAGAGGAGTTTCTAAATTAGGGTTTCTGTGTAAAATCCCCTGATTTAGGTCAAACTTCCAAGCAAGATAAGTCAAAATGAAAGCTTCAAATGGATCCTTGGCCAACATGAAACTTGTAGAGAATCTCAAGACCTTTAATTTGAGTGGTGGAAGACATCAAGGAGATTTATAGAACTCAAGTTATGGTCCTGGCAAATTACAGGTCATCTGAGGTATCTGAAATTTTGTCTGTGAAAGTTACTTGTCTTCCAAGCAACCTTTACCCCTCAAGGAGATTTCAAATGGATTTATGGTCAACATACTAGTTGTTCCTCATTGTCTTAGCTTTCTATAAAGGTATGGTATGCCTTCATATGATTTGTGGAACTCTACTTATGGTCTTGGCAAGCAAAGGGTATTTTGGTCATCTGAGAATTACAGGTCATTTCAAGCCTATGCCCAAAACTCATACAAGGAAGCTTCAAATGGAAAACTTCACAACATCAAACTTGCTCCAAATGACATTTTGAGTCTATAAAAGTGGTCATGAAAGTTTGGAAAGGCTCATAGCTCAAGGTTTCAAATTTGGTCATTTAAAAAGGGAATTTAATGAATAAAAGTGACCTAAAATTGAGATTTTTCATAATTTGGCCAAATGGGATGAAATTATAGGTCATTTTGATTGGAAAAAATGTTTTAAGAACATTGGCAAAAGTGGATTTTTGAGTTTGGTTCAAACTTTGGAAGTTATGCTTGGTTACTTATGTATGAAGTTAACATAATCAAAATCCAAGGAAAGTGTGCACAAGAAGATTCTACAAAGTTCTAGAGCTTTCTAATTTCATCTATATATTGAATTGAGAGGTTTCATTCAAGGGTTGGTGACTCATTTTGTTCATAACACATAGTTTCATCTCATTCTTCCATTTTGCAAATCCATTTCAAACTCCATCAAATCTCCATCAATTTCCAAAGTTCTTAATCCCATCATCATCTAGATCATTCAAGGATCAAATTTCCATCAGAATCTGGTTGAATTGAGGAAGAAATCGTGCTATCCAACTTCATCATCCAAAGTGCAAGAAGAAGTGGTTACAAGAATCCAAGAGGTTTGAGCAAGTGGTATTGCATACAGAACCAAGAATCAAGTTTGTTGATCAAGTCCCAAGCATTGCAAGCCTTGGATCTAAAGGATTCTGCCTCTGTTTTCATCATCAAACCAGGTTGGTGTTTCCCTTCGAATTGGTTGATTTAGTTAGCATGTTAGAGAATTATTAGGTTAGAATGGTTAGGGATAGTTAGATGATTGTTTCTGATGATTTTGAAGACAATTCATGGATGTTGCCATTGGAGTGCTAAAACTGTTAGGGCTTAGAACATCTAGGATATGGCACGATAATCTTAGGTATATAGCTCAGGATGATCAGCATGGCGTGTAGATTATGTTAGGGTAAGAGTTGGCAAGAATTGGAATGTTTGATCTCAGTGCAAAGTGGTGGAACCAGGGTGTTCTACCTATCGGGTTTGACGTTTGAGTGAGTTTTAGAGAAAGATATTACCATGGTTGTGTAGAGGGAGAGATGCAGAGCATTTTTGGTTTTAGAATGATGGAGTTTCATGGAGAATCGAGGGAGAACAGAGTGGTGGAAGATTCATGCATGGATAGGTTTTTCTGAACTTAGGGTTTCATGAGGAAGACGATGAAGGGACACCGTTGGATGACCATGGAGACTTTGACTCTCAATCTGATCTAACGGCCTTAATTCAATTGGAAAACGGAGGGAAATGTTATGAAGCAGAACGCTGCGTTTCATTTAATCCCTCAGACTGGGCTTTACAATCCAATGCTATGCACACCCCCTCGACGCAGGCCCAATCCCAATTATAACTGAATTAATTCCTATTTGCACCGCTTTGAGTTTTTTTTATTTTTCTTGTGTTTTCTGACCACTTGGGCCCAGACGCGCTTTGCTATGCGCGCCCCCCAGTCTGGGCCCATCATATTGTTTTAACTGAAATTAATACTTACTGCACCCCCTAATCTCATTTAATCCATATTAATTTCTTTCATTTTTTTTAATTCTTCAAAAATTCATAAGTAAATGAAAAATGCTTATCTTTTAGTGGTTGTTTTTGCATTAGGTTCATATTTCTGTTAAGAAAATTAAGAAATAATAAAATTCCAACTTTATTTTGTTTTAGTATTTTTAGAATATTTTTCTTTTAAATAGCTTTTTAAGTGGTTTAATTTGATGCATGATATTGTTGATTTTAGTTTGGTTAGATGCTTTTACATTTTTGATCCATTCTTTTTTAGGGTGATTAACTTAGAACTTTAGCTTACTCATAGGATTTAATTCATAACTTTAGGATTTAATTTTAGGTGATTTGTTTAGGTGTGATTAGGAGAATCAAAACTAGGGTTTAGGTATAACATAGGTGTAGTAAATCATTTCTTTTAGGAGTTATAGATTGAATCTTTGGGGTATGGGACTATAGGGATTATGGGTAGATAATAGACCCCTTAGAAATTACTAGGTTTCCCCTATTCTAATATTACTATTAGTATACTGCTTGTACTTGCTTGACTGTGTGGTGTGCCCTCTCTAGGGTTATTATTTGTCTGTGTGGGGTATTGGGCTTGCTTGGGGCTTGGGGGTTGAGCTGAAGACTGTGATAATGAAGGCCATTGGAGATCAAAGAGATTGAAGACCCACTTCCAGAGTGGATGAGGAGCATTTTGCTAGCAGCTGTTGAAGGCTATAGGAGTTAGGAACTAGGCAGAGCTCTAGAGTAGAAAACTTGATTCACAAACATGGAAGGTCTTGTTTGCCTCCATCCTTTCTCTATGATTCAAAGTCTCTTTTAAATATCCACCTCCTTCCTTTGGAAGGATTAGTGAATGTATTTAAAAGATAGAACTTTTGAGAGAAAATTGTCTGTATCATGTTAACAGTCAGTGAGCCACCCTTGGTAGGCAATTGACTGTTTAACATCCATTTCATCTTGTTGACTGATATTCATCTTGGAGATTGAGACTTGAAGAAAGGCCATTGCAGATTGAAGACTGATGATAAAGACCTTGTTTGAAGGCTTGAAGATGAAGACTGATGCTTGCTGGAAGCTTGAAGATAGTTGATGATGACTTGAAGACAGATGTTGATGAAGGCTGCTTTTGCTGTTTATTTTTGCTGTTTTAATTTTTGATGTATTGTTTGAATTTCCCGGACTGTATTGCTTGCTGTTTAACCTGTTAGGTTGAAAGTGAA
Source organism: Lathyrus sativus (assembly GCA_963859935.3). Classification (NCBI taxonomy): domain Eukaryota; kingdom Viridiplantae; phylum Streptophyta; class Magnoliopsida; order Fabales; family Fabaceae; genus Lathyrus; species Lathyrus sativus. The sequence goes on along the minus strand of OZ012738.1, from coordinate 299,149,501 downwards.
TCCTGTTCACTTTTGCCTGTTGCTTTCTAAGTTTGAGGTTGAGTGGGACTCCCTTGCCTCGCTTGTATTGTTGCATCCATGCATTTTATTGCTTTATTGTATATCTGTTATTGTTTCTGTTCCCGTCTATTCCCTTAGGATCTCTGTTTCTCTCTGTGCAAGAGAGGAGCATGATAGACACTAGGTCTTAACCCATGCATGATAACATTAGGTTAGTGTGATTCCCTTTTCAACCATAGGTTAGAGTCTTTCTCTTCTTTCTCAAAAACAAACAGAAAAACACAATAAGATTTCAAACCCAATAAAAGACACTTCTTCCGTAAAAGAATGTGAACTCATCAAAACGTCATTTTTGTCCGCTTGGACCGGTAATCAGAAAAACCCTTTTTCAGAAGGAGATAAAAACAATCAAGACAGACTTGTGTCGTACGTGGCTCGAACTACGTTTGCTCTGATCCTTCATGCTGTATGAAAGTACGTAGGCATAGGATGTGATATCCTAGCGAGCAACCTTCCCTTCCTTTCCCGTAGGTAGGCGAACTACGTTGACTCTGATTTCTCGTTTCAGACGGGAATACGTAGGCATAAAGTGCGATACTTTGCCGAGTCATTTTATTTTCTTTTAACCCCAGACCTGTAGAGTAGATAGAATAACAATCCATACCAGAAAACAAGCGTGGATCCCGTCGAGTACGACAGACGTGAGGGGTGCTAATACCTTCCCCTTGCGTAACCGACTCCCGAATCCAGGATTTGGTTGCGATGACCATTCCTTTCCCGTCTTTGCGGTAGGTTTACTCTGAGCGTTTCCTTTCCCTCTGTTGGGATAAATAACGCACGGTGGCGACTCTTCTGTATTGCCGGTGCCGATTTTCGCAGTAGCGACAGCTGGCGACTCTGCTGGGGATCCAGGCGTCCCCTGGCTGCTAAGGACTGCGATAGTTCCTTATGCATTTGGGATCCAACGTCCCTTAAACGAGTCAATCCTAGCGCTTGTTTTCCCGTCGAGGATTTTGTATGGATTTACTTTTTCTGTCATTTACTTTCAGCATTATATTATTGTTATTATTGCTGTATTGGGGTGTGACGGGTGATTCTATGATTGAGAGATAAGTCGGACCTGGGCTTGAGTGCACTTAGAATTAGAGTAGAAATTAGTGGCCGCGTGCCGGCTTTGCTTGCATTAGTGTCCCACGAAATCTACACTCGGACGAGGTTCTTCTGGTTGACTTCTTTTTCTACCCTTTGGGTCGAAGGGGTTGTTGGTTAGCTGAATTGTCGACTCCGGGAACCGATCATTTGGAAGTTGGCTAAGTGAGGCCTCTTCAGGATTTGATGATGCCACTCCTTCTGGGAATCGTATCATCAACCCTGAAAGTCTGTGACGCCGACAACCGCATAGGATGCCATACCGTTGTCAGTTACTAGGACACCTACCTGTGAGAGGGTTTGGGGTTATGCAGGTAACTAGACCTTCAGATACCGGCTTGTTTCTTGATCTGAGATTCTGGGTATTTATGGACAGTTGTGAGGTCTGTCAGAGACCAGTTGGAGTTATGATATGGGGTCTGTCAGAGACCAGTCAGAGTTATGTTGTGGGGTCTATCAGAGACCAGTGTTGGAGCTTTGTTTTGGGTCTATCTGAGACCAGGGTTCGAGGAATTCTGGAGGGTCTATCTGAGACTTTTGATATGGTTCAGGCTTCTCAGCCATGGCATTTGGTCCCTGTTGCATGTTACTTGCATTGCATTGTCTGCATAATCATTATCATTGCATCCCATTAACGTGTGTCTGTGTTGCAGGTGCATTTGCATATTCCCTGGTTCTAGTGCCCGGACTTCTGCTTATTGATCATGGCTGGTTTGAGGAAGAAAGTTGCGTACAAGTTACCTACACCTGACATTACTCCCTTACTTGGTCTGATGTCCCTTGCTGATGAGGAGGTTAGGAGGAGTTTTAGGATGAGTCATGAAAGATTGCTGAGATTGGTCTGCAAGCCAACTGCTGTTGAGATGAATGGGCTGTACACCTTGATGCAATTCTATGACCCTGCATTGAGATGTTTCACGTTTGCTGACTTTATTTTGGGGCCTACCATGGAGGAGTATGTAGAGTTTACTGAGCTGCCAGTACAGAATAAGGTTCCCTTTATTCACTCTGCCGCTGAGCCCAAGTTGGAGGACTTAGCTAAGGCCTTGCACATGAACGCTGCTGAACTATTAGTGACTTCTTGGCTTGGGGTTCCAGGTTTCTCCCTCGATTTTCTGGTTGGCAAAGCTCAAGAGTATGCCAAGAACGGGTGCTGGATAGTCTTTAATGCTATCTTGGCTCTATGCATCTACGGAATAGTGTTGTTTCCCAACTTACCCAAATTTGTGGACTTGGACGCTTTCCATCTGTTTGCTGCTGGCAACCCGATACCCATTTTGATTGGAGATCTCTATCATTCATTACACTACAAAAATGAAAATAGAAGAGGAAAGACTGTTTACTGTTGTGCGCCGCTGTTGAATATGTGGTTTAAGAGCCATCTTCCCCTGAAGGGACCTTTTGTGGATAGTGCCACTACAGCTAACTGGCCAGAGCGTATGATGAGGCTATCTTCCAAAGACATTGAGTGGTTTGACCGAGACTTGTTGGGGTCTGAGCTTATTTTCAGTTGTTCTGGGTATCCTAATGTTCCGTTGATAAGAAGAAAAGGGTGCATCAACTACAACCCTTCTCTGTTCGTTCGCCAGTTTGGATACGCGTTGAAGAACCCACCTCAGGAGGAAGAAGTACAGGAATCTCTGTACTTCACCGGTGATTTGAAGGGAGAGTTACTAGCTAAGCTTCAGCACGCATGGATGCGTATTAATAGAAGAGGGAAACCACTGTTGGGGAAGAATGATTGTCAGGCTTATGCACCCTACAGAGTTTGGATCCAAGAGAGAGCAAGACAGTTAATGATGCCATTTCCAGCTGCACCAGTCCCTGTTCATATTCCAGTGGAAGAACCAACCACTGTTACTAGGGAGGCATACGAGCAAGTGGTTAAAGAAAAGGAAGCCTTGATGAAGATCAATGAAGAGTTAGAAAAGGAGCTGGCTCAGATACGCAGTGAGAAAAACAAGGTTGTGCATGCTTTCCAACAGCAGATTGAACTAGTAAACAGGCTTGGTGCTGAATTTACTGAGGAGAAAAAGAAGCGAGAACGTCTGGGTCAAGAGTTCAGAAGCTCTCATGACATGTTGGAATCCAAAAAGAAAGCACTCGACGCCGCACACCGAGAAATCTCTTCTTGTAACAAGACTTGGAATGCTACGCTAACCAACAACAAAAGGAGGGAAGACAAATTGAAGCAGCAAATTTCTGACCTCGAAGAGCAGTTGAAGGCTAGCATTAAGAAGTATGAAGAAGAGGTGATGACCAGGTATAGTCTCCAGAATGCATTGAATAAGGTCATCGAAGGCAGGAACGAAGTTGTGTCTCAGAAGCGGAAGCTAGAGGATCGCTTCGGAGAGGGGGCATGGGAGGAAACCGCTGGTGACGTGCGACGTGTTCTCAAGAGAAGAAACCAACTTGTTGAGGGTCTGCTTACCCGACCAAGCCATCCAGAGACTAAGAAGTTAATAGAAGAGTACCGGGCTTATGAGTGTACTTGACTGTTGCATGTATTAACTTGTATGCTTTATTTGCATAGTGCTGACCATCACCAGGATTGTTGGTAGAGGTCATGCCTTCTTATTGTACACTCAGTGATATTGTATTCTTGGCTTAATGGATTTCTCTGCAATATATGAGGTGTTTTCTATGATTCGGCTCCGATCACCGTATTGCTAGCACTGTCACTGCACTGGCACATTCACACTAGAATCGGGGAATGATGTTCCCTAATGCACATACACATATTGCATTGCATTCATATTCATATTGCATTACAGGTGATTATTGCACGGTATCTCATTGCTTGCACTGTACCAGGTCTTTTCAAGATTGAAGATCAGCGCCCGCACCGATACTCCACTCGCACCAACTGCCGAAGAATCATGGATCAAATGCAGAACGAAATGCAAGACATGCGTGAGAAGCTGGCGCTCTTCATGCAGACAATGGAGACCATTGCGAAAGGACAGGAGAATTTGCAAGCTTTGGTGCAGCCTCTGTTGGTCAGAAATGCTGGGCATGGAAATGAGGATCATCAGTCTGTGCGAGTCGACACTATTCATGGGGATGGTACTCCCACACCAGTGGCTCCACCTATAGTCAGCATACCTGCTGTTAATGTCAACAACGGCGCTGCTGCCGGAAACGGTAATGTTGGAATTGGGAACGAGACTATCGTTAACAATGTTGCGCTTGGAGATGTTAACCTGGGTGATAATATGGGAGGCAATGACTTCGGTAATGCTGGATTCGGCTTCAATGACCAGGGGTTCGATAATACTGGGAAGTACGGTTTTAATGCTCCATGCTTCGGGCAGGACGGGTTCGGTATGACTAATCAGGGTTATAGAGGATTCGGAAATGGAAATGGCGCTGGGTTAATGGCTTTTGGACCTGCTGGGGTCGCTCCGGGGTACGGCAACAGAGGGCGAGGCCCGATAATGAATCAGACCAGAGCTGGCCGCAACAACGGATACGATGGATATGGAGCTGGGAATGGTATGTGGCAAGAAGACCAGCAAGAGGACGCTTTCTCCGGTGGAGGTTTCGAGGGGCCTATGGATGACTCCCAGAGGATCAGAATGCTAGAGGAGCAGATGAGGGGGGTCGTAAATCAAAGTGTTGTGGGCTTAGATATGTCAACAATGGGTCTAGTGCCTGGCCTGAGGGTGCCAATCAAATTCAAAGCTCCCACATTTGATAAGTATAAGGGGGACACCTGTCCGAAGGTGCACGTGCGGTCATATTACAGAAGGATGTCGGCGTATTCTAACGATGAGAGGATGCTAATGCATTTCTTTCAAGATAGCTTGTCTGGTCCTTCCCTCGAGTGGTATATGGGATTGGAACCAACTCATATAAAGACATGGAAGCAGCTGGCAGAAGCATTTGTAGCTCACTATAAGTATAACAGCGACTTGGCACCCAATCGGGTCCAATTGCAGGGGTTGTCCCAGAAAAAGGGCGAGAGCTTCAAAGAGTATGCGCAGAGATGGTGCGACATGGCTGCTAGGGTCCATCCTCCTCTAGAGGACAAGGAAATGAATGATATGTTCATAGGAACATTCACTGGTATGTTTTATGACAAGTTGTTTCACACCTCTTTGGGCAGTTTCTCAAACTTAATCCTGATGGGAGAAAAGATTGAAAGCAACATTAAACAGGGAAGATTCCAAGCTGAGGAATCTACTGCATCTGGCAGTAACAGAAGGGCTTTTGGTGGGCGCCGTCAGGGCGATGCAAGCGCAGTGTTTGGGGGCCGAGGCCGAGGCCGGGGCAGAGGTCGAAACCAGTACAATCAGCCGCAGCAGGTGGCAAGCGTTACTATTCCGTTCCAGCAGCAACCGTTTCAGCAACAACCATTTCAACAACAACAACAGCAACAGCAGCCACAACAGGGGGCACAGCCTGCCCAGCGCAGATTCCAGGGGGGTAAACCAAGGAGGGTGTTTGAGAAGCCTCCTTCAAAGTATGCAGATTTGCTACAGACGTTATTGGGTTTGAACTTGGTAGAAAAGAGAACTCTGGCACCAATAACAGGCACTCCTCCGTATGGTTATGATGCAAGCAGGCACTGTGAATTCCACTCTGGGGCCCCTGGCCACGATGTAGAGGGTTGCCACGCATTCAAGCATGTCGTGCAGGATCTATTGGATAGTAAGGCTATCAACTTTGGAACAGCGGGTCCGAACATAGTGCAGAAGCCCATGCCCAACCATGGGACAAACGCCATTTTAACTGAGGAGGGTTTAAACTTGATTATGAACGTCGACGATCTAAAGACACCGTTGTGTGAAATAAAGAGCAGATTATTGCAAGGTGGTGTGTATCCAGGGTGCGACGAGTATTGTTTAGAGTGCTGGTCCCTAGCTGGGGGTTGTGATGACTTAAAGAAAGGTATTCAGGCTTTAATCGATGGAGGCACATTGCAATTTGACCGAGCAGCAATTGAAGAGCCTGCAGGGGTATTAGCAGACAAGCAAAGTGATGTGGCTACTGTGACGATTCCTCGAAAAACGATCACCATAACGGCACCGGCCAAGCGACCGCCGATCACTATCACTAAGGCCGGACCAACCCCGTACGAAAGCACCAAGGCAGTCCCCTGGTCCTATGGGTTGGAAGTGTATTGTGACGGAGTAAAAATTGATGTTAATAAGCAGCCAGTTGAGACTGTAGACAATGTTGTCGGTACCGGAGGTATGACAAGAAGTGGGAGGATCTTCATATCGCCTGAGGTAGAGGCTGAGCGACTGGCAAAGGGGAAAGGAAAGATGAATGAAACTGTCCCTGTGCAGGCAAACGGAAAAGAAACGGCATCGAAAGATGTGGAAGAGTTCATGCGCTTGATTCGTAAAAGTGATTATAAAATTGTTGAGCATTTGCAACAGACGCCGTCAAAGATATCTATACTGTCGTTGCTATTGTGTTCTGAAGCTCACCGAAATGCATTGTTGAAAGTCCTGGATACTTCCTTCGTACCCCAAGATGTTTCCGTGAATCAGCTGGAAGGGGTGTTGGCGCATGTACACGCAGGCCATAGCTTGGGCTTTACAGACTTTGATTTGACCCCGAAGGGGAGAGAGCATAATATGGCGTTGCACATCTCTGTGGAGTGTAGAGGATCAATCATGTCTCATGTACTGGTAGACACTGGATCATCCTTAAATGTGCTGCCCAAGAAAGCGATGATGAAGCTAGATGTCAGAGGAATCCTATGTACGCCCAGCGACTTGGTGGTCAGGGCATTTGATGGTACGCGAAGAACGGTTTTTGGATCCATAACATTACCTCTACAGGTGGGGCCGGAGGTTTTCGCGACTGAATTTTATATCATGGACATCCAGCCAGCATACAGCTGCCTTCTCGGACGACCCTGGATCCATGGGGCTGGGGCAGTCACGTCTACTTTGCATCAGAAGTTGAAATACATGGTAGGGGACAGCGTGGTCACAGTCTGCGGAGAAGAGGATATACTGGTCAGCCATCTGTCATCATTTAAATATGTAGAGGTCGACGGAGAGATTCACGAAACACCCTGTCAGGCATTTGAAGGGTTGCGCATCAAGGACAAAGGTCCCGGGCCGAGTAAAGCACCAGAGGTAGCCGTCTCGTCATATAAGGAAGCTCAAGCTCTAGTAGAGACAGGTGAGACAAAGGGCTGGGGCAAAGTGCTGGATATTCCCGTGAAGACGGACCGGTTTGGGCTGGGATATCAACCGTCGTCATCAACACCTGCTGTGGGGGCACCCCGTTTCAGAGGACCAATAACCATCACTGCTAGTGGAGTATGTCACGAGACCATCAACGCTGGTTCAGAATCTGACGAAGGAGACAGCGATTGCGACATGGACGCCTGGATTCAGCCGAGCGTGACAGGACAAGGATTATGCAATTGGTCTATTCAGGAGATTGTTCCTGTGACTCTTAAACAGTAATGCTTTGTTTTTTTAATTGTTGAACAATCTGGTGTCTTGCCCGGGGCATCATGATTTGCTTAGGGTTGTGCTGTTATGAACATTGCGTGTTTAATCATTAAATAAAAGGCGTTTTTTTCATGTGCAAATATTGCGATCTCTGTTTTTCCTGTTTTGTGTTTTACAATAAAATGGCGACGTGGTTATTCGCTTTATACGCATTTTGAAGCATTTAACCATTCCTTTTGCAGGATAACATTTTCAGATGACATCATTGAACCACCTATGACTCGTCTCGACTTTGAGCACCCGGTATTTCAGGCCGAAGAAGAGAGTGTTGAAGATGGTGACGTTCCCGAAGAATTGTCTTGGTTGGTGAAGCAAGAAGAACGAGTCATTCTGCCTCATGAGGAGGTCATCGAAATTATTAACCTGGGGTTGGAAGGGGATGAAAAGAACATCCGTATAGGAGCCGCGCTGCAGAGCGGCGTCAAGCGAAGACTGGTTGAAATGCTCAGAGAGTATAGTGATGTGTTCGCTTGGTCATATGAAGACATGCCTGGGCTTGATACAGATATGGTTGTGCACCGTCTGCCGTTGAAAGAAGAATGCCCGCCCGTCAAGCAGAAGCTTCGCAGAACTAGACCTGATATGGCAGTGAAAATTAAAGAGGAGGTTCAAAAGCAGTGGGATGCTGGTTTCCTAGCTGTGACAAAATATCCCTCATGGGTCGCTAACATCATACCAGTGCCAAAGAAAGACGGTAAAGTGAGAATGTGCGTAGATTACCGTGATTTAAATAAAGCGAGCCCGAAAGATGATTTTCCACTTCCTCACATCGATGTGCTAGTTGACAACACTGCTCAATTCTCCGTATTCTCCTTCATGGATGGCTTCTCGGGCTATAATCAGATTAAAATGGCGCCAGAGGACATGGAGAAGACTACTTTCATAACACCTTGGGGAACATTTTGTTATAAAGTGATGCCCTTCGGATTGAAGAATGCTGGGGCAACGTATCAGCGTGCAATGACGACTCTTTTCCATGATATGATGCATAAGGAGATCGAAGTTTATGTTGATGATATGATTGCCAAATCCCAGACGGAGGAAGAGCATTTGGTGAATCTGCTGAAGTTATTTAAAAGGCTTAGGAAGTTCAGGCTGAGACTGAACCCTAACAAGTGCACCTTCGGGGTGAGATCGGGTAAACTGCTGGGGTTTATCGTGAGCGAAAAAGGAATAGAGGTCGATCCTGCAAAAATAAAAGCAATACAAGAGATGCCGACGCCTAAAACAGAAAAGAGGTGCGCGGGTTTTTAGGGAGGTTGAACTATATCGCCCGGTTCATATCTCACCTAACAGCTACGTGTGAACCATTATTCAAGCTGTTGAAAAAAGACCAGGCGGTAACGTGGAACAAAAATTGTCAAAAGGCGTTCGATAAAATAAAGCAGTATTTGCAGGAGCCTCCTATTTTGATACCCCCAGTGGCAGGGAGACCCTTGATTATGTATTTGACAGTTCTTGAGGGAAGTATGGGTTGTGTTCTCGGTCAACACGACGAGACAGGAAGAAAAGAGCATGCGATCTACTACTTGAGTAAGAAATTTACTGAATGTGAATCTCAATATTCAATGCTTGAAAAGACTTATTGCGCGCTAGCCTGGGCCGCCAAGCGTTTGAGGCAATACATGCTGAATCATACAACCATGCTCATCTCGAAGATGGATCCTATCAAATATGTATTCGAAAAGCAGGCATTATCGGGGAGAATTGCCCGTTGGCAGATGGTTTTGACTGAATATGACATCCAGTATGTCTCGCAGAAGGCTATAAAGGGGAGTGTACTGTCTGAGTACTTGGCAGAGCAGCCTATTGAAGATTACCAATCGATGAGGTTTGATTTTCCTGACGAGGATATCATGTACCTAAAGATGAAAGATTGTGAAGATCCTTTGCCAGACGAAGGACCAGAATTGGGTTCCAAATGGAAGTTGATCTTTGACGGAGCTGTAAACGCCTACGGTAGCGGAATAGGGGCAATTATCACTACTCCACACGGGTCGCACATCCCGTTTACTGCTCGATTGACCTTTCCAGTTACCAATAATGAAGCCGAATACGAAGCTTGTATCATGGGGCTTGAAGAAGCCATTGATTTGCGAATCAAAAATCTAGACGTATACGGAGACTCAGCTCTGGTGGTGAATCAAATAAAAGGAGAATGGGAGACACGTCAGCCTAATTTGATACCGTACATGAACTATGCGAGGAGATTGTTGCCTTTCTTTGACAAGGTTGAATTGCATCATGTACCGCGAGCAGAGAATCAGATGGCTGACGCCATGGCCACTTTATCTTCCATGTACAAAGTCAACTTCTGGAATGAGGCTCCCAGAATTGTTATCTCTCGGCTTGACAAACCTGCCTTCGTATTTGCCATTGACGAAGCATCTGATGATAAACCATGGTATTTTGATATCCTTAATTTCCTGAAGAACAAAGAGTATCCGGCTGGGGCCTCCAGTCAAGATCAGAAGACTCTCAGGAGATTGGCGGGTAATTTCTATTTGAATCCGGATGGTGTCTTATACAGAAGAAATCACGACTTGGTGCTGCTACGTTGTGTAGACGAAAAAGAGGCAAAGCTGCTCATGGAGGAAATACATGAGGGTACATTTGGTACACATGCTGGTGGGCATGCTATGACGAGGAAGTTGCTGCGGGCAGGTTATTTTTGGCTAACTATGGAAACTGATTGTTTCAAGTTTGCGAGGAAGTGCCACAAGTGCCAAATCTATGCAGATAAGATCCATGTGCCTCCGAGTCCTCTGAATGTGATGTCATCGCCATGGCCATTCTCGATGTGGGGAATCGATATGATTGGAAAGATCGAGCCGACGGCTTCTAACGGGCACCGGTTCATTCTAGTAGCAATCGATTATTTCACCAAGTGGGTGGAAGCGGCGTCTTATGCAAATGTGACTAAGCAGGTGGTAGCCAGATTCATCAAGAGAGATATCATTTGCAGATATGGAATCCCCGAGCGGATAATCACTGACAACGGTTCAAACCTGAATAACAGAATGATGAAGGAGCTCTGTCAGAATTTCAAGATCGAGCATCACAACTCCTCCCCTTACCGACCCAAGATGAATGGCGCTGTTGAAGCGGCCAATAAGAATATAAAGAAGATCGTTCAGAAGATGGTGGTGACCTATAAGGACTGGCATGAGATGCTACCTTTTGCTTTGCACGGTTATCGTAAGACGGTACGCACATCAACCGGGGAAACCCCGTTCTCGTTGGTATACGGAATGGAAGCAGTGCTACCACTGGAAGTCGAGATTCCCTCCCTGAGAGTGCTACGAGACGTCCAACTAGACGAGGCAGAATGGGTAAAAGACAGGTTGAACCAGCTGAGTTTAATGGATGAGAAGAGGCTCGCTTCTCTAGCATACGGTCGTTTGTACCAGAGCCGAATGAAGAAAGCATATAATAAGAAGATACATCCTCGGAGCTTTCAGACGGGAGACCTTGTGCTAAAAAGGATTCTCCCGCCGCAGGCAGATCACAGGGGCAAGTGGACCCCTAATTACGAAGGGCCATACGTTGTCAGAAAAGTCTTTTCAGGAGGAGCTTTATTGTTGTCCACCATGGACGGTGAAGACTTTACGTCGCCTGTGAATTCGGACGCAGTTAAAAAATACTTTGCTTGAAATTGACCCGCTGGACAGAAAAAAGAGAGTCCAGGCAAAAATGGGGCATCCTGGCGAACCAAAAACAGAATGAAAGGTTCGGGCAAAAGCTAGGGATAAAAATTGAAAAATGTACACCCGCGAAGTTGAAAACCTACACTGGGCGGCTTCGGCAAAAAAGGGTATCCCGGTGAACTGAAAACCCGTAAAGGGCGGTTCACGCAGAAGTTAGGGATTTGAAAAGCAAATGACTGCGGTTCGAATTTGATACTGCATTGAGCATTGGTGCGGGAGAATATACCTGAGGGGTCGATTATCAGATACAATCTCTTCGGGGGTATGGAGACTGGGAAGGCATTAGAGTCGGGCGAGTCATAGGAGGATCAGTTCGCGATGTGCGTCTGCATCCTGTTGCCGACATGTGTACAAATTTGATTTGTCAATATATTTATGCTTATTGTGCATACTTGTATATTTGTTGTGCGTAGCTTCCTCTTTTCAGGAGTTACATCCCGTGTACAAAACTCCGCCCATTCAGGGGCCCAATCAATAAAACATGTTATTCAGTATGTGATGCTGGTTCTTTACTGTTTTGTGCATGATAAACGCCTAGGTTTAATGAAACTAGCAAGTACATAACGTCACTGGCCCTTGCCAATAATTGCTAAAACTTTGAATTAACTGAAAATAATGTCACTAACGCTAACCTGAATAGATTTGGTTGTGTAGACTTGTCTTGTCTTGTTTATGGTGTTGCAGGGTCCATAGTCGTGTGAAGTGGACAATCAAAAGATTTCAGGATGGACCAGAAGCTCGTGACGAAAGACTCGATCCCCACGCAGGTCGTGCTTCCAAGATGACAATGTTCCTTACTGAAGAAGGATCGAATTTCCCAGCTAGTCGTAGCTCACCCAGAGGATATTCTCCAGCAAAGTCATTTATCCTTAGCAGAGTTTGGAGATTCCAAGATTGTAAGGCTGTATTCAGGCGGGGCATCTCAAGCAGAGTGGTTTAGCCTCAGAAGATTAACATTTCCAACTTGTGAGCTGTACTCAGGCAGTCTACCTTTCCCAGTAGGGTCATTTACTCTCCCCCAGCGGAGTCAGTTGATTTTCCCCAAGAGAGTCGTTTTGTCTCCAGCGGGTTCTCTTTTTAGCAAATGTTTTCTGCCTTCCCAGTGGAACTCGAAGATTAAAACTATCTCCGGCAGAGTTGGTTGAGCGCCCTGGCATTTATTTTGTCAGAATACCGTGTGATATCCGTTCATTCCCCAGCAGAAGTCCGATCATACCGGGCGCATCTGCTATTCCCCAGCAGGGTTGACTTCACTCTTCCAGCATTTATTTTGCTGGAATAATTCTGTGACGCCTAGTTATCCCTAGCGGAGTTGGCATTGTCTTCAGCATTTATTTTGCTGAAGCGGTTTCTGTATCCCAGCAGTTAGAGTCTGCATTTGCATTGGCATATAGTGTCATACTTGCATCCACCAAATAAAAGCGCGTAGCATTTCCATGTCGAATGGAGCATTGCGTCATTGTCAAACATATGCATTTTGAAACATAAACTAGGTTGGTTAACCGTTTGTTTTCAAGTGTTGTTTCCCTTGCAGGTGGAGAGAGCTCTTGCTCAAATGAATTACCAAACATTCAAGATCTCGACGTGAGACATTCCACGAAAATGTCAGTTTGGCATTAGTCCCCACAGAGTTATCATGATAAGTTTCTCTTTGTCCCCGAGCAGAGTTATTGGTGTAAATGTCTCTTGTTTTCCCCGCCAGAGTTGCTTGTTGAAGTGTCTCTAGTCCGACCAGCGGATTATTTGCTTCAAATTTGTTGTTACGTCAGCATCAAAGGGTTTCATGAATCAGAATTTCAGAGGCTGCCGTCGGTTATCAGAACAGGCGTCTGGTAGTTTGGTTTCCAAATATCCCCAGTAGAGTCCGCCTCAAAGTCGCTGTCACGTCAGTGCTAAGAAGTTTGTGGGTTGGGACCAATGGAGAAATGAGTCCTGACGTGGGTAATTTTATTGACGGGATTTCTTCGTGCTAGAGAAGTGGGTGTCCTAACGTGGACAGATTTATTTCCCCGGATTGATAAAAGGTGCTAGTCCTAACGTGGACAGATTTGATTTCTTCGTATTGATTGAATGTGAAGTCCTGACGTGGACAAAATTGATTACTCTTCGTGTTGGTGTCCTGGCGCGGACTACTTATTTCCAGCAGATATCCTTATTCGTAATGGTGAAATGTGCGTCCTGACGTGGACAAGTTTATAGTTCTTCGTGATGACAAGATGCGAGAGTCCTGACGTGGACAAGTTTATCTCTCTTTGTGTTGGCGAGGCGTGAGTCCTGACGTGGACAAGTTTTATTTCCTCAGCGGGTCGAAGATGTGAGTCCTGACGTGGACAAATCAAGACGAGATGGGAGTCCTGACGTGGATAAATCAAGACGAGATGGGAGTCCTGACGTGGACAAATCAAGACGAGATGTGAGTCCTTACGTGGACAAATCAAGATAAGGTGTTTCCTTACGTGGAAAGATGTGGTTCCTTACGTGGAAAGAAGTTTTATTCCTTACGTGGAAAGAAGTTTTATTCCTTACGTGGAAAGAAGTTTTATTCCTTACGTGGAAAGAGATGTATTCCTTACGTGGAAAGAAGTTTTATTCCTTACGTGGAAAGAAGTTTTATTCCTTACGTGGAAAGAGATGTATTCCTTACGTGGAAAGAGATGTATTCCTTACGTGGAAAGAAGATGTATTCCTTACGTGGAAAGATGTGATTCCTTACGTGGAAAGAAGTTTATTCCTTACGTGGAAAGAAGAGAGTTTATTCCTTACGTGGAAAGAAGTTCAGTCCTAACGTGGACAGGTTATTCCTAACGTGGACAGGTTATTCCTAACGTGGACAGTTTATTCCTAACGTGGATGATTTATTCCTGACGTGGATAGTTCATTTTTTATGTTGATTGAATCCCCTCGGGCTGATGAAATGCAGGCGAGGCATCCCCAGCGAAGTCATCGAGATTTTTACGGGTTGACGACGGGTGGAGTCCTGACGTGGACAAGTTTTAGTTGAGGTTTCTTTGTGTTGACGAAACAGGCGTCCTAACACGGACAAAGTTCTATCCCTGCGATGATAGAATCTTTTTCAAGCTGATGAAAATAATCCCCAGCACGTCCCTAATGGATTAGTTGGTGGCTGTAATAGCTAGATTCAGTTGATGAATGTCGTTCCCCAAGCAGTGGTGCAGTTTATTTCTGTGGTTGGCAAATTTCCGGGTTCTTAGTATTCAACCGTCTCGTACCTCGAATGTTTGAAGGTCGTTCACTCTTCACCCAATCGGGTCCAAGTCGCTTGAATAGGGGCAGCTGTTGCACCCTAAAATTTGCTCAACCTACTTCACTTGGTTTATGTTTCAATTGCATTAGCATTTACATATAGAGTCATGTACATAGTCTAATCATTTACATAGCATAGCATAACAAGTCATCCAACAAGGTACCAAGTACTATTCTCATCTCTATGAGCCTATCAAGAGGTTATTATTCAAATTCAAACCTATATTGGAGAGATGTGGGGTTCATCATTTGACATGTGGATAAGGATATGGTGTTTTTCTAAGAAGAAATCAAGAGAAATCAAGGAGAAGAGGAGTTTCTAAATTAGGGTTTCTGTGTAAAATCCCCTAATTTAGGTCAAACTTCCAAGCAAGATAAGTCAAAATGCAAGCTTCAAATGGATCCTTGACAAACATGAAACTTGTAGAGAATCTCAAGACCTTTAATTTGAGTGGTGGAAGACATCAAGGAGATTTATAGAACTCAAGTTATGGTCCTGGCAAGTTACAGGTCATCTGAGGTATCTGAAATTTTGTCTGTGAAAGTTACTTGTCTTCCAAGCAACGTTTACCCCTCAAGGAGATTTCAAATGGATTTCTGGTCAACATAAGAGTTGTTCCTCATTGTCTTAGCTTTCTAGAAAGGTATGGTATGCCTTCATATGATTTGTGGAACTATACTTATGGTCTTGGAAAGCAAAGGGTATTTTGGTCATCTGAGAATTACAGGTCATTTCAAGCCTATGCCCAAAACTCATACAAGGAAGCTTCAAATGGAAAACTTCACAACATCAAACTTGCTCCAAATGACATTTTGAGTCTATAAAAGTGGTCATGAAAGTTTGTAAAGGCTCATAGCTCAAGGTTTCAAATTTGGTCATTTAAAAAGGGAATTTAATGAATAAAAGTGACCTAAAATTGAGATTTTTCATAATTTGGCCAAATGGGATGAAATTATAGGTCATTTTGATTGGAAAAAATGTTTTAAGAACATTGGCAAAAGTGGATTTTTGAGTTTGGTTCAAACTTTGGAAGTTATGCTTGGTTACTTATGTATGAAGTTAACATAATCAAAATCCAAGGAAAGTGTGCACAAGAAGATTCTACAAAGTTCTAGAGCTTTCTAATTTCATCTATATATTGAATATAGAGGTTTCATTCAAGGGTTTGTGACTCATTTTGTTCATAACACATAGTTTCATCTCATTCTTCCATTTTGCAAATCCATTTCAAACTCCATCAAATCTCCATCAATTTCCAAAGTTCTTAATCCCATCATCATCTAGATCATTCAAGGATCAAATTTCCATCAGAATCTGGTTGAATTGAGGAAGAAATCGTGCTATCCAACTTCATCATCCAAAGTGCAAGAAGAAGTGGTTACAAGAATCCAAGAGGTTTGAGCAAGTGGTATTGCATACAGAACCAAGAATCAAGTTTGTTGATCAAGTCCCAAGCATTACAAGCCTTGGATCTAAAGGATTCTGCCTCTGTTTTCATCATCAAACCAGGTTGGTGTTTCCCTTCGAATTGGTTGATTTAGTTAGCATGTTAGAGAATTATTAGGTTAGAATGGTTAGGGATAGTTAGATGATTGTTTCTGATGATTTTGAAGACAATTCATGGATGTTGCCATTGGAGTGCTAAAACTGTTAGGGCTTAGAACATCTAGGATATGGCACGATAATCTTAGGTATATAGCTCAGGATGATCAGCATGGCGTGTAGATTATGTTAGGGTAAGAGTTGGCAAGAATTGGAATGTTTGATCTCAGTGCAAAGTGGTGGAACCAGGGTGTTCTACCTATCGGGTTTGACGTTTGAGTGAGTTTTAGAGAAAGATATTACCATGGCTGTGTAGAGGGAGAGATGCAGAGCATTTTTGGTTTTGGAATGATGGAGTTTCATGGAGAATCGAGGGAGAACAGAGTGATGGAAGATTCATGCATGGATAGGTTTTTCTGAACTTGGGGTTTCATGAGGAAGACGATGAAGGGACACCGTTGGATGACCATGGAGACTTTGACTCTCAATCTGATCTAACGGCCTTAATTCAATTGGAAAACGGAGGGAAATGTTATGAAGCAGAACGCTGCGTTTCATTTAATCCCTCAGACTGGGCTTTACAATCCAATGCTATGCACACCCCCTCGACGCAGGCCCAATCCCAATTATGACTGAATTAATTCCTATTTGCACCGCTTTGAGTTTTTTTTATTTTTCTTGTGTTTTCTGACCACTTGGGCCCAGACGCGCTTTGCTATGCGCGCCCCCCAGTCTGGGCCCATCATATTGTTTTAACTGAAATTAATACTTACTGCACCCCCTAATCTCATTTAATCCATATTAATTTCTTTCATTTTTTTTAATTCTTCAAAAATTCATAAGTAAATGAAAAATGCTTATTTTTTAGTGGTTGTTTTTGCATTAGGTTCATATTTCTGTTAAGAAAATTAAGAAATAATAAAATTCCAACTTTATTTTGTTTTAGTATTTTTAGAATATTTTTCTTTTAAATAGCTTTTTAAGTGGTTTAATTTGATGCATGATATTGTTGATTTTAGTTTGGTTAGATGCTTTTACATTTTTGATCCATTCTTTTTTAGGGTGATTAACTTAGAACTTTAGCTTACTCATAGGATTTAATTCATAATTTTAGGATTTAATTTTAGGTGATTTGTTTAGGTGTGATTAGGAGAATCAAAACTAGGGTTTAGGTATAACATAGGTGTAGTAAATCATTTCTTTTAGGAGTTATAGATTGAATCTTTGGGGTATGGGACTATAGGGATTATGGGTAGATAATAGACCCCTTAGAAATTACTAGGTTTCCCCTATTCTACTATTACTATTAGTATACTGCTTGTACTTGCTTGACTGTGTGGTGTGCCCTCTCTAGGGTTATTATTTGTCTGTGTGGGGTATTGGGCTTGCTTGGGGCTTGGGGGTTGAGCTGAAGACTGTGATAATGAAGGCCATTGGAGATCAAAGAGATTGAAGACCCACTTCCAGAGTGGATGAGGAGCATTTTGCTAGCAGCTGTTGAAGGCTATAGGAGTTAGGAACTAGGCAGAGCTCTAGAGTAGAAAACTTGATTCACAAACATGGAAGGTCTTGTTTGCCTCCATCCTTTCTCTATGATTCAAAGTCTCTTTTAAATATCCACCTCCTTCCTTTGGAAGGATTAGTGAATGTATTTAAAAGATAGAACTTTTGAGAGAAAATTGTCTGTATCATGTTAACAGTCAGTGAGCCACCCTTGGTAGGCAATTGACTGTTTAACATCCATTTCATCTTGTTGACTGATATTCATCTTGGAGATTGAGACTTGAAGAAAGGCCATTGCAGATTGAAGACTGATGATAAAGACCTTGTTTGAAGGCTTGAAGATGAAGACTGATGCTTGCTGGAAGCTTGAAGATAGTTGATGATGACTTGAAGACAGATGTTGATGAAGGCTGCTTTTGCTGTTTATTTTTGCTGTTTTAATTTTTGATGTATTGTTTGAATTTCCCGGACTGTATTGCTTGCTGTTTAACCTGTTAGGTTGAAAGTGAATCCTGTTCACTTTTGCCTGTTGTTTTCTAGGTTCGAGGTTGAGTGGGACTCCCTTGCCTCGCTTGTATTGTTGCATCCATGCATTTTATTGCTTTATTGTATATCTGCTATTGTTTCTGTTTCCGTCTATTCCCTTAGGATCTCTGTTTCTCTCTGTGCAAGAGAGGAGCATGATAGACACTAGGTCTTAACCCATGCATGATAACATTAGGTTAGTGTGATTCCCTTTTCAACCATAGGTTAGAGTCTTTCTCTTCTTTCTCAAAAACAAACAGAAAAATACAATAAGATTTCAAACCCAATAAAAGACACTTCTTCCGTAAAAGAATGTGAACTCATCAAAACGTCATTTTTGTCCGCTTGGACCGGTAATCAGAAAAACCCTTTTTCAGAAGGAGATAAAAACAATCAAGACAGACTTGTGTCGTACGTGGCCCGAACTACGTTTGCTCTGATCTTTCATGCTGTATGAAAGTACGTAGGCATAGGATGCGATATCCTAGCGAGCAACCTTCCCTTCCTTTCCCGTAGGTAGGCGAACTACGTTGACTCTGATTTCTCGTTTCAGACGGGAATACGTAGGCATAAAGTGCGATACTTTGCCGAGTCATTTTATTTTCTTTTAACCCCAGACCTGTAGAGTAGATAGAATAACAATCCATACCAGAAAACAAGCGTGGATCCCGTCGAGTACGACAGACGTGAGGGGTGCTAATACCTTCCCCTTGCGTAACCGACTCCCGAATCCAGGATTTGGTTGCGATGACCATTCCTTTCCCGTCTTTGCGGTAGGTTTACTCTGAGCGTTTCCTTTCCCTCCGTTGGGATAAATAACGCACGGTGGCGACTCTTCTGTATTGCCGGCGCCGATTTTCGCAGTAGCGACACTAATGAATACATTTTCAATAACATAATTGTACTACTTTGTAAGAATGATGAAGTGGTTGAAGCGGAGCAAGTAATGAGATAGATGAGAAAATGTGGTGTTTTTCCTGATAATGTAGTGTATACGACTCTCATCAGCGGGGTTTCTGCAAGTCTGACAATTTTTCGGTTGCGTGCAAACTGTTTGATGAAATGAGACATAAGAAAATAGTTCCTGATTTAGTGACATATACTTCTGTGATTCATGGGATTTGTAAGACTGGAAAGATGGTTGAAGCTTGCAAAATGTTTAATGAAATGTTCGTGAAAGGGCTGGAGCCGGATGAAGTTACTTATACGGCACTTATTGATGGGTATTGCAAGGCCGGTGAAATGAACGAGGCTTTCTCGATTCACAACCAGATGGTTCAGAAGGGTCTGACCCCTAATGTTGTCACTTATACTGCATTGGTTGACGGCCTTTGTAAGAACGGAGAGATTGATGTAGCAAATGAGCTTCTTCATGAAATGTCTAGAAAGGGACTTCAACCGAATGTCTGCACCTATAACACGATCGTAAATGGTCTTTGTAAGATAGGAAATATAGCACAAGCAGTAAAACTTATGGAAGAAATGGATCTGGCAGGGTTTTATCCCGACACAATTACATACACTACACTCATGGATGCATATTGTAAGATGGGGGAAATGGCCAAGGCACACGAGTTGCTGCGAGTTATGCTCGATAAAGGACTTCATCCTACAAGTGTTACATTCAATGTGTTAATGAATGGGTTTTGCATGTCAGGGATGTTGGAAGAAGGTGAAAGGTTAATAAAATGGATGTTAGAGAAGGGTATAATGCCAAATGCTACAACATTCAATTCTCTTATGAAGCAGTACTGCATTAGCAATAACATGCGTGCAACTACTGAGATTTACAAGAGTATGCACGCTCGAGGAGTGATGCCAGACAGTAACACCTATAATATTTTGATTAAAGGGCATTGTAAGGCTAGAAACATGAAAGAGGCAGGGTACCTGCATAAAGAATTGGTTGGAAAAGGATTTAGTGTTACCACCGCTTCCTATAATGCTCTTATAAGAGGTTTCTATAAGAGAAAGAAATTTGTGGAAGCTAGGAAGCTATTTGAGGAGATGAGAACACATGGCTTGGTTGCTGAGAAATATTTATATGATATTTTTGTCGATGTCAACTATAAAGAAGGGAATTGGGAAATCACTCTTGAGCTTTGTGATGAAGCAATCGAGAAATGTCTTGTTAAGGAAACTTAGTTGACTTTTGTCTGCAGTTTATGACAGAATTATCAGGGACAGTATTTTCTTTCTTGCTGGATCACTTGAAAGATAATTCGACATCACAACCTATCAAGCACAGATACCAGACAAGACACTAAAATTGACACGCCAATACAAATAATTATTTGAGCAAATGAAATACATATTGGTGTCATGTTGTTGTTAGACACTGAGACATGGCAAACACACTTTCAATTTGAAATGTCGATGCTACATAGACTGGACCGGACCACCAATTTTTGTCATCATAGTGTGACACTTGACTTCCAGGTTTCTGCAAAACACTGGAATAGATTTTTCACAAAGTGTAACATCATCAAATTCAAAAGGACAGTTCAAGATTTGTTGAGGTTATTGTATAAAAATCCTGTAAGATGGATGTGCTTTAGCCTTTGCCCCTTTTGTCCCCCTCAATATTAGAAAGAAATGTAGTAGAGAATTTTTTTTTCAATAGAAAGATGTAAATAGAGATTTAAATTAAGCAACTCTTGCAACCTTCTATTTTTCTGGTGTGGTTTTGCCATCCATCAAATCCTATTATAGAGAACTGTAATAAATGCTGAACTTTGTAGTTTATATAAGCAGACGTGTTAACAAAAATCACTTCATTTGAATGCTACATCTTTAAAAAACTAGAACTTATTTGTTTAAATACTTACCCCGTAAGTATCTGATAGAACAGAGGTCTGATATAATACGATAAAGAAAAGTATTTTATTAATGACTATGAAAGTAAAATAAATTCCAGAGCTACTGCTCCTCAGTCAGAGAAATAATTCTCTCACTGCCCAAACCCTAAGGTCAAAAACAGAAAATCAATCAATGCCTAACTACTGCCCCATACACTCCTCTTTATATGGAGAATAATCCCTAAACTAACTCCTATTTATATGGAGAATAATACCTAAACTAACTCCTATTTATTTGTGGAGTTTCCTATTCTTTCTCACATATACCCTCCATTGTTTAGGTCCAATAATATCTCTATTAACTAACACATTCCCATCATCATTTGTGGGATCCGATCCATTCCTATCATCACCCCCACCTACAACATTAGCCTTGTCCTCAAGGCGCAGATCAGGAAATTGACTCTTCAGCAATCCTTCCAACTCCTTAGTCTGTTGATCAGAGACACACGACACCGGTGACCCTAACACCTCCATCAAGGTAGGCCATTCACAGCCTGCTATCATTCGAGAAGGAGTGATAATGCTTTGGAAAGTAGCCATCTTATCATCTACAGCCTGACCAAGTAGTTTCACCATACTGCCTTTATGGTTGAACTCCATAGACATTTCTTTCCAATCCATGGTCACCTTCCCCAAAGTTTCTAGCCACACAACTCCTAAAATCAAATCCACACCTCCTAACTCCAACACATAAGCATCAAAGCAAATCTGCACTGATCCCACTTTCATCTGAATCCCATTGCATCTACCCCTAGTTAGGACACGATGACCATCTCCTAACTTAACACCCAAAGGATTAGAAGGCACCATAGACAATCCCAGGGCTTCAACCACCTTAGGTGATATGAAATTATGTGTGGCTCCACTGTCAATAAGTACCAGAATTAATGCACCTTGTAAACATCCCTCCAATTTCATCCTCCGGACCTGATTTGGATTAGTGGATACACCAAACAGCCCCATGGTTTTACATTCTAATTCCTCTTGTGTGAGCTCTTCTTCCGTCGCAGCCTCCAACACCACAATCTCTCCTGCATCGTTAACAATTTCGTCATCCCCCAAGATAATCACTCGTAACTGTCTTGTTGCACATTCATGGAGAGGATCCCATCGTTCGTTGCAACGAAAACAGAGTCCTTTCGCACGACGCTCATTAACCTCTGCACTTGGTAGATGACGAACACCACGAGATTGACGGCGTGAATTGTCACCTAAATTTGGGCGAGAAGATGTTGTAGAATTGGTAGGACGTGTTGAGATGGTTTGAGATCCAGAATCCGAACCAGTTCGCGTTTGGCCCAAAGGATTATTAGGTTGGGTCTGAGTTGCAGATCCGTTCCCTTCCCCTTCGCGAAAAGCCCAATTAGGCTTTTGAGATTTTGTCCAAGAACCATGACCCGGTTTGTAACGTGCTTCAGAACCCTGTCCAGAAGCCACTGCAAATTCACTTTCAACATCACGAGCCAATTGCATTGCTAGGTAACGGTTGCGAGGCTTGAAGGTACGCACACGAGAACGAATATCATGACGTAAACCACCAATGAAATAACCTAGAAATTGTTGTTCTGGTAAACGACCACACTGTGAAGAATACAGTTCGAATTCAGCAATATATTCCTCTACTGATCCCGATTGTTTTAGTTCCTTTAATTCCTCAAACGGATTCTCCAAACGCCCACCTCCAAATCGAACCATCATCGCCTCACGGAGGTTCTCCCATGACACTTCCTCTGTTGAATCATGCCATAGGTTAAACCAATGGATAGTAGGGCCTTCCATACTCAATTTGGTCAACTGAATACGAACATCCTGCGAAATTCGTTGTACCTCAAAGTATGTCTCTGCCCGAGTGATCCATGCAACCGGATCGTCACCGGTAAATGCCGGCAACTCCACCTTCTTCGCAGATAAACGAAACTCATCCAGCGGTGAGGCAACTGTCGCACTGCTTGGCTGTGGCACTGCACGATGAGCCATTGCACGTTGAATCTCAGCACCAATGAACTCTCGTAACGCAGCAATGCTAGCCTCAACACCTTCCAACCTTTCTTCCACTGCAGAAACACGGTCAGCCATCTTAGGAGCTTTGGGCATGAACAATGGTAGGTCGGACCAATTGATAGAACAGAGGTCTGATATAATACGATAAAGAAAAGTATTTTATTAATGACTATGAAAGTAAAATAAATTCCAGAGCTACTGCTCCTCAGTCAGAGAAATAATTCTCTCACTGCCCAAACCCTAAGGTCAAAAACAGAAAATCAATCAATGCCTAACTACTGCCCCATACACTCCTCTTTATATGGAGAATAATCCCTAAACTAACTCCTATTTATATGGAGAATAATACCTAAACTAACTCCTATTTATTTGTGGAGTTTCCTATTCTTTCTCATCCATTGTTTAGGTCCAATAATATCTCTATTAACTAACACATTCCCATCATCATTTGTGGGATCCGATCCATTCCTATCAGTATCAGTCCAAAAATGAAGTTCGGTCTAATGAACCCTAATGATATCTATCATTTTCTTTTGCAACTTCATTCCATCCAATTTGCAATTCACAAGTTGCATTTCTCTGAGCCTGCTCTGAAATTTTGCAAGTTGCTTGCTTGTCTTGCATCACAATTTTGGTCCATGATTGCTCTAATACTTTATGCCTATATCTTTCTTGCTTTTAACTTTCAGCTAGACCAGTGGGTTATGCCAAAGATCAAATTTGCTCCCTTTTGTTTTGAAGTTCTGAACTTCTGGTTGCAAGTTTGATTGCATTTGGTTTTGGATGTCATCTTTAGTAATATTGATAATGCTGTGCTTGTCTGGGTTACCATCACATCTTTGTTGACAACACTCTGGTTTCTGATTTCTCCATAATCTGAGTTTGATATTGGCACTGCATAGTTTTATGTTTTTGAGCTCATCAATCATCATCTTTTGCACACTGTTTACCTATTTCTCTTATATGAAAATTTGAATTCACATAATTGCTAATAGGTAAAAAAAGATTCAAATCCTTGCTGATCATGATGTCCTTTGAACAGGGTTGAAACTAATATTTCACACGTGGTGGTGGCTGGGTTGGAATTGGAATAGTTAATGGAACTCATGGAATGACAAATTCTTAAATCAGTGTACTACAAAGTCAAAGCACGGCACTTCATTTGTATTTTGTATGCAAAATGCATTACAGTGTAAGCCTCTCTTTCAATCTGATATGCTTGTGAATTTATAGTAAATAATAGCATAGTAATTAAGACACTTGATTGATCCTATTTTCCTTTCATTATTCAGGATTACATGATCTAATTATAGAAAACAATTGATTGGATGTCATGTCTGTGCCTATATAGGTTAAACCATATAAATGGCTAATTTGATAGCATGGAACTTCAAAACTTTTATTTATTTATTTATTTATTTATTTTTATGTTATCCTCCTATTCCTAGGGGAGGTTCTAATAGTCTGGGTTTCGGTTGAGAGATAAATAAAGTGTTATTGAAAACCATCCAGATGCTGTGTGTTTGTTTCTTTGTCTTGTCTGCTGGTATAACGTCACTGTCACTACAAAAAGGACAAGAATATTTTGATATAAACAATGTTATTGGAATCCATCAAGATGCTATGTGTCTGTTCTTTGTCTTGTCTGCTGGTATAACGTCACTGCAAAAAGGATAGTTTGATATAAAACAATGTAATATAAATTTCCACCATTATTCATCATAGATATCCAAATTCAATGGCCAACAAGAGTGAAGTGAAGCTTATTGGAAAATGGTCAAGTCCTTATGTGACAAGGGTGAAGATTGCCCTTAACATCAAATCACTTGAATATGAAAACTTTGAAGAGAACGAAACTTTTAACCCCAAAAGTGATCTTCTTCTTCAATCCAACCCTGTTTATGGCAAAGTCCCTGTTCTCATTCACCAAAACAAACCCATCTGTGAATCTCTCATCATTGTTGAATATATTGATGAAACTTGGTTAACTGCTGTTTCTATTCTCCCCACCGATGCTTATGATAGAGCTCTTGCTCGATTCTGGGCTGCTTATATAGATCAAAAGGTACTTTCTTTTTTGCTCTTTCCTTTCCTTTTTTCTTCTATGTAATGAATTCATTTGTTTGATTTACAAGTTAATTTCATGTGCGTAAATGGTACAGTGGTTTCCTTCTATGCAAAGCATAATTACTGTTGAAGGAGAGGAGGAAAGGAAGCCATATTTTGAGGTGATGGAAGAAGTGGTGGAAAGGATGGAGGATGCTTTTGAAAAATGCAGTAAAGGAGAGCCCTTTTATGGTGGTGACAGGATTGGATATCTTGATGTTGCATTTGGGAGCTTTTTGGGATGGCTAAGTGTGATAGAGAATGAGTATAATAGGAAAGTGTTGGTTGAAGAAAAGGCTCCTAATTTGGTGAAATGGGCTGAGAGATTTGTTGCCGACCCTGCTGTCGTCGGGCTTATACCCGAGACTGAGAGACTTGTTAAGCTTTCCAAAGCTCTTCAGATCAAATGGAGAGCTGCTCTTGGTAAGAAATAGAATGGAAATGCTTGTCCAAATAATGTTGTTGTATGATGAAATTGTTGAAAAAAATAAAGTTAAAGTGTGGAACTGGTTTCTTTTTGCAGTTGTCATTATTTATACTCCTTCTATCTTTAGTCCTTATATAACTGACTACATGAAGATAACAATTTTCCGTTTTTGATCAATAGCTTACAATATTTTTGATTCGTTGGCTGAGTTTTTGAATTTGGATTTTCCGATTTCAATCAAATAGTCTTATTTCTTAAGTTCTTACTGCAGGATGGATTGGATTTTCCAGCTGTTAATAACCAATTTGAGTTTGATTTTAATTTAATGGTCGAGATTGTTTTAACTAAAAAGACAGTTTTCAATCTGAACTGGACGATTTAAAGTAAATGGCCGAAATAAAAAACAATGTCTATGTGTTATCGAGTGCATTATTTACTGCAGCTAATTCCGTTATCAGCAGAACTGCAGGTTTCTGTGATGGTTAGGAATCTAAGTTCAATTATTGATTAGAGCAAATTTGTGTCTATGAGGCTTTTACTCCTAATATTCCACAGGTTAGTCTTTTAGATTGAGTTTTCTCCATGTATCTTAGTCCTAACGGTAATGGTACGAGCAGCGTACACGATGCAGCATCTTCTTTTCCAAGAGTAGAGTATGTGACAATTGACATAAAATTAAGAAATCTGAGTTTGAGTAGTGAGTTAACATATCAGCAGAGCATTCACTCTGTATGGGGAGGTATATGTCATGGATCAGTCGACTTTTTTATTGTTTTTTTTTTCACTATCAAATGGGTTAGTGTATCATATATAGCCGATACAATTTTGTTTAGGGGTTACTTTTCCCTCCCATGGATTGTTAATTCATTGCGGTGAAAAGTCACAAAAATTTCTTGATTTCAAAGATGCATTTTGAGACACCTAAATTACACAACCCCAATGCTTTAGTGAATGAGGCATTCTATTTTGTTCAAAAATATTTTTGGAGATGCATCTTTATAATAACTCTTATTTGAAAATTTAGGGTTTTATGCTCGGTAAATTTTGCGGAGATACATCTCCGGATGAGTTTTAATTGATATATCTCGGATTGAGTATAACAGACGAGTTTCTGTTTTTTTTCCTGCAAAATCGTGCATTATTACGAAGATGCATCTTCAGTTTTTGCTTTTCGTGTTCTATGGAGATGTATCTTAGGATTTGACTTTGCATTGATTTTGATATGATTTCTTGGTTTGTATTATAGGAGAACAATGGCTAAAAATAAAGATAGATTGAGGAACGATTTTGTATTCCAACACATGTTCATTCGTATGGAAAGGACAGTACGAGTTAGTGCTAATGCGTAAGCATCGACTTCACATGGTCGTGTATCTTAGACTTCACAAGGCCGCGTGTCTCAGACTTCGACCTTTCGAGGACATGTGTCTCAGGCTTCTACTTTGGTTGGTTAGCTTAAGGGTCGTGCCTAATCTGCCCATATATGCCTGAGCGGGTCATACACCAATTAAGCTATTTTTACGTTATTCTAAGACCTCCCTTCGTGCCTACTCCTCCGACATTCCAGCGCAAAGATCTTGATGTCGTACTCGATGATTTTTATAGTCATTTGGCACATGATGAGGCACACAAGGTTCCAACGTTTGATCTTTGGGCTGCTGCATATGACTACATTTATTGGCTCTATCATGTGTAACATCCTTCCATGACACCAGATGTTGTGGGAGCACAACTTAAATCAGCTCATCATGAGATATTATAAGATGAACGGGCCACGCCCAGGACTTCCTGTCAATTTGTCATCGTATTGTGGCGATTGTGGAAGATGCCATAGAGAAACGAGAATTTGAAAATGCAGTTCTTATATGGACGTCGTACGAGCCATCTTAGCCGAGACACATAATGCCTTGGGGTACATGCGACATAAGAGAAACATGGGGTTTAGATATACACAATAATTTATTTGTATTTGTATTTTGATAAAAGAACAATTGTATTTTTATTTGTATTTTCTAAACAAGTTATGTAACGTGGTAATGGTTGAATATTTATTAGTTTGAATTTATATATGACATCTTTGAATTATATTTGTATAATTAACATGGTGTTAATATATCAATTTTGCCTAAAAATATCCTTAACATAAATGACTTAAAAAATATAAATATAGGAAAATTACATCCTGTTGGGAAAACTCTAATCTTAAAGTTAATTAAATCAATCTTGATTAAGAAGAATCAATCTTTCTAATTGATCACGTCTCTTGGTTGCAAGATGATTATACACTACACAGAGAATTGAAAGAAGAAAACAAGACAACTGAAAGTAAGAGGAAAGAAAAATTCTAGAGGAAGAAGAAGAATTTATTTTTGTGCAAACTGCACTCTAATTGTTTGTTGCAATGTGTATTAATCATAACCGTGATTTCTGAAACTACACAACGCCATTGCAAACTTTCTCTCCAAAAACTTCTTCATACAAATGAAATAGAGCTCCTCTCTATTTATATATGAGATTACTTGCACTCCAAATAATCAAAAAAATAACTAACTCAACTAAAACTAAGGTAAGTCAGTCTATTTCGACTTTGTCGACTCCTTCGACAACTACATGCTTAGTCAAGCTGTATTTGACTATTTGTAAAATACATCAAATACAAACTCTATTTGACACAAACTACATATTTGCATGCTATTTTGACTCTGACACAAAGAATTACATATTTAATAAACCACCTAATTCATTGTGTATAAGCTATCTATATTCACCGTTGTTCTTAATCTCTTGACAAATCCGACCAACACAACCTTCATCATTATATTTGCAATCTGATTCTCTGATTTGCAATGCTCTAGGATCAACTTTCCATTCGTTGTCTGCTCTCTCACGTAACAGAACCTCATTTCGACGTGTTTTATTGCTATCAAATTATTTGTGAGGTTGATAGTCGACATGTTGTTGGTCTTTATGGTCATTGCTCTATGATTCATCCATGTTATTTCTTTGACTATATTCATCTTTCATGTTTCTTGGCATGCACATAAAAAAATGCTATGTATTCTGCCTCACATGATGATAAAGCTACCACCGGTTCCTTTTTCAAACTCCACACGGTTGGGCACCACCTAACATGAACACATATCGTGCTGCCGATTTTCTATCTTCTACATCACCACACCAACTAGATTCAATGTAGCTCATAAATTTGTATTCTTTTCGTTCATCAACTGAAGGAAACAAAATACCATAGCCGAATGTTCCTTTGAGATACCTTAGTATCCTCTTGGTGGCTGCAAGATGGGATACTTTTGGCTTCTGCATGAATCTGCTAACCATGCCTACACAATAGGCTAAATATGGCCTTGTGTGACAGAGGTATTTAAGTGATTCAATGAGTTTTCTGTAGCGTGTTGGATCAACATCACCTTCAGTCAAACCTTTTATTAGTTGCAATCTGGGCTCATCTAGAGTCAAAGTTGGGTTGAAATTTTGTATCTCAAATCTCTTAAGTATTTCACCTGTATATCTTCTTTGGTGCATCATTAAGCCTCTACCATTCCTGTAGAATTCGATACCAAGGAAGAATGAGAGATTTCCCAAGTCTGACATTTCAAACTCCTTACTTAAGTCGTGTTTGAAATCTTTGATCTCCTTCTTGCAACTGTCTATTATCAACAGGTCATTGACATATAGACATAGTATATGCAACTCACTCCTCCTTCTCCTGACATACACACCATGCTCATGTTTCACAAACCCAACTATTTGTGTCACATACACCTCTTCGTCTAGAGGGTCATTCATGAATCCACATTTCATATCCATCTGACATGTTGACTAGTTATGTATATTGGTTAGACCAATAACCAACCCGATTATTCCGATTCTAGCTACCGGTGCAAAGACTTCATCATAGTCGATTCCTTTTTTTTTTAAGAAACCCCTTTGCTACAAGTCTTGCCTTGAGTCGAATTACTTCACCTTTTCTATTTAGCTTGACTTTGTAAACCCATTTCACAATAATTTCCGTCTTCCCTTTTGGAAATTCGACTAGTGACCAAGTGTCATTGTCTTCAATGGATTTTATCTCATCCATCATAGCTTTCATCCACCTTGAGTCTTTCAATGCTTCAGCTGCATCGACTGGATCTGTATCTGCATAAAAGGCATAATTTACTAACTCACCTTCGTCATCGACCACATCATCTAAGGTGATTACACATTCCTGCAGTCTTGCAGGCATGTTTCTTGCTCTCTGAGATTTGCTCATGCTAGCTTGACCTTTGACAACTTCTCACTATTACGAAAAACACATATTACAACGGTTGGAAAAGGGATGCCACCACGCTGGTCTAACCATTGTGAGGTAATGTATGATTGTATGTATGATGAGTTCTACCACGGTCGTGCAACCGTGATTGTATCCATGTAGCGTGCTACCTACTACATCGATTACTTTAAACAACCGTTTTGATATTATTTAATATAACATGTTTACTCACGGTTGTTCTAAACAACCATGATTAAATATAGACCTGAGTTTATTATAAATTATGTGGAATTATTATTTCAACAATGCTCACTAAACATATAACCTTCCAATCTACACTAGAACATTATAATATGACAAATTAAGTTGTATTAGAAGAATAAGTTCACGTTCAATGCTTGACAAGACTTCTTCAAGTCCTTACTGTATTTTGTTCTTTGACTGTAAAAACTTGGTTTAATGATCCTAGTTCTTCAACCGCCCATGTCTTCACCTCTAATTGTTTTCGCAGAATATTATTTACTTTGCAAACAAAATTAGAGGTGGAGAAAGGGGTGGTTGAAGATCTACGATCATTAAACTAAGTTCTAACAGTCAAAGAACAACAAGTAGTTAACAGTGTGAAGAATTCTTGTTAAGAATTGAGCGTGTACTTATTTTCTAATACAATTTTATCTATCATATCATAATTTTCTAATACAGTTTGGAAAGTTATATATTCGGTAAGGGATTGGAAAAATACTCAAACCACATAATATATAATAAAATCATCTTTTAAACAAACATTAACAATAACATTCATAAAAAACATTCAGCAACAACAGACCATAAACAACAAAAACGATACAACAAACATATCAAGTCATAAAATACTTCAGAAACATGCCATACATATCCCATAAAGGCGCCTTGTCAATGAAATAAGGACGAAGATAAATTTAGACCTGCAAACTTGTGTATATTTTGAATGGATGTCATTCTGGATCTTTGACACAAGTTTGTAAGACTAAATTTATCTTCGTCCTCTTTTTTTGAAAGAAGCATCCATACCTACAAGTCAAAACAAGAAGGAAGTTCAAACATATTGAAACAAGCTATTAAAACAGACTTTGAAAAAAAGCTATAGAAAAAAGGAATCTATAAATATCCGTCTAAGATTTTTTGTTATGGTTTTGTTTTGGGGTTTTCATATGAGAGAGTTGTTAGGGTTTTGTTTTGAGAGAGACGAGTGAAAGAGTTTATAGGGTTTTGTTTTGAGAGAGATGACTGTAATGTACTGAAGTTATAAATAACTTCGCTTATATATAAATAAAGTATCATTTTTCATCACAGTTGTTAATAAAAACTGTGGTGATATACAAGGTCAATAACTTTTTTATCACGATAAATGACTAATTGTAGGTGATGGGACTCGAACCATTTCACCCCATGTACCTTTTCACCACATTTGCTTCATTTAACATTTGTGAAATGTCCTCTAGTAAATACAAAAAAAAAGCGTCTAAAAATAAACTATTACTACGGTTAACATTATGGTCGTTGCAAAATTGGTGTTACGAAAGGTATATTTTGTAGTGTGTCTTGTTGAACTTCTCTAACAACTTCACTAGGTGGTTCATCTCACATGATTTTCACCGAATCCTTTTTGATGTTCTTATTCAAATCACTGAATCCTTTTTGATATTCTTAGTCAAATCCCACTCCTTAAGCTCATCTACGATCACATCCCTGTTGATCACAAATTGTTTATTCACCGGGTCAAACAGTTTGTATCCACCAGTCGAATGATATCGCACTAGGATCATTTGACTTAACTTATCATCCAATTTTTTTCTCAGCTAATCAGACACATGCATATGTGCTATGGATCAATGTTTTAAAAACTGGACTTAAGATCGAAGTGATGAAACCTTCAGTTTAAGGTTCATTGGTTTAACTAGTTAAACATATGGTCGAACCGTTTAAATAAAGTAATAACATGAAACTAAATTTCATAAATATGTCCCACAATCATATGTTCATAATTTAATAAAATAAATATTTTAAAAAACTATTACAAGCTTAATACAATAATATCAATAATACATATAATAACACAACAGTTCTACACTTAATTTTTAATCTTAAGTTAAAAATAATTTGAACAAATTAAAGAATTACTATAAAGTAATTTAAAATAGTTCAAATCAAAATTAAAATAATAGAACATAATAACTAAAATAAAATTCAAATAATGAACAATACCTAAATTTGTATGTTTGAAAAAGATGACGTAATCAATATTGAACTGGACAGTGTGACTATGTTTGAATAATACCTAAATTAAAATAATTAAAAATACCTAAATTCAAATCAATATTGACTTGAACAAAATCAATATTGAACTGGAAAGTGTGACTATGTTTGAAAGAGATGACGTAATGATGATGAAGTGTGGTTGAAAGAAAAACTATAACAGTGTAACTTAGAAGTTTGTATGGTTGTAAAAAAATAAGGAAATATTTTTTGTGATTGAGAAATATTTTAAGTTTTGATATTGACATATTAAACTTTGTCAAAAATATTTTTAAAAAATGACCTATTTGAAGCATTAATTTGAACTCCACGGTTTTACAAAACTGCCTCCAGTTCTTTGGTTCCGACGGTTTTAAACGGCTCAATCCAACTTTTTTTATTTAACTCTGGTTTTAACCCACTAGATGTTTTGAAAGGTTGATCTGGCCAGATTCAACTCTAGTTCTCAGTTGAATTGGCCGGTTCAGTCTAGTTTATAAAGCACTGCTATGGATTCAAACACCATCAAGTGGCTGAAACTAGGTTTGACACCAGACCAATATTCTTCTAGTGTGACACCTTCAAGCCTATTTGTCAAACATTTTTTTAGTATGTATGTTGTAGTTGACACAGCCTCACCCCATAGCTCATTTTGGAGATGCTTGCGTTTTAACATACTTCTCAATGTATTTATAATGGTTTTGTTCTTACTTTCAGCAGTACAATTTTGTTGAGGAGTGTATGATGGCACCACCTCATGCACAATTCCTTCTTTTGTATATAGTGTGTTGAAATATTTCGATATGCACTCTCCACCACCATTGGTCCTCATCACATTAATCTTGTGACAACTTCATCTTTCCATCATTACTTTGAACTTGGTGAAACATATATCACATCACTTTTCTTCTTGATTAAGTAGGTCCAAAGCTTTTTGTTGTAATCATCAATAAATGTAACAAAGTACTTGTTACCTCCATGTGAATCTACCTGGAGAGGACCACACGCATATGAGTAGATTATTCGAGAGTGACTTTCGACTTACTACTTGCATCTTTGCTGAAGTTATTCTTGTGTTGCTTTGCTTGAACACATTCTTCATGCACTTCTTCTAGAATATGGATTTTTGGTAGGCCTAAAATCATGTTCTTCCTCTTCAAATTACTAATGTCATTAAAATTCAAGCGACCAATGTAACACCCATTTTAATTATTTTTAGATCCGGTGTTATTTTATTCATCAGCGTGTTTGGTGTGGGAATTGAGGAAGAAATAGAGGCATAATATTAATATTAGATAATTGATAATGATAATAATTAATAATTAATATTAATGTTGATATTAGTATTATTATTATTATTATTATTATTAATATTATGAGATTATTAATATTATTTTGGAATAAAAGAAAATAAGGGATTATTTGGAACTAAGGGCATTGTTGGCGTTGTGAGGAAAATAGAATTGGAAGAGAGAAAGAAACACGCGTGGAAGAAGAACAAGAGAGGAAGAACGATCAAGGAAGGGAAGAGCACGGTTCAGCAAGCTTGAGGAAATCATCAAGGCGGTGAAATCGTGAAGCTTCATCATCATCAATCTGCATTTTGAGGTAAGGGGGGATGATCGGTTAAATTTCGGTATGCATGAATAATCGGTAGAGGGGGATTTCCCTAACCCCATGATTTATGATGAATTGCATGATAAATTATGTTGTTGATTCTGTTTTAATTGGTGTCTGAATGTCGAAAACTCTTGCATGCGATGTTGGTGATCGTTTGGGGGAAATGAGGGTTTCGGAGTTAATGCCGGAAGTTGGAGAATTGAGTAGAACTGAGGATTTATCGAGTATGAACTAGGATAATCGGTGTAGTCTTGTGGGATAGTACTGTACTGGTATAGTGTAGGATTTCGTGGGATTTAATCGGACTAAATCGGAGTGTGGGGCTGTTTCTGAACAGCAGTTTTTCTGCAGAATTCGCGTGTATTCGCTGGGCGAATGGGGGCGAGACTTCGCCAGGAGAACTGGGCAGCGAATGCTGCCTGTTGCTTCTGTTTGGCTTCGATAGGGGTTTCACCGGGCGAGTCCCAGCGAGTGCTCGCTGCGGGGCTTCGCCAGGCAAATGGCAGCGAGCATGACAACATTTTATGGCTTTTATGCTGGGCTGTTCCGTTTCTCGCGTGGTTAGTCCCTTGTTGGTCGTGAGCGAGTACGTGGTTATCGTGGATCGGTTGAGAGCATGAAGGTGATGTAGGGAGCGTGTGATTGAATATTCATTGATATGAATGATTGAACCGAAGTACGCTGTGATGCCTAAAGTGGCTATGTATCCTTCGATTAGGAATGAATACGTGTGCACCGTGAGTGCTATGTTGATGAGTGAGATATCTTTGATATATGATAAATTTTGATCAGTAGGATCGATACGCTTTATAAGCGTTGTGATTATATGTTGTTGTGTGATGAGTGGATCAGTGGGATCGATATACCTTATATGCATAGTGTGTGATATGTTGTAATGATGTGTTGTGGTGAGTGGATCCGTAGGATCGATACGCTTTATGTGCGTTGCGTTTACATACTCTAGTAGGAGGACTGGATCAGTAGGATCGGTACGCCTTGTGTGCGTGGTATTGATATGTTGTGTGCGAGATATGAGGATCAGTATGATCGTTACGCCTTGAGTGCGTTGTGGTTAGTGTGTTGTGGTGAGCGGATCCGTGAGGATCGATACGCTTTATATGCATCGTGTTTATGTGTTATCGTGACGATTGGGTCAGTAGGACCGATATGCCTTAGGTGCATGATGTGTGATATGTTGTACGGTGATTGGATCAGTAGGATCGATGCACTCTGCGTGCTTGTGTATGCATGCATATTATGATGAATGGATCCGTAGGATCGTGTGCACTGCTGTGTGCATGTGTGAACACAGGAATGTGATTCCTCGTAGTATTCGTACAGTTGATTGAGTGTATGATAGGTATTATGTGTGCTGGTGATAAGGTGTGGGATCCTTGAAATGTGGCATGTAATACTTGAGATATGTGATAGATGTGATCTGTGGATTACGTGCAGCGTGTGTGCTAGTATTTGTTGTGGTGCATTGTGTTATGCATGGCATGTGCAGGGGTTGATCATATTGCTCGGTGGGGCATATGAGATAGACTCGGGATTCCGTACGGGAATGTGAAGGGGTTGATCATACTGCTCAGTGGAGCGTATGAAATAAACTCAGGCTCCGAAAAGGAGTGGATGCAGGGGTCGATCATATTGCTCGGGGGGCATATGAGATATACTCAGTGGGATAGATCGTTGCCTAGGGTGGCTCGAGTGATCTATCCGGGTTCGATGATGAACCGTGAGTCGATACCGCATTTCATGTGTCGAGTTTCATGTGTTGCATAGTCGATTATATATTGTGATTGATGGTGGGACCGTGAGTCTGGATGATATGTATATGAAATAGTATTATTAATGATTTCTTCCTTCTATTTCATGTATGTTTATACCGTTATTATTTGATCGTGATTCTCACCCCTCTGTTGTTGTTGTTGTGGTCTGTGCTTCTTCGGAAGTACAAACAATCCAGGTGTTTAGCTAGCTTGGATTGTGGCGTCATCGTAGGATTGCTCTGATACGTAACACCAGGGCTTTTGGGGGAGTTATTGTTTATTGTTGATTATGCGTGCCCCTGTGGCGTATCTGTTCTTTTGTGGGATAGGTGATGATGTATGATGGATATATATTCTGGGCAGATGGCCGATTTTTGTATATATGATGATGTATATATACGTATTATGTGGTTTATGACAGACTATGTTTATTTTTCCGCTGCAATATTACTGAAAATTATTTTGAAAAATGATTTGTAGAATTTGGATGGAAATTGTGACATCCCGTTGTGGGAGAAACTCTTATATGTGTTTATTTTAATCATTTTATTTTATTTTGGGAAATGGGGTGTTTCAACCAAGTCTGTAATTCCATAACCATTCATATTTTCTAGATGCAGTCGCCAAGAACTTGTGTTCCAACACATCAAGTTCAATCCTGAAGGTTCTACTCTGAGACATACGAGCCTCCAAGATTAACCTGTTACTTAAGTCGATCACTCTCATCATTCTATCTTTGATCAATACTTTGTAATTCCTCTCGATCAACTGACCTATACTTAGCAAATTACTCTTCATGCAAGGTATGTACAACACATTGAAATTTACCAATTGTTTACCATCACTTCTTCTGATTAGAACATCACCAATACCTTCAGCAAATAAGGTATTGTTTGTTGCAAATTTCACCTTGTTCTTCAACAAGGAAGTGATGTTAATAAACCAGTCTTTTCTTCCAAACATGTATGACAAACAACCTGAGTCGAGATACCATTGATCATTTGAATCTTTCTTCTTCTTTTGTTGTGACCATTAGTATCACTTCGTCTTCTTTTACAAGCTTTGCATCAGTTTCTTTATCTTTCTTGCGTCTTTGACATTGAATTGCATAATGGTCATGCTTTTCACAATTGTAGCACTGAATATGACTTTTATCATGGTTTTTTCCATTGCCTCTTCCTCGACCTGCACCACCACCTTTATGATTTCCTTGGTTAGAAGATTGTTTTTGATTTAATAACTACCTTCTTAATGGTTTGCTATGACTTTTCCTTTATTACATTTTGCTTTTTCCTTTCTTTTATTTAGTCGACTAAGCCTACAAAGCCACGTCATTCTCTGACTTGCTTGCAGTTCTTTCGACCATTCTTTGCTCGTGAAATTCAAGCATCCCTTGAAGCTCTTCTTTGTCATACTTGATCGAATTTTGGATGTGACAACCTCAAAGTCTTTGACACTACAGTTTTTGATGTCAATACTTCTTCAAACGTTTTAATTTGAGTCACCAGTTTCGTTACTTGAATGAAGAAATCAGTAACATTTTCATTGTCTTCCATCTGAAACAATTCATACGTTCTTTTGTGAGTTTGTAACCTCACCTCCTTCACTTTCTCAGTGCCTCCAAATATTTTTTCCAGGATGTCTCATGCTTCCTTCGCTGAATCTACATCAACAAATTTCTCAAAGTTGTCTGGATCAAAACATTGATGGATTAGAAAGAGATTGTAATAATATTTCTTCTTAAAGTCTTTCTATGTCGAAGATCTTCATAATAGAAAACAACTTTCATCCACTTACACCAATTTTCATAATTCTTACCACTCAAGATTGGAAGATTTTCTGGAAATTACTCGTTTGGATGATTTATTGTGATTCATTGCATCCTAAAGATCACACAATCAGTGCTCAAGACACCAGATGTTGGGAAAACTACAATCTTTAAGTTAAGTGAATCCATCTTGATTAACACTATCTGGAGGAAGAAGAAGAATGCATTTCTATGAAAATTGCACTCTAAGTGTTTGTTACATGTGTGTTAATCACAACTATGGTTTATGAAACTACACAATGTTATTGCAAACTTTATTTCTAAGAACTTCTTCACTTGCAAATGAAATAGAGCTCCTCTCAATTTATATATGAGATTACTTTCACTCTAAGTAATTACAAAAATAACTAACTCAACTAAAATTAAGATAAGTCAGACTATTTCGACTCTGTAGACTCCTCCGAAAACTACATGCTTCGTCAAGTTGTATTTGACTTTTTGTCAAATACAACAAATACAGACTCTGTTTGACACAAACTACATCTTTTTATTCTATTTCGACTTCGACATAAAGAGTTACATATTTAACACTGCCAACAGGGACAAAGCTACGTCAAAGAGTAAGGGGCATATGCCTCTACATAAAATTTTAAATTGTAGTATTATATTCCATGTATAATGATAATTATCAATTTTCACTAGTATAATTTAATTACCAATTTTCAACATAGAATTTTCTTACAAATTTACAATAACATGAGCACCATTTAAATAACTATTATTAGTATCAAATTTTTATATTTTCTTTTGTTTTTATATAAATAATATCTTGAAATCGTTAACTAAATAATTTGTTCAATTTGAATTTTTTAAAAAAAGTTTTACAAAACCTATTTAAAATTTTAATTAATTACTACTATCTATTGAAACCAGGATTGTTGATTCAGTTCTTTATAATGAAGACACACATTTTTTCTATATAGTTGCAAGATAATACAATTTAAAAAATAAAATTAAAAATATATTAGTTACCCACTTCATCCTTATTTATCACTTTTTTTATAAGACTCTCAAACAAATATTATATATATTAAAAAAACATTAAAGGACAAATATTTTTTGTGATGAGAAGAGTAATATTTTATTGCTATAAATTTGTATAAAATTTCCCCCCCACAAATAAAACTTTTTGGCTCAGTCCCTGAGTGCCAAAGAAAAAAACTCGCAAATTTTTTTAGGGGTTATTCCAAAGATATATTTACGGAATCACCCACAAATATTATGGAGATGCATCTCCATAATATAGAAGGGAAAATGTGGATTTAAGGGGAGGATGATTCACTTGTGAAGCACAAAGTGCTTTCATGGGTGAGATTGGAAGTGAATCGCCATAAATATCATGAACATGCATCCTCGAACAAATGTTTAATAGATATGGGGTGAATGACTCACTTATAGAGTGTTGTGTATGTTTTAGGTGTGTCCGGAGATGCATCTCTAGAATATAGAAGGAAAATTTTGGGTTTTCAAATTGTTCACCCTCACAGAGTTTGGTGGATAAAGTAATGTCATTTTTTTTATATATTATTGTGAAGCACCCTGCTTGGAGCTCCTTATTATCCACCTTTAAACTTAAGAAAACTAATGACAAATAATATTGTAAAAATAACCTTTTTTTCTTCATATTTTGACACCTATCCTGATATTAGTTTTTTAAAATAAAAATAATTTCATCATCTTTAAAATAAGATAGATATTTTGCACTAGTATAAAAACACATGTGTGTGTGGTATCCCTACAAGAGTAGGGAATACTCATAGATCTTAGTAGATATACCAATTAGGGTTTGCTCGCGGTGGCGAAAGGCCATGTATGGTGGTTTTATGGTGGTATGAGATACCATCTCACATGTGGTGAGAGACTTTGTGTGCTATGAAATATGTGGTTAAGTTATATTCTAATCCTTTCTCCTGTTAAGGGAGAAATAGTTATAGAGCCCCTTGAGCTTAAGGTTTAAGAAACCCTAAGAAATGGTAACTGCTCCCTTTTGATTGGAGGAGATTGCTACTACCTTTTATTCCGAAGAGTCATGTCATAACTCATTCTTGTATGGTTAGTAGGGAGAAACGACATTTTACATGTCATATTCTCTAAAGGAGAGCCCCCATGCTTTGTAAAGCTAACGCTTGGGCGGTACCTCTCTAGGTGAGGTCTTTGGTTCCTCCATTATTTAAGACTCTCACAAATATACCACTACAAAGTCCCTTAAGTATGATGGCTTATAAAAGGGAAAAATGTTTTAAGGCTTAATTTAGGTTTTTTTTTTCATGGTATGGGGTGAGCCTTTTAATATGAGGCACATCCCTTGTCTTAGAAGCGTGGCCCTTTCAAATGGGAGGCGAGTCCCTTAGCTGAAGTCGGCCTTTTTGAATGGGAGGCAAGTCCTTCATCTTGGGGCTATTTCCTCACAAGCCAAATGTTTCCTGGATAGCCAAGCATTAGTGGGATATAAAACCGTCAATCAATTGTGAAATTTTAAGTGCTATAGTGGAAAAAGAGTGTGGATATCATTTAAAGCAACTCCCGACGGCCTCATCGAGAAAACCAACCTAGCCTCATTCTCTCACATGCATCTTCCATCTGTAAGAACTTTTCCACTTCTTGCGGCAGTTACTATATTGCTTGTGCTATTAGATTTCTATAAAGAAATTTATACACTGCTTTGAAAAATATTTTTCTCTTCTCCCTCTTCTTTTCTCCTTCTTAGAAAAACACACATACCTGAGACAACTTTGGAGGAGGAAAATGAGGGTGAGAAATTTGTTCCTTTTCCTAGGGAAAAAGAACTGTTATCCTTGATTTTAGACGTAAAGTAAAAATGGGTAAGACGAACATTAAACATATTCATGCTCGAGAAATTACGTCCTTATACTCCAATTATGCAATTATTATCAGGTTATGTCGGGGAATTATATTTCCAGTACCGGACGTGAGGAGGATGTGATACTAGAGCTTTGTTTAGAAAAAGAGAGAGCCAATATGAACATTGTTAGCGATACCTCTGTTCCTTTTTTTTCACCTACCTGTTATTAACAAGTTAGAGGTCTTGATACCTTTTATCCCATTGAGGAAGAAATTCATATGGTCATTAAAGTCGCACCTTCCTAGATTATTCCCAGCATATGGAGCATGTTAAGTGTAACACCCCCTTCTATACCCCAAATAAATGCATATAAAACAATTAAGCACATACAAGTTATCAGAGTAAAAAGGTTTTATAATAAGGTATAAAAGAAGAATGCCACAATTTCACCAATAAACCACTTCTACTAATTGCTCCATAAAATATGTAACATTTTCAATTTAAGCGGAAGATAAAATCATTTGATCGTTTTTCAAAATATTAATTCAAATGCACATAAGTCATCCAGATTAATACATCATGTCAGTTAGATTTACAGAACCACATAAGCTGATACATCGCAGTGTATCACAAAAGAATGACTATACTAGTCTAACTACCCGGTGTTACATATCAGAGCGGTAGACTCAAAAGAATGAAGACTATTCTTCACAAAAGGACTCCAGCATCCTAATCTGCAATGCCTCATAGAGCATTATAAAACAGCAGAAGGGTGAGAAATATAACCATAATAATCAAGGCATAAGATTATATATATATAGGTAGTCATATGACACATATTCACATTTCTCACCATACTTCATTCTCATGATCGTAATTATATCGCGTTCACATATATCAACATTATGAATGTTCACAAGCACATCCCTTCATGCTTAATTTCACAATCATTCACAAGCACAATTATACAACAACAATATTATGCAATGTGACTCAACATGTCCAATGCAACTCAATGCTATGCGGTACCGACATTAGTTATCTTTTTTCGGTTTTCACTCTAAACCGGGTCCACCCTTCTAGACCGATAACTTGTTATCATTTTTCGGTTTTTACTTTAAACCGGGTCCACCCTTCTAGACCGATAACAACCAAGCCCGTCCCCTAGGCTTCAAACCCACCCTTCTAGGTTTGGGACAAGCCACTAGTTTCCACGAAACTAACGGACATTGCCTCTTGACTGAATGATGCATGTACAATCAACCAATCACAATAAATGCACTTAAGACCGTTCCCGCGTCTTAATCCCATGCATTCGAATAATTCACCCCTTCGAGAATTTCATCATGATTGCACATACAACATATATCAAACATTTATCAATGTATTCAGTTCACGCATCATCATATTCAACAACAATGCACACATATCACATATGTTCCCATGCATTCATACAACAATCGCATACATATATGCACTCACAATTCATTAGACGATACACATACATTCCTCAATGTATTCCCATGTATCTCTAATTATCACAACAATCAAGGTATTCACATCGCAATACCAATCATACAATTATAAGTTATGCACACATATCAAAATGTTCTCATGCATACTCATTACATAATTGTACACAACAATCAAACATTCACAACTCATCAATTAATACACACATAATCATCATTATGTTCTCATGTATTTTAACCGATTACAATTATTCATTCATATCACAACTCTAGGATTCACGCCCGTAGGCTACCCACAACACACATTATCACAATAGGTCATATCCATATTCATATCATAAGGTATCCACCTATGTGAAACAACCAAACCATCTTCACATGATCAACACAGCAAAAGAGAAATGCTGTCAAATTCGCCTTCATTCGCCTGGCGAACCCTCGCAGCGAACCTTCGCCTGGCCTTCGCCTGGCGAACTCTCTCAGCGAACACTCGCTAGGCTTCGCCTGGCGAGACTCCCCAGCGAGCCCAAGTCAGTAGCTTCTGACTTCATTCGCCACCATTCGCCAGCACTTCGCTGGGCGAACCTTCGCTATCCCACTTCGCCTGGCGAACCCACCAGCGAAGTCCACTGGGACTTAAATATAATTATTCGCCAACATTCGCTAGGCTTCGCCTGGCGAAGCTTCGCCTTCGCTCGCCTGGCGAGAGCCAGCGAACCTGCGCAGAACAGAAC
Organism: Lathyrus sativus; assembly: GCA_963859935.3. Taxonomy (NCBI): domain Eukaryota; kingdom Viridiplantae; phylum Streptophyta; class Magnoliopsida; order Fabales; family Fabaceae; genus Lathyrus; species Lathyrus sativus. The sequence continues at coordinate 299,107,160 of OZ012738.1, read as the reverse complement.
CCTATTCTGTCTTCTCCTTCACCAATCCATCATCAACCTTCTCTTACACACCCAAATCAGTACAAATAGCATCAATACATGTTACCCGGCTATTCTACGGCGTTATTGCTTAGTTTCAACCGATTAAATCATCAATCTACCGATTATTCCAACTTTGGCCCTAATTGGAAAGTGATGAAAACTCTACCAAAACCCCAACCCAACATACATAACATCATACAATGATCAAATAGAAACATTTCTCACCCTTACCTCGATTAATCGGAGCTTTGATGTTGGTTCTTGATGATTTCCACTTTTCCTCTTCTTCTCTTCTCTTTCTCTCCTTTCTTCTTCTTTCCTCTTTCTTTCCAAATGTTTTCTATCTTTCTTTTCTTTTCTTTCTCTCTTATATAATTCCTTTATTTTCCTTCCTTCCAATTTCCTTCTCAATTCTCTATTAATCCCAATTAATAAAAATTAATTTCCAACATTAATAAAATCCCACTAAATAAATTAATTACTACAATTAATTATTTAATGAAATTTGGGCTGTTACAACTCTCCCCCGCTTTAGGAATTTTCGTCCTCGAAAATGTTACCTGATTCAAACAGTTCTGGATAAGACTCTTTCATCCGACTCTCGAGCTCCCAAGTAACATCTCCACCAGCCGGTCCTCCCCAAGCGACCTTCACTAAAGCGATCTCTTTACCTCGAAGCTGCTTCAATTTCCGATCCTCTATCCGCATAGGTGATGTCTCAACAGTCAGGTTATCTCTCACCTGCACATCATCTATTTGGACTACATGAGACGGATCCGCAATGTATTTCCTCAACTGAGATACATGGAATACGTCATGAAGATTAGCAAGCGACGGTGGTAAAGCCACACGATAGGCCACTTCTCCTATCCTTTGCAAAATCTGATAAGGACCAATGAAACGCGGTGACAACTTGCGCGACTTCAGTGCCCTACCAACACCCGTCATCGGAGTGACTCGAAGAAACACATGATCTCCCTCTTGAAATTCAAGTGCCTTCCTCCTCTTGTCATAATAACTCTTCTGACGACTTTGAGCAACTCTCATCTTCTCTTGAATCATCTTGATCTTATCAGTAGTCTGTTGAACTAACTCGGGTCCAACAACAGAACTTTCTCCAGACTCGAACCAACACAATGGTGTCCTACACCGCCTACCATACAACGCCTCAAATGGTGCCATACCAATACTCGAATGGAAACTGTTGTTGTAGGTAAACTCAATCAAAGGCAAGTAGCTATCCCAAGCTCCTCCTTTTTCCAATACACAAGCTCTCAAAAGATCTTCAAGCGACTGAATCGTCCTCTCCGTCTGACCATCAGTCTGAGGATGATACGCTGAACTCAAACGCAACTTAGTACCCAAAGCACTCTGCAGGCTTTCCCAAAATCTCGAAGTAAACCGCGGATCTCTATCCGAAACAATACTTAACGGAATCCCATGCAGACACACAATCCTCTCAATATACAACTTAGCCAACTTCTCCAAAGGGTAATTCATACGCATAGGGATAAAGTGAGCAGATTTAGTCAGCCTATCCACGATAACCCAAATAGCCTCAAAATTACTCGGCGTCCTCGGCAAACCCGATACAAAATCCATGGAGATACTATCCCATTTCCACTCAGGAATAAACAACGGCTTCATCAAACCCGATGGCTTCTGATGCTCAATCTTCGACTTCTGGCAAGTCAAACAAGAATACACAAATTCCGCAATATCCTTCTTCATACTAGGCCACCAAAATACTTTCCTCAAATCCTGATACATCTTAGTAGCACCCGGATGAATACTCAATCCGCTACGATGTCCTTCCTCAAGGATGCTCTTCTTAAGCTCAACCACATCTGGAACACAAACTCGATCCCGACATCTCATAATACCATTCTCATCAATCCGAAAATCACCACCTTGGCCTTGGTTGATTAAAGTCAACCGATCAACTAAGCTCAAATCTGATTTCTGTCCTTCTCGAATTTCATCCAAAATACCACTCGTAAGCTTTAACATACCCAACTTAATTCCAAAAGAAGCTCTCTCACATACCAAACTCAAATCTCGAAATTGCTCGACCAATTCTAACTCTTTCACCATCAACGCCGACATATGCAATGATTTCCGACTCAATGCATCCGCTACAACATTCGCTTTACCCGGATGGTAATTCAAGCCAAAATCATAATCCTTCAAAAGTTCAAGCCATCTTCTTTGTCTCGCATTCAATTCCTTTTGATCAAAAAGATACCTCAAACTCTTGTGGTCACTAAACACTTCAAATCTTGCGCCAAATAAATAATGCCTCCAAAGTTTCAACACGAACACAACGGCGGCCAACTCTAAGTCATGCGTCGGATAATTCTTCTCATGCACTTTGAGTTGCCTCGAAGCATAAGCCACAACTTGGTTATTCTGCATCAACACACCTCCTAAACCCATCAAAGAAGCATCACAATACACAACGAATGGTTCTTCTGGATTTGGCAGAATCAAAACAGGAGCTGTCGTCAACCTTCGCTTAAGTTCTTGAAAACTCGCTTCACACTTGGCGTCCCAAACAAAGGCTTGACCTTTCCTAGTCAACTGCGTCAATGGCAACGATAACTTAGCGAATCCTTCGATAAACTTCCGATAATAACCGGCTAGACCAAGAAAACTTCTGATCTCAAAAACTGACTTCGGAGTCTCCCATTGCGACACCGCTTCAACCTTCGACGGATCGACCGCAATACCCCCACTCGAAATCACATGACCCAGGAAACTAACTTCCTTCAACCAAAATTCACACTTAGAAAGCTTTGCAAACAATTGCTTCTCTCTCAACACCGATAACACAATCTTCAGATGCTCGGCATGCTCTCCTTCGCTCTTCGAATAAACCAAGATGTCGTCGATAAACACCACCACAAACTTATCCAAATACGGATGGAAAATCCTATTCATGTACTCCATAAATACACCCGGTGCATTAGTCACACCAAATGGCATCACAGAATACTCATAGTGCCCATACCTCGTCCGAAAGGCCGTCTTCTGAATATCCTCAGCTTTCACACGGATCTGATGATACCCAGATCTCAAATCAATTTTGCTGAACACGCTCGCACCAACCAACTGATCCATCAGATCATCAATCCTTGGAAGTGGATACTTATTCTTAATAGTCACCTTGTTCAACTGTCTGTAATCCACACAGAGCCTCATAGAACCCTCTTTCTTCTTAACCAACAACACCGGTGCACCCCACGGTGACACGCTCGGACGAATAAACCTCTTTTCAAGCAAATCCTCAAGTTGACTCTTCAACTCTTTTAACTCTGAGGCCGACATACGATATGGAGCCATCGATATCGGACTAGTTCCAGGAATCAAATCTATCGAAAACTCCACTTCTCGCTTCGGCGGTAAATCCTTTATCTCTTCAGGGAATACTTCCGGAAAATCTCTAACAATGGGCACAACATCAATCTCTTCACTTTCACTAGTCCTCAAAGTTGCCATAAGCATAAATACCTTAGCCCCATCTTGTACCGATTCCTTCACTTGTTTCCTCGTCATAAACAATTCCCTTTCAACTTCCGAATCGGGAAAAATAACCGTTTTGTCAAAACAGTTAATATACACACGATTGAATTTTAACCAATTCATTCCAAGAATGACATCCAGTTGATCCAAATGAAGACACACTAAATCGATCCCAAAATCTCTACCGAAAATACTCAACGGACAATTCAAGCAAACATACGGTGTAGTTACCGAACCCATAGCAGGAGTATCAATAACCATACCGCCACCAATCACAGACAACTCAAGATTCAACCTTCTAACACAATCCAAAGAAATAAAAGAATGCGTAGCTCCGGTATCAATTATAGCGATCAAAGGTATACCATTAATAAAACACGTACCTCTGATCAATCGATCGTCGCTAGCAGTCTCAGATCCAGATAGAGCGAACACTTTCCCGCTCCCTTGATTCTTCTTCGGCTTATTACATTTCGTACTAATGTGTCCTTGCTCACCACAATTGTAGCAAGTCACACCCGTACCACTTCTGCATTCCAGAGCCTTGTGGCCTGGCTTGCCACACTTAAAACACGTCTTCTCAACACTTTTGCATTCAGGAGCACGATGTCCCTCTTCACCGCACCTATAACATCTCACCGGAGTAGAAACTCCCCCACTTGGCCTCTTGCCATAACCCATTCTCTGCTTCCCTTTGTCTACAGGAGTCACATAAGGTTTTCCTCTGAATTGACCTTTTCCTTTCTTATCACTTAGGCTCTTGTAGTGGCTGGATCTAGCCCTACTGTCTTCGTCATAAATTCTGCTCTTGTTAATCAACTCAGAAAACCGCCTGATTTCCTGGTACCCAATAGCTTGTCTAATCTCGGGTCTCAAACCGTTCACAAACTTGAGGCACTTAGACCTCTCAGCATTACCAGTATTATAGTGAGGACAAAATTTGATCAACTCCTCAAATTTCGCCGCATACTCAGCAACCGTCGAATTACCTTGCTTCAACTCAAGAAATTCGATCTCTTTCTTCCCCCGCACATCCTCTGGAAAATACTTCTCCAGAAAAGTTTCTCTAAACAAATCCCACGTAATCACAATATCATCCTCCTCAAATCTTTGGCGAGTATTACCCCACCAATCTTCAGCTTCTTCTTCGAGCATATGGGTCCCAAACTGCACCTTCTGTGCATCCGAGCAATTCATAACTCGAAAAATCTTTTCCACGGCTTTCAACCAAATTTGTGCCTTGTCCGGTTCATGAGTTCCCTTGAAGACCGGAGGGTTATTCTTTTGGAATTTCCCCAAAGCACGGAATCCATCATCAACATGATTCCTCACATTCACATTGGCCGGAGGATTCTGCCTAATTGCCCCCGCCAATCTCGTCAATGCCTCCGCAATCGCTTCGTCGTTCCTTCCTGCAACCATCTTACTAATTCCAACCACAGAACCACGTAAGAACAACCAATATTGATAATGCAACACACGCATATCAATAACACACAGGAAGAAAACACTCTAACAACTTGGCCGGACGGACCGACCTGCTCTGATACCACTATTGTAACACCCCCTTCTATACCCCAAATAAATGCATATAAAACAATTAAGCACATACAAGTTATCAGAGTAAAAAGGTTTTATAATAAGGTATAAAAGAAGAATGCCACAATTTCACCAATAAACCACTTCTACTAATTGCTCCATAAAATATGTAACATTTTCAATTTAAGCGGAAGATAAAATCATTTGATCGTTTTTCAAAATATTAATTCAAATGCACATAAGTCATCCAGATTAATACATCATGTCAGTTAGATTTACAGAACCACATAAGCTGATACATCGCAGTGTATCACAAAAGAATGACTATACTAGTCTAACTACCCGGTGTTACATATCAGAGCGGTAGACTCAAAAGAATGAAGACTATTCTTCACAAAAGGACTCCAGCATCCTAATCTGCAATGCCTCATAGAGCATTATAAAACAGCAGAAGGGTGAGAAATATAACCATAATAATCAAGGCATAAGATTATATATATATAGGTAGTCATATGACACATATTCACATTTCTCACCATACTTCATTCTCATGATCGTAATTATATCGCGTTCACATATATCAACATTATGAATGTTCACAAGCACATCCCTTCATGCTTAATTTCACAATCATTCACAAGCACAATTATACAACAACAATATTATGCAATGTGACTCAACATGTCCAATGCAACTCAATGCTATGCGGTACCGACATTAGTTATCTTTTTTCGGTTTTCACTCTAAACCGGGTCCACCCTTCTAGACCGATAACTTGTTATCATTTTTCGGTTTTTACTTTAAACCGGGTCCACCCTTCTAGACCGATAACAACCAAGCCCGTCCCCTAGGCTTCAAACCCACCCTTCTAGGTTTGGGACAAGCCACTAGTTTCCACGAAACTAACGGACATTGCCTCTTGACTGAATGATGCATGTACAATCAACCAATCACAATAAATGCACTTAAGACCGTTCCCGCGTCTTAATCCCATGCATTCGAATAATTCACCCCTTCGAGAATTTCATCATGATTGCACATACAACATATATCAAACATTTATCAATGTATTCAGTTCACGCATCATCATATTCAACAACAATGCACACATATCACATATGTTCCCATGCATTCATACAACAATCGCATACATATATGCACTCACAATTCATTAGACGATACACATACATTCCTCAATGTATTCCCATGTATCTCTAATTATCACAACAATCAAGGTATTCACATCGCAATACCAATCATACAATTATAAGTTATGCACACATATCAAAATGTTCTCATGCATACTCATTACATAATTGTACACAACAATCAAACATTCACAACTCATCAATTAATACACACATAATCATCATTATGTTCTCATGTATTTTAACCGATTACAATTATTCATTCATATCACAACTCTAGGATTCACGCCCGTAGGCTACCCACAGCACACATTATCACAATAGGTCATATCCATATTCATATCATAAGGTATCCACCTATGTGAAACAACCAAACCATCTTCACATGATCAACACAGCAAAAGAGAAATGCTGTCAAATTCTCCTTCATTCGCCTGGCGAACCCTCGCAGCGAACCTTCGCCTGGCCTTCGCCTGGCGAACTCTCTCAGCGAACACTCGCTAGGCTTCGCCTGGCGAGACTCCCCAGCGAGCCCAAGTCAGTAGCTTCTGACTTCATTCGCCACCATTCGCCAGCACTTCGCTGGGCGAACCTTCGCTATCCCACTTCGCCTGGCGAACCCACCAGCGAAGTCCACTGGGACTTAAATATAATTATTCGCCAACATTCGCTAGGCTTCGCCTGGCGAAGCTTCGCCTTCGCTCGCCTGGCGAGAGCCAGCGAACCTGCGCAGAACAGAACCCTATTCTGTCTTCTCCTTCACCAATCCATCATCAACCTTCTCTTACACACCCAAATCAGTACAAATAGCATCAATACATGTTACCCGGCTATTCTACGGCGTTATTGCTCAGTTTCAACCGATTAAATCATCAATCTACCGATTATTCCAACTTTGGCCCTAATTGGAAAGTGATGAAAACTCTACCAAAACCCCAACCCAACATACATAACATCATACAATGATCAAATAGAAACATTTCTCACCCTTACCTCGATTAATCGGAGCTTTGATGTTGGTTCTTGATGATTTCCACTTTTCCTCTTCTTCTCTTCTCTTTCTCTCCTTTCTTCTTCTTTCCTCTTTCTTTCCAAATGTTTTCTATCTTTCTTTTCTTTTCTTTCTCTCTTATATAATTCCTTTATTTTCCTTCCTTCCAATTTCCTTCTCAATTCTCTATTAATCCCAATTAATAAAAATTAATTTCCAACATTAATAAAATCCCACTAAATAAATTAATTACTACAATTAATTATTTAATGAAATTTGGGCTGTTACATTAAGGGCTTTCCAGATAATCTAATGTAACATAGGGGCCCTCCCACTATTTGTATGTTATTTTTCTTCTTCAACGTGGAGATTTTTTCCTAACGTTGGCTGGATAACTTTGCATGATCTAACATGTAGACATTTATTGGTATGTTATGCCCGTCCTTATGAGGATTGGAAAGACAAGTTTATGTGATTAATGGGGTAGGCGACACCTCTTCGGTGACCACACGGGAGATGAACGTCCCTTGCTTACCTCTGTCGTGGATGCCAGATCCCCAACTTATCAAGGGGATAGTTAAAAGTTCCCTTCCCCCTTGAGCAAGAGATGATCTAGATTCTAGCTTGCTTTCGGCCCTTTACCTCCTATACTTTAATTACCCAGAAGTGAAAGAATGGTAATAGGGTAGATAAGTACTTGGGTAAGTTTTATAGTCTAATAAGAACCATCTGTTATGACCCTTTTTTTAATCATTTTAAGTATTGATACTATTCCCCCTTTTTGTAGCATACATGAGTAATATGTCACTTGACTCATACCACCATTTTAAGCATTAATTCAAATGCAGGTACCATAACAACCATTGTCTTTTCCCTTAACTCTCCCTAGAGATCTAGCTACCACAAATGGGAAGCGTTAGTGCGATACATCTCATGCTGGTGAAGCTTCCCCCCCCCCCCCCCCCAAGAATCTGAGGCGGGAAGAGGGTCCTTATGGATTATCAGGAAGTAGTTGAATAATAAAAAAGGGTAAGAAAGCAGAAAATGAATCTGCCCATCCAAAACTTTATATGTGGAACACCACAAATTTTAACGCAGTGGAATTCTCCAACCTCCACCTCTTGCTTTTGGAGAGTTTTCTTGGTGATTAGAAGTCACTTCTTGACATATCTTCTGCCGATTTATCGAACTTACTATAGTGCGACTCTTGCCCAATTTGAAGAGGTGAAACAATTGAAGTAATCGCACATGGTAGCTCTTAGTACTATGGATATCATAGAGGATAGAGTCTCATTAATCAAGGATGAGGTTGTGCCTTATTTCTCCCAACATTTTGAAAAATCAAGAAGACAAGTTGGTTTCTTTTATCCCAACTTAGACTTAAGCCAAATCGATCCATTTAAGGTGATCTGAGATGGTCGGTTGGTTTATGATGAGTAATCCCTTATACTTATACCTTTTATAATATCCTCTTTTTGTAATATTAAGTGGCTCCTTTCTTTATGTTTGTTAATGTTATTAGTATAACACCATTTTTATGCATGTACTCTATTTTCGGTTGACATTAGAGCAAAATGGTTTATCACATGGGAAGCTGGGGTACCTGTCGAAAAAGGAGGTTCGTTAGAATCTCCCATAATGATTACAAGTATCATTTGGCAACTTAGATCACTTCCGTGCTGGCGGAGGTCTTCCAAGAAGATCCACCACTTTGATGGCCCCCAAGGCGACAAGTGTAACACCCTAATTTCCCCAACACTTTACTTGTAAAATATATGAAAAAATTAATAATAAATAAAACACTCAAGGGCATCACATTACTCAGCATAAAAATATTATCTCATATCATTTAAAAATAGCAGCGGAAATCTACTCATCAATATTCGACATGCTTTTGAAAATTCATAAAAAGAACAACTTCAATTATTGGTATTGTAAACTCAAATAACTCTCAAAATAAACATAAAAAATGCAACCCAATTCCCAGTGTTACAGTATTCAGAGCGACACTTAAAATCTAAAACAATAACAGAAATAAACATAAAAGGGAAGAAGGCCATTAATGCCCTCCTCCAAGGTGACCAACCGCCAAGGCTGCTCAGTTCCTACATGAGAATCTACATCACAGGGAACAAGACCACACAGAAAGAAAATAGAGGGTGAGAATACATTTGTATAAGTTAATGGCACTTAAACATTGAGGATAGTAACATCAAACAAGAATATTCACTCATAAATATTCATCCACAACAACATACACAAAAAAATATTGCTTACAAATCATAGATGCTCATATATGTAAGAATGAATGCAAATGTACTCGTCACTTCTACTTCAATATGCATGTGGTACTAAAGTTTTGGAAGTCACAAATATATTACTGAACTGTCCACTCGTCACTTGACCGAAGTTCTACTCGTCACTGGATCAAAGTCTTACTCGTCAATAAAATGAATTCCTACTCGTCATTAGACCGAAAGTCCTACATATCTCCACTTAATACGATGTATTAATTCAAAACAAAACAAACACTATACATTTCTACCTCTATTATCATTACTTGTCACTATTTCCTATTGAATCTAAAACTCAACATAATAGTCGCCAATGTAAGGCCACACAAATAGTTTCACCAAACCAAATAAATCTCGGCTTAACTCAGCACAATCGTTATAATCATACAATTTCTCAATTATACTCATCATTATAACATTCATATAACCACTCAGAGCATCACGTCATCACAACTCAACACATAACAACCATCAATTCATGATTACATAATTATTCTATAGTCATCACATAATAATTATAATAAGTAAACATACTCTTCATATTTTACATACATGTTTTAACCTCTAAATCATTATTATAAGGTATTATTACGCGTTTGTTGCCCAAAGCTTCGAACCACGTTTCAAACGAAGTCATAAAACTCAAGTCACGCACGAAATAGCACGCTTGGTACAAAAACCAGGGAGTTACTACGACCGCTTGTGTTAGATAACATGACCCTTAGCCCCATAGGCAAAACCCCCTTAGGCACACCTCTGTTACAAAAACCATAGGGCTACTACAACCACCCTAGTAGTGCCCCAAATCCTAAATTTTGTTTTCACAATTTTGTGAGATCTCTATTGTTTTTCAACCTTGCATCAGACCCTAAACCTTAATTTTTGACATCTAATACTCTCAAAACATATCATACATCAAGGTACAAGAAACATATGGGATCCATCCCTATCCAACGTCAAAATAACATTATCTTATCAATTGACCATGTTATTCATCAACAATATTAACATCATCAAATCTCTCATGGAAATAAATCATGCAATTTCACATCAAAGTAACACATAAAATGTTTCACATCATCAACACTAACAACACACCGGTTAATTATGAATGTTTTGCACAAACCTCACATAATTCACAAAACCCTCATCAATGGAGGACAAGGGAGAAAATGGAAGAGATGAGAGGTAAGGATCCACCTATATCCTACAAGAATAAGTACCTTTATGATGAAAAGTTCCCCCATTATCTTGATTATTTGATCAAGCTTCAACCTTAACAATGACCACTCTCCCTCTTGCTCTTGCTATGCTAGGTCTTGGTTCTCTATTGCTCTTCTTTTCCTCAAACTTTTCACGTACTAAGTTTTCTATTCCTCTCTTTTATTTTATAAAATAATTTTTATTTTATTTCATTCCAAATAATTCTCTTAATCCCCTCATCTTCTCTATCATCACATCCACCTCCCTATTTTTCTCAAAACTCTAAATTACTACCCCAAACTAAACTCCTTTTATTTTTCTGTTATTCTAATTAATTAAATAATTAAATAAATAATAATCATTCTACCAACCCTCATAAAATAATAATATGAACCAAATAATTCATAAAAACACCAAACTCGAATAAAATAATATAATTAAAATAATATGGGCGTTACAACAAGGGTCCCTCCTAGAAGTCCAAAACATTTTGATTGCCTCTTGAGGTGGCAAGGATTCCTCTTAGGGATCAAATATTTTAGTACTCTCTAAGGGCGGAAAGGATTACCCTTAGGGATCCAACATTTTGATCGCCTTTAAGGGAGGCAAGGCTCCCTCCTATGAATCCATTATTCTGATTGCGTCTAAGGGTGACAAGGATCCCTCTTAAGGATCCAGCGTCCTAATCGCCTCTAAGGGAGAAAATGACCCCTCTTAGGGATCCAACTGTCATACCCTAATTTTTTCTTACTATTTCAACTTTCTGATACCAAGTTTTATTGTGCCTTCAAGAACTTTCTATGGGTGGGTCATTTAGCTTTTGGCCATGATCCTACAAAATTTTAAGTGTAGAGGATTTGTTTGTACCCATTATGATTTTCGTGCCCGTGCAAATGTGTTAAATCATAGTGGGGATGAGAGAAGATATATAGCATGGCTAATTGGTCTAAATATGATCAAATGATTTCAAGGCTTATCTCAAGGAATTTATGGTCATATTCAAGACAAGTTCGAAAGGGCTCAAGCATATAAACAAGCCATTATTGGGAGAACTGTTTCGTTAATGATTATTAGTGATTACAAGTTATGATTGAAAACTCCCAAGGCATGACCTACATGAGATCAAAATATACGTGCCATGTTTGGATTATTTTCAAGTTATGTGGGACTTATTTCAAGTTATAAGTTGAATTGAGAAGGCATAAGGTAAGTGTACACTCTTTAAAGTTCACATAATTTCCATTTGATTTGAAACCCTCGTCCTAAAACCTTTTTATTCACTTTTCATAATTCACATCCACTTCATAAGCCATATTCATTTTCTCCATATCAAATTAATCATTTTCTTTTCCATAATCAAATTCTTTTTTTTTTCAACCATGTTTATCCCTTTTTATCTATGTTATGGTTATTCATTAAATACCAATTTCAAATGTCCATAAAAGTCTAATTCCATTACAAAAGGAAGGGTTCAACATTTCTATTCATAATTCAAGAGACCTATCTAAAGTTCTCAGGCCCACCATAATAAAAAATACAAAGTGCAAAGCCCACATTCAAGTTCATCATAATTTCCAAAAAAAAGGGAGATAGTCAAGTCTTTGACTCGCTTTCCTGATTACTTGGGTCCGAGAAGTCTTTCTTAAGCTTCAAGTAACCGCCATTAGTTCAAACTCTCCCTTTTAAGTACAACCTTATCTTCAAGATGAAAAAGAGAGAGTTCCAAGTCGTTGGTTCACTCTTCCGATTACTTGGGTCCGAGAAGTCTTTCTTAAGCTTCGAGTAATCGTCATCCGTACCCATCTTCAAACTCATTCAGATCCTGTTTCTTTTCATGGTTGTAACTACAAACTATGGACGCTCTGATTCTTCATTCATTCTTGAATGTAAGATACGTAGGCATAAGATTGCGATGATCTTGGCGAGCACACTTCTATCTTTCTCTGTTATTCCATCACAATCCCCTTCATCTTCTGTTTCCCCCATCCTTTCCCGTAGTCGAACTACGACGCTCTGATTTCTCATTCTCGTCCAAATGAGCATACGTAGGCACAAGGGCCCCAATCCTTGGCGAGCACCCTATCCTCTAACCATCCCCTTTCCCCTAGCGTCTTTATCCTTTTATAGTATCGTTTTAGTATTAGTATTGAGAAGAGAAGATATAAGCTTAGCTAACATTTATCACAATTCAAATTAAGAGGTTCCCGTTGAGTACAACAGACGTGAATGGTGCTAATACCTTCCCCTTGCATAACCGACTCCCGAACTCAGGAACATCAGGTTGCGACGGCCGTGTTCCTTCCGTTTTAAAGAGGTTTTCTCGATATTTTCCTCTCCCGTTCATCTAGGATAAATAAAGTTCGGTGGAGACTCTATCAAACTGCATTTCCGCACCTTTTGCGCAAGGGTTGTTTCTCTGAAATGTCTCCATGATTTTTCAAGGTGCGACAGGTGGCGACTCTGCTGGGGACAATTGCTCCATGAAAGAGAGAGTCGAGCTTATCATAGTTCGAGTTGTGAGCTTGTTAGCTTTGCTTATCAGTTTTTCTCTTCTCGTTTGTTTGTTTATTTATTGGTATCCTTATCTTTATTGCTTGTGCTTGTGACATTGTTGGGTTGTTCTGCTTATGGACACTTGGTGAGATGGCTCTACACCTGAGTCCGAGTAAAGTAGGATGGTGGTTGTGTAGTGGAGACTTGCGTGGGTTCTTCCACGTTGAGTTGAAGCAAAAACCCCGCTTGGAATAGATTCCCTTGGAGATGTTGTTGTTGTGGCGAGTTTTTGCCATAACAGTAATGTTTTCGAGCCTGAATCATTGATCCCAAGGACCATTAACCATTTGATCCATGGTGGTTGGTAGTGTTGATTCCTTGTGGATTAATATGAACGCCCCAATCAGATGAGATCCCTTGAACGTGTTACTTCCTGACAGTAATATTTTCAACCTTGATCTATGACTCTGAGAACCTGTTTTAGAACCAGTGTGTCGATGGTTATGTAGTTGATGCTTCCGAGAAGTCTTTCTCGTGTGGAAGATACGAAAACCTCACCTAGAGGAGATTCTTTTGAGGATATTATCATCGTGACGAGGCTTTGTCATGGCTGTGATATCTTTGAAAGATATCCACGACTCTAGGAACTTACCCGTTTTAGAATCCGACCCATGGGGTTTCTTTGAGCAGTGACTGTGGTCCTTGATCCGTTCACCCGACTAACTTCAGAACTGCTTGAATTTTTGATCTTGCGATCATGGACCTTGCATCTTGCATTGCATATCATTTGCATTGCATCTCATTTGTTGTGCATCTTGCATTTTCTTTCCTCCATTAGTTTTCTTATTTCTCCCATCCTTCTTATCTAGTAAATCTAGTTGATTCCTCGATACCAGTATGCAACTAGAGCCAATGCAAGACGAATGATGAAGCAGATTCAGCAAGAACAAGCTGCCTTCAGGGAAGAGTTGGATTCTCTCAAAGGAAAGATTGACCAGATCCTTGAAGCCATCATTGCTGCCCGAAAGGAAGAAGAGATACGTGAAACTACTGTCGTCAACAACAATGGTCAGGGTCAAGGATCTACCACAAGATTACCATTTCCAATTCCCAACCCCTATGGAATGCCAATGAACTTTGCTACCGCAGCTGAAGGAACCACTTCTCAACCAATTCTAGCGCCTGGAGTTACTGTTGGAGCTATCCCGCAAGCCAAACCTACTGTTGTTCAGATTCCCGTTCCTCATACCGAAGATAATCTGGTGGATCAGTATGACGATGTGGAAAACTATCATGCTGCTATCCCTATTGTCAGTCCTGCTACTGCTCAAGATTCAAAAGCTATGAAGATGTGTCGAGATCTAGCTGAGAAACTCCGAGTCATGGAGGGACACGACTTAAACTCTCTCAGTGCTTTAGAAATGTGCTTGGTGCCTGATGTCGTCATTCCTCCCAAGTTCAAAGTGCCTGAATTTTCAAAGTACAAAGGTCTAAGTTGCCCGAACATTCACTTAAAGATGTACTATTGCAAGATGGCTGTTTATGCCAGAGACGAGAAGCTAATGATACATTGCTTCCAAGACAGCTTGTCTGGGGCATCCCTCGAATGGTATATGCAGCTGAAGCATAAAAGTGTGCGCACTTAGGCTGAGTTAGCTGATGCATTTATCAAGCAATACAAATACAACACCAACCTTGCTCTGAATCGTACTCAACTTCAGAGTATGACTCAGAAGGATAGCAAATCCTTTAAGGAGTACGCACAATGATGGAGAGAACTAGCCGCAAGGGTGCATCCACCTTTGGTTGACCGTGAAATGATTGACATATTCATGTGTACCTTGCAAGGCCAATTCTATGAGAAGCTGATTGGTAGTGTCTCTGCTGGATTCTTTGACTTGGTGATCGTCGGCGAAAGAATTGAAGAAGGGTTGAAGAGTGGAAAGATCCAAGGAGGTTCTGGAAGCCAGACTAATGCCAATAAGCCTTTCAACGGATACAAGAAGAAAGAGGGTAAAACAAATGTCGTCTCTGTGCAGAAAGGGCAAGCTTCCCAACAAGCTCTCGCTCGTATGCCTTATCAAATCCCTTACTTCCAGTACCCGTATGTTGCTGCTGCGCAATATGCTTCAATGCCTTATTAGCCATCTGTTCAAGCAGTTCAAGCTCAGACACCACAACAACAGGCTCCTCAGCAACAAGCCTACAACCATCAAGGATATCAATATCCTCCTCAACAACAACAAATGCAAGTTGCTCAACAACAGCAAGGTGCTTGCCAACAACATCAACAGAGAACATGGAGGCCAGATAGGGTTTTTATTGTTTACCAATGACATATGCTAGTATCTTTGCTCAGTTGATAGAGAAAAAGACTGTGGTTCCAAGAGATTTGGCTCCCCCAACTGTCATTCCTGCCGACTATGACGCAAATGCTCATTGTGAATTTCATAAGGGCACTCCAGGTCACACCATTGAGAAATGTAGGGCTTTTAAGCACAAAGTTCAAGACATGATTGATAAGGATGCTATAAACTTCAATGGGAAGTCTCCAAATGTCATCAATAATCCAATGCCACCGACCAAATAGTGTCAGCATCAGTCAGATCAAATCAAGTCAAGTCAAAGTTCATTTCCCCGAAGAAGGCAGTCATGTTTCCATTTCATCTTTCACATTTCTTATATTTTGTCTTTGTTTGTTTAAGTATTGTATGCTTTGAACAATTGTCATTCGTATTTGGTTTTCATTAATGTATTGTTTACGCATGTTTTGAATTAATTATGTTGTATCCACTCATTACTTGCACTTATCACCGACACATTTCTTCACGTCATTCTACCAACTGTTGTTTAACATGATTTGAGGGAGGATGATGAAAACGAGATACCCATAATTGCAAATTATATGCATTCAGAAATAATCTCATCAATGATGTACAAGCATTGCTTCAATTCCCTAAACAATGGAGATATAAGGAGTTAATCCCTAGTAAACCACTTCGAGCCTAGAAGTAGGAGTTTCCTTCGAATATTTAGACCTCTATACTTTACCTGGGGCAGGGTAGTGTTTAATTAATCCAATCCTGCACTCGAATCAACAAAGCAAAATCCAAAAAACAAGACGGTTGTTCATCAATGACCCACGACATGGCAATCACAACCAAATCCAAAAAAATCGAAAGCCTACTAAGTCAAGACCTTAAAAGGGACTTAGGCAAAAATCAAGGCAATCCCGATGGATATGACAAATAAAGTCAATTCATGCAAAACTTAGGGATCAAAAACAAAATCAAAAGAGGTCCTCAGAACTTCAACAAAAACAAAATAAGATTCAGTGGCCACCAAACCAAATCAAAAGGGGTCACTAACATCCATCAAAAACAAAATAAGGTGACTTCCATTTTGAGCATACCTTGAATCATCAAGCTTACATTGTCAAGATAAGCATACGTGAAATTAACTAAACGTAGGACTGGAGATCATTATGAAGAAGGGGTGGGTACAAATCACACTTTGAGCCTGACATCCTTTGTTTCATAACCATGAACCAGACCATGTTACAACCCTCAAAAGACCTAATTGAGGCAAGGTTTATTTTGAAAGCATACTATTGTAAGGTTGCGTAACCTGACTCCTCACATATCTGCTAATCATCAGCATTGGTGTCATTATCCTTACTATATCTTTCACACTGTTGCACCCAAAATTTTGACCCCTTATATTCTCATTATCATTTTAGGAGCATACTCATGAATTATCTAACCTTAACCCAGTGCAAGTTTATCTTTGTCAAGTTGCAGATGAATCAGGGTTTCGTGCAGTCAAAATCAAAACTTCAAGGGTGTGATTAGTCAATGTTTTGGGATCATTAAATTATGAAACAAGGTCAAGGATATCATATGAAGACTAATGAGAATCCAATTTGAAGTGGCCATTCCAGAATCAAGAACAGTGCAGTCCAGGGCACCCGATTAGGGTTTTTGACTAGTAAAAGTCAACTGTAGTTTGACTTTGATGTTGGAAGATGTTTAAATGATGGGATTATGATTCATGAAGTTCATATAGCTTAATAAAGTTCATCCAAGAAGTTTCAAAGTCTCAGAAGGTCCAAAGTGTCAACAGGCGACTCGGTAATCACCGATCGGTCGTACGGTTGACCGAAAAGTCAACTCTCCAAATTTTAGGAATTGGACTTCAAGTTGTGAATAAAATTGTTTCTTATGTCATATTGGACTTGCATATCAAATTTCATGACCATTGGATCAAGGATGAAGGAGTAATCGAAAAATCGAGAAATTAGGGTTTTGAAAGGGGCTAAACCATAACTCCTTAACCACACATCCAATTGAGTTGGTTCAAAGCTCATTTGGAAGCTCTTGACAAGTCCTACAAAAGTACCTAAGTGGTCCATGATCAGAAAATGCATAGATTTGGAGTTATGATCAAATTCATTTCTAGAGGGGAAAAAGACTTAGAGAAAATTTTTTAAGTTTATTTTGAGAAATTTTTTTAAGTTTATTTTTTAGCAACTTTGGAATGATTTTTGGCCAAGTTCCTTTGGGAAATTGAAACTCATGAAAACATGAATGTTTTAGAGCTATTTGAGGGCTTTCTAAAAAGTACTAGCACATCTCAAAAGGATTTGTGAGCTGAAAGTTATGGTCATGGCAAGTTGGTGGCTTTTCACTTTAGTCCCACATTGTCAAAACTCAAGAATTCATTCTTTCATCAAAGTTGGCCAATCTCAGCTTGTGAAACATATTGTATCTGATATGTGAGGTGTTTGTAGCATGAAAGAACCAAAAATTATGCAGAAGAGAAGAAAAAGCCAAGCTTGCAAGTTGCCTTGCAAGTGAATTTACAACTTGCATCCAAAAGTGAAAAACAAGCATGAGGTGTAAAAGTGATTCTGATCCAGCCACAATCCTATGCTTCTAGCCTACAATTAGCCACACTAATTCACCATTTTTCTTGACTAATGAGGCTTACCTTGCAGCCAAGGAAACCCTCTTGTGGAGGTTTAACCAAAAAATCCAAAACCTTTCTTCAAAATGAAGAAATCTTCAAATCTGCCCCAAACCACTTCCTTGCCTATAAATAGAGCCCTCACCACTTCATTATCAACACAAGATGAATGCTAAGAACCATAGAAATTTAAAGCCTTTGCATTTTCAGTCTTTGCTTCAAAATCCCAAAAATCACCAAACTTATCAAAAGTACCAAAAATTTGTCTTGGTGCAAGGGCTGTCAAACTCATTTATCTGCATTCAAACACCTCAACAACCATCCATACAATCCCTAAATATGGTATAGAAGGTGTCTAAACCATTAAACCATCCAAAAACTTCACCAATCAAAAAGTCAACTTCATCACCAAGTTACTTTGACCAAAGCTACAAAATCAACCATATCTTGTTCCATACATTTCCTTGGTGTTCCAATCATCCTAACACCTCTCATATAGTATTTCTCAACTGTCCAAAGTGCTAGAAATCATTGGTGGATTGCATTTCTCCATTTTGTTGCACCCCAAAATTTGCCCAACATTTCTTTACCTAACTTATGTTTCATTTCATTCACATTAGCATTATCATTTGCATTTCATTGACATGTATGCAGGAGATCAAGAGGTATGATTACCAATCAAGATCTACACAAGACTGTGAGGCTAGCTAAGAAGGTTATTCAAGTGTTCAAGGGTTGATATCCTTGTCAAAGAAGTTAAAAGATCCTCAGAGAGAGTGATTGAAGCCAATTATGTGGGTCTCCTAACTTGAGAGTTGTGGGAAGTCATCAGATGATTCTGAAGCCATGAGGTAGACTTGAGGTATTGAGAGAGATCATGAGAAGGTTTGAAGATCACTTTAATTCCTAGACTGGTCATTGTGTAAGATTAAGAAGACTCAGCCATGAGTGGTGCAACTAGGGTTTGATTGGGTCAACCCTAAGTCAACTGATGATTTGAAGAAGGTTGAAACTTGATTCAAGAGCCATGTGATCATGGATTGATACATTGAGATGTTATAAGGATGATTCCAAGGTTAACACATCATGATTGAAGAGTTTGAGAAGCTTCAAGCTAGGGTTTCTAAGGCTTGACAATGTAAAATCCCCTAGTTTGACCCCTATCTTCAAGGCAATATAGCTCAAGATGTGATTGTCAAATCATCTTGACCCCAACATGATTGTTGTAGAGCATGATCATAGCTTTAATTTGAGTTCTATAAGTCCTTGATAGGATTTATAGAACTCAAGTTATGGCTTTGACAAGTTACAAGTCATTTGAGGAATGTGAATTTGGAGCTTGAAAGTTACCCAACTTGCAAGAAACTTTTTTCCTAGAAGGATGATTCCTATGAACTTTTGGTCAACATTAATGTTGTTCCTTATTCTCTTAGCTTTCTATAGAGTACTAGAAGTACTTGATAGTATTTGTAGAACTCAAGTTATGGCTTTGACAAGTCAAGGGTATTTTGGACATTTTGTGATTATAGGTCATTTGTGATCATAGGCCATTTTCACCAACTTAGGGGCCTCAAATGAAGTTTTGTTCAACTAGAAAGTTGCTCAAAATGGGGTTTTAACCTTGACTATGCATCAAGGAGGCATTTAA
The DNA here is from genome assembly GCA_963859935.3 of Lathyrus sativus. Lineage (NCBI taxonomy): Eukaryota > Viridiplantae > Streptophyta > Magnoliopsida > Fabales > Fabaceae > Lathyrus > Lathyrus sativus. The sequence continues at coordinate 299,087,336 of OZ012738.1, read as the reverse complement.
ATGGCTCAAGGAGAGACTTGGTTCAAGAAAGTTTGGAAAAAGAAAGAATTAAAAGGATTTAATGGCCAAAAATTCAAATAATTCATTTTGTGACCAAATGAAACAAAATTATAGGTCAAATTGATTGGAAAAATGATTTTAGAAACAATGGCAATGTTAGAATTTTGATTTGGGATCATTTTCATAACATTCCATTTCATTTCTTCATGATGAAGCAACATAGCCAATTCATACCTTTGGCTTGCAAACAAGGAAGATAACTCATCAAACTCATTCAAAATCTCATGAGAACTTGGTTACACACATAGCCATGCCAAGAGGGAGTCAGAATAGTGATGGCCATGGATGAGATTTTGAAGAGATTTTGAAAATCCAAAATCTCATTTTGGATGAATCCAGAAGTTTCTAACAATCCCAATCACTTCTATATAAGTCATTGAGTGAACTCAACCATTTTTTTGGAAGGAATTGAAGCTGGTTGCAGAGAGGGAGATCAAAGTTTCATGAATGCAAGTTGAGATCGAATTTTGAGTTCAAGGCAGAACCAAGCCAATTTGAGGTGTACATTAGCTTCAGAGGGAAATTTGGAGTGAATTTGGATTGTTGTGTAGTCTGAATCGTGCAAGAACCACTTCTGTTACAAGCTTGAACACAGGTTGGTGAATTTCTTGATTATGCATGATTTAGGCAGTGATAGATAGAAACTCATATGTGGTTAGGATCCTGATGGTGAGTAGTTGGATTTAGGATGTTTAATTGTTTGATTAGAGATGATTTAGGTCAGATGCCATTTTCGGTTGAGATTGATATTTCATGATTCATGCGTTTTGAGGATGAATAATTGGCATGGTTGAATTGCTGGGAAGATTCTGGTCAAGATTCATTCAGGAATCGTGGCAAATGGTTGGCTGTAGGGGAAGTTAGGGTTCTACAGGGGTGGCCGGAAAAGCCACCGGCGACGGCTGGTTCGCGCGTAGGTTTCATGTTCAAATTGGGGAAGATGAAATCCTCACCCTCCATTCAGGCTGAAGACTTGACTTGGTCCATTGATCTAAGCGCGTGTGTTGTGCCACGTACTCCTCCCCCAAAACTCACCGTTTTAATTACTCTTTGAATGGACTGAATGAGCACGAGTTCAAATCCTGGCTTGTGTGTGTTTTTCTTTCATTTTAATTGCTGAAGAAAGTGAAAGTGGATCCAAGCACCTAGGCCTATGAAGTCCTTGTTATCTACACCCCCTTTCTGACCCAACCCAAGAATTAAACTGTTAATACTTGCTATTTGCCACGCGCTTTTTATTAATTTCCTTTTATTTTCTTTATTTTCATCATTTCATGTGACTTAGAGATTAATTCATAAAAAATAGGAAATTAACCCAATTAATCCCAAACTTTTTTCCCCTGATCCATGATTGAATCTAGAATTTTGTAGATAAAAAATATTAGGAATTCATGCATTTGTGATTTTATTTGCATTTTTTGAATATTAATTGATACTAAAATGGCCATGGTTGATACCTTGTTTGGATGAATTTTGTTTGAGCATTTGGTGATGTTTCTTGACTTGATTTTTTGTGTGTAGCTAGCATAGATATGCATGTTCCCCTTAGATTTCTATCACATTTTTGGGATGAAGTTAGGTGGTAGTTTTAAGTTGAACTTTAGGTGCTCTATTTTTTAGGGTTTATGCTTAGTATCTTGTGATTTATGTTTTATTTCTAGGACTTGGTGGATGATTCAACCTTTGGATTTTGTATGGTAGATTCATGATTGAATTAGGGTCCCATAGTCATTTTTGTAGGATTTTACAATTGGTTTTAGTATTTTAGTTAGGATTAACCTTAGTACTAAGTTTTAGGTGATCCTAACTTGCTAATTCAACTAGATTGATTTCTTTAGTTCCCTTAGATTAGGGGTTTGCTTTGCTTGCTCTTGGATGATGTTGAAGACAAGCTTGGGGCTACCATGGAGTGCTTGAAGAAGCTTGGATGTGAAGATTTCCCTTATTTTGGTGTAGCTTTGTTTAGGTGTTAAGATTAGGGTTTGTAGGCAGGGTTTCTAGATAGATTCTCTTCTTTTCATAAACATGGAAGGTGTTGATCACTTCCATTCTTCCCTATGATGTAAGGTCCCCTTGTGAAGGCCTCATCCCTCCTTTGGTAGGATGTGTGGCTCTTCACAAGTTGGTAGAACCTTTGAGGGTTCCTTTCTCTGATGATGGTGGGCTCAGTGGTGACCTTTGGTCTTCATTCTGCTGCCTATTATCCAAACCTTGCTCTTGTTAGATGAATCTTTCTCCCTTGCTAGAGGATGGGGTTCCTTGCTAAAAGATTGAAGATGATAGAAGTTGCATTTCCCTTTGTCTGAAGACTGCCATTGAAGCTGAGGCTTGAAGATCCAGAAGAATAGGTTGGCACTTGTGAGAAGAAAATCCAGTGGAGGTCAAATGAAGAGCTGAAGCTTGAAGTTGGAAAACAAGTTGATACTTGTGTTTGATGCATTGAGTGCTTAAAGGAACAAGTTGATACTTGTTATTGGGATTGAAGCCTGAAGGTGGAGTCTTTTTGGAGCTGGAGCTTGAAGAAGGTGAAGAACAAGTTGATACTTATGTTTGATGTATTGGAAGCTTGAAGAAGCAAGTTGACACTTGCCATTGAAGATGATAGCCTTAAAGAGCAGTTGAAGACTGAGGGCTAAACTGCTGTCAGAGGATTGCTTTGCTGTGAAGCTGAGGAAGCTATTGATCTGCTTTCTTTCCTGTCTGTTTGCTTGCTATGATTATCTGTGCTGTTGTGGGAGGGGCATCCTGATGAGTGAGAAGCCAGACCCAGGTTTGAGTGTACCTAACATTAGTTGTGGAAATTAGTGGGCGCGTGCTTGCTTTGCAGGCACTAGTGTCTCATGAAATCCACGCTCAGACGAGGTTCTCCCGGTTGACTTCTTTTCCGGCCCTTTGGGCCTGAGGGGTTGTTGGTTTGGAGGATTGTCGACTCTGGGGACCGATCATTTGGAATTCAGCTGAGTGAGGCCGCTTCAGGAGACGGTGATGCCACACCTTCCGGGTATCGTATCACCCCTCTTGAATGTCTGTGACGCTGATGACCGCATAGGATGCCGAACTTGTGTCAGTTTAGGTCCATACCTGTGAGCAGGGTCGGGTTTGTTGCAGGAAACCTTAACCTTCAGACTACCTGGTTTTCTTGATAGTGAATCAGTTTTGTTGGTATCAAAGGTTCTCATCATCAGATGTGTATTTGTTCTTGACAGAGCAGGTTTATGGTTGGGATCAGAGGATCTCATCATCAGATGTGTATTTGTTCTCGACAGAGCAGATTTATGGTCCGATATCAGGGTTTTCTTCTCATCAGAGATATGGTTGTTCTTGACAGAGCAGTATTGTGGATTTGTTGATACAGAACCTTCACCTCTTTAACAACGCAGTCGTCTTGATCTCCTGCTGCATGATTGCATTTTGCATTGTTTTGCATACTCATTTGCATTTCATTAACGTGTGTCTGTGTTGCAGGTACCGTTTCCCCCGGTTCAGGTTTTCTTGCCTTCTCTTGGGCTGTCATGGGTTCTCTGAGGAAGACTGTGGCCTACAAGCTCCCCACTCCTGATGTTGTTCAGCTGACTGGTTTGATTGCTTTGGCAGATGATTATGTGAGAGGTGAATTCAGAAAGTCTTATGGGAAACTGCTCAGCTTGGTGCGTAAACCTTCTGTGTTCGAGTTGAATGGGTTGCACGCCTTGATGCATTTCTACGATCCTCCTTTGAGATGCTTTACCTTCCCAGACTTTATTCTCGCACCTACACTAGAGGAGTATGCTGATTTGTTAGGTGTGCCTATCAAGAGTCAGATGCCCTTTGTTCATATGGATGCTGAGCCTAATTTGGCTAGCCTAGCCCCTTCACTTCATCTAGATGCCTCCGAGTTGGTCTTATCTAGTTGGAACAGGGTTCCCGGTTTCTCCTTGCAGTTCTTAGTGGGAAAGGCCCAGCAGTGCGCCAAAGACGGATGTTGGATCGTGTTCAACGCCATCCTTGCTCTGTGCATATATGGCATCCTTCTGTTCCCCAATATGCCTGACTTTGTAGACTTTGACGCCTTTCACATCTTTGCATCAGGGAATCCAATCCCTACCTTGATAGGAGATGTCTACCATTCCGCCCATTACAAAAACGAGAACACAAGGGGTAAGAACGTCTCGTGCTGTGTGCCCCTACTCTATAGATGGCTTGATAGTCACCTACCCAAGAAGGGTCCCTTTGCTTCGTCTACAGCCACAGCTGAGTGGTCTGAGTGTTTGATGAGTCTATCAGCGGAGGATATTGCCTGGTTTGATAGGGATAGGTTGGGTACTGAGATTATCTTCAGCTGCAGCGGGTTTCCGAATGTGCCTTTGATAGGCAGGAAGGGCTGTATCAACTATAATCCATCTCTGTTGGTCCGAAAGTTTGCTTATGCTTTGAGAGCTCCGCCGAAGGATGAAGAGGTACAGGAATCTCTGTACCTCACTGGTCTTCTAGAGGGGGATATGTTATCTAAGCTTCAGCGCGCTTGGAATGGTATCTGTAAGCGGGGAAAACCATTGCTGGGGAAGAGTAATAGCCAAGCCTACGCTCCATATGTGACCTGGATCAGAGCCAGAGCAGATATTATAGGGATTCCGTTTCCACCTGCTCATCTAGAAAGCCCTCTAGTGATTGAAGAGCCTACCACCGTGCCTATTCAGCAGCATAATAAGGTGTTAGCTGAGAGAGATGAGCTGAAAAAGGCAAATGAAGAATTGGAGAAAGAGTTGGCTCAACTCAGAAGCGAGAGAAGTGAAGCCATCCATTCCTTCAAGAGGAAAACAGAGCTGGTGAACCAGTTAGGGACGAATTTGACTAAGTAGATGGCTGAGCGTGAGCGCCTGTGTCGGGACTTCAAAGCCGTCAATGACGTACTGACCACTAAGAAGCAGCACTTGGATGAAGCGTACCGGAGAATATCCAAGTTTAATCAGCACTGGAAGGCCACCCTAGCCAACGGCAAGGAACGGGAGGATAAACTGAAGTAGCAGATCTCCAAGTTGAAAGCCCAGGTGAAGGCTAGTGAGAAAAGGTTTGATGAAGAAACCGCTCGCAGATATGCAGCCGAAGGCCTGCTCAACAAAACTCTTGCTAACCTGAAGGAGCACAAACTGACGTTTGAATCCAAGAAACGGAAGTTAGAAGATTGTTTCGGCGAAGGAGCATGGGAAGACTCAGTTGAAGGTCTTCAATACACTATTGTGCAGAGGGAGTTACTCGTCGAAGGGTTGCTCACTCGGCCTGATCATCCAGAAACGAGGAATCTGTTAGAAGAGTTCCGCACCCGTGGTCGTGCTTGACTATGTTTGTAATCCTTTGTTTTTGATCATTGTTGTATGCTGACCATCACCAGGCTTGTTGGTCGAGGTCATGCTATCGATTCTGCTTGTACTCAGTGACGTTGTGTACTGCCTTGATGGGCTCTCTTTCTTTATATATGAGATGTTATTTCCACGACTGGACTCGGACTTCTTATTATCAGCACTGGCACTCAGGCACTAGGATCGGGGGGAAATCTCCCTAACGCACAGACACACGTTTGCATTTGCATGAAGCATCTGCATAGCGAGCACTTTGTCGTTTTTCTAACCCTTTTATGTATACAGGTTGTTTCAGGTTGTTCCAGGATTGATCAAAGACCAATCCACCGCTATCCGACCAGAGCGAATCAAGCTAGAGCAATGGAGCAAGTGCAGACTGACGTTCAGGAGCTCCGAGAGAGGATGGACCGTTTCATGGAGCTCATTCAAGTGGTTGCCAATGGCCAAGATCAGCTCAGAAACTTGGTCCAGCCTCTAATTTCAAGGGTTGACAGCAATGGTGTACTCCATGGTGGGAACGTTCCAACCCCTCCACCTGTTGAAACTCCTTAGAACGGCATCCCCGCGACTGGGGGGAATGGCAGTGGCAACGGCAATGTGATCGCTAACATGGGGCTCAATGGTAATACGACCGGCGTCGGTAATGGGAATTTTGAAGCTAATGTCAATGTTGGGCTGGGCAACGGCAACGCAAGTGTTGGAAATATGTACAGGCCTCAGCCATGGTTAGAAGACCGTCAAGAAGATTTGTTCTCGCAGAAGGGTGCTGAAGGAGAGCTGACTGCTGAAGCACGTCTGAGGTTTAAGGCACTCGAAGACAAGATGAGGAATTTCGAGAACCTGAATACTATGGGTGTCGACATGTCCAAATTAGGATTGATTGCTGATTTCAAGGTGCCTCCTAAATTCAAGGTACCCGACTTTGAGAAGTACAAGGGCACCACTTGCCCTCGCGTCCACTTAAGGTCATACTACCGAAAGATGTCTGCTCACTCTGAAGACGAGAAGTTGCTGATGCACTTCTTTCAGGATAGCTTGTCTGGGCCGTCCTTGGAATGGTACATGAGTTTGGAACCTACCAGTGTGCGCACGTGGAAGGAACTTGCTGAGGCATTCGTGCACCATTATCAGTATAACAGCGACTTAGCGCCGAACCGAGTTCAACTACAGAACTTGTCACAGAGGAACAACGAAGGGTTTAAAGAGTACGCCTAGAGATGGCGTGAATTAGCAGCTAGAGTTCAACCGCCGATGTTTGAACGAGAGCTTGTTGAAATGTTTGTAGCCACCCTCCCAGGGGTTTATTACGAGAAATTGGTCAGCGGTATGTCCAGAAGTTTCTCAGATCTCATCATCACCGGCGAGCACGTTGAAAATGAGATCAAACTAGGGAAAATTCAAGGTGACCTATCCTTAGCTGGAGGAGGAAAGAAACCATATGGTGGCAAAAGGCGGGAATGAGAGATGAGCGCCGTGTCCAACGCTCGAAGGAAGGGTAAAGGCCCTCACCAGCAGGTGGCTAGCATAACCATCCCTGCAGTCCAACAACCCCAGCCGCAGCAGCAGCCGAATCAGCAAGGGTACAGAAAGTATCAGAACAGGGCACCTCTGTCAAGTCGTCACCTTGAAACACCACCCATGTCTTATGCTCAGCTGTTACAAACTCTGCTTCAGTTACAGTTAATCTAGAAGAGAACCCTGGCTCCCTTGACAGGGGCACCTCCGCCAGGTTATGATGCGAATGCAACCTGTGAGTTTCACTCGGGGGCACCAGGCCACACTATAGAAAATTGCAAAGCCTTCAAGCACAAGGTACAGGATATGGTGGATGCTAAGATCATCAATTTCTCAGATAATGTGCCAAATGTCACGAAGAACCCTATGCCGAATGATAGGGGGAGTGGGGTGAATGCCATTATTGAAGACGAGAATTTGGATGTGTTGACTGACATCGGGGATCTGAAGACATCGCTTAGTTTCGTCAAAGCCAAGCTGATAAAGAGAGGCTTCCTTTCGGGCTGTGGAGAACTATGTATGGGTTGTGCGACTCGTCCTGATGGATGTGAACAGTTGATAGAGGGGATTCAGAGTCTGATGACCGAAGGAATCTTGCAGTTTAGCCGAAGGGACGAAAGTAGATTCGGAGAGGTAATGCTGAAGCAGGATGATGAGGTTGCCACCATTACCATCCCTCTCCGGACGATCACTATTTCTGCACCCAGACCGCCCACAATTACCATCACGAAGGCCGGGCCCATACCTTTTGAAAGCACCAATGCTGTCCCATGGCATTATGGGGCAGACGTCTACTGTAACGGACAGAAGTTAGAATTGGAACCATCTGGGCAGTCTGTGGATAACCTAGTGGGAATTGGCGGAATCACGCGCAGCGGAAGAGTATTTGCTCCACCTGAGATTGTGGCGGAAAAGGCCGACAAAGCTGATGTAACCAATAAGGGAAAGAGTAAAGTCGTTGAGGAAACCCCTCGTGGGGTAGAGAAAGACTTACTTGTAAAGGACGCTGAAGAGTTCATGAGGTTGATCAAGAAGAGTGACTACAAGATCGTGGATCACCTCCATCAAACACCCTCGAAAATTTCCATCCTGAATTTGTTGCTGTGTTCGGGGTCACATCGCAACGCGCTATTAAAGGTTTTGAATACCGCGTATGTACCGCAGGAAATATCGGTCAACCAGTTGGAAGGGGTCGTAGCCCACGTGAATGCTGGAAACGGGTTAGGGTTCACTGACCTGGAGCTAACACCGAAGGGAAGAAACCACAACAGTGCCCTGCACATCTCGATAGAGTGTAGGGGAACAGTTATGGCTCATGTGTTGGTGGACACGGGGTCATCACTCAATGTTCTTCCGAAGAAAGCATTGATGAAGTTAGATACTCGAGGAGTGATTTGCACACCCAGTGATCTGGTTGTGAAAGCGTTCGATGGAACCAAACGTCATGTTTTTGGGGAGGTGACGCTACCCATCCAAGTTGGGCCGGAAACTTTCGACGCAGTCTCCTACATTATGGACATCATGCCAGCCTACAGCTGTCTCTTAGGCCGACCATGGATCCATTCTCCTGGCGCCGTGACCTCCACGTTGCACCAGAAGCTCAAATATGTTATCGGAGGCAGCATCGTGACTGTATGTGGCGAGGAAGACATAATGGTGAGCCATTTGTCATCCTTTAAATATGTTGAGATGGATGGGGAAATCCACGAAACCCTATGTCAGGCGTTCGAAGTTGTTAAAGTCAAGAACGTGGCTCCAGTAATGGCCGAGAAACCAGAGATGACTCTCTCTTCCTTCAAGGAAGCCGGGGCCATTGTTCAAGCCGGATCCACCCCAGGCTGGGGGAAGATTCTGGAAATACCTAACAAACAGGACAAGTTTGGGTTAGGATACTCGCCTACGGCTGAAGCCTCCTCTTCTCACAGTACGTCACGAGGTAAAGGGCCGATCCAGTTTATAAGCGGCAGGGTGATATTTGAAAGTGTCAACGCAGTGTCTGAAGACGGCGAAGACAGCGATTGCGACCTGGATTCCTGGATCCAGCCAAGCAAACTAGGACAGAGCCTCAACAACTGGTCCATCAGGGATACCATCCAAGTGACAGGCAAAGAGTAATGATTTACTTGCTCCAATCGTTGTACAACCCTATGTCCTACCCGAGGCATAGTGGTTTTATTGTCAGGGCCTTGTTTGATTATGTACATGCATTTTACCAATAAATCAAAAGGCGTTTTTTCGTATTCAAATGTTGTGATCTCTGTTATTCCTGTTTTATATTTGTTTTGAAAAACAATAAAATGGCAATAGGGTTTGTGCTAACCTGCATATCCTTGTTTTAAGCTTAACCCTTGTTATTGCAGGATCCACATAACAGATGACATCGACTCTGGACCTTCTACGACTCACTTCGACTTTGATTGCCCGATCTATCAAGCCAAAGAAGAAATTGATGAAGACGAAGACCTCCCCGAAGAGTTGGCCCGCTTGTTGAAACAAGAAGAGAAAGTTATTCTGCCTCACGAGGAAGAGATTGAGATTGTGAATCTGGGTTCCGAAGAACTGGTCAAGAATGTCAGGATAGGGGCCGCATTGCAGAGTGATGTCAAGCAGAGATTAATCGAGATGCTGAGAGAGTATAGCGACATCTTTGCTTGGTCATACGAAGATATGCCCGGACTTGACACTGACATCGTGGTCCATCACTTGCCGCTGCGAGAAGATTGTCCTCCCGTTAAGCAGAAGCTTAGGAGGACACGACCAGATATGGCCGTTAAGATCAAAGAAGAAGTGCAGAAGCAGCTTGATGCTGGCTTCTTAGCGGTCACCACTTACCCTCCGTGGGTCACCAACATAGTGCCTGTACCGAAGAAGGACGGTAAGGTGCGAATGTGCGTCGATTATCGGGATTTGAATAGGGCGAGCCCTAAAGATGATTTCCCGCTCCCCCATATTGATGTGTTGGTCGATAATACAGCTCAGTTCTCCGTATTTTCGTTCATGGATGGCTTCTCCGGTTATAATCAGATCAAGATGGCGCCGGATGACATGGAGAAAACTACGTTTATCATGCCTTGGGGAACATTTTGCTACACGGTAATGCCTTTCGGTCTGAAGAACGCAGGGGCCACTTACCAACGAGAAATGGTTACTTTGTTTCATGATATGATTCATCATGAGATTGAAGTCTATGTTGATGACATGATTGCGAAGTCCCAAACAGAGGAGGGACATCTGGTCAATTTGCTGAAGCTTTTTGAGAGGCTTAGGAAGTTCAGGTTGAGGTTGAATCCTAACAAGTGTACTTTCGGAGTACGGCCTGGAAAACTACTGGGGTTTATCGTGAGTGAAAAAGGCATTGAGGTTGATCCTGCGAAGATAAAAGCGATACAAGAAATGCCAGCGCCAAAAACAGAAAAAGAAGTACGTGGTTTCCTGGGCAGAATAAACTACATTGCAAGGTTTATTTCTCAACCCACGGCCACGTGTGAACCGATGTTCAAACTACTGAAGAAAGATCAGGCGATTATCTGGGACGAGGATTGCCAGAAGGCATTTGATAAGATAAAACAGTATCTACAGGAGCCTCCAATCTTGATACCCCCAGTGGCCGGAAGACCCCTAATCATGTACTTGACGGTTCTTGAGAATAGTATGGGGTGTGTTCTCGGTCAACGCGACGAGACGGGCAGAAAGGAGCATGCCATTTACTATTTGAGCAAAAAGTTCACAGATTGTGAATCTCGTTACTCGATGCTGGAGAAGACGTGTTGTGCACTCGCCTGGGCTGCCAAACGTTTACGATAGTACATGCTCAATCACACCACCATGCTCATTTCGAAGATGGATCTGATCAAGTACGTCTTCGAGAAGCAAGCGCTTTCGGGCAGGATTGCCAGATGGCAAATGGTGTTGACGGAATATGACATTCAGTACGTTTCCCAGAAGGCCATCAAGGGAAGCGTATTGTCTGAATACCTTGCCGAACAGCCGATCGAAGATTATCAGCCGATGAAATTCGAATTCCCTGATGAGGATATCATGTTTCTTAAAGCGAAGGATTGCGATGAACCATTGCCTGACGAGAGTCCAGACAGGAAATCCCAATGGAAATTGATATTTGACGGGGCAGTTAACTCTTATGGAAGTGGCATTGGGGCGATCATCACAACTCCCCATGGATTCCACATCCCGTTCACTGCGAGACTGACGTTTCCGGTCACCAATAACGAAGCGGAGTACGAAGCATGCCTCATGGGTCTAGAAGAAGTGATTGATTTGAGAATCAAGAACCTAGATGTATATGGTGACTCGATGCTTGTCATCGACCAGATTAAAGGGGAGTGGGAGACTCGTCAATCGAATTTGGTGTCGTACATGAATTATGCCAGAAGGCTGCTTCCGTTCTTTGATCGAGTGGAACTCCATCATGTGCCCAGAGCTGAAAACCAGATGGCTGATGCCTTAGCCACGTTGGCTTCGATGTATAAAATCAATTTTTGGAATGAAGCTCCAAGGATTGTCCTTTCTCATCTTGATAGACCTGCATTCGTCTTTGCGATCGAGGAAGCCTCCGACGGCAAGCCATGGTTCCATGATATCCAGAACTTCCTTATGACTAAGGAGTATCCCGCGGGAGCGTCAACCTAGGATAAGAAGACTCTTAGGAGGCTGTCTGGAAACTTTTATCTCAATCCTGATGGAGTTTTGTATAAAAGAAACCAAGATCTCGTGCTAGTCAGATGTGTGGATGAGAAAGAAGCGAGTATGCTCATGGAAGAAGTCCATGAAGGCACGTTTGGTACGCACGCCGGCGGGCATGCTATGACAAGAAAGATCCTGAGAGCAGGGTACTACTGGCTGACGATGGAGTCAGATTGCTTCAAATTCGCAAAGAGATGTCATAAATGCCAGATTTATGCCGATAAGATTCATGTACCGCCGTGCCCGTTAAATGTCATGTCCTCCCCGTGGCCGTTCTCCATGTGGGGCATCGACATGATAGGCAAGATCGAGCCCACTGCATCTAACGGTCATCGCTTCATTTTAGTAGCTATCGACTACTTCACCAAGTGGGTGGAGGCAGCCTCATATGATAATGTGACCAAGCAGGTGGTGGCTAAATTCATAAAGAGGGACATCATCTGTCGATACGGAATTCCCGAGCGGATCATTACTGATAATGGTTCGAGTCTGAATAACAAGATGATGAAGGAGTTGTGCCAGAGTTTCAAGATTGAACACCACAACTCATCCTCTTACCGGTCGAAGATGAATGGCGCCGTTGAAGCGGCCAATAAAAACATCAAGAAGATTGTACAAAAGATGGTTGTGACCTATAAAGACTGGCACGAGATGTTGCCATTTGCACTGCACGGTTATCGTACAATGGTACGTACATCAACCGGGGCAACTCCTTTCTCACTGGTGTACGGTATGGAAGTTGTCCTACCGTTAGAAGTTGAGATTCCTTCTTTACGAGTTTTGGTTGATGTGAAACTCGATGAGGCAGAATGGATTAAGAACCGACTAAACCAACTCAGCCTGATGGACGAGAAGAGATTAGCATCGATTGCATATGGTCGTCTATACCAGAGCCGAATGAAGAAAGCTTATGGTAAGAAGGTGCGTCCTAGAAGCTTTCAGACGGGTGATCTCGTCCTGAAGAAGATTCTTCCTCCACACTCCGATCACCGGGGCAAGTGGACTCCCAATTACGAAGGTCCATATGTCGTTAGCAAGGTCTTCTCGGGAGGAGCCTTGTTGTTATCCACGATGGATGGTGAAGATTTTGCATCCCCGGTGAACGCGGATGCAGTTAAAAAATACTTTGCTTAAAAAACGACCTGCTGGAAAGAAAAAAGAATATCCAGGCAAAAATGGGGCATCCCGGCGAACCATAAAAAAGGAAAAAGGTTCGGGAAAAAATTAGGGATATAAAAGAAAAGAATGTACACCCTCAAAGTCGAAAACCTGGAAGGGCGACTTTGGCAAAAAAGGGTATCCCAGTGAATCGAAAACCCGAAAGGGCGATTCAGGCAAAAGTTAGGGATTTGAAAAAGAAAATGACTGCGTTCCGCGTGTGGACTGTATTTGTTTAGTGGGTTGGAAGACCTGAGGGCCGTTTATCTAAGGCAATCTCTTCTGAGGCTGAAGCTTCGGAGAAGTATCGAAGTCGAGTGGGTCATAGAGGGATCAACTCATGGTGTTCGTCTACGCCTCATTACCGACATTTGTGTATATACTGATGTATCTTTATGTTTTATGTTTGCACAACTTCCTCATTCCAGGAGCTTGTATCTGTTGTAAAACATTTTCACCCATTCAGGGGTTCGTCATCAATAAAATATATAATATTCAGCAATTTTGTTTGTTTGTTTAGCATCTATCTGTTTTGTTTGCGAAAGAGAACGCCGATGTTTTTGATAAAATGCGCATACATAAACTTACTGGCCTAGGCCATTGATTGTTGAAACAATGAATTACTTGAACACTGTCACAAGATGGTAACCTTGATAGGCCCCCTTTGAGAAGGGTATCTTGTCTGTTTGTTTCTGTTGTTGCAGGTATAGCATATTCCAGGCAGTACGTCGTGTGTTTCCCCGAGCAGAGAAGAGTCTCTCCCCAAGCAGATGTGTCCTGAAGGATCGTCGTCTCCCCAGCTGAGTCATATACTGAAGTGTGCAGCACTCGATAGTACAGACCGCAGTCTTCAGCAGAATTGAAATTCCCCGCAGAGTTGTACTCTCCCCTGTAAGCAGGATGATCCCTACTTCCCCAGCCGAGTTTGCAGATCCCCGAAGAGAGCCGAGTCCTTGGAAGCCGTCAAAGCCATGATTGGTGCTCCCCAGTAGAGTGTTGAATAGCTGAGGCTATTTTTCCCCATCGGAGTCGTTATCTCCAGGAAAATTTTGTTGCGAATGCCGTGAAGTTTATTTCTGCGACTGATATCGTTTCCTCAGCAGTTTGTGGTTTGAATACCTGGGTGAGCGGGTTCAGGTTCTTGTAGAACTTTGTTCCCCCGCAGCAGTCGACTGAAGTTCGTTTCCCCAGGCGGAGTCCAATTGAGATTGGTGTGACTTCTTCTCCTCGGCAGAATGATTCCTCCTCTCCACCAGAGTGGTCCTTTCTCCTTGACAGGAGGTTTTTCCCTTCAACATTTATTTTGCTGATGGGGTCATAACATTTTGCATGATTGCATAGCATTTACCCTAAATACGCGTAGCATTTCCACCGTGTGGAGCATTGCGCCATTGTCAAACATATGCATATGAAGCATGAGCTAGGTCGTTACTGTTCTTGTTTTGCAGGTGTTCCCCGACAGGGTGTTTGCTCAGGATGATTCCTGAGATCTCAGAAGAGTTGCTTGGCCCAAGATGATTCTTGAATTCCCCAGCAAAGTCCTTTGCCCAAGATGATTCTTGAATTCTCCAGCGAAGTGGTTTGTTTAAGATGATTCTTAAAATCTCCGGTGAGGTCACCAGAGAGGGCTGCTCAAGTTGATGCTTAGAGTCCCCGACAGAGTAGTTGCTCAGGACGATTCCTGAAATCCCCAACAGAGTTATTGGTTCAGGATGATTCTTGAAGTTCTCGATGGGTTTATTTGGCCAAGATGATTCTTGAAGTCCTCAGCAGAGTTGACTCATCCAGAATGATTTCTGAAGCCCCGAAGCAGAGTTACTCGATAGTTCTCCAGAATCCCCAGCGGAGATGCGTCATCCTCAGCAGGTTTGAACAGAGAAGTTGAGATTTCCCTTGAAGACTTGATGATTGAAGTCCGACAGCGGTGCCAAAACCCCTGACCTACTGATGAAGTCTAACCACGAGGTCGAAGCAGTTCTCTCAGCTGATGTCGAGTGCCAGACGGTAAAAGATTGTACATCCTTATTTGGTTCATGATTGACCGAAGATGCTATTCCAGACTTACTAATGAAGTCCGACTGACGCCCGAAAATTCCCTTGAATGCCTGACGGCATGGTTAACTTGATTGTTAAAAAGTTCCTAATGACCTGATGAGTCCCGAGGAATTCTTCTGCAGCAGTGCCGCAAAATGCCTGACGGCAATACCCGCTATGTATCGCCGGTTGCCGAATGACCTGCGACCCCTTAATGACTTGAGGATGAAGATCTACAGCAAAATCAGATGATCATCCTGACGGAGATTTGAGATTAGACCTTTCACCGGTTACCGTGTGACCAATTCTCCAGCTAGTTGTCGTGCAACTATTATTTCAGTTTCCGAAGATTTGTCCCCATCAGAGTACCGTGTACTTGTGTAGTTGGCAAATTTCCGGGTTTATTGGTATTCAACCGCCTTTTACCTTGATTGGTTGAGAACCGTTCGCTTCTCGCCCAGTCAGGTCCAAGCCGCTTGAATAGGGGCAGCTGTTGCACCCCAAAATTTGCCCAACATTTCTTTACCTAACTTATGTTTCATTTCATTCACATTAGCATTATCATTTGCATTTCATTGACATGTATGCAGGAGATCAAGAGGTATGATTACCAATCAAGATCTACACAAGACTGTGAGGCTAGCTAAGAAGGTTATTCAAGTGTTCAAGGGTTGATATCCTTGTCAAAGAAGTTAAAAGATCCTCAGAGAGAGTGATTGAAGCCAATTATGTGGGTCTCCTAACTTGAGAGTTGTGGGAAGTCATCAGATGATTCTAAAGCCATGAGGTAGACTTGACGTCTTGAGAGAGATCATGATAAGGTTTGAAGATCACTTTGAGGCCTAGACAGGTCATTGTGTAAGATTAAGAAGACTCATCCATGAGTGGTGCAACTAGGGTTTGACTGGGTCAACCCTAAGTCAACTGATGATTTGAAGAAGGTTGAAACTTGATTCAAGAGCCATGTGATCATGGATTGATGCATTGAGATGTTATAAGGATGATTCCAAGGTTAACTCATCATGATTGAAGAGTTTGAGAAGCTTCAAGCTAGGGTTTCTAAGGCTTGATAGTGTAAAATCCCCTAGTTTGACCCCTATCTTCAAGGCAATCTAGCTCAAGATATGATTGTCATCTCATCTTGCCCCCAACATGATTATTGTAGAGCATGATCATAGCTTTAATTTGAGTGCTATAAGTCCTTGATAGGATTTATAGAACTCAAGTTATGGCTTTGACAAGTTACAAGTCATCTGAGGAATGTGAATTTGGAGCTTGAAAGTTACCCAACTTGCAAGACACTTTTGCCCTAGAAGGATGATTCCTATGAACTTTTGGTCAACATGAATGTTGTTAATTATTCTCATAGATTTCTAGAGAGTAATATAAGTCCTTGATAGGATTTATAGAACTCAAGTTATGGCTTTGACAAGTCAAGGGTATTTTGGACATTTTATGATTATAGGTCATTTGTGATCATAGGCCATTTTCACCAACTTAGGGGCCTCAAATGAAGTTTTGTTCAACTAGAAAGTTTCTCAAAATGGGGTTTTAACCTTGACCATGCATCAAGGAGGCATTGAAATGGATCAAGAAGAGACTTGGTTCAAGAAAGTTTGGAAAAAGAAAGAATTAAAAGGATTTAATGGCCAAAAATTCAAATAATTCATTTTGTGACCAAATGGAACAAAATTATAGGTCAAATTGATTGGAAAAATGATTTTAGAGACAATGGTAATGTTAGAATTTTGATTTGGGATCATTTTCATAACATTCCATTTCATTTCTTCATGATGAAGCAACATAGCCAATTCATACCTTTGGCTTACAAACAAGGAAGATAACTCATCAAACTCATTCAAAATCTCATGAGAACTTGATTACACACATAGCCATGCCAAGAGGCAGTCAAAATGGTGATGGCCATGGATGAGATTTTGAAAATCCAAAATCTCATTTTGGATGAATCCAGAAGTTTCTAGACAATCCCAATCACTTCTATATAAGTCATTGAGTGAACTCAGCCATTTTTTGGAAGGAATTGAAGTTGATTGTAGATAGGGAGATCAAAGTTTCATGAATGCAAGTTGAGATCGAATTTTGAGTTCAAGGCAGAACCAAGCCAATTTGAGGTGTGCATTAGCTTCAGAGGGAAATTTGGAGTGAATCTGGATTGTTGTGGAGTCTGAATCGTGCAAGAACCACTTCTGTTACAAGCTTGAACACAGGTTGGTGAATTTCTTGATTATGCATGATTTAGGCAGTGATAGATAGAAAATCATATGCGGTTAGGATCCTGATGATGAGTAGTTGGATTTAGGATGTTTAATTGTTTGATTAGAGATGATTTAGGTCAGTTGCCATTTTCGGTTGAGATTTATATTTCATGATTCATGCGTTTTGAGGATGAATAATTGGCATGGTTGAATTGCTGGGAAGATTCTGGTCAAGATTCATTCAGGAATCGTGGCAAATGGTTGGCTGTAGGGGAAGTTAGGGTTCTACAGGGGTGGCCGGAAAAGCCACCGGCGATGGCTGGTTCGCGCGCAGGTTTCAGGTTCAAATTGGGGAAGATGAAATCCTCACCCTCCATTCAGGCTGAAGACTTGACTTGGTCCATTGATCTAAGCGCGTGTGTTGTGCCACGTACTCCTCCCCCAAAACTCACCGTTTTAATTACTCTTCGAATGGACTGAATGAGCACGAGTTCGAATCCTGGCTTGTGTGTGTTTTTCTTTCATTTTAATTGCTGAAGAAAGTGCAAGTGGATCCAAGCGCCTGGGCCTATGAAGTCCTTGTTATCTACACCCCCTTTCTGACCCAACCCAAGAATTAAACTGTTAATACTTGCTATTTGCCACGCGCTTTTTATTAATTTCCTTTTATTTTCTTTATTTTCATCATTTCATGTGACTTAGAGATTAATTCATAAAAAAATAGGAAATTAACCCAATTAATCCCAAACTTTTTTCCCCTGATCCATGATTGAACCTAGAATTTTGTAGATAAAAAATATTAGGAATTCATGCATTTGTGATTTTATTTGCATTTTTTGAATATTAATTGATACTAAAATGGCCATGGTTGATACCTTGTTTGGATGAATTTTGTTTGAGCATTTGGTGATGTTTCTTGACTTGATTTTTTGTGTGTAGCTAGCATAGATATGCATGTTTCCCTTTGATTTCTATCACATTTTTGTGATGAAGTTAGGTGGTAGTTTTAAGTTGAACTTTAGGTGCTCTATTTTTTAGGGTTTATGCTTAGTATCTTATGATTTAGGTTTTATTTCTAGGACTTGGTGGATGATTCAACCTCTGGATTTTGTATGGTAGATTCATGATTGAATTAGGGTCCCATAGTCATTTTTGTAGGATTTTACAATTGGTTTTAGTATTTTAGTTAGGATTAACCTTAGTACTAAGTTTTAGGTGATCCTAACTTGCTAATTCAACTAGATTGATTTCTTTAGTTCCCTTAGATTAGGGTTTTGCTTTGCTTGCTCTTGGATGATGTTGAAGACAAGCTTGGGGCTACCATGGAGTTCTTGAAGAAGCTTGGATGTGAAGATTTCCCTTCTTTTGGTGTAGCTTTGTTTAGGTGTTAAGATTAGGGTTTGTAGGCAGAGCTTCTAGATAGATTCTCTTCTTTCCATAAACATGGAAGGTGTTGATCACTTCCATTCTTCCCTATGATGTAAGGTCCCCTTGTGAAGGCCTCATCCCTCCTTTGGTAGGATGTGTGGCTCTTCACAAGTTGGTAGAACCTTTGAGGGTTCCTTTCTCTGATGATGGAGGGCTCAGTGGTGACCTTTGGTCTTCATTCTGCTGCCTATTATCCAAACCTTGCTCTTGTTAGATGAATCTTTCTCCCTTGCTAGAGGATAGGGTTCCTTGCTAAAAGATTGAAGATGATAGAAGTTGCATTACCCTTTGTCTGAAGACTGCCATTGAAGCTGAGGCTTGAAGATCCAGAAGAACAGGTTGGCACTTGTGAGAAGAAAATCCAGTGGAGGTCAAATGAAGAGCTGAAGCTTGAAGTTGGAAAACAAGTTGATACTTGTGTTTGATGCATTGAGTGCTTGAAGGAACAAGTTGATACTTGCTATTGGGATTGAAACCTGAAGGTGGAGTCTGTTTTGGAGCTGGAGCTTGAAGAAGGTGAAGAACAAGTTGATACTTATGTTTGATGTATTGGAAGCTTGAAGAAGCAAGTTGACACTTGCCATTGAAGATGATAGCCTTAAAGAGCAGTTGAAGACTAAGGGCTAAACTGCTGTCAGAGGATTGCTTTGCTGTGAAGCTGAGGAAGCTGTTGATCTGCTTTCTTTCCTGTCTGTTTGCTTGCTGTGCAACTGTATTGATGTGACTTGTTTGATTTGCTTGATGCATTAGAATAAGTTCATATTTAGATTGATTTAATCTAGGAGCATGATTGCACTAGAGGTTGAGTTGCTCCCTCTGCTTGTATTGTTATTGTATGGATTTGCTTGTTGGTATTTGGTAGAGCCCATCTCCCTTGCCTATGTGGTTTGTGCTTGCTTGATAACATGTTATTTCCTCTGTATGATTACAATTATTCATATTTGGCCTGAGGTCGAGACGAGCTTGTGGAGGCTGATGCCCCACACACATTTCCTCCCTCACTTGCATTGCATGCATTTTACAGTCGTTCACTGTTTACTGTTTAAGCTGATGCTTATCTGTTTCTGTTTACCCTGGCATGATCCCCTAGGAATCTCACTTCCTTTGATAAGGAAGTGATGATTAGAACTTTAGGTTGAAACCTATGCATGATAACTTCTAGGAGTTCCCTGTTTCAAACCTCAACCATAGGATGAATCCTTGGCATGACAACAGTTAGGACTTGATAGTCTCCCTTTAGTTGAGTGTTGCACCCTAAAATTTGCTCAACCTATTTCACTTGGTTTATGTTTCAATTGCATTAGCATTTGCATAAGGAGTCATGTACATAGTCTAATCATTTGCATAACATAGCATAGCAAGTTATCCAACAATGGACCAAGTATTATTCTAATCTCTATGAGCCTATCAAGAGGTTGTTGCTCAAATTCAGGCTCATCTAAGTCATCAGAAAGAAATTGAAATCTAAGAAGTCAGTGGATCAAGCAGTGGATCTCTCTCCTATCTTGAGTGTATTTGAAGACCATCAAAGAAGTTATGAGCAAGGAATTGAGGTAATGGAGAGTATATAGACATCATGGGAGACATGGAGAGTCATTTTGAAAGTGAGACAAGTCATGGATGTGATCACAAGAGTTGCAGTTGAAGACAGTCAACTAGGGTTTCATCTGGGTCAACCCTAGGTCAACCCTAGGTCAAATGATTGATTGAAAGGCATCAAGGTCTATTTGAGAGATGTGGGGTTCATCATTTGACATATAGATAAGGATGTGGTGTTGTGCCAAGGAGAAATCAAGAGAAATTAAGAAGAAGAGGAGTTTCTAAATTAGGGTTTCTGTGTAAAATCCCCTGATTTAGGTCAAACTTCCAAGCAAGATAATTCAAAATGCAAGCTTCAAATGGATCCTTGGCCAACATGAAACTTGTATAGGATCTCAAGACCTTTAATTTGAGTGGTGGAAGACATCAAGGAGATTTATAGAACTCAAGTTATGATTCTTGCAAGTTATAGGTCATCTGAGGTATCTGAAATTTTGTCTGTAAAAGTTACCTGTCTTCCAAGCAACTTTTACTACTCAAGGATATTTCAAATGGATTTCTGGTCAACATGAGATTTGTTCCGCATTGTCTTAGCTTTCTATAAAGGTATGGTATGCCTTTATATGATTTGTGGAACTCTACTTATGATCTTGGTAAGCAAAGGGTATTTTGGTCATTTGAGAATTATAGGTCATTTCAAGCCTATGCCCAAAACTCATATAAGGAAGCTTCAAATGAAAAACTTCACAACATCAAAGTTTTTCCAAATGACATTTTGAGTCTAGAAAAGTGATCATGAAAGATTGGAAATGCTCATATCTCAAGGTTTCAAATTTGGTCATTTAAAAGGTGAATTTAATGAATAAAAGTGACCTAAAAATGAGATTTTTCATACCATGTCCAAATGGGATGAAATTATAGGTCATTTTGATTGGAAAGAATGTTTTGAGATGATTGGCAATATTAGTTTTTTGAGTTTAGGTAAAAATTTGAGAGATATCATTGGTTACTTATGTATGAAGTTACACATGCCAAAATTCAAGGGATTTGAGCACAAGAAGTTTCTACCAAGTTCTAGAGTGTTCCATGAGCATCTATATATTGAACTGAGAGGATCCAATCAGGGGTTGGTGATTCATTTTGGTTGAAACACATAGTTACATCCCATTCTTCAACTTTGCAAATTCATTCCAAACTCTATCAAATCTTCATCATTTTCCAAAATTCTTGATCCTATCATCATCTACATCCATCATAGATCAAGTTTCCATCAAGATCTGGCTGAATTGAAGTAGAATTCGTGTGCTACCAAGTGCATCCTCCAAATTGCAAAAGGAAGTGGTTACAAGAATCCAAGGGGTTTAAGCAAGAACTACTGCATACAGAATCAAGATCTTGGTCTATTGATTGCCATTGGAGCATTGCTGAGCTTGAAGTGGTGATTTCATCCCTCTGTTTTCAACTTTAAACCAGGTTAGTATTTCCATCGAATTGGCTAGAAATAGATAGCATGATAGAGAATCTTTAGGTTAGAATTGTTAGGCATAGGTAGATGAATAATTCTGGTGAGTTTAAGAGCCTTTCATGGAGTTTGTTACATGAGCACCAAAACTGTTTTGGCTTAGAACACTTAGGTTAGGGCATGTTAATCTTAGCTAGATAGATTAGAATGATCAGCATAGCATGTAGAATGCATTAGTGCAAGATTTAGCAAGAATCATTAAGGTGCATGACAGTGATAGTTCAGTGTGCCCTAGGTTTATACCTATCGGGTTTGGTGCTGGGGTGAGTTTTAGAGAAAACCAAGACTAGGGTTGTGTAGAGGGGGAGATGTAGAGCATTTTTGATTTTTGAATGATGGAATTTCATCAAGAATTGAGGGAGAACAGAGATGGAGAAGGTGGTTGCATGGGAGAGAATTTTCTGGTTTTAGGGTTTCATGAGGAAGAAGATGAAGGAGGACCGTGGATCTTGGGGTTAGACTTTGACTTTCAACACGATCTAAGGGCTGGAATTTAATTGGAAAAACGGAGGGAAATGTCACGCAGCAAACGCTGCGTTTCATTTAACTTGACTCCTGGGCCTGAATGAAAGCGTGATATCCCCACCCCCATATTGAAGCCCATCCAGATTTTAACTACATTTCCTTGCTATCCACACCGCGTGCGTATTCATTTTCTTTTGATTTAATTTCTAATTACATTGGGCTTAGTACATTTGTTATATACACCACCCATTCCCTGGCCCATCTAGATATGCACTAGGCGCATTTCTCTTTGCACCTCCCTCTCTCTTTTCCTTTTATTTTGTTATTTTTATTTTCTTTAATTTCTTTTGATTTTGTAAAATCCATATTAAATTGAGAAATGCTTATTTTT
The DNA here is from genome assembly GCA_963859935.3 of Lathyrus sativus. Taxonomy (NCBI): domain Eukaryota; kingdom Viridiplantae; phylum Streptophyta; class Magnoliopsida; order Fabales; family Fabaceae; genus Lathyrus; species Lathyrus sativus. Next base: position 299,064,971 of record OZ012738.1, on the reverse strand, counting down.
AAATGGTTATTTTTGCATCTTTTTCATATTTCTGTTAAGAAAATTGTCATGTAATAAAATTAGCATTTTATTTTATTTTTTCATTTTTAGTATATTTTTCTTTTAAATAGGTTTAAATGATGTTTAGTTTAACACTTGATATTGTTGATTTTAGTTTAGCTAGACCCTTGTGTATTTTGGACCCATTCTTTTTAGAGTACTTCACTTAGGACTTTAATTTTCATATGAGATTTAATTCATGATTTTAGGACTAAATTTTAGATGGTTTGTTTAGGTGTGATTAGGAGAATCAAAACTAGGGTTTAGATATAACATAAGTGTAATAAATCATTTCTTTTAGGAGTTGTAGTTTGAATTTTGGGGTATGGGGACTATAGGGGCATTATGGGTAGATAATAGATCCCTTAGAAAATATTAGGCTTCCCCTATTCTACTATTACTATTAGTATATTGCTTGTATTTGATTGACTGTGTGGTGTGCCCTCTCTAGGGTTATTACTTGACTGTGTGGGGGTATTGGGCCTGCTTGGGGTTTGGGTTTGACCTGAAGACTGTGCTGATGAAGCCTATTGAAGATTAAGAGAATGAAGACCAATTTCCAGAGTTGGTGAAGAGCATCTTGCTGGTAGCTGTTGAAGGTTATAGGGTCTAGGAACTAGGCAGAGCTCTAGAGTAGAAAACTTGCTTCACAAACATGGAAGGTCTTGCCTGCCTCCATTCTTTCTCTATGATTCAAAGTCTCTTTTAAATATCCACCTCCTTCCTTTGGAAGGATTAGTGAATGTATTTAAAAGATAGAACTTTTGAGAGGAAATTGTTTGTATCATGTTAACAGTTAGTGAGCCACCCTTGGTAGGCAATTGACTGCTTAACATCTTATTCATCTTGTTGACTGCTGATCATCATGGAGAGTGAGACTTGAAGAAAAGCCATTGAAGGATTGAAGATAGAGACCTTGCTTGAAGGCTTGAAGATGAAGACTGATGCTAGCTTGAAGCTTGTGGATAGTTGATGATGACTTGAAGACAGATGTTGGTGCAGAGCTGCTGTTGGCTGTTTATTTTTGCTGTTTATAATTTTTGATGTATTGCTTGAATTTCCCTGACTGTATTGTTTGCCCTTTAACCTGTTAGGTTGAAAGTGGATTCTGTTCACTTTTGCCTGTTGTTTTCTAGGTTCGAGGTTGAGTGGGACTCCCTTGCCTCGCTTGTATTGCTGCATCCATGCATTTTACTGCTTTATTGTATATATGCTTTTGTTTCTGTTGCCGTTTATCCCTTAGGATCTCTGTTTCTCTCTGCGCAAGAGAGGAACATGATAGACATTAGGTCTTAACCCATGCATGATAACATTAGGTTAGTTTGATTCCCTTTTCAACCATAGGTTAGAGTTCTGTCTCTTCTTTCTCAAAACAAACAGAAAAGCACAATAAGATTTCAAACACAATAAAAGACACTTCTTCCATAAAAGAATGTGAACTCATCAAAACGTCATTTTTGTCCGCTTGGACTGGTAATCAGAAAAACCCTTTTTCAGAAGGAGATAAAAACAATCAAGACAGACTTGTGTCGTACGTGGCCCGAACTACGTTTGCTCTGATCTTTCATGCTGTATGAAAGTACGTAGGCATAGGATGCGATATCCTAGCAAGCAACCTTCCCCTCCTTTCCCGTAGGTAGGCGAACTACGTTGACTCTGATTTCTCGTTCCAGACGGGAATACGTAGGCATAAAGTGCGATACTTTGCCGAGTCATTTTCTTTTCTTTTTAACCCTTAACCCTTAGTTTAGATAGAAATAACAATCCATACCCGAAAACAAGCGTGGATCCCGTCGAGTACGACGGACGTGAGGGGTGCTAATACCTTCCCCTTGCGTAACCGACTCCCGAATCCAAGATTTGGTTGCGATGACCATTCCTTTCCCCGTTTTGCGGTAGGTTTACTTCGAGCGTTTCCTTTCCCTCCGTTGGGATAAATAACACACGGTGGCGACTCTTCTGTTCAGCCGACGCCGATTTTCGCAGTAGCGACAGCTGGCGACTCTGCTGGAGATCCAACGTCCCCTGGCTGCTAAGGACTGCGATAGTTCCTTATGCATTTGGGATCCAATGTCCCTTAAGCGAGTCAATCCTAGCGCTTGTTTTCCCGTCGAGGATTTTGTATGGATTTATCTTTTCTGTCATTTACTTTCAGCATTATATTATTGTTATTATTGCTGTATTGGGGTTGTGACGGGTGTTCCATGATTGAGAGATAAGTCGGACCTGGGCTGGAGTGCACTTAGAATTAGAGTAGAAAGTAGTGGGCGCGTGCCGACTTTGCTTGCATTAGTGTCCCACGAAATCTACACTCGGACGAGGTTCTTCTGGTTGACTTCTTTTTCTACCCTTTGGGTTGAAGGGGTTGTTGGTTAGTTGGATTGTCGAATCCGGGAACCGATCATTTGGAAGTTGGCTAAGTGACGCCTCTTCAGGATCTGATGATGCCACTCCTTCTGGGAATCGTATCATCAACCCTGAAAGTCTGTGACGCCGACGACCGCATAGGATGCCATACCATTGTCAGTTGCTAGGACACCTACCTGTGAGAGGGGTTTGGGGTTATGCAGGTAACTAGACCTTCAGATACCGGTTCGTTTCTTGATCTGAGATCCTGGGTATTTATGGACAGTTGAGAGGTCTATCAGAGACCATTTGGAGCTATGATGTGGGGTCTGTCAGAGACCAGTCAGAGTTGTGTTATAGGATCTATCAGAGACCAGTGTCGGAGCTTTGTATTGGGTCTGTCCAAGACCAGGGTTTGACGAATTCTGGAGGGTCTATCTGAGACTTTTGATATGGTTCAGGCTTCTCAGCCATGGCATTTGGTCCCTGTTGCATCTATTTGCATTGCATTTCTTGCATAACCATTATCATTGCATCCCATTAACGTGTGTCTGTGCTGCAGGTGCATCTGCATATTCCCTGATTCTAGTGCCCGGACTTCTGCTTATTGATCATGGCTGGTTTAAGAAAGACAGTTGCGTACAAATTACCTACACCTGACATTACTCCCTTACTTGGCCTGATGTCCCTTGCTGATGAGGAGGTTAGGATAAGTTTCAGGATGAGTCATGGAAGATTGTTGAGACTGGTCTGCAAGCCAACTGCTGTTGAGATGAATGGGTTGTACACCTTGATGCAATTCTATGACCCTGCATTGAGATGTTTCACGTTTGCTGACTTTATTTTGGGGCCTACCATTGAAGAGTATGTAGAGTTTACTGAGCTACCAGTACAAAATAAGGTTCCCTTTATTCACTCTGCCGCTGAGCCCAAGTTGGAGGACTTAGCTAAGGCCTTGCACATGAACGCTGCTGAACTATTAGTGACTTCTTGGCTTGGGGTTCCAGGTTTCTCCCTTGATTTTCTGGTTGGCAAAGCTCAAGAGTACGCCAGGAGCGGATGCTGGATAGTCTTTAATGCTATCTTGGCTCTATGCATCTACGGAATAATGTTGTTTCCCAACTTACCCAATTTCGTGGACTTGGACGCTTTTCATCTGTTTGCTGCTGGCAACCCAGTACCCACTTTGATCGGAGATCTCTATCATTCATTGCACTACAAAAATGAAAATAGAAGAGGAAAGACTGTTTACTGTTGTGCGCCGCTGTTGAACATGTGGTTTAAGAGCCATCTTCCCCTGAAGGGACCTTTTGTGGATAGTGCAACTACAGCTGATTGGCCAGAGCGCCTGATGAGGTTATCTTCTGAAGACATTGAGTGGTTTGACCGAGACTTGTTGGGGTCTGAGCTCATTTTCAGTTGTTCTGGGTATCCTAATGTTACTTTGATAGGAAGAAAAGGGTGTATCAATTACAACCCATCTCTGTTCGTTCGCCAGTTTGGATACGCGTTGAAGAACCCACCTCAGGAGGAGGAAGTACAGGAATCTCTGTACTTCACTGGTGATTTGAATGGAGAGTTACTAGCCAAGCTTCAGCATGCCTGGATGCGCATCAACAGAAGAGGGAAACCACTGTTAGGGAAGAACGATTGTCAGGCTTATGCACCATACAAAGTTTGGATCCAAGAGAGAGCAAGACAGTTGCTGATGCCATTTCCAGCTGCACCAGTCCCTGTTCATATTCCGGTAGAAGAACCAACTACTATTACTATGGAGGCCTACGAGCAAGTTGTAAAAGAAAAAGAAGCCTTGATGAAGATCAATGAAGGGTTAGAAAAGGAACTGGCTCATATGCGTAGTGAGAAGAACAAGGCTATGCATTCTTTCCAACAGCAAATCGAGTTAGTAAACAGGCTAGGTGCTGAATTGACTGAAGAGAAGAAGAAGCGTGAACGCCTGGGGAAAGAGTTCAGAAGCTCCCATGACATGTTGGAGTCCAAAAAGAAAGCACTCGATGCCGCTCACCGAGAAATCTCTTCTTGTAACAAGACGTGGAATGCTACGCTAACCAACAACAAAAAGAGGGAAGACAAATTGAAGCAGCAAATTTCTGAACTCGAAGAGCAGTTGAAGGCTAGCACTAAGAAGTATGAAGAAGAGGTAATGACGAGATATAGTCTCCAGAATGCGTTGAACAAGGCCATCGAGGGCAAGAAAGAAGCTGTGTCTCAGAAGCGGAAGCTAGAGGATCGCTTCGGAAAAGGGGCATGGGAGGAATCTGCTGGTGATTTGCGACGCGTTCTCAAGCGAAGAGATCTACTTGTTGAGGGTCTGCTTACCTGACCAAGTCATCCAGATACTAAGAAGTTGCTAGAGGAGTACCAGGCATATGGGAGTACTTGACCGTTTCATGTATTAATGTGTATGCTTTATTTGCATAGCGCTGACCATCACCAGGATTGTTGGTTGAGGTCATGCCTTCTTATTGTACACTCAGTGATATTGTATTCCTGGCTTAATGGATTTCTCTGCAATATATGAGGTGTTTTCTATGATTCGGCTCCAATCACCGTATTGCTAGCACTGTCACCGCACTGACACATTCGCACTAGAATCGGGGAATGATATTGCCCAATGCACAGACACATATTGCATTGCATTCCCATTCATATTGCATTACAGGTGATTATTGAACGGTATCTTATTTCTTGCACTGTACCAGGTCTTTTCAGGATTGAAAGTCAGCGCCCGCACCGATACTCCACTCGTACCAACTGCCGAAGAATTATGGATCAGATGCAGAATGAAATGCAGGACATGCGTGAGAAGCCGGCGCTCTTCATGCAAACAATGGAGACCATTGCAAAAGGACAGGAGAATTTGCAAGCTTTGGTGCAGCCTCTGTTGGTAAGAAATGTTGGGCATGGAAATGAGGATCATCAGTCTGTGCGAGTCGACACTATTCACGGGGATGGTACTCCCACACCAGTGGCTCCACCTGTAGTAAACATACCTGTTGTCAATGTGAACAACGGCGCTGCTGCCGGGAACGATAACGTTGGAATCAGTAACGAGACCGTCGTCAACAATGTTGGGCTTGGAGATGTCAACCTGGGTGATAATATGGGAGGTAATGGCTTCGGTAATACTGGATTCAGCTTCAATGACCAGGGGTTTAACCATGCTGGGAGGTACGGCTTCAACACTCAAGGCTTCGGACAGGACGGATTTGGTATGACTAATCAGGGTTATGGCGGATTCGGAAATGGAAATGGCGCTGGGTTAATGGCTTTTGGGCCTGCAGGAGTTGCTCCGGGGTATGGTAACAGGGGGCGAGGCCCGGTAATGAATCAGACCAGAGTTGGCCGTAACAACGGATACGATGGATACGGAACTGGGAATGGTAATTGGCAAGAAGACCAGCAAGAGGATGCTTTCTCCGGTGGAGGTTTCGAAGGTCCTATGGATGACTCTCAGAGAATCAGGATGCTCGAGGAGCAGATGAAGGGGGTCGTGAATCAAAGCGCTGTTGGCTTAGATATGACAACAATGGGTCTGGTGCCTGGTTTGAGGGTACCAATAAAATTCAAAGCTCCCACATTCGACAAATACAAAGGGGACACCTGTCCAAAAGTGCACGTGCGGTCATACTACAGAAGGATGTCGGCGTATTCAAATGATGAGAGGATGCTAATGCATTTCTTTCAAGATAGCTTGTCTGGTCCTTCCCTTGAGTGGTATATGGGATTGGAACCAACTCAGATAAAGACATGGAAGCAGCTGGCTGAAGCATTTGTGGCTCACTATAAGTACAACAGTGACTTGGCACCCAACCGGGTCCAATTGCAGGGGTTGTCCCAGAAGAAGGGCGAGAGCTTCAAAGAGTATGCGCAGAGATGGCGCGACATGGCTGCTCGGGTTCATCCTCCTCTAGAGGACAAAGAAATGAATGATATGTTCATAGGAACATTCACTGGCATGTTTTATGACAAGTTGTTTCATACTTCTTTGGGCAGTTTCTCAGACTTAATTCTGATGGGAGAGAAGATTGAAAGCAACATTAAACAGGGAAGATTCCAAGCTGAGGAATCCACTGCAACTGGCAGTAACAGAAGGGCTTTCGGTGGGTGCCGTCAAGGTGATGCAAGCGCAGTGTTTGGGGGCCGAGGCCGAGGCCGGGGCAGAGGTCGAAACTAGTACAACCAGCCGCAGCAGGTGGCAAGCGTCACTATTCCGTTTCAGCAACAACCATTTCAACAACAACAACAGCAACAACAACCACAACAGGGGGCACATACTGCCCAACGCAGATTCCAGGGGGGCAAACCAAGGAGGGTGTTTGAAAAGCCTCCTTCAACGTATGCAGAATTGCTACAGACGTTACTAGGTTTGAACTTGGTGGAGAAGAGAACTCTGGCGCCAATAACAGGCACTCCTCCATACGGTTACGATGCAAGCAGGCACTGTGAATTCCACTCCGGGGCTCCTGGCCACGATGTAGAGGGTTGCCACGCGTTCAAGCATGTGGTGCAGGATCTATTGGATAGTAAGGCTATCAATTTTGGACAGGCGGGTCCGAACATAGTGCAAAAGCCCATGCCCAACCATGGGGCAAATGCCATTTTAACTGAGGAGGGTTTGAACTTGATTATGAATGTCGACGACCTAAAGACACCGTTGTGCGAGATAAAGAGAAGATTATTGCAAGGGGGTGTGTATCCAGGTTGCGACGAGTATTGCTTAGAGTGTTGGACCCAAGCTGGGGGTTGTGATGAATTGAAGAAGGGGATTCAGACCTTAATAGATGGAGGCACATTGCAATTCGACAGAACGGCAGTTGAAGAACCTGCAGAGGTATTAGCAGACGAACAAAGTGATGTAGCTACTGTGACGATCCCCCGAAAAACGATAACTATAACGGCGCCGGCCAAGCGACCACCGATCACTATCACCAAGGCAGGACCAATCCCCTATGAGAGCACTAAGGCAGTCCCCTGGACTTATGGTTTGGAAGTGTACTGTGATGGGGTGAAAATTGATGTTAGCAAGCAGCCAGTTGAGGCTGTAGACAACGTCGTCGGTACCGGAGGTATGACAAGAAGTGGGAGAATCTTCATATCGCCTGAGGTAGAGGCTAAACGACTGGCGAAGGGAAAAGGAAAGATGAACGAGAATGTCCCTGTGCAGAGGAATGAAAAAGAAACGGCATCGAAAGATGTGGGAGAGTTCATGCGCCTTATTCGTAAGAGCGATTATAAGATTGTTGAGCACCTTCAACAGACGCCGTCAAAGATATCTATATTGTCGCTGCTATTATGTTCCGAAGCTCACAGAAATGCATTGTTGAAAGTTCTGGATACGTCCTTCGTACCCCAAGATGTTTCCGTGAATCAGCTAGAGAGGGTGTTGGCGCATGTGAACGCGGGCCATAGCTTGGGCTTTACAGATTTTGATTTGACCCCGAAGGGGAGAGAGCATAATATGGCGTTGCACGTCTCAGTTGAGTGTAGAGGCTCAGTCATGTCTCATGTACTGGTAGACACCGGATCTTCCTTAAACGTGCTGCCCAAGAAAGCAATGATGAAACTGGACGTTAGGGGAATCATGTGTACGCCTAGTGACTTGGTGGTCAGAGCATTTGATGGCACACGAAGAACAGTCTTTGGATCCATAACGTTACCTCTACAGGTGGGGCCAGAGGTTTTCGCGACTGAATTTTATATTATGGACATCCAGCCAGCATACAGCTGCCTTCTCGGACGACCCTGGATCCATGGGGCTGGGGCAGTCACATCTACCTTGCATCAAAAGTTGAAATACATGGTAGGGGACAGTGTGGTCACAGTCTGTGGAGAAGAAGATATATTGGTCAGCCATCTGTCATCATTCAAGTATGTAGAGGTCGACGGCGAGATTCATGAAACACCCTGTCAAGCCTTTGAAGGGTTGCGCATCAAAGACAAAGGTCCCGGGACGAGTAAAGCGTCAGAGGTAGCCGTCTCGTCATACAAGGAGGCTCAAGCTCTAGTAGAGACCGGCGAGACAAAGGGCTGGGGCAAGGTGCTGGATATTCCCGTAAAGATGGACCGATTTGGGCTGGGATATCAACCGTCGTCATCAACACCTGCTGTGGGGGCACCCCGTTTCAGAGGACCGATAACCATCACCGCTAGTGGAGTGTGTCACGAGGCCATCAACGTTGTTTCAGATTCCGAGGAAGGAGACAGTGACTGCGATATGGACGCCTGGATTCAGCCAATCGTGCCAGGACAAGGATTATGCAATTGGTCTATTCAGGAGATTGTTCCTGTGACTCTCAAACAGTAATACTTTGTTTTCTTAATTGTTGAACAATCTGGTGTCTTACCCGAGGCATCATGATTTTGCTTAGGGTTGTGTTGTTATGAACATTGCGCGTTTAATCATTAAATAAAAGGCGTTTTTTCATGTACAAATATTGCGATCTCTGTTTTTCCTGTTTTGTGTTTTACAATAAAATGGCAAAGTGGTTATTCGCTTTATACGCATTTTGAAGCATTTAACCATTCCTTTTGCAGGATAGCATTTTCAGATGACATCATTGAACCACCTATGACTCGTCTCGACTTTGAGCACCCGGTATTTCAGGCCGAAGAAGAGATTGTCGAAGATGGCGATGTGCCCGAAGAATTGTCTTGGTTGGTAAAGCAAGAAGAAAGAGTCATTCTGCCTCATGAGGAGGTCATCGAAATTATTAACCTGGGGTCAGAAGGGGTTGAAAAGAACATCTGTATAGGAGCCGCGCTGCAGAGCGACGTCAAGCGAAGACTGGTTGAAATGCTCAGAGAGTATGGTGATGTGTTCGCTTGGTCATATGAAGACATGCCTGAGCTTGATACAGATATGGTTGTGCACCGCCTGCCGCTAAAAGAAGAATGCCCGCCGGTCAAGCAGAAGCTTCGCAGAACTAGACCTGACATGGCAGTGAAAATCAAGGAGGAGGTTCAAAAGCAGTGGGATGCTGGGTTCCTGGCTGTGACAAAATATCCCTCATGGGTCGCTAACGTTGTACCAGTGCCAAAGAAAGACGGTAAAGTGAGAATGTGCGTATATTACCGTGATTTGAACAAAGCGAGCCCGAAGGACGATTTTCCGCTTCCTCACATCGATGTGCTAGTTGACAACACTGCTCAATTCTCCGTATTCTCCTTCATGGATGGCTTCTCGGGCTATAATCAGATTAAGATGGCGCCAGAAGACATGGAGAAGACTACTTTCATAACGCCTTGGGGAACATTTTGTTATAAAGTAATGCCCTTCGGATTGAAGAATGTTGGGGCAACGTATCAGCGTGCAATGACGACTCTTTTCCATGATATGATGCATAAAGAGATCGAAGTTTATGTCGATGATATGATTGCCAAATCCCAGACGGAGGAAGAGCATTTGGTGAATCTGTTGAAGTTATTCAAAAGGCTTAGGAAGTTCAGGCTGAGACTGAACCCTAACAAATGCACCTTCGGGGTGAGATCGGGTAAACTGCTGGGGTTTATCGTGAGCGAAAAAGGAATAGAGGTTGATCTTGCAAAAATAAAAGCAATACAAGAGATGTCGACGCCTAGAACAGAGAAAGAGGTGTGCGGGTTTTTAGGGAGGTTGAACTACATCGCCCGGTTCATATCTCACCTAACGACTACGTATGAACCATTATTCAAGCTGTTGAAAAAGGACCAAGCTGTAACGTGGAACGAAAATTGTCAAAAGGCGTTCGATAAAATAAAGCAGTATTTGCAGGAGCCTCCTATCTTGATACCCCCAGTGGCAGGGAGACCCTTGATTATGTATTTGACAGTTCTTGAGGGAAGTATGGGTTGTGTTCTCGGTCAACACGACGAGACAGGAAGAAAAGAGCATGCAATATACTATTTGAGTAAAAAGTTCACTGAATGTGAATCTCGATATTCAATGCTCGAAAAAACTTGTTGCGCGCTAGCCTGGGCCGCCAAGCGGTTGAGGCAATACATGCTGAATCATACAACCATGCTCATCTTGAAGATGGATCCTATCAAATATGTATTCGAAAAGCAGGCATTATCAGGGAGGATTGCCCGTTGGCAGATGGTTTTGACTGAATACGACATCCAGTATGTCTCGCAGAAGGCTATAAAGGGGAGTGTATTGTCTGAGTACTTGGCAGAGCAGCCTATTGAGGATTACCAATCGATGAGGTTTGATTTTCCTGACGAGGATATCATGTACCTAAAGATGAAAGATTGTGAAGAGCCATTGCCAGACGAAGGACCAGAATTTGGTTCCAAATGGAAGTTGATCTTTGACGGAGTTGTAAACGCCTATGGTAGCGGAATAGGGGCAATCATCACTACTCCACACGGGTCGCACATCCCGTTTACTGCTCGATTGACCTTTCCGGTTACCAATAATGAAGCCGAATACGAAGCTTGTATCATGGGGCTTGAAGAAGCCATTGATTTGTGAATCAAAAATCTAGACGTATACGGAGACTCAGCTCTGGTGGTGAATCAAATAAAAGGGGAATGGGAGACACGTCAGCCCAATTTGATACCATACATGAATTATGCGAGGAGATTGTTGCCTTTCTTTGACAAGGTTGAGTTGCATCATGTGCCGCGAGCAGAGAATCAGATGGCTGACACCCTGGCCACTTTGTCTTCCATGTACAAAGTCAACTTCTGGAATGAAGCTCCCAGAATTGTCATCTCTCGACAGACCTGCCTTCGTATTTGCTATTGACGAAGCAGCCGATGATAAACCATGGTATTTTGATATCCTTAATTTCCTGAAGAACAAAGAGTATCAGGCTGGGGCATCCAGTCAAGATCAGAAGACTCTCAGGAGATTGGCGGCTAATTTCTATTTGAATCTGGATGGTGTCTTATACAGGAGAAATCACGACTTGGTGCTGCTACGTTGTGTGGACGAGAAAGAGGCGAAGCTGCTCATGGAGGAAATACATGAGGGTACCTTTGGTACGCATGCGGGTGGGCATGCTATGACGAAGAAGCTGCTGCGGGCAGGTTATTTTTGGCTGACTATGGAAACTGATTGTTTCAAGTTTACGAGGAAGTGCCACAAGTGCCAAATCTATGCGGATAAGATCCATGTGCCTCCGAGTCCTCTGAATGTGATGTCATCGCCATGGCCATTCTCGATGTGGGGAATCGATATGATTGGAAAGATCGAGTCGACGGCTTCTAATGGACACCGGTTCATTCTGGTAGCAATCGATTACTTCACCAAGTGGGTGGAAGCGGCGTCTTATGCAAATGTGACTAAGCAGGTGGTAGCCAGATTCATCAAGAGAGATATCATTTGCAGATATGGAATCCCCGAGCGGATAATCACCGACAACAGTTCAAACCTGAATAACAAAATGATGAAGGAGCTGTGTCAGAGTTTTAAGATCGAACATCACAACTCCTCCCCTTACCGACCCAAGATGAATGGCGCTGTTGAAGCGGCCAATAAGAATATAAAGAAGATCATTCAAAAGATGGTGGTGACCTATAAGGATTGGCATGAGATGCTACCTTTTGCTTTGCACGGTTATCGTACGACGGTACACACATCAACCGGGGCAACCCCATTCTCGTTGGTATATGGAATGGAAGCAGTACTACCACTGGAAGTTGAGATTCCTTCCCTGAGAGTATTACGAGATGTCCAACTAGACGAGGCAGAATGGGTGAAAGACAGGTTGAACCAGCTAAGTTTAATGGATGAGAAGAGGCTAGCTTCTCTAGCATACGGTCGTTTGTACCAGAGCCAAATGAAGAAAGCATATGATAAGAAGATACATCCTCGGAGCTTTTAGACGGGCGACCGTGTGCTGAAAAGGATTCTCCCGCCGCAGGCAGATCACAGGGGCAAGTGGACCCCCAACTACGAAGGGCCATACGTTGTCAGAAAAGTCTTTTCAGGAGGGGCTTTATTGTTGTCCACCATGGACGGTGAAGACTTTACGTCGCCTGTGAATTCGGACGCAGTTAAAAAATACTTTGCTTGAAATTGACCCGCTGGACAAAAAAAAGAGAGAGTCCAGGCAAAAATGGGGCATCCTGGCAAACCAAAAACAGAATGAAAGGTTCGGGCAAAAGTTAGGGATACAATTGGAAAAATGTACACCCGCGAAGTTGAAAACCTACACTGGGCGGCTTCGGCAAAAAGGGGTATCCCGGTGAACTGAAAACCCGTAAAGGGCGGTTCACGCAAAAGTTAGGGATTTGAAAAGCAAATGACTGCGGTCCGAATTTGATACTGCAATGAGCATTGGTGCGGGGAAATATACCTAAGGGGTCGATTATCAGATACAATCTTTTCGGAAGTGTGAATACCGGGAAAGCATTAGAGTCGGGCGAGTCATAGGAGGATCAGTTCATGATGTTCATTTGTATCCCGTTGCCGACATGTGTACAAATTTGATTTGTCATTATATTTATGCTTCTTGTGCATACTTGTATATTTGTTATGCGTAGCTTCCTCTTTTCAGGAGTTACATCCCGTGTACAAAACTCCGCCCATTCAGGGGCCCTATCAATAAAATATATTATTCAGTACTTGCTGCTGGTTCTTTACTGTTTTGTGCATGATAAACGCCTGGGTTTAATGAAACTAGCAAGTGTATAACGTCGCTGGCCCTTGCCAATAATTGCTAAAACTTTGAAAATAATGTCACTAACGCTAACCTGAATAGATTTGGTTGCGTAGACTTGTCTTGTCTTGTTTGTGGTGTTGCAGGGTTCGTAGCCGTATGAAGTGGACAATCAAAAGATTGCAGTATTGACCAGAAGCTCGTAACGAAAGACTCGATCCCCACGCAGGTCGCGCTTCCAAGATAGCAATGTTCCTCACTGAAGAAGGATCAAATTCTCCAGCTAGTCGTAGCTTATCCAAAGGACGTTCTCCAGCAAATTCGTTTATCCTCAGCAGAGTTTGGCGATTCCAAGATTGTAGACTGTATTCAGACAGTGTGGTGTCCCCTAGAAGGATTCCCCTATCTCAAGCAGAGTGGTTTAGCCTCAGAAGATTAACATTTCTAACTCGTGAGCTGTACTTAGACAGTCTACCCTTCCCAGTAGGGTCATTTACTCTCCCCCCCAGCGGAGTCAGTTGATTTTCCCCAAGAGAAACGTTTCGTCTCCAGCGGAGGTCTCTTTCCAGCAAGTGTTTTATTTCCTCCCAGTGGAACTCGAAGATTAAAAAAGAAAAAAACTCCCCCTGGCAGAGTTGGCTGTGTGTCCCGACATTTACTTTGCCGGAATACCGTGTGATGCCCGTTCGCTCCTCAGCAGAAGTCCAATCAGGATTGGCGCATTCAGTTATTCCTTAGCAAAGCGGGCTTCACTCTTCCAGCATTTATTTTGCTGGAATAATTCTGTGGCACCTGGTTACCCCCAGCGGCGTTGGCGTTGTCTTCAGCATTTATTTTGCTGAAGCGGTTTCTGTAGCCCAGCAGTTCGAGTCTGCATTTGCATCGGCATATGGTGTCATACTTGCATCCACCAAATAAAAAAACGCGTAGCATTTCCATGTCGTACGGGACATTACGCCATTTTCAAACATACGCATTTTTGAAACATAAATCAGGTTGGTTAACCTTTTGCTTTCAGGTGTGTTTTCTCAGCAGGAGTATGAGGTTCTAGCTTAGATCTATGACCAGACATATGAGGTCTCGCCGTGAGACGTGTGATGATACGGTTCATCTTACTATTTTCCCCACAGAGTTATTAGGTTAAATTTCTCTTTGTCCCCGAGCAGAGCTATTTGTTTAAATTTCTCTTGTTTTCCCCGCCAGAGTTGCTTGTTGAAGTTTCTCTAGTCCGGCCAGCGGATCATTTTCTTCAAATTTGTTGTTACGTCAGCATCAAAGGGTTTCATGAATCAGAATTTCAGAGGCTGCCGCCGGTTATCAGAACAGGCGTCCGGTAGTTTGGTTTCCAAATATCCTCATTAGAGTCCGCCTCAAAGTCGCTGTCACGTCAGTGCTAAAAGGTTTGTGGGTTGGGACCAATGAAGTTAGTTACTGTGGAGATAAGCAGAGAAACTGTAGTCAGAGTATCTTCCCGTAGGAACAGACGGATGTATTTTCTTGCTGGTTGACAGGAGTATTTCCCCGGAGTCGTCAAAATTTTATTGCCTATATTGATAGGAGTTCCTCGCGTTGACGAAATATGAGTCCTGACATGGACAATTTATTCCTATATTGACGGGATTTCTTCGTGCTAGAGAAATGGGTGTCCTAACGTGGACAGATTTAGTTCCTCGGGTTGACGAGATGTGCTAGTCCTAACGTGGACAGTTTCGATTTCTCAGTATTGGTGGAATGTGAAGTCCTGACGTGGACAAGTTTATAGTTCTTCGTGTTGTCAAGATGCGCGAGTCCTGACGTGGACAAATTTATCTCTCTTCGTGTTGGTGAGGCGTGAGTCCTGACATGGACAAGTTTTATTTCCTCAACGGGTCGAAGATGCGCGAGTCCTGACGTGGACGAATTTACATTTCTTCGGGTCAACGAAACGGTGTCCTGACGTGGACGATTTTACCCCCATGCTGATAGGATTTTCTTGTGCAGACGAGATGTGAGGCCTGACGTGGACAAATCAGGACGATTTATTCCTAACGTGGAAAAGTTTATTCCTAACGTGGACAGTTTATTCCTAACGTGGAAAAGTGTATTCCTAACGTGGAAAGGTTATTCCTAACGTGGAAAAGTTTATTCCTAACGTGGAAAGTTTATTCCTAACGTGGACGATTTATTCCTGACGTGGACAATTCATTCCTATGCTGATAGGATCCCCTCGTGCTGATGAAATGCAGACGAGTCATCCCCAGCGAAGTCGCCGAGAGGTTTCCGTGCTGACAGCAGGTGGAGTTCTGACGTGGACAAATTTTAGTTGAGATTTCTTCGTGTTGACGAAACAGGCGTCCTAACGTGGACAAAGTTCTATTCCTGTGTTGTTGAGATGTGAGTCCTGACGTGGACAGATTTGTGTATTTGTGGTTTGGCGAAATTTGGGTCCAGATGCGGACAAGGGTACTCCTATGACAACAGAATCTCTATTCGTGTTGACGAATTTGTCCCTCTTCTTGTGTTGATAAAGTTAGTCCAGTTGTGGACAGAGGTGTTTTGCGAAAAGTATTCAGTACCTGTGGCGTTACATAGGTGGTTGAAGCTGAAATCAAAATTATCAGACGTCAGATCAGTTGTTGCCATAACAACCAGATTCAATTGGTGGAGGTCGTTCCCCAAGCAGTGGTGCAGTTTATTTCTGCGGTTGGCAAATTTCCGGGTTCTTAGTATTCAACCGTCTCGCACCTCGAATGTTTGAAGGCCGGTTGCTCTTCACCCAATCGGGTCCAAGTCGCTTGAATAGGGGCAGCTGTTGCACCCTAAAATTTGCTCAACCTATTTCACTTGGTTTATGTTTCAATTGCATTAGCATTTGCATAAGGAGTCATGTACATAGTCTAATCATTTGCATAACATAGCATAGCAAGTTATCCAACAAGGGACCAAGTACTATTCTAATCTCTATGAGCCTATCAAGAGGTGTTGCTCAAATTCAGGCTCATCCAAGTCATTAGAAAGAAATTGAAATCTAAGAAGTCAGTGGATCAAGCAGTGGATCTCTCTCCTATCTTGAGTGTATTTGAAGACCATCAAAGAAGTTATGAGCAAGGAATTGAGGTCATGGAGGGTATATAGACATCATGGGAGACATGGAGAGTCATTTTGAAACTGAGACAAGTCATGGATGTGATCACAAGAGTTGCAGTTGAAGACAGTCAACTAGGGTTTCATCTGGGTCAACCCTAGGTCAACCCTAGGTCAAATGATTGATTGAAAGGCATCAAGGTCTATTTGAGAGATGTGGGGTTCATCATTTGACATGTAGATAAGGATGTGGTGTTGTGCCAAGGAGAAATCAAGAGAAATTAAGAAGAAGAGGAGTTTCTAAATTAGGGTTTCTGTGTAAAATCCCCTGATTTAGGTCAAACTTCCAAGCAAGATAATTCAAAATGCAAGCTTCAAATGGATCCTTGGCCAACATGAAACTTGTAGAGGATCTCAAGACCTTTAATTTGAGTGGTGGAAGACATCAAGGAGATTTATAGAACTCAAGTTATGATTCTTGCAAGTTACAGGTCATCTGAGGTATCTGAAATTTTGTCTGTAAAAGTTACCTGTCTTCCAAGCAACTTTTACTCCTCAAGGAGATTTCAAATGGATTTCTTGTCAACATTAGAGTTGTTCCTCATTGTCTTAGCTTTCTATAAAGGTATGGTATGCCTTCATCTGAGTTTTGGAACTCTACTTATGATCTTGGCAAGCAAAGGGTATTTTGGTAATTTGAGAATTATAGGTCATTTCAAGCCTATGCCCAAAACTCATACAAGGAAGCTTCAAATGAAAAACTTCACAACATCAAAGTTGTTCCAAATAACATTTTGAGTCTATAAAAGTGATCATGAAAGATTGGAAATGCTCATAGCTCAAGGTTTCAAATTTGGTCATTTAAAAGGTGAATTTAATGAATAAAAGTGACCTAAAAATGAGATTTTTCATACCATGTCCAAATGGGATGAAATTATAGGTCATTTTGATTGGAAAGAATGTTTTGAAATGATTTGAAATATTATTTTTTTGAGTTTAGGTCAAAATTTGAGAGATATCATTGGTTACTTATGTATGAAGTTACACATGCCAAAATTCAAGGGATTTGAGCACAAGAAGTTTCTACCAAGTTCTAGAGTGTTCCATGAGCATCTATATATTGAATTGAGAGGATCCAATCAGGGGTTGGTGATTCATTTTGGTTGAAACGCATAGTTACATCCCATTCTTCAACTTTGCAAATTCATTCCAAACTCTATCAAATCTTCATCATTTTCCAAAATTCTTGATCCTATCATCATCTACATCCATCATAGATCAAGTTTCCATCAAGATCTGGCTGAATTGAAGTAGAATTCATGTGCTACCAAGTGCATCCTCCAAATTTCAAAAGGAAGTGGTTACAAGAATCCAAGGGGTTTAAGCAAGAACTACTGCATACAGAATCAAGATCTTGGTCTATTGATTGCCATTGGAGCATTGTTGAGCTTGAAGTGGTGATTTCATCCCTCTGTTTTCAACTTTAAACCAGGTTAGTATTTCCATCGAATTGGCTAGAAATAGATAGCATGATAGAGAATCTTTAGGTTAGAATTGTTAGGCATAGGTAGATGAATAATTCTGGTGAGTTTAAGAGCCTTTCATGGAGTTTGTTACATGAGCACCAAAACTGTTTTGGTTTAGAACACTTAGGTTAGGGCATGTTAATCTTAGCTAGATAGATTAGAATGATCAGCATAGCATGTAGAATGCATTAGTGCAAGATTTAGCAAGAATCATTAAGGTGCATGACAGTGATAGTTCAGTGTGCCCTAGGTTTATACCTATCGGGTTTGGTGCTGGGGTGAGTTTTAGAGAAAACCAAGACTAGGGTTGTGTAGAGGGGGAGATGTAGAGCATTTTTGATTTTTGAATGATGGAATTTCATTAAGAATTGAGGGAGAACAGAGATGGAGAAGGTGGTTGCATGGGAGAGAATTTTCTGGTTTTAGGGTTTCATGAGGAAGAAGATGAAGGAGGACCGTGGATCTTGGGGTTAGACTTTGACTTTCAACACGATCTAAGGGATGGAATTTAATTGGAAAAACTGAGGGAAATGTCACGCAGCAAACGCTGCGTTTCATTTAACATTACTCCTGGGCCTGAATGAAAGCGTGATATCCCCACCCCCATATTGAAGCCCATCCAGATTTTAACTACATTTCCTTGCTATCCATACTGCGTGCGTATTCATTTTCTTTTGATTTAATTTCTGATTACATTGGGCTTAGTACATTTGTTATCTACACCACCCATTCCCTGGCCCATCTAGATATGCACTAGGCGCATTTCTCTTTGCACCTCCCTCTCTCTTTTCCTTTTATTTTGTTATTTTTATTTTCTTTAATTTCTTTTGATTTTGTAAAATCCATATTAAATTGAGAAATGCTTATTTTTAAATGGTTGTTTTTGCATCTTTTTTATATTTCTGTTAAGAAAATTGTCATGTAATAAAATTCACATTTTATTTTATTTTTGCATTTTTAGTATA
Source organism: Lathyrus sativus (assembly GCA_963859935.3). Lineage (NCBI taxonomy): Eukaryota > Viridiplantae > Streptophyta > Magnoliopsida > Fabales > Fabaceae > Lathyrus > Lathyrus sativus. Next base: position 299,046,422 of record OZ012738.1, on the reverse strand, counting down.
TTTTTCTTTTAAATAGGTTTAAATGATGTTTAGTTTAACACTTGATATTGTTGATTTTAGTTTAGCTAGACCCTTGTATATTTTGGACCCATTCTTTTTAGAGTACTTCACTTAGGACTTTAATTTTCATATGAGATTTAATTCATGATTTTAGGACTAAATTTTAGATGGTTTGTTTAGGTGTGATTAGGAGAATCAAAACTAGGGTTTAGATATAACATAAGTGTAATAAATCATTTCTTTTAGGAGTTGTAGTTTGAATTTTGGGGTATGGGGACTATAGGGGCATTATGGGTAGATAATAGATCCCTTAGAAAATATTAGGCTTCCCCTATTCTACTATTACTATTAGTATATTGCTTGTATTTGATTGACTGTGTGGTGTGCCCTCTCTAGGGTTATTACTTGACTGTGTGGGGGTATTGGGCCTGCTTGGGGTTTGGGTTTGAGCTGAAGACTGTGCTGATGAAGCCTATTGAAGATTAAGAGAATGAAGACCAATTTCCAGAGTTGGTGAAGAGCATCTTGCTGGTAGCTGTTGAAGGTTATAGGGTCTAGGAACTAGGCAGAGCTCTAGAGTAGAAAACTTGCTTCACAAACATGGAAGGTCTTGCCTGCCTCCATTCTTTCTCTATGATTCAAAGTCTCTTTTAAATATCCACCTCCTTCCTTTGGAAGGATTAGTGAATGTATTTAAAAGATAGAACTTTTGAGAGGAAATTGTCTGTATCATGTTAACAGTTAGTGAGCCACCCTTGGTAGGCAATTGACTGCTTAACATCTTATTCATCTTGTTGACTGCTGATCATCTTGGTGAGTGAGACTTGAAGAAAAGCCATTGAAGGATTGAAGATAGAGACCTTGCTTGAAGGCTTGAAGATGAAGACTGATGCTAGCTTGAAGCTTGTGGATAGTTGATGATGACTTGAAGACAGATGTTGGTGCAGAGCTGCTGTTGGCTGTTTATTTTTGCTGTTTATAATTTTTGATGTATTGCTTGAATTTCCCTGACTGTATTGTTTGCCCTTTAACCTGTTAGGTTGAAAGTGGATTCTATTCACTTTTGCCTGTTGTTTTCTAGGTTCGAGGTTGAGTGAGACTCCCTTGCCTCACTTGTATTGCTGCATCCATGCATTTTACTGCTTTATTGTATATATGCTTTTGTTTCTGTTGCCGTTTATCCCTTAGGATCTCTGTTTCTCTCTGCGCAAGAGAGGAACATGATAGACATTAGGTCTTAACCCATGCATGATAACATTAGGTTAGTTTGATTCCCTTTTCAACCATAGGTTAGAGTTCTGTCTCTTCTTTCTCAAAACAAACAGAAAAGCACAATAAGATTTCAAACACAATAAAAGACACTTCTTCCGTAAAAGAATGTGAACTCATCAAAACGTCATTTTTGTCCGCTTGGAATGGTAATCAGAAAAACCCTTTTTCAGAAGGAGATAAAAACAATCAAGACAGACTTGTGTCGTACGTGGCCCGAACTACGTTTGCTCTGATCTTTCATGCTGTATGAAAGTATGTAGGCATAGGATGCGATATCCTAGCGAGCAACCTTCCCCTCCTTTCCCGTAGGTAGGCGAACTACGTTGACTCTGATTTCTCGTTCCAGACGGGAATACGTAGGCATAAAGTGCGATACTTTTCCGAGTCATTTTCTTTTCTTTTTAACCCTTAACCCTTAGTTTAGATAGAAATAACAATCCATACCCGAAAGCAAGCGTGGATCCCGTCGAGTACGACGGACGTGAAGGGTGTTAATACCTTCCCCTTGCGTAACCGACTCCTGAATCCAGGATTTGGTTGCGATGACCATTCCTTTCCCCGTTTTGCGGTAGGTTTACTTCGAGTGTTTCCTTTCCCTCCGTTGGGATAAATAACGCACGGTGGCGACTCTTCTGTTCAGCCGGCGCCGATTTTCGCAGTAGCGACATTGAGCCTGTTCTCTCTTCTCATCTCAAAACAAATCAAAATACAGTAATAAAGGTTAACTGATGTCGTACGCTACGAGCCTTAAGCTATCTGAGAAATGATTGTTGGAGAGTTTCTTTTCAACAGTCTGGATGTTTAGTATGGCACCCTTTGGGTGACATGCGACACATTCACTCTCAGGTCATAGTCTCTAGTGCGATATTGGTTGCAAACATCCATAAAAAACAGTTCTTCCGTAAAAGACAGAAAACAAACGTCAAACCTTTTTGCCCCGTGGGCCCATAATTCAAAGGAAAGCTTTTCTGAAGAAAAGAGTGTCGTTAACTCCCAGTTCTACCGCAAACGGTAACGCCTAAGTCTCCAAGGGTCGAGCTGTGTACACCAGACTGCTGGAACTGTTTGTTAACCCTACTCGATAAAATAGATGAATCTGAATCCCCGTAATCTGTATTATCCCGAACTACGTAAGCTCTAATCTCTCATACCTGTTGAGAGTACGTAGGCACAGTACTGACGTATTGGCGAGCCACCTTCCCCCATCCATTAACCCGTAGTTAGCCGAACTACGTTGACTCTGATTTCTCATTCTCTGATGAGAATACGTAGGCATAAAGTGCGACGCTTTGCCGAGTCACTTTCTTTTCTTTTCAGACCAGCCTTGATAGGTAGATAGATAAAAACAACCCGTCAGATAAACACAACAAGCGTGGATACCACCGAGTACGATGGACGCGAGGGGTGCTAATACCTTCCCCTTGCGTAACCGACTCCCGAACCCAGACATCGGTTGCGATGACCTTGTCTTATACCTTTTCGTCAGGTTTCTCCGATCGTTTCCTTTCCCGTTCTGAGGGATAAATAACGAAAGGTGGTGACTCTTCTGTTTTGCCGGCACCTTATTTTCACGGTAGCGACACATTTGTCATCATATTTGCATATTGCTTAAAAGAGAAGAAAGGACACAAGGCAAAAAGGTAGATTGAAGTTCTCTGGGTTTCTTGATTATTCTAGCTTGTTCAACAAAGTCTACAAGAGGTATGTGGCTTATAAACATTGCCCTTTGCATCATTTTCCATACTTTGGCATTTTTGAGCAATATTGAGAAATATGAGCTATGGACTTTTAATGATTTTCATGATACTTGATTTTTGGTGAATGTAAGGATTTGATTAATCTTAACATGTGTGTTTAACTTGTTCTTGTCAAGTTTTAAATATTGGTATCTTGGAGTTTGTTGTTGTACTGTCAAAATAGTTTTGGGAAATAAATTGTAACTCATGCTTTTATGTTGCTAGAACATTAAGTTTGGTTGTAATTTTGGTGCTATGGTGGAGGTCTGGTGTGATTTTAGTATTGTTGTAAAGTTCATGGACTGGTCATTAAGTTTCACTGCCTAGAACTGTCATAGATTGAACCTTATTGCTGCCAGGATGTTCTTCATGAATTTAGAATATGGCAGTGATCCAGTTTGCTTGTGAATGCATGTGTGGTTTAGGTGAGGACTGTGACCAGAGGAGACATTCAGGTTTGGTTATGTCACCTCTGTTGATAGGGATGTTGACCCCTTGAGCTATCTTGACATTTCCTTTAGATTTAGTTTTATAATGTTAAGATCTTGGTTTTTAGATGGTAGTGTTGGGCAAAATATTTCATTATGCAGTAAGGTGTGTTTGAGGTTTGTATCAGCAGGAGGGTTGTTAGCAGTATGTGGTTGGTCTGCTACATGTGGGAGGGTTTTTTTAGGAGACCTCAGACCTGCTGGGCAGGTTTAGTGTGTCTAATGGAAGTTATGGATGAGAGTGTTGTCACTCTTTGAGCTCAGACCAAGATTTTGTCAAAGTGATGATGACATGGTAGGCTTGTGCAGAATAAGACCAAAGGTTTAAACCTCATGATTTGGATTGTTGGATTCAGACTGTTGTTTTGGCCTTATTACATTAAGAAGCCTGCATTGGCATTGAGAATTGAATGTTGTCATTTGAGTTAGGCCATTTGCTGTTAGAAATTGAACACCCTTATTGACTCATGCTTAGAATTTCCTAGACTTGATGTCTTGGTCATCACAGAACCATGGTTAAAACTTGCTAGTTTCAACTCACATACACTATTTTGCTCACTTGGTTTTTGAATAACATCTTTTGTTGAAATCTCATCTAAACCACATTTCAAACTTGCACAAATAATCACTCACTATCAAAGTCTTTTGTTTTGATCATTGGATTCAAATGTGCATTTTCAAACATGCTACTTGCAACTCACATGCTAATTCTTACTTTGTGGCTGTTAGAATCCATTTCTTGGTTAGAGTTGCTTCCTTAGCACATTTAGAAATTGCTCAGGCCTTTACATACCTTTGGTTGCACATGTGTTCGTCATTATCTATTAATTCCAGTATTTTGTTCATTATCATGCTTGTGTGTGAAGTTTGATAATCAACTATCACCTATTGTCTGTACTATGTTATTTGATGTGTTCCTCTTCTCTTTTTGATGGTGTCAAAGGGGGAGAAGACAATATTGCAAGCAAACACCAAAGCCAATAGTTCAGGATAGTACATCCTCACAGTGCAAAAGAAAGGGGGAGCTTGTTTATTCTTGTGTGCGTGTGTATATGTTGCATATTTTGGTGTTTTTAAATGTATACATGTTGTCATCATCAAAAAGGGGGAGATTGTGGAGGCAAGTCACCACATATCACACATAGCTGCAAGACATTAATAAATGCAGGTTTCGATGATGACAAATTCCCAGGATAGACTGGAAAGTATGAGTTCCAGATTCACTAACCAGATGCAACATATCTCTCAGCATATTATCCTTTTTCTTATCTTAATGTGTCTTAAAGAAATATACATTGAGTTGACAAACTGCAATCATGACTAAAGGCATGAGAAACCTCAAACTAACAATATTTTGCAGGATTACAGGACATGGGTCGACCAAAGGGTCGACGTATCCATCAAAAACAAGGGAAGGACTGTCAGCGCACAAAACATGCGTCGACCATTGGGTCAGCGCATGAAAGGATAATTTTCCAGCGGGTCAACGCATGAAAGCTTTGGTTGACCATAGGGTCGGCGCACAAAGGAAAAGAATTCCAACGGGTCAGCGCACGCCGACTGTATGGTCGACGCATACTGATGAAATTTCCAGAAATTCAAAACATCACAGGCCATGCGTCGACGCATAGACCTGTTATGGTCGACCGCTCGCGCGGAAAAACTGTTTTTAACTTTGTTCCCTCTCATATTTGAAATACTATTGTGTTCTGAATTTTGTGGGCTCTATATATACTTGCTTAAACACTTGTGTCTAATAACAATTGAAATCTTGAGTAAATTGTCAGGGAAATAAACGTGAAATAGGTGCAACTCTTTCTTCATCTTCATCCTCCAAACAACACATAATTCCGCAACTACACACAATCATTTTTGCGGCGATTTGTGTCGTGTTCAAGGGTGATAAGGTTTGAATTCATTGATAGAAGATCTAGTTCGGGTTGAAAGTGTAGCAGGTGTTTCTTGCAGAAAACCTTGAAGGTTTTACCCATCAAGACTCGAAGGTTTTGAGGGCTTTTGCTACGGAGTAGTTCGTTCAAACATTCAAGCAAGTGCGAAGGTAATTGATCAACGGAAGGTTCATCAATTTAGTAGCTAGGGCGTTGAAGTGTTGAAGAATTTTCCGGGTTCAATTTGTTGGCGTCTAAGATCAGCCGAGCCGAAGGTTTGAACAACGGAAGGTTATTCAATAAGGTGGCTGGAATCGGAGGTCATTCACAACAAATTGAAGGGCTTGATTCATCTTGAATCAAGGTGCAAGAAGTGGTAGCAATTATCAACATCATTGAGATTGTTTGTATCATTGTCTATCATCTCTTGTGTAAACTGTTCATTCAAACAGGTGATATCTATTCAATATATCTCAATTCTAGTTTTAGAATTGAGGGCAGACGTACCCCGAAGCGAGGACGACGGGGAACTGCCTCACCAAATTACTTGTCTTCTTTATTTTCAGCATTTTCGTTACCGCTCAAATAAGTAATTTTTGTGAAAGCTCTTGTGTCAAAACTGTGATATAAATTGAGTAAGAGATTAAAACATTGTTTTAAACTCTAACGTACAACAAAACATTGTACTAGGCTGATTGAAATCACTTACTCAACATAAACATCACTTGGAGTGTCTTTGCACACCAAGTGTTTGACATATTGCTTGAACCAAAAATACCTTACTTGTGTATCTTGTTTTGGTTTAATTTTGGATCATTGGAACTAGGTAACCTTGCAATTGAAGTAAATAATTGATAAGCATAGTTTGTATTGTGATTCTATTTTTCCGAATTGTCATAAATCCATAGGCTTACGTATATCCGGTTTTCCAATAACCGTTCGTTTTAGACTATATTTTTCCTCGGCCGCTTCCGCACTTAAAACATTTTTAAAACCAATTTTAAATTGGTAGCGCCGACTCAAATTTTAATTGGGGATCTATTCAACCCCCCCCCCCCTTCTAGATCCGTGCCATAGTCTAACAAGTGGTATCAGAGCCTGGTTATTCGGTGCTTCAAATACAACGAGATAGAAAATGGCAAACGAACCTAAAGGGGCGTATAATAGGGCTCCTGTTTTCAACGGTGAAAATTATAGTTATTGGAAAGACTGTATGCGTGTGCATATAAACTCCATAGATAGAAAAATATGGAACGTTATCCTTAATGGTCCAATAGAAATTACTATGACCAATGCGGATAATGTAGTTGTGCCAAAGCCTGAAGCACAATGGACCGATGACGATGAGAAAAAATATAATTATGATTGGAAAGCTAAAAACATATTAATCTCCTCATTAGGTGTAGATGAATACTATTGTGTATCCCATTGTCCTATTGCTAAGGCCATGTGGGATTCACTACAAATAGCCCATGAGGGGACAAACGATGTTAAGTTGGCTAGAATCAATACATTAACTCAAGAGTTCGATCTCTTTTTCATGGAGCAAGGGGAAACCATTGCTGACATGCAAAAGAGATTTACACATCTCATCAATCGTTTACATTCATTAGGTAGGCCTGTTTCCAATGATGTTGCTACTAATAAGATTTTAAGATGTTTAAACAGGGAATGGCAGCCTAAAGTGACCGCCATCAAAGAAGCACATGATCTTACCTTATTAGATTTAACAACATTGTTTGGCAAATTACAAGAGCATGAACAAGTACTCTTGAGCTTAGACCAACGCGAAAAGATGGAAAAGAAAGACAAAGCGAAGGTGAGTGAAAAGAAATTGATAGCTCTCAAGACTTCCTCCTCGAAGTCTCAAGCAAAAGAGCAAAATGATTATTCCTTGAGCGACGAAGAAGAAGAAGACACAAGCGAAGATATGGGGTTGTTTGTTAAACGGTATAACCATTACGTGAGAAAGAACGGCATACAACGTTCCAAGAAGAACTTGGTAAACTTCCGGAAATAATCAAGACACTCCAAGGATGATGACTCGAAAGGTAAAAAGACTAGAGGGACGTGCTACAAGTGTGGAAAGCCCGGTCACTACAAACCGGACTGTCCAATGAATAAAAAGGGAAAGGACAAGGTATCATCAAAATCACACAAGAAATCATCAAAGCCTAGGAGAGCGTACATAGCATGGGAAAGTGACAGCGACTCTTCCTCCTCTGATGAAAGTTCTAGTGATGAAGAAGAGTCCGTGAATCTATGCCTCTCCGCCAATCAGAAAAATAAGAAAAAACAGGTACGTCACTCTAAATATGATAAGTCTTCAAATATGTCGCATTCATAATTACTAGCCGCATTTCATGCCTTACATAATGAAGCAGTTGAAGCCTTCAAGAAACTTGCTTTTAATAAGAAAATCTTTATGTATTTAGAGCATAAGGTTAAAGAGTCCGAAAAGAAATTAGAGGACCTAAAGGCTTCCATTGTGAAAGGCAATGAATCGGATTGTAAAGACGATAGAAACCCTTTCAACTTCGGGTGTGGCACTTGTCATATTTGGCAAGGTGAGGTTAGACACCTCAAGGCCAAATTAAACAAGGCACTTGAGCCTAAAGTTACATTTGCTATTGATAAAAAGGATTTTAGAAAAAGTATGATTAACCCATACCAAAAATATGCATATGTAATTAGGGATCAAGCAAGTGAATGTGTCTCTAAAGTTGATTTTGCTTGCTTATACTGTTGCAGGAAAGGCCACTCCATTGGTAAATGCCGTTTTAGAAGATTTCTTGTTCCTAAAGGCATCTACCAATGGTTGCCCAAACGCAACCATTTTGTCGCTAACCTATTAGGACCCAATATGCCATTGGGTACCTCCTTGTGCTAATTATGTTTTGACAGGTGAAATGTGTCGAGACCACCGAGAGAAGATGGGTTCTCAATAGTGGGTGCTCAAGACACATGTCTGGAGACATATCCTTATTCATAGACTTTATGGCTAAGAAGAAAGGGTATGTAACTTATGGTGATAACAACCGCGGAGCAATACTAGGTAAAGGTAGTGTAGGTAATCCCGCCTCTACTATGATTTCCGATGTATTGCTTGTCGAAAACCTTAAACATAATCTGCTTAGCATTAGCCAACTGTGCGACAAAGGATACAATGTATCCTTTTCAAAAGATTGTTGCAAAATTGTGCATGAAAATGATAAGAAGAATATGTTTAATGGTTTTAGAGTAAACAATGTATATATGCTTGACTTAAATGAAGTATCATTAACAAGCGACAAATGCCTCATAACTATGAGTGAAGACTCATGGCTATGGCATAGGCGTTTAGCGCATGTTAATTTTGACTTACTCAATAAGGTAGTCTCAAAAGACCTAGTCTTAGGACTTCCCAAAATAAAGTTCACCAAGGATCACCTTTGTGATGCTTGTCAAAAAGGGAAGCAAACGAGGATCTCTTTTAAATCCAAAAAGATAATTTCAACAACGAGACCTCTTGAACTTCTACACATGGACTTGTTTGGGCCGTCTAGGATCAAAAGTCTAGGAGGAAACTATTACGGGTTTGTAATAGTGGACGACTTTTCTAGGTTTTGTTGGACCATCTTCTTAGTAAGTAAAAGTGATACATTCGCCGCTTTTGAAAAGTTTGCTAAGCTTTCCCAAAACAAGTTAAATACAAACATAGTGTCCATAAGGAGCGACCATGGGGTGAGTTTGAAAATCATTTGTTTGAAGAATATTGCGGTAACCATGGTATTGATCATAACTTCTCCGCTCCACGCACTCCTCAACAAAATGGGGTTGTGGAGCGCAAAAACCGTATTTTAGAAGAATTGGGAAGAACAATGATTAATGAAAGTGGTTTACCTAAATATTTTTGGGTCGACGCCATTAGTACGGAATGCTATGTTTTGAATAGGGTACTTATTCTCCCCATTCTAAACAAAACGTCGTACGAACTCTTAAAAGGGTGAAAGCCAAATGTCTCTCACTTGCACGTGTTTGGATGTAAATGTTTTGTATTAAACAATGGAAAGGAAAACTTGGGCAAATTTGATTCCAAAGCCGATGAAGGTATCTTTCTCGGATACTCTCACTCGAGTAAAGCATATAGAATATATAATAAACGTTTACTTGCTATAGAAGAGTCTGTGCATGTTACCTTTGATGAGTCCTACCCGAGAAATGTCAGAAAGGATAGTGTTGTTCATGGTGCAGGTACATCCACTGAAGACATACTCAAAAGTGGCGAGATAGGGATTGATCAACCTGACAAAGCCAAAGTTGAGGAGGATAAGGATGCACACCGTGATGCAACAGAGGAAGTTCATCCGCTTTCAAACGACGATCTTCCTCATGAATGGAAGTCATCTAAAGACCATCCTATTGAAAACATTATTGGAGACATCACAAAGGGTGTAACAACTCGTGCTAAGCTAAGTAATTTATGTTATTACTTCGCTTTCGTGTCACAAATGGAACCTAAAAACCCTAAGGAAGCCCTACTCGATGAACATTGGTATTTGTCAATGCAGGAGGAACTGAATCAGTTTACTAGAAATGAGGTTTGGGACCTTGTCCCGCCTCCACGAGGTCATCGAGTAATCGGCACCCGATGGCTGTTTAGAAATAAACTGGACGAGAACGGAGTAATAACTCGTAACAAAGCGCGTTTAGTCGCGCAAGGGTATAACCAATAGGAAGGCATCGACTATGAGGAAACTTATGCGCCGGTTGCCCGACTCGAGGCTATACGCCTTTTACTTGCTTTCGCTTGTGCGAAAGATTTTAAGTTATTTCAAATGGACGTCAAAAGTGCTTTCCTTAACAGATTTATAAATGAAGAAGTCTATGTTGCTCAACCACCTGGTTTTGAGTCTCATGAGTATCCTGATCATGTCTATAAACTGAAAAGAGCTTTGTACGGTCTTAAACAAGCTCCTAGAGCTTGGTATGAGAGACTAAGCAAATTCTTACTTGATCAAGGCTACTCAAGAGGAAAGGTTGATACTACCCTCTTCATTAAACGTCAAGGAAAACACTTAATTCTTGTTCAAATTTATGTTGACGATATCATATTTGGATCCACTAACATGAATCTCGTAAGAGAATTTGCTAAGCTTATGCAGGGTGAATTCGAGATGAGTATGATGGGTGAACTCACATATTTTCTCGGGTTACAAATCAAGCAACTGAAGGAAGGAACATTCGTGAGCCAAACAAAATATAGTTTGGATCTTCTCAAGAGATTTGACATGGCAAATGCAAAAACCATAGACACCCCTATGCCAACTTGTGCAAACATGAGTAAAGATGAAAGTGGCAAAGATGCTGAGGTAAAAAGGTACAGAGGTATGATTGGCTCGCTTCTATATCTTACTGCTTCATGTCCCGATATTATGTTTAGCGTGTGTATGTGCGCTAGATATCAATCATGTCCTAAGGAATCCCACCTAAAATCTGTCAAATGCATACTTCGATACCTATCTGGTACTCCGAAGTATGGATTGTGGTATTCTAAGGGTAATGATTGTTCTTTGGTGGGCTTCTCTGATTCTGATTTTGCCGGTTGTAAATCAGATAGGAAAAGCACCAGTGGCACATGTCACCTATTTTCAAACTCTCTGGTTAGTTGGCACAGCAAGAAACAAGTGTATGTTGCTTTGTCAACTGCCGAAGCGGAATACGTAGCCGCCGGTAGTTGTTGTGCGCAAGTCTTATGGCTTAAACAACAACTATTGGACTTTAATTTGAAACTAGAACGTATTCCAATATTGTGTGACAACACCAGTGCCATAAATCTTACCAAGAATCCAGTGTTACACTCGCATACTAAACACATAGAAATTCGACACCATTTTCTTAGGGACCATGTAGAGAAGGGTGACGTTGTCTTTGAGCACGTCGATACTAAAAACCAACTAGTGGACATTTTCACAAAGCCGCTAGCCAATAAGCCCTTCTTTCATATCCGTCGAGAGCTTGGTATTCTCGATATTTCTGATCGGGGTTAAACAACTATGTTTTTTTTGTACCACTAACAACTATGTTTTGTACCACTAACTATCGCTGTGAGTTTATTACAAGTACAAATTAGTGATTGACTATAGTAGTTCGTATAAAGGTGATATTGCTCCTTTCTCCTTCTCTTTCTTCTCTCTTAACATTCATGACTTGAAAACATCTATATCGTTATACAATCAGGGTACTTATATATGAATATGACTGTTGCTGATTGATACTATGTGTGTTGAATGCAGGCCATATTGTGAAAAATGCATAGCCATGATCAATAAGCAAGTGTGACATGTTGCATAGCTTGAAAATTGAAAATTTTGAGTTTTTTGAAAGCTTGAGTCGACCTAAACAGGACAATGGTCGACGCATGCTGTAAATTTTTCAAAATTATCAAAAACTGAACAGTATGCGTCGACGCATGCAGGGCTATGGTCGACGGCTCGCTTAAAAACCCAGAAATTTTCTGGTTTGAAATCCATTCCACTTTCCCTCTTCCCTGCATTAAATGTATTGTAATACTTTGACATGACATTTTTTCTTGTAAATTGCATCTAGTATCCTATATTGTCTCCTTGTCTTCTCCCTCTTCCCAAAAACCCTAACTTCTTCATCTATTAAAGACCCAAGCATTCCTCTTCTCCAACATTACTCCTAAACCATTATTCCTCTTCAAAGTTTCTCTTCCAACTCTCCAAAGCTCTTCATCAATGGCTTCCTCTCTTCGCAAAACTACCGGTAAGCGATCAAGAGCATCTTCATCCTCTGCTTCAGTTCCGGTAACTGCTGTCTCGCTTGTTCACCCTCCTGCGGTTGAAAACTTTCACAAAAGTCTCAGCAAGAGGGCCATAGTTCCACAACACGCCTTCTACCATGCAACAAGTGAGCGCTTGCATCTCACTCGGCTTCTGTCCCTATTAGACTTTCAAGGGTTCGTAAACTTTCTGGAGTGTAATACAAAGTACAGTGAAGATCTGGTCAGAGTGTTCTACACAAATATGAGAGGTAATTTTCAAGACCAACACTTTCACACATCTGTAGGAAATAGACTAGTCAATATCAATTCTGAAGTTTGGAATAAATATTTTGATATGACTGTTGATGCTGATGCACCCCCTCTACATGAGGTAACTGATACTCGTACGGTGTCGGGTTATGAATATAAGAGGGCTCTAAATGGAATGCTCAAACGACCGTATCTAGAGGCAATTGTCAACAGCGATGCTTTTCCTCGATCAGTCACTGCCGGTAAACTAAACACAGGGGAGCGCATTCTTCAATGGATTGTAGCTCGTATTCTACGACCGAAGAAAGGTGGTTTGTCGCGTGTAGAACAAGCTGAGGTACATCTTATCTACATTCTGCAAAACAGGATAAAAATAAATTGGCCTTACTATATTGCTAGCAGGATGTTTGCTCTGAGAGACTCAAGTAGAGGCACTGCTTTAGCCTATGGGTCATTTATTTCAGAAATCCTTGCTGCTGCGAATGTTGTGTATCCAACATTTCCGTGTGTATCATTTTCCCCAGAGAAAGAATTTATCACCAAAACCCTTGCAATGATGGGGTACTTTTGGTGTGCTGAACGTCGTTCGTACAGATTTGTCCGACGGGCTAATATCCCTCCGGTTCCTGATAACGATTCTGATGAAGAAGAAAGTAAAGAGCAGGGTGAAGAAGGAAGCGACGAACAAGGTAATGAAGAAAGTGAAGAGGAAAGTGAAGAAGACGATGCAGCAGACAACATAGATGCAGAGATCCCCGAACCTATCTATGAGACTCAAGATTATCATCAATCTCCAGTCCATGATACGGCTACAAATACCGATTGGGTCCAGTACTCATATCGATCAGAAGACCAAGAAGGCAATTCTACAAATCAAGGTTGGGGCGATTGGCAATATACAGGCTAGACTACCTTGGGTAGATTCTATGACCCATATCACGGCTACCCTCAAGACTACCAACCCTCTGAGCATTCATCACCTCCTCCGCCTTCAGATAACTCCGAAGTCATTACTATGATGCAGTCAATGCAGTTAGCACAACAAAACTTCATAAGGCGTCAAGACACTCAGATGGAGCAAATTCGAGCTGACATTCATGCCCAAAATGAAAGGTTCAATTCTTTCTCTACTCGGATGGACGCCCGTATTGACTCTCTGGTTGAATCTCATGGGCGGCAAGATTGGGAAATCACCAACGCCATTAGTCATCTCAACATGTCCGTCGAGGCCTTTTTGAACTTCTCGGATCCCTACCAAAATCCAGATGCTCCATATCGAGGGAGAGGACGAGGACGGGGGCGTGGTTATTAGATTCATAGCTGCATATTTCATATTTTCTTATATGTTTTAGTATGTGTACTTTTCATTTGTTTTGTATTATCTGTGCCTGAACTTTAATCACATGTGTTCGTCATTATCTATTAATTCCAGTATTTTGTTCATTATCATGCTTGTGTGTGAAGTTTGATAATCAACTATCACCTATTGTCTGTACTATGTTATTTGATGCGTTCCTCTCCTCTTTTTGATGGTGTCAAAGGGGGAGAAGACAATATTACAAGCAAACACCAAAGCCAATAGTTCAGGATAGTACAGCCTCACAGTGCAAAAGAAAGGGGGAGCTTGTTTATTCTTGTGTGCGTGTGTATATGTTGCATATTTTGGTGTTTTTAAATGTATACAGGTTGTCATCATCAAAAACGGGGAGATTGGGAGGCAAGTCGCCACATATCACACATAGCTGCAAGACATTGATAAATGCAGGTTTCGATGATGACAAATTCCCAGGATAGACTGGAAAGTACGAGTTCCAGATTCACTAACCAGATGCAACATATCTCTCAGCATATTATCCTTTTTCTTATCTTAATGTGTCTTAAAGAAATATACATGAGTTAACAAACTGCAATCATGACTAAAGGCATGAGAAACCTCAAACTAACAATATTTTGCAGGATTACAGGACATGGGTCGACCAAAGGGTCGACGTATCCATCAAAAACAAGGGAAGGACTGTCAGCGCACAAAACATGCGTCGACCAGTGGGTCAGCGCATGAAAGGATAATTTTCCAGCGGGTCAACGCATGAAAGCTTTGGTCGACCATAGGGTCGGCGCACAAAGGAAAAGAATTCCAACGGGTCAGCGCACGCCGACTGTATGGTCGACGCATACTGATGAAATTTCCAGAAATTCAAAACATCACAGGCCATGCGTCGACGCATAGACCTGTTATGGTCGACCGCTCACGCGGAAAAACTGTTTTTAACTTTGTTCCCTCTCATATTTGAAATACTGTTGTGTTCTGAATTTTGTGGGCTCTATATATACTTGCTTAAACACTTGTGTCTAATAACAATTGAAATCTTGAGTAAATTGTCAGGGCAAGAAACGTGAAATAGGTGCAACTCTTTCTTCATCTTCATCCTCCAAACAACACATAATTCCGCAACTACACACAAACATTTTTGCGGCGATTTGTGTCGTGTTCAAGGGTGATAAGGTTCGAATTCGTTGATAGAAGATCTGGTTCGGGTTGAAAGTGTAGCAGGTGTTTCTTGCAGAAAACCTTGAAGGTTTTACCCATTAAGACTCGAAGGTTTTGAGGGATTTTGCTATGGAGTAGTTCGTTCAAACATTCAAGCAAGTGCGAAGGTAATTGATCAACGGAAGGTTCATCAATTTAGTAGCTAGGGCGTTGAAGTGTTGAAGAATTTTCCGGGTTCAATTTGTTGGCGTCTAAGATCAGCCGAGCCGAAGGTTTGAACAACGGAAGGTTATTCAATAAGGTGGCTGGAATCGGAGGTCATTCACAACAAATTGAAGGGCTTGATTCATCTTAAATCAAGGTGCAAGAAGTGGTAGCAATTATCAACATCATTGAGATTGTTTGTATCATTGTCTATCAACTCTTGTGTAAACTGTTCATTCAAACAGGTGATATCTATTCAATATATCTCAATTCTAGTTTTAGAACTGAGGGCAGACGTACCCCGAAGCGAGGACGACGGGGGAACTGCCTCACCAAATTACTTGTCTTCTTTATTTTCAGCATTTTCGTTACCGCTCAAATAAGTAATTTTTGTGAAAGCTCTTGTGTCAAAACTGTGATATAAATTGAGTAAGAGATTAAAACATTGTTTTAAACTCTAACGTACAACAAAACGTTGTACTAGGCTGATTGAAATCACTTACTCAACATAAACATCACTTGGAGTGTCTTTGCACACCAAGTGTTTGACATATTGCTTGAACCAAAAATACCTTACTTGTGTATCTTGTTTTGGTTTAATTTTGGATCATTGGAACTAGGTAACCTTGCAATTGAAGTAAATAATTGATAAGCATAGTTTGTGTTGTGATTCTATTTTTCCGAATTGTCATAAATCCATAGGCTTACGTATATCCGATTTTCCAATAACCGTTCATTTTAGACTATATTTTTCCTCGGCCGCTTCCGCACTTAAAACATTTTTAAAACCAATTTTAAATTGGTAGCGCCGACTCAAATTTTAATTGGGGATCTATTCAACCCCCCTTCTAGATTCGTGCCATAGTCTAACAGATCATACCAGTATTCATTCTGTTGTGTTTTGATCCAAATCAACTGTTGGAATACATCAAGTACATCATTCTTAAAATGTTCAAACCCTCATTCTGTTGTGTCATGAGGATCAAAATGCATACCAATTGTTCATAATGCATGTGTCTTCGAGTTTTTAAATATGAGCATATTTTGAGAAAACCAACATCACCATCGTGTTCCTCATGTTTTTCTGGTCAAGATTGATATAAATTTCACCGCGTTTGGTTAAGAATCGAGAAAGTTACGAGTGAAAACGTAAATCATATTTTGAGTGTTATTTTTGCCCAGAAATTCTAAGTGAATATCCCTTATATATTTAAGGGGTGGCATTTACAAACGGATGTATAGCCACCCCAGTGGTAAGACCATTATGCCAAACACGCCTTGCACGCCTTGTACCTGAGTTCGACCCCTGAGGAGGGCAACTCTTTTATTAAATTTTGTCATTTTTTATCCATTTTCAAAAATTCGTATCTCTCTCAATTTTAATCGTTTTTCACCCGTTCTTTTTTCATTGTGTTTATCTTGATGTGTACTTTCATGTCATATTTTTTATTTTCATGTTTGACAAATGTTTCATCTCTTTTGACTGTGTGCAAGTTGTGTACTTTCTGTGATCGTATTGATAGATGCAGATGAATTTTCCTTTGTTATGCTTGTGTTTTTCTGTGATATTTGTTTGAATTCTCATTCTTAAATGTTTGTTAAACATGTTAAAGCTTCATTTTTGGTTGTTACCATGTCCATGTTACTTTATCTGTTAAACTTATTTGAACTTGATCTGTCGTCACAGTTCCTATTCTGTTTACCTGCTTTGATTGTCATCACTGCATTTCCATCAATTTCATATACTCATTTATTGGTTGTCACCATAAAATGTAACTTTATCTTGTTTTTGCTTTCCTTTTATTTTCTTTCCCCAAGTGATGAAGCTTGTTAGCTCTCATCCAGTTGCCTCCCCTGTCTACTTCCCAAAAGAAAAGTCTGTCCATTTGACCCTCATGATACCTCCCTCATCCCTCTCTTGACTTTGTTAAGTCGCTTTAACCCTAGATTAGAAGCCATTAGACTTTACTTCAAGTCTAAGAAACCCACTAGTACTAGGAGTGTTCTTCAACTAGAACCCTAGGAAAGAGTTTGTCAACTCTGTGTAAGAATCATCGTCATGATTTCTTACTTCCCCTTTTGAATATTACAACTTAGATTAGGGAGTTTTGTCAAACTCCACACAAACATTGTCATGTTTGTTTCCCCCTTGAACCTTGATCATAATAAAGTGTTCTTCTTCCCTTGTGAGGTGAACTACGACTGCTCTGATTCTATCCTAGTCAGGATATGTAGGCAGAAGATGCGACGTCTTTGCGAGCAAACTTAGAAAACCAACTAGGTCTTTACTTATCTTTACACTCAACTCCCAATCCTAAATCCATAGTGCATATTTCACACTTAGCAAGCAATCAAACAAAAGGTTCCTGTAGAGTACTACAGATGCTTAGGGTGCTAAGACCTTCCCTAGGTATAACCAACCCCCGATCCCCGAATCTCTTAAGCATTGTCGTTACATCGCGAAAAAGGTTTTTCTTTATTTAGACCTTTCCTTTGGATAAAATAAAGTCCGGTTGTAAAAGAATTAAGATTCAAGTTAACTTAATAGCTTGATATCCAATTTTCACCGCAACAGAAATGGCGACTTCACTGGGGAATTGTTGCTTTGAGGGTTTAGCCTATCTTGTTTGAATACTTGCTATATTTGTGAATACTTGTAAGTATGTATATATGTGCCCTGTTGGATCTTGGGAACTTTGAGTGGTGAGACAACACTATACCAGTGTTTGAGCGTACTTATGATAGGATGGTGGTATATTCAAGGAGACTTATAGGGAGTTGATTCTCGACCAAGTTGACTTGAGAAAACCTCCGCTCAGTAGAGGCCCTTTTGAGAATTAGTATTGTTGATCGAGTATTCGTGAAAACAATGCTACTTTCTACATGGGAGCCCGTGATACTGAGGACCTTTCGATTACCTTTTCCCCACTATGGCTTTATTAGGATGTAGTGCGATGACTATAAGGAAGTAATTCCAAAGTAGTTGATACGCGATACTACACTTGGACGAGACTCTCTTGAGAATATTATCGACCACCAAGTATTTGGGAAATTGATAATATCCGAAAGATGGGTCGAGGACTCTGGGAACTCTTTTAGAACCTTGTTCTACAGTTTTGAAAAACTTAGTACATACCTTTGGGGTGGGTAGACCTTGACTCCATACTCATGTTCTCCAAACCAAAACCTTTATGTGTATTTGTGCTTACCTGTGTTTGTGCATTCATGCATTCATGAACATCATATCATAAAAGTTTCATGGAACTCAGATCTTTTATTTGTAAACATCAGGATCATCATGGACAATGAAAAAAAGAAAACCATGAAGTACACTTACAAAAGTCCTAACTTAGATGACATACAAAGGTTGAGCATTTTGATAACAGATCTAGAAGGATTCAAGAGCAGATATGGGAACTTATTGTCATTGTTAAGGGTAAAAAGGAAGATGGATTTGGGACTTCTCTCCACACTTCTCCAGTTTTATGATACACTCTATCATTGTTTCACTTTTCCTGATTATCAGCTGGTACCTACACTTAAGGAATATTCTTGCTTGATTGGTTTACCTATTCTTGAAGACTCTCCTTTTCCAATCATGGAGAAGGACCCTAAGAAAGAAGAAATTGCTAAAGCTACACGTTTAGGATTGGTGGATATTCAGAAAAATATGGTTACTAAGGGAGGAGTCTTTGGGTTGACTGCAGAGTTCTTGGTTGGAAAAGCACAATACTATGCTGATCACTTGAGTATGGATGCATTCGAAGCTATCTTGGCCTTGCTCATTTATGGGATCTTCTTGTTTCCAAGCTTTGATAATTTTGTGGATCTCAACGCCATTAAGATTTTCTTGAAGAAAAACCATGTGCCTACTTTACTAGCTGACGCATATCATTCTGTTCATCTGAGAAATTTGCACAAAGGAGGAATGATTACCTGTTGTGTCCCTTTGTTATATAAGTGGTTTATTTCTCACTTACCTAAGGCTTATGTTTTTTGGAATGAAGGTTGGTGGTCTCAGAAGGTTATGGCTCTTACTCACTCTGTTATTGATTGGTACAGCCGTAGTTACGATGGGATAAAAATCATTGAAAGTTGTGGAAGCTTTGGTAACGTACCTCTTCTGGGTACAAGTGGAGGAATCAGTTATAACCCTGCTCTCGCTCGCCGTCAGCTTGGATATCCTTTGAAGGACAAACCAAACAGCGCTCATGTGGAGAATATTTTCTTTAAAGGAAGTTCAGAATTGAAGGGAGAAATTATAAAAGCTTGGGGACATGTACACAAGAAAGGAAAGGAAGACTTAGGGAAACCTAATTGCGTCTCTCTCGTGCCTTATCTCCAATGGGTCCGAAAGAGAGCTATTCAGCTGAAGATGCCTTATTCTCAGCAGAAACCCATGGTTTTAGAAGAAGAACACACAATGATCTTTATGTCTGAAGAGGAGAAGTTAAAGATTACTTTGAGGAAATCACAACAAACTGAAGTAGCCTGGAAGTACAAGTACCAAGTGGCCATGGAAGAGAATGATGAACTCCGTAGACAACTACAGGCGAAGGACGAAGAAATGATTGCTTATAAGAAGAGGAAGACACTGGAAGGTTTATCTTCTTCCATCTCTCAGCCAACTCCATGGAAGCTAGTCGTGGACGAACTCATTCTCGAGAAGACTCAGATGGAAGAAGAAATCAAGAAACTCAAAGCAAAAGAAGACTTTTATTTAGAATACTGTCAGCCTTATATTTAGGACTTTTGTAAAATGTACTAGATATTTTGTAATCTTGAAATCAATGAAATGAAATGATGTTTTGATCTGAGTTCCATGAAACTTTTGCATTTGCATTCTCGTTAATTAATCATTCACGGAACAAAAAAAACTGTTTGCAGATATTATAGACCAAAATTGGAGAACTTGAAGAAACTGGGAATTGAACTTGCTTATTTCCCCATTGTTATAATGCAAATTATTTCTTTGGATTCCTTGAATGATTAATTGTGCATTGTTACATTTTGCAGTCATAAGCATCGCATGTGCATGTTCTTGTGTTGTGTCTCATCTCGCTATCTTGTCTCCAGAAAGAATCACACTGAATCCTCAACACCGATACAACACCCGAGCCCAAGCTCGCCTAATAATGGAAGGACATGATTTAGATGTGGACATAATTGATAATGAACTCGGAGAGCTACGAGGAGGCATGGGGCATATCATGGAAGCCCTACAAGTCATCCGTGCAAAGTTGGACACTCAGACCACTGTTGTTTCTGAAATCACTGGCATAGCTGTAAAGCCGATTCCAACAGCAGTCACTGTTGCAAATGTTCCACCATATGGGTTATCGCCTGGTTTTGTACCTCCACCAGTAGTCAATCAACAAACAGTTCCTTTGGGGCCAGAAATTCCTCAAGCTATTCCTACTTACACTCAGCCTTCTGTTCAGATTCAAGCGCGCCCTGTTTTTCATAATCCTCCACCAGTATACGAAGGTCTTGATGGGTATGAAGAAGAAAGCAGACGACATGATAAGTTGAAAGAAAGTGTAGAAACTATCGGCAGGAAAGTCAGAGCAATGGAAGGAAATGACATCTTTGGTACTGATGCCAGAGATATGTGCCTAGTGTCTGGATTGGTAATTCCGCCGAAATTCAAAGTTCCCAATTTTGATCAGTATTCTAGGGTTACCTGTCCTCGGACGCATCTGATTATATACTACCGAAGAATGGCCGCTCACGTGGAAGACGATAAGTTAATGATTCACTGTTTCCAAGATAGTTTGAAAGGAGCTCCTGCTAAATGGTATTTGGGTTTGGATCAGTCTCGTATTCACAGTTTCCAAGACTTGGGCGATGCTTTTGTGAAACATTACAAGTACAACATGGATTTAGCCCCTGATCGAAGACAATTACTGAGTATGTCACAGAAGAGTTCGGAATCTTTCAAAGAGTATGCACATAGGTGGAGGGAAACTGCCTCTTAGGTAGAACCTCCTTTGAGTGAAAAAGAGTTAACAGATTGGTTCGTCGATACAGTAAGACCGGAGTTTTATGAGAAGATGATCAGTAGTGTAACCGCAAGTTTTTCTGATATATTAGTTGTGGGAGTAAGAGTGGAGTTAGGAATGAAGAATGGGAGGGTGGCTAGCAGTTTCGGAAATTCTGGTAATAACAATGTCAAAAAGCTCAGCAGTAATTTTCATAGAAAGAAGGAAGGGGAGACAAATGCAGTAATTGTGGGAAGAAAGAGTCGCACCTGGAGACCACCTTACCAACAATATCAACAGAGTTATGTTCAACAACCTCAGCAAGGCTTTGTTTAGCAGCCTCAACCAAGTTATGTTAAGCAATCCCAGCAACAATGACCAATGTATCAGTTGCAGTATGCCCAACAACCTTATGTGGCAACTGTAACTCCGACTTTCAGTCATCCTGTTCCCAGTTATCAGACAGTGCAGCCAGCACCTGTATATCAGCCAATTCAACAAGGGTATCAACGAGCGCCCAACGCTCCACCCTATCAACAACATCATCAGCCCAGAGCTCAGGCACCTAGACAAAACTACCAGAATCGGAGACCGACAACAAAACCTCCCCTTCCTCAGATACAGATGACTTACACCGAGTTGTACCCCTCCTTAGTGCAGCAGGGATTGGAAACAACACGACCATTAAATCCAGACTCTACATCTCCTCACTATAATCCAAATGCCCATTGTGCCTTTCATGAAGGCGCTGCCGGTCATGATTTAGAAGGTTGTCTTGCTTTAAAACATCTTGTCAGGGAGTTGATGGAAAAGAAGATCTTGTCTTTTGATGGTGTACCCCCAAATGTTAAAAGTAATCCATTACCGAACCATGGAGGGGTCAATGCGGTAGAAGAAGTGTCAGATGAAAGGATGGTCCGAGATGTGTCCGAGATTAAAACCCCGTTGAGGTTACTTCACGGGAAACTACTGAAAGCAGGGTTGATAGAGGATACCCATAACGACTGTGAAAAATGTTCTAGTGATTCTAGAGGGTGTGATAAGGTACGAGGAGGTATCCAAAGATTGATTGATGAGGGAATGTTGCAAGTGTGTAGTAAGATAAAGAAAGAAGAAGTTTCAGTGATTGAGCCTGTTTTTAATTTACCAAAGAAAAGTGAGAAGGTTCCGGTATTCAAAATGACCAACAAAGGTATGAAGCCTGTTTTCGACAAGTCAGCTATCAATCAACCCCGACCGGTTATTATTCAGAAACCAAGACCATTTTCTTTTGAAAGCACAAAGGCTGTGCCATGGAAGTATGACATGACTGTGATAGACCGAGTATCAGGGAAGGTTAGTCAAAAAGAGACAGTAAGAGACGACCAAGTGGACGTGACAAATATTGCAGGTACCAGCAAAATGACCCGTAGTGGCCAAATCTATCAACCAAAGATGACAATAGTCACTTCAAAAGAGGTTAGCCCTGCTGCGACGAAAGAACAAGAGGTACCAGGAACTGACGAAGAATTCTTAAGGATTATTCGGAAAAGTGATTACAAGATTATTGATCAGCTCCACCAAACCCCATCAAAGATATCGATCTTATCTCTTTTAATGAATTCTCCAGCTCACAGAGAAGCTCTGCAAAAAGTATTAAAACAGGCACATGTGACAAAAGACATAACTCTCGGACAATTTGATTCAGTAATAGCCAACATTACAGCCTGTAACACCCTGAGCTTTAGTGATGCTGAGTTGCCGAACAAAGGACGCAATCACAACCGTGCGTTACACATATCTGTCATGTGCCAAGAAGACACCATGGCACGAGTCTTGGTCGATACTGGATCCTCATTGAATGTATTTCCCGCCAGGTCGCTCGCAAGGCTAGCATATGCAGGGGCAGAAATGAAACCAACATCTTTGATCGTAAAAGCTTTTGACGGTTCAAGGAGAACGGTTGTTGGAGAGGTAGAATTGCCAATCATGATCGGACCTCATGTGTTCGATATCACATTCCAAGTCATGGACATTAACCCAACTTATATTTGATTACTGGGACGACCGTGGATTCACGCCGTTGGGGCAGTGACTTCCACCTTACATCAGAGCATGAAATTTGTTGTGAATGATAAGTTAGTTATTGTACACGATGAAGAAGACCTAATGGTAAGCAATCTGTCATCGTTCAAGTATATCGAAGCAGATGAGGGCGCGTTAGAAACTTTCTTTCAGGCACTCGAGATAGCTAATGCAGTGATGTTGGAAGAAACAGTGGCTAAAAGTGGTCCGTCTTTTGCATCCGCTCAGAGCATCAAGTCTACACTGAAGAAGGCACTCCTGCAGGTTGGGGAGAGGTTATTGAAGTGAAACCAAAGATGGATCGCCAAGGGTTGGGTTACAAACCAACTCATGATGAAGCACCGACACATGACAAAGGACGCCCAAAGACTATAAAAGAAGTATTCATCAGTGGAGGTTTCCAAATCAGTACTATGGAAGAAGATTTCGAAGATAAAGACTTGGAGCAGTTAGTGTATCATTGCAACACTACCTTGAACAACTGGGAGGCTATTGAGATTCCTTTGGTTTTCCCTGAGTCAAAGTAATTTGTTTGTCCTTCTTTTCTTGTTTTTTATTTTGAATCTCCATAGCCATGCCCAAGGCTATAGGAATGTTTTGTAAGGGCCCCGAGCTTTCAAGAAAATCAATGAAAAATGAACTATTTTGTTAATTTCCTTGTGTTATTTCCTTTACTGCATTTGTTTTCATTTTAAACGAAAAATGGCAATCTTAAAAAACCAAAACAATTTTTCTCTGTTGTATGCTGCATTTGTCTTTGCGTGCTTTAATAAAAATAAGTCATTCCAACGTGCAGTGATGTCCTAAAACCCATTGAATCCTATGACTTTGCATTCCCTCCGGACTTTGATTCACCAATATATCAAGCTGAAGATGAGGATGAAGATTTTGAAATCCCTGATGAACTGGTAAAATTGGCACACCATGAGTATGCAGAGCTTCAACCCTACAAAGAACAGGTAGAAGTCATTAATCTTGGCACCGAAGAAAACAAGAAAGAAGTCAAGATTGGGGCAGCTCTAGGGGCAGAAGTCAAGCAGCAACTAGAAGAACTTTTGAAAGAATATGTGGATGTATTTGCTTGGTCATACCAGGATATGCAGGGTTTAGACACTGACATAGTGGTTCACAAATTACCACTCCGACCAGAATGCCCACCGGTTAAGCAAAAGCTCCGAAGAACAAGACCTGACATGGCTCTCAAGATTCGAGATGAGGTGAAAAAACAGATTGATGCGGGTTTCTTAGCATTGTCCAAATACCCCGAATGGGTAGCCAATATTGTACCTGTACCGAAAAAGGATGGGAAAGTCAAAATGTGTGTGGATTACAGGGACCTAAACAAAGCCAATCCGAAGGATGATTTCCCTTTGCCACATATCGATACTTTGGTGGATAATACGACTCGTTTTGCAGTTTTCTCATTTATGGATGGTTTCTCCGGTTACAATCAGATTAAGATGGATCCCGATGACATGGAAAAAACTACTTTCATTACTCCGTGGGGGACTTACTGTTACAAAGTTATGCCTTTCGGTCTGAAGAACGCAGGTGCTACCTATCAAAGGGCCATGGTAACTTTATTTCATGATATGATGCATAAGGAGATAGAGGTATATGTTGATGATATGATAGCCAAATCTCAAAGGGAGGAGGACCATTTGGAACATCTTTTGAAATTATTTAAGAGACTCAGAAAATATCAGTTGAGATTGAATCCAGCCAAGTGTACCTTTGGAGTAAGATCTGGGAAGTTACTCGGTTTCATTGTCAGTCACCGAGGGATTGAGGTGGATCCAGACAAAGTCCGAGCCATTCAAGACATGTCAGCTCCACAAGCGGAAAAGCAAGTCAGAGGTTTTCTTGGAAGACTGAACTACATATCCAGATTTATTTCCAATATGACTCCCACTTGCAAGCCCATATTCCAATTATTGCGCAAGGACCAGACGATTGTTTGGAATTCATACTGGAAGGCTTGCCCGCTGGCACATGTTGTTATCCGAATATGACATCCAGTACGTAGCTCAGAATTCTATCAAGGGTAGTGTTTTATCAGAATATCTTCCAGATCAACCAGTGGAAGATTATGAGCCTCTCAAATTTGATTTCCCAGATGAAGACATTATGTTAGTAAAAGATTGTGAAGAACCAAGTCTTGATGAGGGTCCACAGGAAGGTCTTCGGTGGAAAATGATGTTTGATGGTTCCTCCAACTACAGTGGGCATGGCGTAGGCGCCGTTTTAATGAATTCGGAAGGTGGTTACACTCCATTCACAGCCAGGTTGGATTTTGACTGCACAAACAATGTCGCTGAATATGAAGCCTGCATTCTCGGCCTCGAGGCAGCTATCAACCTCAAAATCAAACTTCTTGAAGTCAGTGGGGATTCAGCTTTGGTTATTTATCAGGTTACTGGAGAATGGGAAACTAGACATGAGAATTTGATCCCTTATAGAACCTATATTGTCAAAATGATGGAATATTTCGATGAAATCACTTTCAAGCATGTCCCGAGATCTGAAAATCACATTGCCGATGCCCTAGCCATGTTAGCCTCAATGTGGAAAGTCAGGGACGTCAATGATGTCACTCTCATTCGAATCGAACGCAAGACTGAGCCCGCCTACTGTCAAATGATTGAAGAAGAGACTGATGATAAGTCATGGTTCCATGACATAAAGAATTACCTGTTGAAACAAGAGTATCCAGCAGATGCTACGTCACTTGACAAGAAAACTCTGAGACGATTAGCATCCAAGTTCTTTCTCAGCAATAATGTGCTTTACAAAAGAAATCATGATATGGTTCTGCTTAGATGTGTCAATAGACGAGAAGCAGAGTTGTTAATGCAAGATGTTCACGAAGGAATGTTCGGTACTCACGCAAACGGATATGCTATGTCTAAAAAGATCTTGAGGGCTGGTTATTACTGGTTGACTTTGGAAACTGACTGTATTCAATATGCCAGGAAATGTCACAAGTGTCAGATTTATGCGGACAAAATGCATGTACCTCCGACGTGCTAAATGTGTTGTCATCACCGTGGCCTTTCTCTATGTGGGGCATCGATATGATTGGGGCAATTGAACCAAAAGCTTCTAACGGACACCGATTTATTCTGGTTTCTATTGACTATTTCACAAAATGGGTTGAAGCCGTATCCTACACTAACGTTACTCGACAAGTGGTGGCTCGTTTCATAAAAAAGGAAATTATATGTCGTTACGAAATTCCGAGCCGAATCATAATGGACAATGGTACCAACTTGAACAACAAAATCATGAAAGAGTTGTGCGATGACTTCAAAATTGAACATCATAATTCTTCTCCTTATCGTCCCAAGATGAATGGAGCTATAGAAGCTGCAAATAAAAACATCAAAAAGATTTTGCAAAAGATGGTGAAAGCTTACAAAGATTGGCATGAGATGCTGCCATTCTCCTTGCATGGATACAGAACGTCCGTCTGCACTTCAACAGGGGCAACCTCTTTTTCTTTGGTATATGGAATGGATGCGGTACTTCCTATTGAGGTCGAGATACCTTCTTTGAGAGTCATAATGGAAACCAAGCTTGAAGAAGCAGAATGGGTGAGAGAAAGGTTTGAGCAGTTGAATCTTATCGACGAAAAGCGCATGTCTGTAATGTGTCATGGTCAGTTATATTAGAGGAGGATCAAGAGGGATTTTGACAAGAAAGTTCGTATCCGAGAATTCCTAGAAGGGGAACTTGTACTCAAAAAGATTTTACCAGTTCGTAAAGACGCACGGGGAAAGTAGATGCCTAATTATGACGGCCCGTTTATTGTGAAGACAGTCTTCTCAGCAGGCTCATTGATTCTCACTACCATGGATGGGGAGCAGCTTACTCACCCAGTAAATTATGATGCAATACGAAAATATTACGCCTAAAAAGAACCCGATAAGTCGAAAACTAAAAAAAAACGGCTTATGCGAAAGTTGAAAGCCCGAAAGGGCGACTTAGGAAAAAATGAGTTGTCACTACTTCAAAAGGGCGACTTAGGAAAGGAGAAAAAGGAAAATAAGAGCTCGCTAAGTTGAAAACCCGAAAGGGCGACTTAGGAAAAAATGAGCATCCCAGTGGATTGAAAACCCGAAAGGGCGGTCCAGGCAAAAGTTAGGGACAAAGGCGTTTCACTGCATCAAAAGAGTTGTCACTACTTCAAAAGGTTGTCACCATTGCAGAAGATTGTATAGGAGATCCACTTCCAACTGCTCTCGTCAGAAGCAAAGATTTGGGGATTTTAGTCTTTAGGAATGGATGGTCATGGGATTCAATGTAACCTTATCCATGTTGCCATTTTTTTACTTGTAAAATTTCTATGGAATTTTGTCATTTGCAAGATTTCATTCTTGAATAAAATCAGTTTTGAACCTTTCTTTTCTTTGCAACTTTATCATTTCCTTTATTTTCTTTGTTATGCAAAATGTTGTTCGTTGACCAACGATAGTTTTGAAAGCATTAGGGTCAAATTATTTGAATAAAACTTGAAAAGATTAACAAACATAAAAACTTCAAACTCAAGGAAAAAGTCGAGGAAAATCATACTTCCCCGAAACCTCAGGGTAGCGGAAGCTTTGATATGCAATCCAATCACATTCCCCAGTGTAGTGTAAGCAAGTCGAACTGCTGATTTCCCTTTGATCATGTGTGGGTATCAAACCTTGAAGACTGTTTTCTCAAGGAACTTCTTATGATGATGAGAAGGCTCGTCCCAGTAGAAGATGTCTGAGCACTTGAATCTACTTTGTCATCTTCTGAATAGCTTGTTCAAAGCTCCGTTCCATTATTGAGAATGGATCTATTTGTCAAGACTACGTACATCTTTTCAGCCTGGGTTCAGTGTGATTCATTTTGTCTCTCGGGGTCAGTGTGCTATCTGTTGATTCCCCGTGAATGTCTAATCACTACTAGTGAACTTCCGCCTAAAAGTCCAGTCGTAACCGGCATTGTTTTAGAAGCCAATCGTCATTGGTATTCTTTTAGTCGTCACCATATTTCTTGTTAAGACCAGTCGTAACTGGCATTGTCTTAATTCCACTCGTTGGTATCCCTGATTCAGTCATCACCTTTTTCCTTTAGAGTCCAGTCGTAACTGGTAGTGTTCGAAATCCAATCGTCATTGGTATTCTTTTGGTCGTCACCATACTTTCCTTTGAAACCCAGTCGTAACTGGCCTTATCCTAACTCCACTCGTTATTACCTTTTGGGTCAGTTGTTATCAACCTTTTCCCTCTGAAGTCTAGTCGTCACTAGCGAATCCCCTGTGAAGTCTAGTCGTTACTAGTTGATTTCTGTTTAAGTCCAGTCGTAACTGGAAGATGTTCGAAATCCAATTGTCATTGGTATCGTGTTGGTTGTCACCAACCTTCCCCATGGCAGTCCAGTCATAACTGGCATCACTTGGAATCCAATCGTTATTGGTATCTTCTGGTTTGGTCGTTACCAACCTCCCAAGCTAAAGCCTAGTAGCTTGCTAGCATTCTCGTAACCACATGTGTTGGTATACCCTGATTTGGTCGTCACCATGTATTTCTTCCGAAGTCCAGTCGCAACTGGCATTGCTTGAAATCCAATTGTCACTGGTACCCTGACTTGGTCGTTACCAATCTCCTTTAAGTCCAGTGGTTACTGGCATTGCTTGAAATTTGGTCGTCACCAATTTCCCCAGTCGAAGTCCTGTATTACCGATTGGATTTGAATTTTTATTTGTTGTTATCTCAGGTTGGTCGTTACCATTACCTCCAGGAAGTCTAGTGGTTACTAGCACTGTTTGAACTGCTTGTTAAAACTGGGTGACATCATTGTCGCTACTGCGAAAATCGGCGCCGGCTGAACAGAAGAGTCGCCACCGCGCGTTATTTATCCCAAAGAGGGGAAAGGAAACGCTCGAGGTAAACCTACCGCAAAACGGGGAAAGGAATGGTCATCGCAACCAAAACCTGGATTCGGGAGTCGGTTACGCAAGGGGAAGGTATTAACACCCCTCACGTCCGTCGTACTCGATGGGATCCACGCTTTTTTTCGGTCGAAAAGATTGTTATTCTATCTACTCTACAGTTCTGGGGTTAAAAGAAAAGAAAATGACTCGGCAAAGTATCGCACTTTATGCCTACGTATTCCCGTATGGAACGAGAAATCAGAGTCAACGTAGTTCGCCTACCTACGGGAAAGGAGGGGAAGGTTGCTCGCTAGGAAATCGCATCCTATGCCTACTTACTTTCATACAGCATGAAAGATCAGAGTAAACGTAGTTCGGGCCACGTACGACACAAGTCTGTCTTGATTGTTTTTATCTCCTTCTGAAAAAGGATTTTTCTGATTACTGGTCCAAGCGGACAAAAATGACGTTTTGATGAGTTCACATTCTTTTACGGAAGAAGTGTCTTTTATTGTGTTTGAAATATTTATTGTGTTTTTCTGTTTGTTTTGAGAAAGAAGAGACAGAACTCTAACCTATGGTTGAAAAGGGGAATCAAACTAACCTAATGTTATCATGCATGGGTTAAGACCTGATGTCTATCATGTTCCTCTCTTGCGCAGAGAGAAACAGAGATCCTAAGGGATAAACGGAAACAGAAACAATAGCATATAATAAAACAGTAAAATGCATGAATGCAACAATACAAGCGAGGCAAGGGAGTCCCACTCAACCTCGAACCTAGAAAACAACAGGCAAAAGCGAACAAAATTCGCTTTCAACCTAACAGATTAAATGGCACACAATACAGTCAGGGAAATTCAAACAATACATCAAAAATTATAAACAGCAAAAATAAACAGCAAAAGCAATCCTCATCAACATCTGTCTTCAAGTCATCTTCAACCATCTTCAGGCTTCAAGCAAGCATCAGTCTTCATCTTCATAGCCTTCAAGCAAGGTCTCTATCTTCAATCTTTCAGGGCTTTTCTTCAAGTCTCACTCTCCAAGATGAGCAGCAGTTAATAAGATGAATTGGATGTTAAGCAGTCAATTGCCTACCAAGGGTGGCCTACTGACTGTT
Source organism: Lathyrus sativus (assembly GCA_963859935.3). Lineage (NCBI taxonomy): Eukaryota > Viridiplantae > Streptophyta > Magnoliopsida > Fabales > Fabaceae > Lathyrus > Lathyrus sativus. The sequence goes on along the minus strand of OZ012738.1, from coordinate 299,016,236 downwards.
AACATGATACAGACCGTTTTCTCTCAAACGTTCTATCTTTTAAATACATTCACTAATCCTTCCAAAGGAAGGAGGTGGGTATTTAAAAGAGACTTTGAATCACAGAGAAAGAATGGAGGCAAACAAGACCTTCCATGTTTGTGAATCAAGTTTCTATTCTAGAGCTCTACCTAACTCCCAGATCCTATAACCTTCAACAGCTGCCAGCAAGATACACTCTTCATCAACTCTGGAAATTGATCTCCATTCCTTTTGTCTTCAATGGGCTTCATCAACAAAGTCTTCAACTCAAACCCAAGCCCCAAACAAGCCCAATACCCCACACAATCAAACAATAACCCTAGAAAGGGCACACCACACAATCAATCAATTCAAAAATCAACCAAAAATAGTATATTATTCTATTAATTCCTAATATAAATTCTAGGGGACCCTACATAACTACCCTTAAGTCCCATATATTCCCCATAGACTAAATTTCCCTAAAAAACCTAAATCTAAAATTGTTATTGACCTATACTAAAGTTTTAATCAAATTCTATACTACCTAGAACTACCTAATTAAAACTACCCTAAAAATTATCACAAAATTATGAAATTAATTCAGGGGGAACCTAAACCATTCATCTAATTATCCTAAAAAAATTGAACTTAAAATCCTAAGGGAACTACCCTAATTAAATTCTACAAGTCAACATACCAACTAAAAGAATTAAAAAAGCAATTAAAAGTAAAAATGCACAAAAAATATAAAACTGAAATAAAATGGCTATTTTATGTTTTTATATTTTTTTAGACAGAAAATGAAAAATGGGAAAAAAAGTCTCATTAAAAAATATGCATTTTTCAATTTGTTATGAATTTTTGAAGTTTAAAGAAATTTGGATTAAAATTTAATATGGAAATGAATGAGGGGTGCAAGAAGTAATGATATTAAGTTGAAAATGGATGATGGGCCCAGACTGGGGGTGCTGGAAGTGACACGCCCCAGCCCAATGATAATTCAGAAAAAACATTAAAAATCAAAAGAAAAAAGATAAAATGGTGGTGCAAAAAGCAAGAAATCATAGTGTAAAACCAATTGGGCTTGGAGTGGGGGTGTGGAGAGTATTTTCGCTAAGCCCATGAAGACTTCACTTATCCATTATTTCGTGTGTGAATGCTGGCCGTCCGATGGTCTTCAAGTCAACAATTCAAGACGCGATCCAACGGTCTATACATCATCTTCCTCCTTTGGATGTTAGGGTTTGAAACTCCATGAAAATAAGCTTCATGCATGCAACTTCATCTTCTTTGTTCTCACTCATTTCTCCATCAAATGACACAATCCAAGAACCAAACTTGACTAGAATTTTATGTAGAATCCAACCATGCCAATAGTTTGTATTAACACTCTCTCTATCATTCTACCCGAACAGTACAACTCCATGGATCCAAACTTTCTTCAATTTTCGACCATCATAAAACTCAACAATCTTTGTATATAATTAATCCTCATGCTATGTTGATCACAACCAACCAATTCTCATGCATTATCATCCATTAAATCATGTGTTCTACCTCCATCAAGAATCAACCTCCATTAATGAAACCTCACTAATTGGTCTAAAACTCATCCAAATGAATCCCCTAATGGTCTCTAATAGTTTCACAACAAGAACTAATCCTAACCATGCCTAAAATAGAGTGTGGGAAAAATTTTGCATACCTTGACCCTACAATGGCAAGTGTTGAAAAGCTTCGAACCAGGCCTTGTGGATCTTCAAGAATGGTCTCTATGTGATGAATAACACTCTTCTTGCACAAGATTTGATGGAGATGGCTTGTATCTTCAGATTCAATCCTTTTTGCTCTCTTGCAACTTCACTTGAAAAGCTCCAATTCTTCAACAATGGAGGCTCACTCTAGCATGAACATGTTCAAGGAGATTTGTAGAGATGATTTGTGGAAGAAAATGGAAGGGTAATGAAGAGAAAAATGAAGTTTCAATTCAATTTGCAAATGGAAAACTTTTGGTTCAAACTCTTTTTTCTACCACCATTAACATCAACAATCACCAACCTCTCACCAATGGAGATTTTATTCAATATATAGACTCATTTGGAAGGGTCTAGAATCATCTAGATCAATCTAGTAGCAACTTGAACTTTCATGAAGATATTTTGCATTTCACTTTCCACCACATGAGATATCATGACAAAACCCTTACAACTTGAGTAATTCACTTGATTTTCTCCTTAAGTGGTGTTTTGAACAAGATACAAAGCTTATTTCCCTTATTTATGAAGCTTTTCTTTGTTTTGGTTTAGTATGCCATTATGCAAGTAAGACTTTTACAAAGCAACCCCAAGATTTAAGCCTCAAATCAAAATTGTGGCTGAACCAATGTTCTTAAAATGTACTTGGGAGTCAAAATTACCTATCATATGCCATGGTTTGGATTTGGAACTTGGATTTTAGGATTTTCCATTTCACTTGAATTAACTTATGTCCCATTTTTAGGTTATTTTTATCACTTTTTGCTATGAGCCTTTCCAACATCTCATGACCACTCTACTAGCCTTAAAACATCATTCTAAGCAACTTTTATGTTGAAGGTTTTTCCATTTGAAGCTTGGAAGTAGGAGATATGGCCATATGCTTGAAATGACCTATAATGTCCAAATTACCAAAATACCCTTCGCTTGCCAAAGTCATAAGTAGAGTTCCACAAATCAGATGAAGGCATACTATACCTTTCTAGAAAGCTAAGATCATGAGGAACAACTTTCATGTTGACCATAAATCCATTTGAAAGCTCCTTGAGGGGTAAAAGGTGCTTGGAAGTTTAGTAATTTTCACAGACAAATTTCAGATGTCTTTGATGACCTGTAACTTGCAAGAACCATAACTTGAGTTCTATAAATCTTCTTGATGCCTTCCACCACTCAAATTAAAGGTCTTGAGATACTCTACAAGTTTCATGTTGGCCAGGGATCCATTTGAAGCTTGCATTTTGAATTATCTTGCTTGGAAGTTTACCCTAAATCAGGGGATTTTACACAGAAACCCTAATTTAGAATCCTCTCTTCTTCTTGATTTCTCTTGATCTCTTCTTGGCACAACACCACATACATATCTATATGTCAAATGAGGCATCCCACATCTTTCAAACAGGCCTTGATGCCCTTCAATCAAGCATTTAACCTAGGGTTGACCCAGGGTTGACCCAGATGAAACCCTAGTTGACTGTCTTCAACTGCAGCTCTTGCAATCACACCAATGACTTGTCTCACTTTCAAAATGACTCTCTAGGTCCTCCATTATGTCTATATACCCTCCATGACCTCAATTCACAGCTCACCACTTCTTTGATGATCTTCAAATACCCTCAAGATAGGAGATAGATCCACTGCTTAGTCCACTAACTTCTCAGATGATGACTTGGCTAAGATTGAATTTGAATAAGAACCTCTTGATATGCTCATAGAGATAAGAATTGCATTTGGTCCCTTGTTGGATGACTTGCTCCTGCTATGCTATGCAGATGAATTAGTTATGTACATGACCCAATATGCAAATGACAATGCAATTGAAACATAAACCAAGTGAAATAGGTTGAGCAAATTTTAGGGTGCAACAGCTGCCCCTATTCAAGCGACTTGGACCCGACTGGGTGAAACGTCCGGAGCCTTCAGACATTCGAGGTACAAGACGGTTGAATACTAAGAACCCAGAAATTTGCCAACCGCAGAAATAAACTGCACCACTGTTTAGGGAACGACATCCACCAACTGAATCTGGTTGTTACGGCAACAACTGACCCGACGTCTGATGATTCTGATTTCAACTTCAACCACCTATGTAACGCCACAGGTACTGAGCACTTTTCGCAAAACACCTCTGTCCGCAACTGGACTAACCTTATCAACACAAGAAGAGAGACAAATTCGTCAACACGACTAGAGATTCTGTTGTCACAGGAGTAATCTTGTCCACATCTGGGCCCAAATTTCGCCAAATCACGAATAAACACAAATTTGTCCACGTCAGGACTCACATCACGGAAAAAATCCCGACACTTTTGCTGGGGAAACATTTCTGTCTAATCACAGGAAACTCCATCCGTCTATCCATACGGGCAAACCATCTGTCTAAACACAGGTAACAATCTCTGTCCATCCCAGGTAACATCTCCGTCAACACGGGTAACATCTCCGTCAACACGGGTAACATCTCCGTCAACACGGGTAACATCTTCGTCAACACGGGTAACATCTCTGTCAGCACAGGTAACAATCTCTGTGTATCACAGGTAACATCTCTGTCTATCACAGGTAACATCTCCGTCAACACGGGTAACATCTCCGTCAACACGGGTAACATCTCCGTCAACACGGGTAACATCTCTGTCAGCACAGGTAACAATCTCTGTCTATCACAGGTAACATCTCTGTCTATCACAGGTAACATCTCCGCCTCTGCTACGGGTAATACTCTGTCAAATACAGGAAAATATCTCTCCGCCTCTGCTACGGGTAATACTCTGTCGAATACAGGAAACTCTCTCCGCCTCTGCTACGGGTAATACTCTGTCGAATACAGGAAAATAACTCCGCCTTTGCTACGGGTAATACTCTATCAAATACAGGAAAATAACTCCGCCTTTGCTACGGGTAAATACTCTGTCGAATACAGGAAAATATCTCCGCCTTTGCTACGGGTAATACTCTGTCGAATACAGGAAAATATCTCCGCCTTTGCTACGGGTAAATACTCTGCCAAATACAGGAAAATAACTCCGCCTTTGCTACGGGTACATACTCTGCCAAATACAGGAAAATAACTCCGCCTTTGCTACGGGTACATACTCTGCCAAATACAGGAAAATAACTCTGCCTCTGCTACGGGTAACACTCTGTCAAATATAGGAAAATATCTCCGCCTCTGCTACGGGTAATACTCTGTCAAATACAGGAAAATATCTCCGCCTTTGCTACGGGTAATACTCTGTCGAATACAGGAAAATATCTCCGCCTTTGCTACGGGTAAATACTCTGCCAAATACAGGAAAATAACTCCGCCTTTGCTACGGGTACATACTCTGCCAAATACAGGAAAATAACTCCGCCTTTGCTACGGATACATACTCTGCCAAATACAAGAAAATAACTCCGCCTTTGCTACGGGTACATACTCTGCCAAATACAGGAAAATAACTCCGCCTTTGCTACGGGTAAACACTCTTCCAAATACAGGAAAATAACTCCGCCTTTGCTACGGGTAATACTCTGCCAAATACAGGAAAATAACTCCGCCTTTGCTACGGGTAATTACTCTGCCAAATATAGGAAAATAACTCCGCCTTTGCTACGGGTACACTCTCTGATACAACTTTTCTGCCTATTGTTGCAGCAGCTAGCTCTATCAATCATATAGGTGACACAATATGAGTCTAGTCTTCCAATTTTCAGTGCTGACATGGCAGCAAATCTGAGAAGGACTCTACTGGGGATTTTCTGAATCCACACTGCCAGGCAACTTCCAAAAATCGATTCACGAAAAGTTTTTTTTTTTTGATTTTGTTATAACAGCAATCTTGAAGAAATACTCTGCTGGAGGGGTAAGAGAAACTTAAACAAGCAACTCTTGGGGAATAATGCCACAATTGACATTATCATTACATGTCTCACGCCGAGATCTAGAATGTCTGGTAATTAATTTGGGCCAAAGCTCACTCCACCTGCAAGGGAAACAACACCTGAAAACAAAAGGGTTAACCAACCTGGCTTATGTTTCAAAGTGCATATGTTTGACAATGGCGTAATGCTCCATTCGACATGGAAATGCTACGCGTTTTTTTTATTTGGTGGATGCAAATATGACACTATATGCCGATGCAAATGCAGACTCGAACTGCTGGGATACAGAAACCGCTTCAGCAAAATAAATGCTGAAGACAACGCCAACTCCGCTGGGGGTAACCAGGTGCCACAGAATTATTCCAGCAAAATAAATGCTGGAAGAGTGAAGCCCGCTTCGCTGAGGAATAACTGAATGCGCCAATCATGATTGGACTTCTGCTGGAGAGTGAACGGGTATTACAAAGTATTCTGGCAAAATAAATGCCAGGATACACAACCAACTCTGTCGGGGAGAGCTTTAACCTTTGATTTCCACTGGGAGGAAAGAGAACACTTGCTGAAAAGAGAGAACTCCGCTGAGGACGAAACGACTCTCTTGGGGAAAATCAACTGACTCCGTTGGGGGGAGAATAAATGACCCTACTGGGAAGGGAATCTCTACTGGGAAGAGTAGACTGTCTGGGTACAGCTTACAAGTTTGGAAATATTAATCTTCTGAGGCTAAACCACTCTACTCGGGATGAGGGATCCTTTTGGGGGACACCATACTGTCTAAATACAGTCTTCGATCTTGGAATCGTCAATTCTGCTGAGGGTGAACGACCCTGCTGGAGAATGTCCTTCGGATAAGCTGCGACTAGCTGGGGAATTTGATCCTTCTTTAGTAAGGGACATTGTTATCTCAGAAGCGCGACCTGCATGGGGATTCACTTCACGTAACGATCAAGTCTTTCATCAAAAGCCTCTGGTTAGGGCAACATGAACTATATTCCTTCTCGGAAATTTTCCCCATAAATACCAACATGCCCCAGTCCGGGCATTTCGTCTGGAAAAGAAAGGCTAACCATAGTGCTACTTACAATACCTTGCCCCTGAATCGGCACCAACCTTCTGATAAGGACTCTTCGATCTCTGTACCCTGAAGGTTAGATCTGTACTGTTTCTGCACGTCAAACCCCAAAAGAATGTCCCAACAACATCTTTTGTTTTTAGGGTGCTCTGCCCCGGTCTTGCGATAATCTTTTTGTCCCTGATTGACTGATTCGTGGCACAATGCCCGTAGCTACGAGAGATTTGCCAAATCTTGACCTAATTGCCCCAGATGAACTGCTTCTCGAATGTATGACTTTACTGGGGATAACCGGACGCGCCAAGTAGGCTGGGGCTTTTGTACATCTGTGATAGGTCATACACTCCTGATGTTGGACAATACCCTGTCCGAATTCACGGCTTCTAGTAGAAGGGTCAATGGAGGGCAGCACGACTTCCCGATATTTGTCTCAAACTTGAAGATCGGCTGAACCTGCTCAAGTAGCTCTGAGTAACTCTGATGACACTGAGAAGAACAATTCTTTCGCCTTTGTTATGCCCTGGCCTGCAGGAGCCTCTGTGGGATAGTCTGAAAATCTGTACCCTGATGGTTTGATAGCATTCTGAACTTCCGCGAGATACTTCGAATCGAACGTCTCTCGAATAAAGACATGCCCCTGTCTGCAATGACTTTGCCTTAATCTGGTTCTTGGAAAAACCCACTCTGAACCGAAAGCACCTTGCTACAATACAACCTTGTGATGGCTTACCCCGGTGTTTGCACGACAAAAGGATTCCCTCAATTCAACAACTATCAACATAGTGACTTGCCCCTGAACAAGCGTTGAGCGACTCAATCTGCCCTAATCAAACATATCATTCTGGATAGCTGCCCCTGATTGGCTCTCGAGAAGATTCGCTTCTGATCAACAGCTTCTCAAGTAAGCTGCCCCATAATCAACCGATGCTTCGGGACTTTTCCTCAGACTAATTGACTCCGAACTCACTGGAAGTCAATGCCCCAGATTTACAGGGTTTCACAACATTCACCATTCTGATCCAGACTGCTGAATTATTCAGTCCTGTTCGATTATTCCTTGTTGGAATTTCTTTCCTGTCAACTACTAACCTGCAAGTAAAATTGTTCAGTCCCGAATGGTAATTTTAATGCAGTGTTCATGCAGATTTTGAAAAAATTTGTGTTGTCACTCATTTACGTGTCATGATTGTGAGTGACGAATGAACCAATAGTTCAAACGCAATGCTGATTTGATCAGTGAAAAAAAATACACCAAGGATATGATTAGCAAATCATGAAGGAGTTAGGTTACTCAACCTTATCGTAATGCGCTTTCAGAATAAACCCTGCCTCAATTAGGTCTTTTAAGGGTTGTATCGTGGTCGGGTTCACGGTTCGTGAAACAAAGGATATTTGGCTCAAATTATGATTTATACCCACCCCTTCTACGTGATGATCTCCGATCCTAAAGTTCAGTTAACGTGGCTCGAGCGCTCGCCTCTTCGAGAGGTATGTTGAATGGTAAGAACCATAGTTAAGGAACTCACAAGGTTTTTCGGAGTGACAGTTACTCCTTTCTCATTTTCGGTGTCTGTATACACGACTTTATTCTTCGCTGGGGATCTAATTTTTTTCTATCCCTTCTTTTTCATTCTTTTTGATTCCCTAATTTTTGCCTGGACTGACTCCTTTTGAGTTTTTTTCGATTTTTTTCGTTTGAAGTCCAGCGGGATGCCCTAATTTTTGCCTAAGTATTAGCTTTCCAGCTTTTTCTTTTTCTTTTTACTTAGCGGGCTCTCTTATTTTTTTTCCTTGGAACACAGTCGTGTGACACTGATTGTCTTAGTTGCTTCAAAAAGATGGTAATTGTCTCACTCCTGGTTGGTGAGGTTTAACCATGGTGGTTGGCGAGATGCGACCTCTTGAGAGGTATAGACTGATTGGTCCTCGAAAGGCAACACTCCTCTGTAAGACTTGAACACTCGGTCAAGCTAACTGACAACTACCCCGCCCCGGGTTAAGATGTGAGGGTTTAAGAGTCCGAAAAACTTCTACTTCCTGGCTCGAAGTGGTTAACAAGGGACTAACTCCTTATATCTCCAGTGTTTAGGGATTTGAAACAATGCCTTGTACGTCATCGGCAAGGTTTTATCTGAAAGCATACGATCATCGGTTATGAGTTTATTTCGTCATCCTCCCTCCACTCTTTGCTAATCACATTGATAAAGTGGAGTAAATAAAATGCAATTGTCAATGCAATGCAATAAATGAGCGACAGCGACATGATTAATTCAGAAAAATGCATAGTCACTTTATTCATATCACCATTCGAAACAAGCAATGTTTACAGCAAGTAGTAACTAACAGAAAAGAAACTACAAATGCAAATGATAAAAAGTCTGAGGACTGCCAATACTGAGGGTGCCCTCCTGTCTGGACCACTGGCTTCTTGAAAAGGGCCCTCTGAATCTACGAGCTTAGACAGCTGAGAGGTTGGCATGAACAAACAAAACTCCTTCTGGAAAGGAAATGTACTCTTGGTCGATCAACTGTTGTACTTTTGCCTGAAAAGCTTTGCAATCTTCCGTCGAATGTCCGGGGGAGCCACCATGGTAACCACACTGAACGTGGGGATTGTACCCAGGAGGGTAAGGTTCTGGAACTGGCTTAAGAGCTTTAGGTTCCACCAAAGAACTCTGGATCAAAGATGGTAGCAGCTGCCTATACGACATAGGCACTGGGTGAGAAGGAGCTTTCCTTCGTTCCAAATTGTTGCAAGGTCGATTCTGATTCTGACGCTGATTCTGATAACCTCGGCCACGAGTTCGCTGATTAGCATGAGGAGCAACATAACGTTCCTGATAGGGTGCCCCAGGCACAGTGGTCTGTCCAGCGTAACAAGCCACAGGAGATACTGATCCAACAGATTTCACCACTCCATCTCGAGGATATCCAACATCTGACATGATTGCATTGATCACAGCTCCTTCTTCATTCTGATAGTCATAAAGAGATTCAGCTTCACTAGCCTGACTGTTTGACGTAACTCCAAGCATTCTTTCGAGGTACGGTCTCTCTAGGGAGTGTACAAACATGCTCATTAACTCTCGGTCTAGGAGCGGCGGCTTCACTCTGGCGCAAATTCTCTCCATCTCTGAACATACTTCCTGAAAGGTTCATCGTTCCTTTGAGACAATTCTTGCAACTGCATGCGACTAGGAGCCTCATCAAGATTGTAGTCATACTGCTTCAGGAAAGCATCGGCTAAATCCGCCCATGATCGGATCTGATCACTCTCTAACTGCATATACCAACTCAGAGATGCCCCAGTCAGACTATCTTGAAAGCAGTGAATCATCAACTTGTCGTTAGGCACAAACGAAGTCATTCTCCGGCAGAACATAACCAAATGTAGCTTCGGACAGCTATCCCCTTTGTACTTCTCGAAATTGGGCGCTTTGAACTTTAGAGGCAATACAAGACCTGGCACTAAACACATGCTCGCAGCATTCAGATCAAGAGTGTTCTTATTCACCAAGGCAGCAATCTGGTCTTCCAACGTCTGAAGTCTTCCCATATACTCAGCAGTCAGTGGGTTCTGAATATCAACCTGTGGAACAACTCTCGGAGGTGGCAAAATCATTGGAGAATCTGGCGTAGAGAAAGTGAAATTGTGATACTCGGCGTCATGGACCTCTGACAGGGGTTTGCACAGGCTGGGCAACATTATCCACTGGAGTCCTTTGACTGTTGTTATCTCCTCCATTCATAGCTGTGACGACTTCCATGATCTGACTCACCTGGTGCTTCAACAATTCGAACTCCTCCCGAGTAACAACCAAGTTCTGCTCTCCTGAAGCCATGATCTATCCCAATGCTAACTCAAGTCCAATGCGAATGTCGGGAAATCAACTGATGAAGCGGACAAAAACGGGTAAGCTCCCTGTTCCGGATGAGGATGAATATGCAAAATGAAATGCAAATGCAAACAGTCATGCAAAAATGCAAAATGCACACACAAGGGACCAAGTGCCCCTGGCTGAGAAGAATCCACCATACTGGTCTTAGTCAGACCCATAACACTGCTTGAACCTGGTGTCAGCAAATCAAAACGGTACTCGAACCTGGCCTCCAACATACCTCATAATGCTGTCTTCAAATATCATTGAATCTCAATCAAGAAAACCGGTAATCTGGAGGTCAAGTTACCTGCATGCCCAAACCCCTCTCACAGGTAGGTGTCCTAATAATTGACACAAGGTATGGCATCCTATGCGGTCGTCGGCGTCACAGACTTTCAGGGTTGATGATACGATTCCCAGAAGGAGTGGCATCATCAAATCCCGAAGAGGCCTCACTTAGCCAACTTCCAATTGATCGGTTCCCGGAGTCGACAATCCAACTAACCAACAACCCCTTCGACCCAAAGGGTAGAAAAAGAAGTCAACCAGAAGAACCTCGTCCGAGTGTAGATTTTGTGGGACACTAATGCAAGCAAAGCCGGCACGCGCCCACTACTTTCTACTCTAATTCTAAGTGCACTCAAGCCCAGGTCCGGCTTATCTCTCAATCATAGAACACCCGTCACAACCCCAATACAACAATAATAACAATAATATAATGCTGAAGGTAAATGACAGAAATATAAATCCATACAAAATCCTCGACGGGAAAACAAGCGCTAGGATTGACTCGCTTAAGGGACGTTGGATCCCAAATGCATAAGGAACTATCGCAGTCCTTAGCAGCCAGGGGACGTTGGATCCCCAGCAGAGTCGCCAGCTGTCGCTACTGTGAAAATTGGCGCCGGCTGAACAGAAGAGTCGCCACCGCGCGTTATTTATCCCAAAGAGGGGAAAGGAAACGCTCGAGGTAAACCTACCGCAAAACGGGGAAAGGAATGGTCATCGCAACCAAAACCTGGATTCGGGAGTCGGTTACGCAAGGGGAAGGTATTAGCACCCCTCACGTCCGTCGTACTCGACGGGATCCACGCTTGTTTTCGGTCGAAAAGATTGTTATTCTATCTACTCTACAGGTCTGGGGTTAAAAGAAAAGAAAATGACTCGGCAAAGTATCGCACTTTATGCCTACGTATTCCCGTCTGGAACGAGAAATCAGAGTCAACGTAGTTCGCCTACCTACGGGAAAGGAGGGGAAGGTTGCTCGCTAGGATATCGCATCCTATGCCTACGTACTTTCATACAGCATGAAAGATCAGAGCAAGCGTAGTTCGGGCCACGTACGACACAAGTCTGTCTTGATTGTTTTTATCTCCTTCTGAAAAAGGGTTTTTCTGATTACTGGTCCAAGCGGACAAAAATGACGTTTTGATGAGTTCACATTCTTTTACGGAAGAAGTGTCTTTTATTGTGTTTGAAATATTTATTGTGTTTTTCTGTTTGTTTTGAGAAAGAAGAGACAAAACTCTAACCTATGGTTGAAAAGGGGAATCAAACTAACCTAATGTTATCATGCATGGGTTAAGACCTAATGTCTATCATGTTCCTCTCTTGCGCAGAGAGAAACAGAGATCCTAAGGGATAAACGGAAACAGAAACAATAGCATATAATAAAACAGTAAAATGCATGAATGCAGCAATACAAGCGAGGAAAGGGAGTCCCACTCAACCTCGAACCTAGAAAACAACAGGCAAAAGCGAACAAAATTCGCTTTCAACCTAACAGATTAAATGGCACACAATACAGTCAGGGAAATTCAAACAATACATCAAAAATTATAAACAGCAAAAATAAACAGCAAAAGCAATCCTCATCAACATCTGTCTTCAAGTCATCTTCAACCATCTTCAGGCTTCAAGCAAGCATCAGTCTTCATCTTCATAGCCTTCAAGCAAGGTCTCTATCTTCAATCTTTCAGGGCTTTTCTTCAAGTCTCACTCTCCAAGATGAGCAACAGTTAATAAGATGAATTGGATGTTAAGCAGTCAATTTCCTACCAAGGGTGGCCTACTGACTGTTAACATGATACAGACCGTTTTCTCTCAAAAGTTCTATCTTTTAAATACATTCACTAATCCTTCCAAAGGAAGGAGGTGGGTATTTAAAAGAGACTTTGAATCACAGAGAAAGAATGGAGGCAAACAAGACCTTCCATGTTTGTGAATCAAGTTTCTATTCTAGAGCTCTACCTAACTCCCAGATCCTATAACCTTCAACAGCTGCCAGCAAGATACACTCTTCATCAACTCTGGAAATTGATCTTCATTCCTTTTGTCTTCAATGGGCTTCATCAACAAAGTCTTCAACTCAAACCCAAGCCCCAAACAAGCCCAATACCCCACACAATCAAACAATAACCCTAGAAAGGGCACACCACACAATCAATCAATTCAAAAATCAACCAAAAATAGTATATTATTCTATTAATTCCTAATATAAATGCTAGGGGACCCTACATAACTACCCTTAAGTCCCATATATTCCCCATAGACTAAATTGCCCTAAAAACCTAAATCTAAAATTGTTATTGACCTATACTAAAGTTTTAATCAAATTCTATACTACCTAGAACTACCTAATTAAAACTACCCTAAAAATTATCACAAAATTATGAAATTAATTCAGGGGGAACCTAAACCATTCATCTAATTATCCTAAAAAAATTGAACTTAAAATCCTAAGGGAACTACCCTAATTAAATTCTACAAGTCAACATACCAACTAAAAGAATTAAAAAAGCAATTAAAAGTAAAAATGCACAAAAAATATAAAACTGAAATAAAATGGCTATTTTATGTTTTTATATTTTTCTAGACAGAAAATGGAAAATGGGAAAAAAAGTCTCATTAAAAAATATGCATTTTTCAATTTGTTATGAATTTTTGAAGTTTAAAGAAATTTGGAGTAAAATTTAATATGGAAATGAATGAGGGGTGCAAGAAGTAATGATATTAAGTTGAAAATGGATGATGGGCCCAGACTGGGGGTGCTGGAAGTGACACGCCCCAGCCCAATGATAATTCAGAAAAAACATTAAAAATCAAAAGAAAAAAGATAAAATGGTGGTGCAAAAAGCAAGAAATCATAGTGTAAAACCAATTGGGCTTGGAATGGGGGTGTGGAGAGTATTTTCGCTAAGCCCATGAAGACTTAACTTATCCATTATTTCGTGTGTGAATGCTGGCCGTCCGATGGTCTTCAAGTCAACAATTCAAGGCGCGATCCAACGGTCTATACATCATCTTCCTCCTTTGGATGTTAGGGTTTGAAACTCCATGAAAATAAGCTTCATGCATGCAACTTCATCTTCTTTGTTCTCTCTCATTTCTCCATCAAATGACACAATCCAAGAACCAAACTTAACTAGAATTTTATGTAGAATCCAACCATGCCAATAGTTTGTATTAACACTCTCTCTATCATTCTACCCGAACAGTAGAACTCCATGGATCCAAACTTTCTTCAATTTTCGACCATCATAAAACTCAACAATCTTTGTATATAATTAATCCTCATGCTATGCTGATCACAACCAACCAATTCTCATGCATTATCATCCATTAAATCATGTGTTCTACCTCCATCAAGAATCAACCTCCATTAATGAAACCTCACTAATTGGTCTAAAACTCATCCAAATGAATCCCCTAATGGTCTCTAATAGTTTCACAACAAGAACTAATCCTAACCATGCCTAAAACAGAGTGTGGGAAAGATTTTGCATACCTTGACCCTACAATGGCAAGTGTTGAAAAGCTTCGAACCAGGCCTTGTGGATCTTCAAGAATGGTCTCTATGTGATGAATAACACTCTTCTTGCACAAGATTTGATGGAGATGGCTTGTATCTTCAGATTCAATCCTTTTTGCTCTCTTGCAACTTCACTTGAAAAGCTCCAATTCTTCAACAATGGAGGCTCACTCTAGCATGAACATGTTCAAGGAGATTTGTGGAGATGATTTGTGGAAGAAAATGGAAGGGTAATGAAGAGAAAAATGAAGTTTCAATTCAATTTGCAAATGGAAAATTTTTGGTTCAAACTCTTTTCTCTACCACCACAACAATCACCAACCTCTCACCAATGGAGATTGTATTCAATATATAGACTCATTTGGAAGGGTCTAGAATCATCTAGATCAATCTAGTAGCAACTTGAACTTTCATGAAGATATTTTGCATTTCACTTTCCACCACATGAGATATCATGACAAAACCCTTACAACTTGAGTAATTCACTTGATTTTCTCCTTAAGTGGTGTTTTGAACAAGATACAAAGCTTATTTCCCTTATTTATGAAGCTTTTCTTTGTTTTGGTTTAGTATGCCATTATGCAAGTAAGACTTTTACAAAGCAACCCCAAGATTTAAGCCTCAAATCAAAATTGTGGCTGAACCAATGTTCTTAAAATGACCTTAGGAGTCAAAATGACCTATCATATGCCATGGTTTGGATTTGGAACTTGGATTTTAGGATTTTCCATTTCACTTGAATTAACTTATGTCCCATTTTTAGGCTATTTTTATCACTTTTTGCTATGAGCCTTTCCAACATCTCATGACCACCCTACTAGCCTTAAAACATCATTCTAAGCAAATTTGATGTTGAAGGTTTTTCCATTTGAAACTTGGAAGTAGGAGATATGGCCATATGCTTGAAATGACCTATAATGTCCAAATTACCAAAATACCCTTCGCTTGCCAAAGTCATAAGTAGAGTTCCACAAATCAGATGAAGGCATACTATACCTTTCTAGAAATCTAAGATCATGAGGAACAACTTTCATGTTGACCAGAAATCCATTTGAAAGCTCCTTGAGGGGTAAAAGTTGCTTGGAAGTTTAGTAATTTTCACAGACAAATTTCAGATGCCTCTGATGACCTGTAACTTGCAAGAACCATAACTTGAGTTCTATAAATCTTCTTGATGCCTTCCACCATTCAAATTAAAGGTCTTTAGATACTATACAAGTTTCATGTTGGCCAGGGATCCATTTGAAGCTTGCATTTTGAATTATCTTGCTTGGAAGTTTACCCTAAATCAGGGGATTTTACACAGAAACCCTAATTTAGAATCCTCTCTTCTTCTTGATTTCTCTTGATCTCTTCTTGGCACAACACCACATCCATATCTATATGTCAAATGAGGCATCCCACATCTTTCAAACAGGCCTTGATGCCCTTCAATCAAGCATTTAACCTAGGGTTGACCCAGGGTTGACCCAGATGAAACCCTAGTTGACTGTCTTCAACTGCAGCTCTTGCAATCACACCAATGACTTGTCTCACTTTCAAAATGACTCTCTAGGTCCTCCACGATGTCTATATACCCTCCATGACCTCAATTCACAGCTCACCACTTCTTTGATGATCTTCAAATACCCTCAAGATAGGAGATAGATCCACTGCTTGGTCCACTAACTTCTCAGATGATGACTTGGCTAAGATTGAATTTGAATAAGAACCTCTTGATATGCTCATAGAGATAAGAATTGCATTTGGTCCCTTGTTGGATGACTTGCTCCTGCTATGCTATGCAGATGAATTAGTTATGTACATGACCTAATATGCAAATGACAATGCAATTGAAACATAAACCAAGTGAAATAGGTTGAGCAAATTTTAGGGTGAAACAACTGCCCCTATTCAAGCGACTTGGACCCGACTGGGTGAAACGCCCGGAGCCTTCAGACATTCGAGGTACAAGACGGTTTAATACTAAGAACCCGGAAATTTGCCAACCGCAGAAATAAACTGCACCACTGTTTAGGGAACGACATCCACCAACTGAATCTGGTTGTTACGGCAACAACTGACCCGACGTCTGATGATTCTGATTTCAACTTCAACCACCTATGTAACGCCACAGGTACTGAGCACTTTTCGCAAAACACCTCTGTCCGCAACTGGACTAACCTTATCAACACAAGAAGAGAGACAAATTCGTCAACACGACTAGAGATTCTGTTGTCACGGGAGTAATCTTGTCCACATCTGGGCCCAAATTTCGCCAAATCACGAATAAACACAAATCTGTCCACGTCAGGACTCACATCACGGAAAAAATCCCGGCGCTTTCGCTGGGGAAACATTTCTGTCTAACCACAGGAAACTCCATCTGTCTATCCATACGGGCAAACCATCTATCTAAACACAGGTAACAATCTCTGTCCATCCCAGGTAACATCTCCGTCAACACGGGTAACATCTCCGTCAACACGGGTAACATCTCCGTCAACACGGGTAACATCTCCGTCAACACGGGTAACATCTCCGTCAACACGGGTAACATCTCTGTCAGCACAGGTAACAATCTCTGTCTATCACAGGTAACATCTCTGTCTATCACAGGTAACATCTCCGTCAACACGGGTAACATCTCCGTCAACACGGGTAACATCTCCGTCAACACGGGTAACATCTCTGTCAGCACAGGTAACAATCTTTGTCTATCACAGGTAACATCTCTGTCTATCACAGGTAACATCTTCGCCTCTGCTACGGGTAATACTCTGTCAAATACAGGAAAATATCTCTCCGCCTCTGCTACGGGTAATACTCTGTCGAATACAGGAAACTCTCTCCGCCTCTGCTACGGGTAATACTCTGTCGAATACAGGAAAATAACTCCGCCTTTGCTACGGGTAATACTCTGTCAAATACAGGAAAATAACTTCGCCTTTGCTACGGGTAATTACTCTGTCGAATACAGGAAAATATCTCCGCCTTTGCTACGGGTAATACTCTGTCAAATACAGGAAAATATCTCCGCCTTTGCTACGGGTAAATACTCTGCCAAATACAGGAAAATAACTCCGCCTTTGCTACGGGTACATACTCTGCCAAATACAGGAAAATAACTCCGCCTCTGCTACGGGTAACACTCTGTCAAATATAGGAAAATATCTCCGCCTCTGCTACGGGTAATACTCTGTCAAATACAGGAAAATATCTCCGCCTTTGCTACGGGTAATACTCTGTCGAATACAGGAAAATATCTCCGCCTTTGCTACGGGTAAATACTCTGCCAAATACAGGAAAATAACTCCGTCTTTGCTACGGGTACATACTCTGCCAAATACAGGAAAATAACTCCGCCTTTGCTACGGATACATACTCTGCCAAATACAAGAAAATAACTCCGCCTTTGCTACGGGTACATACTCTGCCAAATACAGGAAAATAACTCCGCCTTTGCTACGGGTAAACACTCTGCCAAATACAGGAAAATAACTCCGCCTTTGCTACGGGTAATACTCTGCCAAATACAGGAAAATAACTCCGCCTTTGCTACGGGTAATTACTCTGCCAAATACAGGAAAATAACTCCGCCTTTGCTACGGGTACACTCTCTGATACAGCTTTTCTGCCTATCATTGCAGCAGCTAGCTCTATCAATCATATAGGTGACACAATATGAGTCTAGTCTTCCAATTTTCAGTGCTGACATGGCAGCAAATCTGAGAAGGACTCTACTGGGGATTTTCTGAATCCACACTGCCAGGCAACTTCCAAAAATCGATTCACGAAAAGTTTTTTTTTTTTGATTTTGTTATAACAGCAATCTTGAAGAAATACTCCGCTGGAGGGGTAAGAGAAACTTAAACAAGCAACTCTTGGGGAATAATGCCACAATTGACATTATCATTACATGTCTCACGCCGAGATCTTGAATGTCTGGTAATTAATTTGGGCCAAAGCTCACTTCACCTGCAAGGGAAACAACACCTGAAAACAAAAGGGTTAACCAACCTGGCTTATGTTTCAAAGTGCATATGTTTGACAATGGCGTAATGCTCCATTCGACATGGAAATGCTACGCGTTTTTTTTATTTGGTGGATGCAAATATGACACTATATGCCGATGCAAATGCAGACTCGAACTGCTGGGATACAGAAACCGCTTCAGCAAAATAAATGTTGAAGACAACGCCAACTCCGCTGGGGGTAACCAGGTGCCACAGAATTATTCCAGCAAAATAAATACTGGAAGAGTGAAGCCTGCTTCGCTGAGGAATAACTGAATGCGCCAATCATGATTGGACTTCTGCTGGAGAGTGAACGGGTATCACAAAGTATTCCGGCAAAATAAATGCCAGGATACACAACCAAATCTGTCGGAGAGAGCTTTAACCTTTGATTTCCACTGGGAGGAAAGAGAACACTTGCTGAAAAGAGAGAACTCCGCTGAGGACGAAACGACTCTCTTGGGGAAAATCAACTGACTCCGTTGGGGGGAGAATAAATGACCCTACTGGGAAGGGAATCTCTACTGGGAAGAGTAGACTGTCTGGGTACATCTTACAAGTTTGGAAATATTAATCTTCTGAGGCTAAACCACTCTACTCGGGATGGGGGATCCTTTTGGGGGACACCACACTGTCTAAATACAGTCTTCGATCTTGGAATCATCAATTCTGCTGAGGGTGAACGACCCTGCTGGAGAATGTCCTTCGGATAAGCTGCGACTAGCTGGGGAATTTGATCCTTCTTTAGTAAGGGACATTGTTATCTCAAAAGCGCGACCTGCGTGGGGATTCACTTCACGTAACGATCAAGTCTTTCATCAAAAGCCTCTGGTTAGGGCAACATGAACTATATTCCTTCTCGGAAATTTGCCCCATAAATACCAACATGCCCCAGTCCGGGCATTTCGTCTGGAAAAGAAAGGCTAACCATAGTGCTACTTACAATACCTTGCCCCTGAATCGGCACCAACCTTCTGATAAGGACTCTTCGATCTCTGTACCCTAAAGGTTAGATCTGTATTGTTTCTGCACGTCAAACCCCAAAAGAATGTCCCAACAACATCTTTTGTTTTTAGGGTGCTCTGCCCCGGTCTTGCGATAATCTTTTTGTCCCTGATTGACTGATTCGTGGCACAATGCCCGTAGCTACGAGAGATTTGCCAAATCTTGACCTAATTTCCCCAGATGAACTGCTTCTCGAATGTACGACTTTACTGGGGATAACCGGACGCGCCAAGTAGGCTGGGGCTTTTGTACATCTGTGATAGGCCATACACTCCTGATGCTGGACAATACCCTGTCCGAATTCACGGCTTCTAGTAGAAGGGTCAATGGAGGGCAGCACGACTTCCCGATATTTGTCTCAAACTTGAAGATCGGCTGAACCTGCTCAAGTAGCTCTGAGTAACTCTGATGACACTGAGAAGAACAATTCTTTCGCCTTTGTTATGCCCTGGCCTGCAGGAGCCTCTGTGGGATAGTCTGAAAATCTGTACCCTGATGGTTTGATAGCATTCTGAACTTCCGCGAGATACTTCGAATCGAACGTCTCTCGAATAAAGACATGCCCCTGTCTGCAATGACTTTGCCTTAATCTGGTTCTTGGAAAAACCCACTCTGAACCGAAAGCACCTTGCTACAATACAACCTTGTGATGGCTTACCCCGGTGTTTGCACGACAAAAGGATTCCCTCAATTCAACAACTATCAACATAGTGACTTGCCCCTGAACAAGCGTTGAGCGACTCAATCTGCCCTAATCAAACATATCATTCTGGATAGCTGCCCCTGATTGGCTCTCGAGAAGATTCGCTTCTGATCAACAGCTTCTCAAGTAAGCTGCCCCATAATCAACCGATGCTTCGGGACTTTTCCTCAGACTAATTGACTCCGAACTCACTGGAAGTCAATGCCCCAGATTTACAGGGTTTCACAACATTCACCATTCTGATCCAGACTGCTGAATTATTCAGTCCTGTTCGATTATTCCTTGTTGGAATTTCTTTCCTGTCAACTACTAACCTGCAAGTAAAATTGTTCAGTCCCGAATGGTAATTTTAATGCAGTGTTCATGCAGATTTTGAAAAAATTTGTGTTGTCACTCATTTACGTGTCATGATTGTGAGTGACGAATGAACCAATAGTTCAAACGCAATGCTGATTTGATCAGTGAAAAAAAATACACCAAGGATATGATTAGCAAATCATGAAGGAGTTAGGTTACTCAACCTTATCGTAATGCGCTTTCAGAATAAACCCTGCCTCAATTAGGTCTTTTAAGGGTTGTATCGTGGTCGGGTTCACGGTTCGTGAAACAAAGGATATTTGGCTCAAATTATGATTTATACCCACCCCTTCTACGTGATGATCTCCGATCCTAAAGTTCAGTTAACGTGGCTCGAGCGCTCGCCTCTTCGAGAGGTATGTTGAATGGTAAGAACCATAGTTAAGGAACTCACAAGGTTTTTCGGAGTGACAGTTACTCCTTTCTCATTTTCGGTGTCTGTATACACGACTTTATTCTTCGCTGGGGATCTAATTTTTTTCTATCCCTTCTTTTTCATTCTTTTTGATTCCCTAATTTTTGCCTGGACTGACTCCTTTTGAGTTTTTTTCGATTTTTTTCGTTTGAAGTCCAGCGGGATGCCCTAATTTTTGCCTAAGTATTAGCTTTCCAGCTTTTTCTTTTTCTTTTTACTTAGCGGGCTCTCTTATTTTTTTTCCTTGGAACACAGTCGTGTGACACTGATTGTCTTAGTTGCTTCAAAAAGATGGTAACTGTCTCACTCCTGGTTGGTGAGGTTTAACCATGGTGGTTGGCGAGATGCGACCTCTTGAGAGGTATAGACTGATTGGTCCTCGAAAGGCAACACTCCTCTGTAAGACTTGAACACTCGGTCAAGCTAACTGACAACTACCCCGCCCCGGGTTAAGATGTGAGGGTTTAAGAGTCCGAAAAACTTCTACTTCCTGGCTCGAAGTGGTTAACAAGGGACTAACTCCTTATATCTCCAGTGTTTAGGGATTTGAAACAATGCCTTGTACGTCATCGGCAAGGTTTTATCTGAAAGCATACGATCATCGGTTATGAGTTTATTTCGTCATCCTCCCTCCAATCTTTGCTAATCACAGTGATAAAGTGGAGTAAATAAAATGCAATTGTCAATGCAATGCAATAAATGAGCGACAGCGACATGATTAATTCAGAAAAAAGCATAGTCACTTTATTAATATCACCATTCGAAACAAGCAATGTTTACAGCAAGTAGTAACTAACAGAAAAGAAACTACAAATGCAAATGATAAAAAGTCCGAGGACTGCCAATGCTGAGGGTGCCCTCCTGTCTGGACCACTGGCTTCTTGAAAAGGACCCTCTGAATCTACGAGCTTAGACAGCTGAGAGGTTGGCATGAACAAACAAAACTCCTTCTGGAAAGGAAATGTACTCTTGGTCGATCAACTGTTGTACTTTTGCCTGAAAAGCTTTGCAATCTTCCGTCGAATGTCCGGGGGAGCCACCATGGTAACCACACTGAACGTGGGGATTGTACCCAGGAGGGTAAGGTTCTGGAACTGGCTTAAGAGCTTTAGGTTCCACCAAAGAACTCTGGATCAAAGATGGTAGCAGCTGGCTATACGGCATAGGCACTGGGTGAGAAGGAGCTTTCCTTCGTTCCAAATTGTTGCGAGGTCGATTCTGATTCTGACGCTGATTCTAATAACCTCGGCCACGAGTTCGCTGATTAGCATGAGGAGCGACATAACGTTCCTGATAGGGTGCCCCAGGCACAGTGGTCTGTCCAGCGTAACAAGCCACAGGAGATACTGATCCAACAGATTTCACCACTCCATCTCGAGGATATCCAACATCTGACATGATTGCATTGATCACAGCTCCTTCTTCATTCTGATAGTCATAAAGAGATTCAGCTTCACTAGCCTGACTGTTTGACGTAACTCCAAGCAATCTTTCGAGGTACGGGCTCTCCAGGGAGTATACAAACATGCTCATTAACTCTCGGTCTAGGAGCGGCGGCTTCACTCTGGCAGCAAATTCTCTCCATCTCTGAACATACTTCCTGAAAGGTTCATCGTTCCTTTGAGACAATTCTTGCAACTGCATGCGACTAGGAGCCTCATCAAGATTGTAGTCATATTGCTTCAGGAAAGCATTGGCTAAATCCGCCCATGATCGGATCTGATCACTCTCTAACTGCATATACCAACTCAGAGATGCCCCAGTCAGACTATCTTGAAAGCAGTGAATCATCAGCTTGTCGTTAGGCACGAATGAAGTCATTCTCCGGCAGAACATAACCAAATGTAGCTTCGGACAACTATCCCCTTTGTACTTCTCGAAATTGGGCGCTTTGAACTTTAGAGGCAATACAAGACCTGGCACTAAACACATGCACGCAGCATTCAGATCAAGAGTGTTCTTATTCACCAAGGCAGCAATCTGGTCTTCCAATGTCTGAAGTCTTCCCATATACTCAACAGTCAGTGGGTTCTGAATATCAACCTGTGGAACAACTCTCGGGGGTGGCAAAATCCTTGGAGAATCTGGCGTAGAGAAAGTGAAATTGTGATACTCGGCGTCATGGACCTCTGACAGGGGTTTGCACAGGCTGGGCAACATTATCCACTGGAGTCCTTTGACTGTTGTTATCTCCTCCATTCATAGCTGTGACGGCTTCCATGATCTGACTCACCTGGTGCTTCAACAATTCGAACTCCTCCCAAGTAACAACCAAGTTCTGCTCTCCTGAAGCCATGATCTATCCCAATGCTAACTCAAGTCCAATGCGAATGTCGGGAAATCAACTGATGAAGCGGACAAAAACGGGTAAGCTCCCTGTTCCGGATGAGGATGAATATGCAAAATGAAATGCAAATGCAAACAGTCATGCAAAAATGCAAAATGCACACACAAGGGACCAAGTGCCCCTGGATGAGAAGAATCCACCATACTGGTCTTAGTCAGACCCATAACACTGCTTGAACCTGGTGTCAGCAAATCAAAACGGTACTCGAACCTGGCCTCCAACAGACCTCATAATGCTGTCTTCAAATATCATTGAATCTCAATCAAGAAAACCGGTAATCTGGAGGTCAAGTTACCTGCATGCCCAAACCCCTCTCACAGGTAGGTGTCCTAATAACTGACACAAGGTATGGCATCCTATGCGGTCGTCGGCGTCACAGACTTTCAGGGTTGATGATACGATTCCCAGAAGGAGTGGCATCATCAAATCCTGAAGAGGCCTCACTTAGCCAACTTCCAATTGATCGGTTTCCGGAGTCGACAATCCAACTAACCAACAACCCCTTCGACCCAAAGGGTAGAAAAAGAAGTCAACCAGAAGAACCTCGTCCGAGTGTAGATTTTGTGGGACACTAATGCAAGCAAAGCCGGCACACGCCCACTACTTTCTACTCTAATTCTAAGTGCACTCAAGCCCAGGTCCGGCTTATCTCTCAATCATAGAACACCCGTCACAACCCCAATACAACAATAATAACAATAATATAATGCTGAAGGTAAATGACAGAAATATAAATCCATACAAAATCCTCGACGGGAAAACAAGCGCTAGGATTGACTCGCTTAAGGGACGTTGGATCCCAAATGCATAAGGAACTATCGCAGTCCTTAGCAGCCAGGGGACGTTGGATCCCCAGCAGAGTCGCCAGCTGTCGCTACTGTGAAAATTGGCGCCGGCTGAACAGAAGAGTCGCCACCGCGCGTTATTTATCCCAAAGAGGGGAAAGGAAACGCTCGAGGTAAACCTACCACAAAACGGGGAAAGGAATGGTCATCGCAACCAAAACCTGGATTCGGGAGTCGGTTACGCAAGGGGAAGGTATTAGCACCCCTCACGTCCGTCGTACTCGACAGGATCCACGCTTGTTTTCGGTCGAAAAGATTGTTATTCTATCTACTCTACAGGTCTGGGGTTAAAAGAAAAGAAAATGACTCGGTAAAGTATCGCACTTTATGCCTACGTATTCCCGTCTGGAACGAGAAATCAGAGTCAACGTAGTTCGCCTACCTACGGGAAAGGAGGGGAAGGTTGCTCGCTAGGATATCGCATCCTATGCCTACGTACTTTCATACAGCATGAAAGATCAGAGCAAGCGTAGTTCGGGCCACGTACGACACAAGTCTGTCTTGATTGTTTTTATCTCCTTCTGAAAAAGGGTTTTTCTGATTACTGGTCCAAGCGGACAAAAATGACGTTTTGATGAGTTCACATTCTTTTACGGAAGAAGTGTCTTTTATTGTGTTTGAAATATTTATTGTGTTTTTCTGTTTGTTTTGAGAAAGAAGAGACAAAACTCTAACCTATGGTTGAAAAGGGGAATCAAACTAACCTAATGTTATCATGCATGGGTTAAGACCTAATGTCTATCATGTTCCTCTCTTGCGCAGAGAGAAACAGAGATCCTAAGGGATAAACGGAAACAGAAACAATAGCATATAATAAAACAGTAAAATGCATGAATGCAGCAATACAAGCGAGGCAAGGGAGTCCCACTCAACCTCGAACCTAGAAAACAACAGGCAAAAGCGAACAAAATTCGCTTTCAGCCTAACAGATTAAATGGCACACAATACAGTCAGGGAAATTCAAACAATACATCAAAAATTATAAACAGCAAAAATAAACAGCAAAAGCAATCCTCATCAACATCTGTCTTCAAGTCATCTTCAACCATCTTCAGGCTTCAAGCAAGCATCAGTCTTCATCTTCATAGCCTTCAAGCAAGGTCTCTATCTTCAATCTTTCAGGGCTTTTCTTCAAGTCTCACTCTCCAAGATGAGCAGCAGTTAATAAGATGAATTGGATGTTAAGCAGTCAATTTCCTACCAAGGGTGGCCTACTGACTGTTAACATGATACAGACCGTTTTCTCTCAAAAGTTCTATCTTTTAAATACATTCACTAATCCTTCCAAAGGAAGGAGGTGGGTATTTAAAATAGACTTTGAATCACAGAGAAAGAATGGAGGCAAACAAGACCTTCCATGTTTGTGAATCAAGTTTCTATTCTAGAGCTCTACCTAACTCCCAGATCCTATAACCTTCAACAGCTGCCAGCAAGATACACTCTTCATCAACTCTGGAAATTGATCTTCATTCCTTTTGTCTTCAATGGGCTTCATCAACAAAGTCTTCAACTCAAACCCAAGCCCCAAACAAGCCCAATACCCCACACAATCAAACAATAACCCTAGAAAGGGCACACCACACAATCAATCAATTCAAAAATCAACCAAAAATAGTATATTATTCTATTAATTCCTAATATAAATGCTATGGGACCCTACATAACTACCCTTAAGTCCCATATATTCCCCATAGACTAAATTGCCCTAAAAAACCTAAATCTAAAATTGTTATTGACCTATACTAAAGTTTTAATCAAATTCTATACTACCTAGAACTACCTAATTAAAACTACCCTAAAAATTATCACAAAATTATGAAATTAATTCAGAGGTAACCTAAACCATTCATCTAATTATCCTAAAAAAATTTAACTTAAAATCCTAAGGGAACTACCCTAATTAAATTCTACAAGTCAACATACCAACTAAAAGAATTAAAAAAGCAATTAAAAGTAAAAATGCACAAAAAATATAAAACTGAAATAAAATGGCTATTTTATGTTTTTATATTTTTCTAGACAGAAAATGGAAAATGGGAAAAAAAGTCTCATTAAAAAATATGCATTTTTCAATTTGTTATGAATTTTTGAAGTTTAAAGAAATTTGGATTAAAATTTAATATGGAAATGAATGAGGGGTGCAAGAAGTAATGATATTAAGTTGAAAATGGATGATGGGCCCAGACTGGTGGTGCTGGAAGTGACACGCCCCAGCCCAATGATAATTCAGAAAAAACATTAAAAATCAAAAGAAAAAAGATAAAATGGTGGTGCAAAAAGCAAGAAATCATAGTGTAAAACCAATTGGGCTTGGAATGGGGGTGTGGAGAGTATTTTTGCTAAGCCCATGAAGACTTCACTTATCCATTATTTCGTGTGTGAATGCTGGCCGTCCGATGGTCTTCAAGTCAACAATTCAAGGCGCGATCCAACGGTCTATACATCATCTTCCTCCTTTGGATGTTAGGGTTTGAAACTCCATGAAAATAAGCTTCATGCATGCAACTTCATCTTCTTTGTTCTCTCTCATTTCTCCATCAAATGACACAATCCAAGAACCAAACTTGACTAGAATTTTATGTAGAATCCAACCATGTCAATAGTTTGTATTAACACTCTCTCTATCATTCTACCCGAACAGTACAACTCCATGGATCCAAACTTTCTTCAATTTTCGACCATCATAAAACTCAACAATCTTTGTATATAATTAATCTGCATGCTATGCTGATCACAACCAACCAATTCTCATGCATTATCATCCATTAAATCATGTGTTCTACCTCCATCAAGAATCAACCTCCATTAATGAAACCTCACTAATTGGTCTAAAACTCATCCAAATGAATCCCCTAATGGTCTCTAATAGTTTCACAACAAGAACTAATCCTAACCATGCCTAAAACAGAGTGTGGGAAAGATTTTGCATACCTTGACCCTACAATGGCAAGTGTTGAAAAGCTTCAAACCAGGCCTTGTGGATCTTCAAGAATGGTCTCTATGTGATGAATAACACTCTTCTTGCACAAGATTTGATGGAGATGGCTTGTATCTTCAGATTCAATCCTTTTTGCTCTCTTGCAACTTCACTTGAAAAGCTCCAATTCTTCAACAATGGAGGCTCACTCTAGCATGAACATGTTCAAGGAGATTTGTGGAGATGATTTGTAGAAGAAAATGGAAGGGTAATGAAGAGAAAAATGAAGTTTCAATTCAATTTGCAAATGGAAAATTTTTGGTTCAAACTCTTTTCTCTACCACCATTAACATCAAAAATCACCAACCTCTCACCAATGGAGATTGTATTCAATATATAGACTCATTTGGAAGGGTCTAGAATCATCTAGATCAATCTAGTAGCAACTTGAACTTTCATGAAGATATTTTGCATTTCACTTTCCACCACATGAGATATCATGACAAAACCCTTACAACTTGAGTAATTCACTTGATTTTCTCCTTAAGTGGTGTTTTGAACAAGATACAAAGCTTATTTCCCTTATTTATGAAGCTTTTCTTTGTTTTGGTTTAGTATGACATTATGCAAGTAAGACTTTTACAAAGCAACCCCAAGATTTAAGCCTCAAATCAAAATTGTGGCTGAACCAATGTTCTTAAAATGTCCTTGGGAGTCAAAATGACCTATCATATGCCATGGTTTGGATTTGGAACTTGGATTTTAGGATTTTCCATTTCACTTGAATTAACTTATGTCCCATTTTTAGGCTATTTTTATCACTTTTTGCTATGAGCCTTTCCAACATCTCATGACCACCCTACTAGCCTTAAAACATCATTCTAAGCAACTTTGATGTTGAAGGTTTTTCCATTTGAAACTTGGAAGTAGGAGATATGGTCATATGCTTGAAATGACCTATAATGTCCAAATTACCAAAATACCCTTCGCTTGCCAAAGTCATAAGTAGAGTTCCACAAATCAGATGAAGGCATACTATACCTTTCTAGAAAGCTAAGATCATGAGGAACAACTTTCATGTTGACCAGAAATCCATTTGAAAGCTCCTTGAGGGGTAAAAGTTGCTTGGAAGTTTAGTAATTTTCACAGACAAATTTCAGATGCCTCTGATGACCTGTAACTTGCAAGAACCATAACTTGAGTTCTATAAATCTTCTTGATGTCTTCCACCACTCAAATTAAAGGTCTTGAGATACTCTACAAGTTTCATGTTGTCCAGGGATCCATTTGAAGCTTGCATTTTGAATTATCTTGCTTGGAAGTTTACCCTAAATCAGGGGATTTTACACAGAAACCCTAATTTAGAATCCTCTCTTCTTCTTGATTTCTCTTGATCTCTTCTTGGCACAACACCACATCCATATCTATATGTCAAATGAGGCATCCCACATCTTTCAAACAGGCCTTGATGCCCTTCAATCAAGCATTTAACCTAGGGTTGACCTAGGGTTGACCCAGATGAAACCCTAGTTGATTGTCTTCAACTGCAGCTCTTGCAATCACACCAATGACTTGTCTCACTTTCAAAATGACTCTATAGGTCCTCCACAATGTCTATATACCCTCCATGACCTCAATTCACAACTCACCACTTCTTTGATGATCTTCAAATACCCTCAAGATAGGAGATAGATCCACTGCTTGGTCCACTAACTTCTCAGATGATGACTTGGCTAAGATTGAATTTGAATAAGAACCTCTTGATATGCTCATAGAGATAAGAATTGCATTTGGTCCCTTGTTGGATGACTTGCTCCTGCTATGCTATGCAGATGAATTAGTTATGTACATGACCTAATATGCAAATGACAATGCAATTGAAACATAAACCAAGTGAAATAGGTTGAGCAAATTTTAGGATGCAACAATCGTTATCCCCAGCGAGATCTTTTTCCCAGACGAGTCTCGGAGATCTAGTCGTCACTAGTATCCCTAATATGTTTTGTCTTTGTTTCTAGTCCATTCCTGAAGATCCCGTTTGAACTCTTCACTATAGGAAGCTCCTCATCTGATCATCCCCAGTGAGGTTCGTATTTTAATTTCCCTAATAAAAAGTCGCTCTTGTCCCCGGTGGAAATCTACCTCGTTCCCCGGTGAAGTGTTTGCTTTTCCCCAGTAAGATTGTCATCTTCATTAAACTTTGCGCATCCTCATGTGAAAGTTTTCCTCTCAGTTACCACCAGTCATGTTTGAACTATTGATTATTATACCTCGGTATTCCCCAGTGTCGGATCCACAATGCCAGGTCCCCGCGAGTAGTTACTCGTTGTTTTGTTTTTCTGTCTTCTGCATATGTCTTGCATCCAAGCATCATGAAGCATCATTTAGAATTTATGACATATCATGACCTGTCCTTTTGCATATCATCAGATCTAAGGGACAAAACTTTCGGTTTTCTATATTTAAATACCTTTCACTGCGATTCTACGAGGATCATCATCCCTCAGTTCTATCTAGTGAAGATATTTAAATAGGGGCAACTGTTTCACCCCAAATTTTGACCCCTTAGATTCTCATTATCATTTTAGGAGCATACTCATGAATTATCTAACCTTAACCCAGTGCAAGTTTGTCTTTGTCAAGTTGCAGATGAATCAGGGTTTCGTGCAGTCAAAATCAAAACTTCAAGGGTGTGATTAGTCAATGTTTTGGGCTCATTCAATTATGAAACAAGGTCAAGGATATCATATTAAGACTAATGAGAATCCAATTTGAAGTGGCCATTCCAGAATCAAGAACAGTGCAGTCCAGGGCACCCGATTAGGGTTTTTGACTAGTAAAAGTCAATTGTAGTTTGACTTTGATGTTGGAAGATGTTTAAATGGTTGTATTATGATTCATGAAGTTAATATAGCTTAATAAAGTTCATCCAAGAAGTTTCAAAGTCTCAGAAGGTCCAGAGTGTCAACAGGCGACTCGGTAATCACCGATCGGTCGTACGGTTGACCGAAAAGTCAACTCTCCAAATTTTAGGAATTGGACTTCAAGTTGTGAAACAAAATTGTTCCTTATGTCATATTGGACTTTCATATCAATTTTCATGACCATTGGATCAAAGATGAAGGAGTAATCGAAAAATCGAGAATTTAGGGTTTTGAAAGGGGCTAAACCATAACTCCTTAACCACACATCCAATTGAGTTGGTTCAAAGCTCATTTGGAAGCTCTTGACAATTCCTACAAAAGTCTCTATGTGGTCCATGATCAAAAAATATATAGATTTGGAGTTATGATCAAATTCATTTCTAGAGGGGAAAAAGACTTGGAGAAATTTCACTTTTAAGTTCATTTTTTAGCAACTTTGGAAGGCTTTTTGGCCAAGTTCCTTTGGGAAATTGAAACTCATTAAAGCATGAATGTTTTAGATCTATTTGAGGGCTTTCTAAAAAGTACTAGCACATCTCAAAAGGATTTGTGAGCTGAAAGTTAGGGCCATGGCAAGTTAGTGGTTTTTCACTTTAGTCCCACATTGTCAAAACTCAAGAATTCATTCTTTCATCAAAGTTGGCCAATCTCAGCTTGTGAAACATATTGTATCTGATATGTGAGATGTTTGTAGCATGAAAGAACCAAGAATTATGCAGAAGAGAAGAAAAAGCCAAGCTTGCAAGTTGCCTTGCAAGTGGATTTGCAACTTGCATCCAAAAGTGAAAAACAAGCATGAGGTGTAAAAGTGATTTTGATCTAGCCACAAGCCTATGCTTCTAGCCTACAATTAGCCACACTAATTCTTCATTTTTCTTGACTAATGAGGCTTACGTTGCAGCCAAGGAAACCCTCTTGTGGAGGTTTAACCAAAAAATCCAAAACCTTCCTTCAAAATGAAGAAATCTTCAAATCTGCCCCAAACCACTTCCTTGCCTATAAATAGAGCCCTCACCACTTTATTCTCAACACAAGATGAATGCTAAGAACCAGAGAAATTGAAAGCCTTTGCTATTTTCAGTCTTTGCTTCAAAATCCCAAAAATCACCAAACTTATCAAAAGTACCAAAAATCTGTCTTGGTGCAAGGGCTGTCAAACTCATTTCTCTGCATTCAAACACCTCAACAACCATCCATACAATCCCTAAATATGGTATAGAAGGTGTCTAAACCATTAAACCATCCAAAAACTTCACCAATCAAAAAGTCAACTTCATCACCAAGTTACTTTGACCAAAGCTACAAAATCAGCCATATCTTGTTCCATACATTTCCTTGGTGTTCCAATCATCCTAACACCTCTCATATAGTATTTCTGAACTGTCCAAAGTGCTAGAAATCATTGGTGGATTGCATTTCTCCATTTGTCATCATATTTGCATATTGCTTAAAAGAGAAGAAAGGACTCAAGGCAAAAAGGTAGATTGAAGTTCTCTGGGTTTCTTGATTATTCTAGCTTGTTCAACAAAGTCTACAAGAGGTATGTGGCTTATAAACATTGCCCTTTGCATCATTTTCCATACTTTGGCATTTTTGAGCAATATTGACAAATATGAGCTATGGACTTTTAATGATTTTCATGATACTTGATTTTTGATGAATGTAAGGATTTGATGAATCTTAACATGTGTGTTTAACTTGTTCTTGTCAAGTTTTAAATATTGGTATCTTGGAGTTTGTTGTTGTACTGTCAAAACAGTTTTGGGAAATAAATTATAACTCATGCTTTTATGTTGCTAGAACATTAAGTTTGGTTGTGATTTTGGTGCTATGGTGGAGGTCTGGTGTGATTTTAGTATTGTTGTAAAGTTCATGAACTGGTCATTAAGTTTCACTGCCAAGAACTGTCATAGATTGAACCTTATTGCTGCCAGGATGTTCTTCATGAATTTAGAATATGGCAGTGATCCAGTTTGCTTGTGAATGCATGTGTGGTTTAGGTGAGGACTGTGACCAGAGGAGACATTCAGGTTTGGTTATGTCACCTCTGTTGATAGGGTTGTTGACCCCTTGAGCTATCTTGACATTTCCTTTAGATTTAGTTTTATAATGTCAAGATCTTGGTTTTTAGATGGTTGTGCTGGGCAAAATATTTCAGTATGCAGTAAGGTGTGTTTGAGGTTTGTATCAGCAGGAGGGTTGTTAGCAGTATGTGGTTGGTCTGCTACATGTGGGAGGGTTTTTTTAGGAGACCTCAGAACTGCTGGGCAGGTTTAGTGTGTCTAATGGAAGTTATGGATGAGAGTGTTGTCACTCTTTGAGCTCAGACCAAGATTTTGTCAAAGTGATGATGACATGGTAGGCTTGTGCAGAATAAGACCAAAGGTTTAAACCTCATGATTTGGACTGTTGGATTCAGATTGTTGTTTTGGCCTTGTTACATTAAGAAGCCTGCATTGGGATTGAGAATTGAATGTTGTCATTTGAGATAGGCCATTTGTTGTTAGAAATTGAACACCCTTATTGACTCATGCTTAGAATTTCCTAGACTTGATGTCTTGGTCATCACAGAACCATGGTTAAAACTTGCTAGTTTCAACTCACATACACTATTTTGCTCACTTGGTTTTTGAATAACATCTTTTGTTGAAATCTCATCTAAACCACATTTCAAACTTGCACAAACAATCACTCACTGTCAAAGTCTTTTGTTTTGATCATTGGATTCAAATGTGCATTTTCAAACATGCTACTTGCAACTCACATGTTAATTCTTACTTTGTGGCTGTTAGAATCCATTTCTTGGTTAGAGTTGCTTCCTTAGCACATTTAGAAATTGCTCAGGCCTTTACATACCTTTGGTTGTAGCTGTCTTAATCTTGAGATACCAAAATGCATTTTTAAAACATTACACTTACATGATCATACCAGTATTCATTCTGTTGTATTTTGATCCAAATCAACTGTTGGAATACATCAAGTACATCATTCTTAAAATGTTCAAACCCTCCTTTGATTATTACAACAACTGGTTCATGTCATGAGGATCAAAATGCATACCAATTGTTCATAATGCATGTGTCTTCGAGTTTTTAAATATGAGCATATTCTGAGAAAACCAACATCACCGTCGTGTTCCTCATGTTTTTCTGGTCAAGATTGATATAAATTTCATCGCGTTTGGTTAAGAATCGAGAAAGTTACGAGTGAAAACATAAATCATATTTTGAGTGTTATTTTTGCCCAGAAATTCTAAGTGAATATCCCTTATATATTTAAGGGGTGGCATTTACAAACGGATGTATAGCCACCCTAGTGGTAAGACCATTATGCCAAACACGCCTTGCACGCCTTGTACCTGAGTTCGACCCCTGAGGAGGGCAACTCTTTTATTAAATTTTGTCATTTTTTATCCATTTTCAAAAATTTGTATCTCTCTCAATTTTAATCGTTTTTCACCCGCTCTTTTTTCATTGTGTTTATCTTGATGTGTACTTTCATGTCATATTTTTTATTTTCATGTTTGACAAATTTTTCATCTCTTTTGACTGTGTGCAAGTTGTGTACTTTCTGTGATCGTATTGATAGATGCAGATGAATTTTCCTTTGTTATGCTTGTGTTTTTTCTGTGATATTTGTTTGCATTCTCATTCTTAAATGTTTGTTAAACATGTTAAAGCTTAATTTTTGGTTGTTACCATGTCCATGTTACTTTATCTGTTAAACTTATTTGAACTTGATCTGTCGTCACAGTTCCTATTCTGTTTACCTGCTTTGATTGTCATCACTGCATTTCCATCAATTTCATATACTCATTTATTGGTTGTCACCATAAAATGTACCTTTATCTTGTTGTTGCTTTCCTTTTATTTTCTTTCCCCAAGTGATGAAGCTTGTTAGCTCTCATCCAGTTGCCTCCCCTGTCTACTTCCCAAAAGAAAAGTCTGTCCATTTGACCCTCATGATACCTCCCTCATCCCTCTCTTGACTTTGTTAAGTCACTTTAACCATAGATTAGAAGCCATTAGACTTTACTTCAAGTCTAATAAACCCACCTGTACTAGGAGTGTTCTTCAACTAGAATCCTAGGAAAGAGTTTGTCAACTCTGTGTAAGAATCATCGTCATGATTTCTTACTTCCCCTTTTGAATATTACAACTTAGATTAGGGAGTTTTGTCAAACTCCACACAAACATTGTCATGTTTGTTTCCCCCTTGAACCTTGATCATAATCAAGTGTTCTTCTTCCCTTGTGAGGTGAACTACGACTGCTCTGATTCTATCCTAGTCAGGATACGTAGGCAGAAGATGCGACGTCTTTGCGAGCAAACTTAGAAAACCAACTAGGTCTTTACTTATCTTTACACTCAACTCCCAATCCTAAATCCATAGTGCATATTTCACACTTAGCAAGCAATCAAACAAAAGGTTCTTGTAGAGTACTACAGATGCTTAGGGTGGTAACACCTTCCCTAGGTATAACCAACCCCCGATCCCCGAATGTCTTAAGCGTTGTCGTTACATCGCGAAAAAGGTTTTTCTTTCTTTAGACCTTTCCTTTGGATAAAATAAAGTCTGGTTGTAAAAGAATTAAGATTCAAGTTAACTTAATAGCTTGATATCCAATTTTCACCGCAACACACACTAATCAAATTAGCACTACGTATGGGCTAACAGTCCATTCGTCTCACAATCACGACAATCTCAATAAACGACACTTTTTTCAAAACTTGCACGAACTTTGCATTAAGAATATCACCATTTGTAAATGTACAATTTTAATTGCAAAATAGTGCTAGGTGTTCAAAGACACTCCAACGAGGGGCAATAAAGGAGGAACTTGACTTTCAGTGGTTGACACAAAGCGAGGATACTTCAGAACCCACAGGTTGGGGCAATTCATTCAACAGCTCGACCAGGGGCAAATCATTCGAGTTTAACTTCAATATCAGAACTGGTTAATCTGGGGAAGACCATTAACAAGTTCAAATTGGGGCAAGACCAGGCCATCCCGATCATCAAACAGAGTTGCAACCTTCTCTGAAGCAAATTCACAACCACCAAATACCCAGACTTAGGGCATCTAGAGTATCTTCGCTTGCTTCAGTCATGGCGTTTTCAACAAACTGCGTGTCAAGGAAGTCAACCCCTCCCACCACCCAAATTCTAATCTGTAACGCCCCGATTCTGAATTCCTATTTTTATTGAGTCCTTATTTGATTTATTTAAGTGATTATTTTATTTATGTGGAATTTGTGTGATAATATGTTATGTTTACATATTGAGCTATTTTTGCCGACTTTGAGAGTTTCGGGTAAAAATAGGTTGGAGGGTATTTTGGGCATTAGTGATAATATTAGGTGGATATTTTGTGAGAATTAATTGATAAGTGTGTGGAAAGAATTTGGGAGGAAAGAGATAGAATAT